>CAMTDV010000016.1:82221498-82925657 GCA_947069175.1 Scalesia atractyloides
AACAAGTGGCCAAACAACACATGGCACTTCTTGCCACAATGTTGGAATCTTATGAGAGTTTAGTGGTCGGGAAGATTGGTAATCCGGAAATGACTGCCGAGGATTATGATCAAGTGGATGAAGAAGAGCTTGAGTTGATGGACATCAAATGGTGGTTAGCTTCGAATTATTCAGAGGGTTACTAAATTTGTTGCTCTAACCGGCAGAGATATCAGGAATTCAAGCAACAAACTGGGATTCAACAAAACAAAAGTTACTTGCTTCGATGCCGAAAAAAGGGCATTTCAAAAGAGAGTGCAAGAATCTAGAAGCAAGTGGCAACCAAAGTCCTTTCATAAAGGCAATGATTACTACAAGAAGTCATTGCAATATAAGCCATTTCCGAAGAAGACTCAAATGAAGTTCAAGAGAAATCATCCAACAACACAGAAAAAGCTATGGTTGCTTCGAATGAAGATGATAGTTTTGATTGCAACTCATATATTGCTAAGAAGACTGGATTTGCTTTAATGGTTGAAATGAAGATACATCTGCTGAGGATGCAGCTATGGAGAGTACAATGCTAGAAGAATATTTACAACACGCAGAAGAAGAGGAGATCTATCATCACACTAGGATGCAAAGTGTTCTTTCTCCTAACAAGACTTCTAGTTTTGCAGGTAACTTTGGTGATGTAGTATCTTCTGATCATGCTGTTGAAATAAAACCAGAAGTTGACGAAGTCATCAATGTGACTAAAGAGATGAATGAGGAAAACCTCACGGAGATCGCCAACAAAATGATGGCAAATTTGACAAAGGTAGGTCTGGAGGTAAAAGTTGTAGAAAAGAAGTTGCAAAAGTGCAAATCTTTGAGGTTGAAAAACCTTGTACGAAATGTATCGAGCCTTATCTGCAATGTGCTGAAAAGACTCAAATTATAAGTGAACTCAAAGTGTATAACAACAATTTCAAATATGATTATCGCACAATGAAAGAAGCGTATGATAAAATGAAAGATGATTACAGCAGGCTTGATAATAACAACATTGAACAAGATGATACAATAAGAATGTTAAAAGAAACGTTAATGGAAAAACAAGAAGCTATTAACTCTTACATAAACACCATTGCTGAAATTAAGCAAGAGCTTCAAGATATGAAAATTGAAACCGAAAGAGTGAGACAGCTCTTGAAAAGCTATACCACGAATGCTTATGTCATTGATCATATACTTCCAACGATTCTGTTGGAAGGAGATGATAAGAAAGCAAAAGGTAAGAAACGTGGAGATTATAGCAAAGTTCCACCACCCTTGTGCGAAAAATATTGTCGCAAGAAAGCTGAAGGGATGGAAAAGGCGCTTAACATTGAACTTTTGACTGAAAAGAAAAATGAGCTGCCTGAGAACATTGATATAACCTACACAAGCGATGATGGCGAAGCAGTGGTTAAAAATGTTGTTGAAAATGTGTTAAATGAATCTGATGATTGCAGCTTTGAGAGCGCCAACTCGAGTTTGAACAATTCTGAATTACAAATTGAAGATGACGATGCATCATCGGAAGATAGCCTAAGTGATGATCCTAACGTTGTCATGTACAAAGTTAAGGAATCTGATAGACTATATTTCGACAATAGCTTTCTGATTCGGAATGTGAAAGAAGATCAGCTGATAAATTCTTCAAACTCATTAAAGTATCATCAGAGGGATTTAGAAATAAATGAAAATAAGTTTTATTCTAAACCTAAAAGAAACAACTACCAAGGAATGGCTGTGATTTCCTGAACATAGGAGAGCAGGGTTGGGTTTGGAGGTAGAAGATGAACCGAAAAAGAAAAAGTCACCATTTCGCGAATATAAAGATAAAAACAGGGCATTCATTTATGGGACTAGTACGGTTCAAGAAGAAAGTTTGATTGGAAAGAAATCAAATGATGAATTCAAAAAGGAGAAGGAACTTCGGGAAAAGGCTAAATCCGCAAGTGGAGTAAAACCCACTAGTGGACATTCTCATGATACTCGGACTTGCTTCAAATGTAATAAGTTGGTCACATTGCACGCAAGTGTCCAATACCTAAGTTGTGTATCCTTGAAGAAAGACAAGTTCAGATGTTGAGAAACTTAAGCAACCAGAGATTGTTAATTACAATTCTAAAACGAAACAATGAATCTAAAATTGAAGTTAAACCTAAAACTGAATCAAAGTTTGAAAACTCAACTTTTGAGAAAGGTGAAACTTCCAAATGAATGAAAACAAAGATTCAAGGTTTTATATTAAGAAAGCAAGAGTTAAATCACAATCCTAGGTTGCAAAAAGAAAACAACACATCTGAAGTTGTAAAGTCTGAGTTCAGTTGAAACCAAGGTCGACAAAGTGTCTGATTCAAAAGATAAAACTGAAACCGTCAAAGTTTGTCCAAAACTTTCGAAAGATAAGAAAAGGTCAAGTTTGAAAACGAAAATGTCGATGAAGTCTTAGATGGTGAATTTGAGGATGATTATAAAGTTTATTATCCCAAACCCAAGACCAAAAAGGCTTGGGTTGCACTTTTTCACTGAGTTGTTAACGTGTCAGGGGCTCCAAAGATCCATATTATCGAAGTGGATTCTGGATAGCGGAGCGTCAAGGCACATGAGCGGGATGAAAGCACTACTCTTTGATATCAAAGCGATTAATGGAGGGTATGTTGGCTTCGCTTGGAAATCAAGGAGGCCGGATTGTAGCTGAAGGAAAGCTTTCAAATGGTGTGCTGTCTTTGATCGTGTTAACTATATCGCCGAGTAGAGAACATTCTTCTAAGTATCTCACAGATTTGCGATAAGCTAGTTCACAGTTCATTTCAATGATAAGTAGTGCATGATTCTTAAGACCGGGTTTCAAAATTCGGATGATTGGATTCTCATGCGCGCCCACGGAAAACGATCTCTACGTGTTAAACATGGGTATTGCTACAACGATCGTTGAAATCGGCTCAATGTTTTGTCACAAAAGCCATGGAGAAGGATTCGATTCTATGGCACAGAAAAATGGGGCATATACATTTTGGTGAAAATAAATTTTCGGTTCATAACGGTTTAGTCGAATGGGTGAATCTTCAAGCTTCCACATGACGGATCATTGTCTTGAATGCAAGAAAGGGAAGCAGATTAAGAAGTCACATCCTAAGAAGATTCTGAATTCCATAAACTGCCGCTTAAACGTCTACATATGGATCTTTTCGGTCTGGTGAATGTTCGAAGTATATCTGAAGATCTATACTGTTTAGTCGTCACAGATGATTATTCTCGATATTCTTGGGTTTTCTTTCAAGAGTCAAAGGATGAAACGTTCGAAAATCTTGTGATTCTCTTCAAGAAGCTCGAAAATCTATATCATTTCCCTATTAGACGTATCGAACGATAATGGCACGAATTCAAGAACAACAAGATGAAAGAGTTTTGCAATGCTAAAGGAATTCTGCATGAATCAGTGCACCCTACACTCCACAACAAAATGGCGTAGCTGAGAGGAAAAAGAGAACTATAATCGAAACAACAAGAACAATGCTTGCAGATTCCAAGCTTCCTGTTAGCTTTTGGAGTGAGGCGGTTGCAGCGGCATGCTACACTTTAAACAGGGTCTTAACTGTCAAACCGACTAAAAAGACGTGTTTTAAAATGATCAACCGAAGGAAACCAAATTTGAAATATCTAGAACCATTTGGTGCACCGTGTACAGTGATTGATCAAGATGGAAAGTTCGGTGCTAAAACGCTTGAAGGTTTCTTTGTCGGTTACGCTAGTCCGCTAAGGAGGGTTTACATTCCTGCTTTAAGAAGAGTGGTCGAAGCACAACACGTAGATTGCTTTCCGTATACAACTCCTATTCAGAGGAAAGGCGATGCGTGGTTGTTCAATTACCAAGATTTGTAGAGGTCATTCGACTTGCCAGAAGAACCGTCTGATGAAGAACTTACAGCTCTTTATTATCTTCAACACTCGCTAGTCAAGAACAGATTCTAACCCCATTTGTGGTTAATCAACCCACTGTTGGTACATCATCATCTAGTGCAGGTCCGAGTAATAGTGGTGTTCCAGTTGAACAAATTCTGAAGCAGAAGCAGCACCTACTACAACTCCAGCAAATGTTTCCACTGAACCAGGAAATGCAACTACAGAGCCCATTATTCATCAGAATCAGAATTCCGAATCTGATGAAGCTCCACTTTTGATGATGATGGAGAATCTTCATTGATGAAGAATCCAGCAGATATCTAATATGTTAAACTAATCTGCTGGCCCGAGCAATCAAAATGAAGCTACATCTAGTACTCCTTTAGTTGATTTGATCGTTGATGTGAATATCACAAATCAGAACAGTCAGGTGGATGTTCTTAGTGAGGATATGCCGCGACTTATGCATATCACCCTTCAACCAACATAATTGGAGAGTTATAGACTGGTGTGAGAACGAGAGGCCAGATCAACAAAGCGTTAAGTTGTTTCTATACTCGAGTAGCTCCGACTCAAGATTATTGCTATATTCATGTTTCATATCTCAAATCAAGCCGAAGACTGTGAATGAAGCTTTGGGTGATGAGAACTGGGTGATAGCGATGCAAGAGAATTGTTACAGTTTGAGAAACTGGGAGTTTGGAGACTTGTTGACTTACCACCTAAGTAAAAAGCGATAGACACGAAGTGGGTCTTCAAGTGTAAGAGGGATGATCGAGGTGTGATCATTAGAAACAAATCTTGGTTGGTTGTCAAAGGTTTCCACCAGCAAGAAAGAATTGACTATACGGAAGTCTATGCACCGGTTGCACGTTTAGAGTCAATCTGCATTTTCCTTGCATTCGCTGCTTGGAAAGGTTTTAAGGTGTACCATTTAGATGAAAATCCGAATTTCTCTATGGTAAGCTACGCGAACAAGTGTACGTCGGCCAACCACGGGGTTCGTCGATCCGCTGACAAGAACAAAGCTTATCTTCTAGACAAAGCCTTATACAGATTACATCAAGCTCCAAGACTTGGTACGAGACTTATCTCAATATCTCGTTGGAAATGGCTTTACAAGGTACATTGTTTACCAAAGAAGTCAGAAGTCATTTGAGGGTCCGTTGTATGGTCATTCTGGTCCTAATTTGGCAAAACTAAGGTAAACGTACGGAATCCGTTTGCATAGGCGACACTGGATACAAGTTTGTTACTGATTACTCACTGTTTCATTGATTAGTAAATGTTACAGATCCTGGAAACACTTGGACAGAGCTTCGCTCTGTCGTGACAAAATCTCTGATTCTTACAAATGAAATGACAAGTCTCCTATTTATAGGAGAACAAGTTCGCTGGATAGGATGCAAGGTCGGGGGAACTTGCTTAGTCAAGTTCGGCCGAACTTGACTACAACATACTACTTTCAAGCAACTTGCCCCTTTATATACATAAACTTCGACATTTTGCTCCTAAATACTGACTCGACGTTATACGATGACGTAGGAAACAGACATATGCATCAAAGACTCCCACTTGGATGTTGCTGTAGTCATCATTCTTCAATAAGTTCCCGAGTCTTTAATGTTCTCTTGATCTTTATTTCTTGAATAACTTTAACTTCCTTGATCTTCATAGCATCTACAATATAATTATCTTTTCTTCTCGAGCTTGTCTTGATAAAACTTTAATCACCATGCTCACCCTTGCTTTGAGCTTTCTAGTATCTTCAATTAACATGTTTTTATCTAGCTCCCCTTTAAAATCTACTTCCTGTTTCAAAGTTTCTCAAACATTCAAATAAACATTTCAGATTCAAACTTTGAAATTTCAAAACACCACATTTCAAATTTTCATCTCCTTATCAGTTTTAAACCCTCTCAGTTAATCAAGTCTAAATTAATGACCTTGAATATCTGATTCATGTATCAAGTTCAACTTAATGATCTTAATTAAACGTTTTGACATTAAACTGACGCATTTATTCAAATGTAAGTATCAACTTAATGAACTTTTAATCTTTTCAGATCAATTTGAAATTTTCAAACTTTTGATCAGCAGCATAAGATTTTGAAAATCAGCACTTCATCATCAGCGATTTTGTTTTTATTTGATGAATATCAAACACTAAGTATGTATAAACATATTTACAAATATATTTTTATTGAGTTTGTGTTAAAGGATCATATCAGTTTTTTAGACAAATCACAAGTACCATTGACCTCTTTATGACACTAAGTTTTAAACAAATTTACCTAGGTTATCGATATGTTCGTCCATTTACACTCCAACACATTTCTCAATTGTTCCAAGATGCGTTATGTAGAATTAAGGAAACTTGACTTAACTATGGTTCCCACCTCTGAAGATACTCCCGCATAAAAATTCCATAGATTTCATCTTAAAGGTGAGTATAGCGTAATTGATATCTGTATCTGGGTTAATGCGAAACCTTGAGAGCTCAGGTTAGTACCATCGTACCGACAGAGAGATGAAGGCTCGACTTATAAGGTAGTGTTCCAAAATGGAATCTTTTTGTACTGCAATTGTAGTATCCTAAAAAAAAGTATCTTTTAATATTTTCAATTGAATGCAGTTTTATGGGATTTTTGAAAAAGCATTATAGAAGTTCTAGGCCATTGCTTACGCAAAATCAGAAGAACTTGTATAATACCCCAGATATCAATCATCTATAAAGACCTCGTATCTCATAATCAAGTAACCTCTCAAACGAAATTTCAGAGTACTAAGTCCATATATCTGAGAGATGTTAATCCACAAGTTTAAGCAGTTGTAAAATTTAGTTTATATCTCAGAAACAATTTACTGAACGTGTAAAGTCTATCGACACATCCAAGTAAGACTTGTTTATCACTTTTTGCTTTTAATATGTTTTTGGATTTTCTGAAAAAAAATTTTCCCCCTAAAATTCAAAAACATATTTTTGGAATTTTTATTTATAGAAAAACATTGACCAACTGATGAAAATCACTTCAATTCACCATCCATTACTGCTTCACAATTTTACTTTAGTAAACATTATTGGAACATGTTTTCGAAAAATTTTCTCCAAAAATTTTCAAAAATTGTAAAGCAAACGTTATTTGATTTCAAAATTTTGTAAAAATGGCCTTTATGTAAAACTTGATAATCCGGCCCATTTTCATTGTGTGCTACGGAACTCCATTCTCAGTAATTTGCGTTCATCTCAGAAGTTTCTGCACAAAAATCAAACGATTAGTTGAATAGTGACACCCAAGCGTTTGAAGTCTTAGGCGTTGTTTCTTCAACCTTAATTTTGATTTTCTTTACACAATCAGGTTTATTTTGGACTTTCTCAATATTTGAAAAATCCTCTAAACTTTCAATTTCACTGATTGTATAAGTTCTTTTTCTTTGACCAACCATAATTGATTTTTCATTAAAGCTTTCTTGAAGTACAATGTAGAAACTTTTAGTTCATTACTATTCGAGGATTCACCAGTTTCCAAAATTTGAAAACTTAGTAATAACTGGTTTCACCTTGTTTAAAGTTTCTGTACATTGTTTCAAAACCTGAGTTGGTATTCTAGATTTTTTGTTATCAATATGAGCAGGATTAGGTTTAATTTGTAAACATTTACTAGCAATGTGTCCAGTTACTCCACAATTTATGACACTTCCTGTTCTCATATCGATCTTTCTATCAAACCATACACTCAAATCATAACACTGATTTGACGTGTGGTAGCCATCTTTCCTGCTTCTTCTGTAAGCATGATTTGACGTTGAAGCACTGTGGTCCGACCTGCACCACTTATTCTCAAATCTTTATGAGTTTTGTTTTTCAAATTTGTTTGAATTTTTATAATGATCGGATGATTGTACCGATGAGCTTTTATTTTTCTTTTGAAAATTTTCAGAATTTTTAAAACTTTGTTTTTCTTTTTGTTTTCGTTCTCCAAACTGCTTAGAAGGTTTTTGCGTTGACCATTCACCTTTTTTAGTAGATTGTAGAACAGTGTCTTGAATTTTCTTTTAGTTTTAAAAATATTTGATGTTTATCATTTTTAGCTCTTTCATCAACGATATCATCGTCACAATCTTCAATTATGACATCGTCATAATTTGTAACAATATTACTTATTGGAATTTTTTTTATTAACATTGATCGGTTTTGGACATATATGATCTAACTTTAATGAGAAGGTCACAAAACCTTTCAATAATTTTTCTGAATTAACAACTTTATTTTTAACAGTCTCAACTTCTTTTTTAAGTTGAGCTATTTTCACAATATGATAATTTATTGCTTTTTGATTTTCTATATTTAATTTTTCAAAATCAATTTTTTTTAAACATTTTTATTTCATTTTGAAAACCTACTACCATTTGTAATTTTTCATTTTCTAAAATTTTTATTTTGTTTTCAAAATTCTTTTCATTTTCTTTTAATTTTCTTTTAGTTTTTTTATTTTCTAATGTCAAACTTTCAATCTCACTCAAGAGTTTGGCATTATTTGCCCGTTAGATATCCACATCATAAGCTGGACAGACTGGTTTAGAACTTGAAGATCCATTTGTAGATGTACTTGAAAGTTGAGCTTCACAGTTCTTAACCACTACATTCTCTTCTCTCTTCACCTGATAATTATTTATCAGAGATATCCAGATTTCTTTTGCAGTTTTGTACTCAAGCAGTAGTATCATGATATCTTCCTTAACAAATTGTTGAATCAGGCTAATCATTTTCTTTTCAGCAAAATACTCATCTTTCTGTTGCGTAGAATACTTTTACTTCTCTAGAATATTCTGATTCTCATCTCTTGGAACGACATATCCTGTTTTAATCGCAACCCAACTTTGAAAGTGCATAGCTTGGACCCAGTTGGTAAACTTTTCTTTCCAGGCTTCATACTCTTCTAATCTCATCAACATTGGCGGCTTCACAGACCCCATTTCGTTTTCGAAACTAATCTGTCGTTCAAAACACTTGAAAAATGATTAACAAACATACAATTTTTAGAAAAATAATTTTTAGAAAAATTTGACTTTTTAATCGACAACATTAACGTATCAGTTTGCTAAAACGTTTAAATTTTTTCGGAAAACTGTTTTTACCAAATTAGAGCTTTAAATTCGTATCGTCGATACGAATCTTACCAGACGGTTTTGTTAGAAACCTTAGACAAGTTTGGGCGAACTTGTGATGAATTTCAAGAGAAAAGACAAGTTCGGGCGAACTTGTATTGATTTTCCAGCAAAATATTATCAAGTTCGGGCGAACTTGATGAAAACTGTTGAAAAACAAGTCAAGTTTGAGGGAACTTAGTAAAAATCCCTGAAAAACTTGATTAGTAAATGTTACAGATCCAGGAAACACTTGGACAGAGCTTCGCCCCTGTCGTGACAAAATCTCTGATTCTTACAACGAAATAACAAGTCTCCTATTTATAGGAGAACAAGTTCGCTGGATAGGATGCAAGTTCGGCGAACTTGCTTGGTCAAGTTCGGCCGAACTTGACTACAACATACTACTTTCAATCGAACTTGACCCTTTATATATATAAACTTCGACATTTCGCTCCTAAATACTGACTCGACGTTATACGATGACGTAGGCAACAGACATATGCATCAACATCATTTAATCATTGTACAAATCTATGTGGATGATATCATCTTTGGTTCAACAGATGATAGTCTTTGCAAAGAATTCAAGAAGATTATGAAGAAGAAGTTCGAAGTGTCTTCTATGGGTGAAATGAAATTCTTCCTCGGGTTACAAGTTGATCAGTTACCAGACGGCATATTCATTTATCAAACGAAATATGTTTATGATATTCTGAAGAAGTTTGAAATGGATAGCTCGAAGCCGCTTTCGACTCTTCTGGCAGTGAATCTCGAATTTGCATTGACGAAATAAGAACCAAAGTGGAAGATACGCTCTATCGGTCGATGATAGGATCTCTTATGTATCTGACGACATCTCGCCCAGATATCATGTATCCTACCTGTCTTTGCGCAAGATATCAGTCCAGTCCCCGAGTGTCTCACATGCAGATAGTCAAGAGAAAATTCCGTTACTTGAAGGGATGTCCAAGCACCGGCTTGTGGTATCCAAAGAACGATAATTTGATTGACGGGATACGCTGATTCTGACTTTGGGGTGGACAAGCTGAATTCAAAGTCTACGGCGACTGGTTGCCAGTTCTTCGAAACTCGATTAGTAATGTGGCAATTGCTGCCCAATTTTCGAATTTGTACACTTTGAACGAACATCGAATTTGTACACTTTGTGTTGAATTGCTGCCCAATTTTTATTGATCTTTAGTGATTGGGCACACTAAAGAACATGGCACAGGTATTAGTTGAAGATTTGGACCATGTTTGACCAAGTTTTGAAAGAACCAGATCCAGATATGACAAATGGACATAATCTCGGGTATTTTAAGTAAAATTGAACCATAAAATTTGATAAACAATCATAAACGATCATTAAAATGTCAAAAATTTGAATTAGAATGCCTTGAAATATGTTGTTGCAGTTTTTGGATTGAAAGAATTGACAAGTTCGCCCGAACTTGTCAATTGGTTCTTTGAACCAAGTTTGGCCGAACTTATCCTCAAATGATGACATGTTGTGAATCTCACAAGTTCGCCCGAACTTGCCTGATAAAATTCAAAAATCATGAATTTTTAACAAGTTCGCCCGAACTTGTTTGAAAAACAAAGAAATCTGCACAGCATAAGTTCGCCCGGACTTGATGCTTTCTGATGTTTAAATGTTAATCAAGTTTGCCCAAACTTGATATATAGGTTTGTGAAAATTGTAAAAAAATTGCTAATTTTGCCTCGATTCTCGTGTTTGCAGAATATCCAGCTCTCGTTTAACAAATTTCACAATACATGCATCACGCTCGACAGGACTGTCTGTCCATCACTTGCAGTGTATGACAGTATCATGGATTTTATAACGCGTATTCCGATACACAAAGCGATCATGGAGAAAAAAAGTTGTTTATAGATCTCACGTGTACAAATTTTGGAATGCAACATCACTAAACGAGAATAGCACAGTGATCAAATATGTTGTTCATGATGGGAATGAAGACAAGGAGATTACAGTAACTGAAGCAGATATTCGTAAAGTGTTGAACTTCAACGACAGTGCTGAAGATCCAATGATGCTCGATGAGAGGATGGTACGAGGTTGTTTTTGTCGCATGGGTTATAAGGGGCACGTAAATGAATCAAGTTTGAAGAAAGGGGGAGTTCTGAATCCCTATAAGTTCTTGATGCGTACAATACACGCATTCAGTCATCGAAAAGCGGGTTAGACGATGTACAAGATTATATGGCATGTATGGCCACAACATTGATTCTAAACAATAAGTTCAATTTCTCGAAGCTAGTATTTACACATTTGAAGAACAACATGGGAACGAACAGGCTTGTTATGTATCTAAGTTGTGAAGATGTTGATCGATGCAAATTCAAGAAAATTACGAAGATCCTAACGACATTATTTATCTTAGTCATCTGGATGATACAACAGTGAAGAAGCTTATCACTTTCCAGAAACAAGATTCAGCGCCGGTTGCAAAGCCTTTATTTGGTGCTATTGTGTCAGCTGATTATGTCGCACCACCAAATACAAGTGGAGAAAAGATGATAGTGGTGACGAGAAAGAAAAGAATACTGAATTAGAATGGTTGTCGTGTAGGACCGATCCTGTAGCATAGGAACCTAGATTTGATATCTAATGTCCATAATGGCGGAAACAATATGACATGATTACCAAATAACAATAATTAATCAGTTAAACGTCAATTTTATTATAAACTTCAAGTCTCCAAATTGACAAAGCTTCGCTACACACAGCACCAAAGTTACAAATGAAGAACTCAAGCTAGCTATTTATAGGATATTAAGTTCGCCGGAGATAGGCTAAGTTCGGGCGAACTTGACCTAGTCAAGTTCAGCCGAACTTGACATTACAACTCCTAACCAGCGAACTTGACTAACAACTTCATAAATACTTGTTTTTGCTAGCCTATTCACATCTAATCTATACAGACTCGATATAAAACTAAGACATAGACATTCTGCACCAACAGACTCCCCCTTGGATATCGTCTTTGTCTTTTATCAGTCTCCAACACTCTGTCTTCAATAAATCTTTAACGTTAATGCCCAAAGAAGTTTTTGTACGGCTTCTTTCATCTTTCAAGCTTTGGATCTGGCGTCTGATCAGTAGGTGGCACTTTAGTCATAAATTAGTACCTTCTGAGCCTTGCGCCCTACCTCTTTCATGAATCTCTTCGATACGCTTTTCTTCTTTCAAAAACTCTACCCGTTCAAGATCCCTCCAGCTTGATTCCCAATCCTTCCAGAATTAACTTCACGTGCATAGCAAACATTAACCATCCTCTGATATTTCATAGCTTGTTCTTTTTCATGTTCTTCAAAAACAATCTTACTGCAGAACAAACACTTAATATCTTCCTTTGATCAGTTTACTAGCCACATCGGGTCTAGTATTCTAAATGTTTCTACAGCCCTCTCAATCCTTGAACCCCAAACATTTCAACCCTTTCTTTCGTAATATCCAGATGATCTTCAAATCGTAACACAATAACAGCTTCACATGTAGTCGGATCAATCTGCCACCATTTGAACAAAGGATAGAAATTCTGTTCGATTGGCATCAAAGGCATGTTTCTCATTGCTCTTGGGCGTTTCATGATCAACATAATGTCTTTCTCCCCAGTCTTCTTGTTTGTTTTAATGCGACGCTTCGGGATGAAAGGCTTACAATATCTAAAACACTTTGTAGCTTCAAATTTAATCATTTTCCAAAGCAATTGATCAATGAACTTCATATGATACGTGACATTCCTTGTTTGAACTAGCTCCTCAACATCCCAGTATGGAAGTGCCTTAAAATCTGCTAGATACTGAAGTATTGAACTCCAAATTCTCGTTTGATGGCGTAAACATTCAGCTCTTTGAACCAACCCCAACTCAGAATATCTCCTAACGACACATCTTTGTCTCTGGTAAATAATGCTAGAGGACGTCAAAACTTTCTTTCACGTGGCATCTCCTTAAACCAGGACTTTTTAGCTTGTGCGATCTCTTCCTTTGTCATTGGTTTGGGAACTTTTCCATCACGCATCGACTCTTCTATATTTTCTTTTAACATGTCTTCGTTAAGCTGCTTGTACATTTCTTTGAAAGTTGGAAAAGTATCTGTGTTAGGACCGACGTACTTCTCAGCTTCATCCTTTTCTTCATCAGAAGACCAATCTTCCACTATAACTTTGTTATATTCATCTGCCTCATATCTACGTTGATAGTAATACTCATTAGGCTCAAACGTATTCACGTTTAGTACCTCCTCTTCGAAAATCAAAATCAAGTGATTCTGCATCAACTTTACTAAACTTCTTTAGAATAGTGTGCACGAATTCACCTTCTTCGACATTATGTTCAAGCATAAGGATCAAAGGCTTTATTGGAACTGCAGCAACAGGCTGTGCAGAAGTAATAGCATTAGATATATCAACTTCATCGGTCGGCCATCTTGCCCTGACTCCCCCTGATTTTGATCGTCTATTATGTTCGATTCATCATCCATCAGTGAGGTAAAATCAAACTCCTCATTCATTGTTTCATCAACCACCTTCAATCCTGTACCACTTGGATCATCATCATTTCCTGGTCAGAATCATCTTTCGGATCATCCTTTGGTGGTTCATCGTCTTTTTCCTCATCATCAGCTTCATAATCGTCCTTATCTTCAGTAACAGTTACAGTATCAGAAGGCTTGACAGATTCGTCAACCTTAGAAATCTCGGACTCAGAACTTTTGCAAACTCTAACTCTTTCACAGGTTCAGTAATCTTGGGCATACTTTCAACAACGTTCTTTCCCTTGCCCTGTTCAACTAGCTCTTTCTCAGCTTTCTCTTTCGCTTCTTGAAGATCTAAGCGTTCATACTCTGCGGCAAAATCAATCCCTAAACTATTTGTCAGAACCTTTTGTAGTCTATTGAATCGTTTATCATTCATTTCCCTTTCAGATTGAAGCTCTGCAATCTCTTTGATCAATCTTTCATTCGCTTCCTGCAGACTTTCAACTAGTGCTTTCAAGTATCCTCTGTCGCCTTCAAGAAGTTTCACCTTGTCAGACATAATCTCCTTCTCAACTTCGCTTTGTTTCACCAGTTTCTCTAACTTAGCGTTTTCTAATTCATTCTCACTACTCTATCTTCCAGAATCTTTATACGCTTTACTAGAACATCAACATCTGTTTCTGGAAAGAAATCATCAAAATCCTGAAGATCCACCAACACATTTGGAATATCACCAAATATATTTGACTTTGGAGTTTTTGGCGTTGATTTAGGAGTAGCCTTTGGTGTAGAAGCTTTTGGAGTTGAACTTTCAAAATGAGAAGTTGTTGGAGTAGATTTTGGTGTAGCATGAATAACATTCTCCAATTGCGATCCAGATGGATGCTCTTGAGATTCAATGATCGGAATATCTAACAATACAGACTCAGGAGGTTATTTTGTAACTCCTGGTTGTTCAGCTTCAGCTGTGATAGTAACAGGAGGTTCTTGTGTAGGAGGTTCTTGTGTGACTCCTTTCTCCTGTGCACCAAAAGGTTCTCGTGTAACTTCTGTCATCTTTGACTTTCCAATATACCTACGACTTGCTTGTTTCTGGGCTTTCTTTACTTTCTTTTCTTTTGCCTTTGGAGACCTGTAGTCTTCTTAGATAATTCAGTTGCTGAAGACTTTGTTCGTTTTGCTTTCTTCTTTGGTCTCTCTTCGTAATAATCTTTTTCTTGCTCAGGCTCCTAGTCAGCATCAGTTTCTTTGACTTTTTCAGCTTCTTTTTCTGCAATTGATTTCTTTGTGACTTTCTCAAGCGAATCATCACTGTCATCATCATTCTCAGAAGTTGCAGATATCACATCGTCTTCCTGAGTCGTCTTTTCAACTTCTTGACTCTCAATCACAACTACCGCACTAGATCCAGCCTCTGTTTGCACATTTTCAGTCTCATCTTCATTGATTAGCATAGTATCTGCTTTCTTAGATGCACGTTTCTTTTTCTTCTCGACTTCAGCTTTAAAAACCATTCACTTCGAGCTTTAGGCTTGAATGTCGCAAACCATTCCTTTTCAGCATTCAACTCCTTTTCGTCACCACTACCATCATTTCTCCACTTGTTTCCAACAGGTGCAACACAATTTTCATTTTTCAATGCTCCAAACAATGGTTTTGCAATAGGTGCTGAATCCTGCTTCTGAAACTTGATCAATTTCTTTACGGTAGTTTCATCAAGGTGATTAAAGTATAAGATGTCATTTGGATCTCGTGCAATGTTTGTAAACTTCTCATCAATGAGCATCTGCACAAATCTTGGATACAAACACAATCTAGTATCTTCCATATTCTTTGACATATGAGTAAACACGAGCTTTGAATAGTTATACGGCTTTTTTAAGATAAACGTCGTAGCCATGCAAGCCATATATTCTTGGACGTCATCGAGACCTGCTTTCCGATGGCTAAAAGTATGTATAATTGCATGCATGAGAAGCTTGTAGGGGTTTGGAACATCCCCTTTTTTCAATGTAGGTTTTTTCACGCTTCCTTTGTAGCCCATTCTGTAAAAACATCCACGTACCATCTTCTCATCAAGAAAAATCGGATCATCTTTATCATCGTTGAACTGTAAGATCCTCCTGATATCATCTTCAGTGACCGTAATACTTTTATCTTCATTTCCAACTTGAACGACTGAACTGATAGTCTTCTTGTCTTCACTAAGCGAAACATAATGATAAATGTGCGATAGGTAGGACACAGTTCTTTCTGTGATAGCACGGTGTATCGGACTGTCCTTCAAAAACATCAAAATGCTATCATACTCCTTTAGTGATGGACACAACGTCTTGTCAAGAGTAATACAAGTGTTGTGGAACTTGGAATAATCCATCGTGATTACCCGTGCTGGAACTGGAAGCTGAAAATTGACGCAAAACATTTAGCACGCATTTCGAGAAAGTATTACAAATTTTTCAACATATTACATCAAGTTCGGGCGAACTTGATGTTGAATTTACAAACACATTACTGCAAGTTCGCCCGAACATGCTTACAAAACATGTTCAATCAACTCAATACAAGTTCGGGCGAACTTGTAACTACACATTTCAGTTTTATTTTCTAAGTTCGAGCGAACTTCTCAAACAAATCACAATTTCAGTTTTTAATCTAAGTTCGGTCGAACTTAATGTTTGAAGATGGATGTAATTGTTTTAAGATGTAAGTTCGGCCGGACTTGATGAACAAGTTCGGGCAAACTTGTCATCTTCTCCACCAAAACATGCACAAACTATTATGACAAATCTGAATGAATCCATTTCAAATCCATGGCCTTTTTAAGTTGTTTATTAGAATTATAAGTCCAATTTGTCCATATGAACTCTAGATCTATCAGTTTTTAACAATTTCGAATCTGATTTAATCGTTTTAAGTACAATTCATGGATCAAATCACAATTTCTCACCTCTTCCATTATAAGTGATGTGCAAATCACCACAAACAATAAAAAAATTGGCAGCACAACGACTATACTTTGCAATTTTTTCACAACTCTCTAAATCGCCAAGTTCGCTCAGGTTTCTCAACACACAGATAATGAAGTTCGGCCGAACTTGCTTTCTATTTATACCCTAGCAAGTTCGGGCGAACTTGTAAGCTCAAATCTTAAAAGCCCATAGTACGTTCGGTCGGACTTGAATAATCTCAACAATTTTCAAACAAGTTCGGTCGAACTTGTTTCACTACAAATCTCTAAACCTGTTAAGCAAGTTCGGCCGAACTTGCCTAAACCAAGTTTCAAACTTTGAAAATTTTGCAATTTAGTCCTTGAACTTTTCACACTTTACCAGTTTTGAAAATCCACTCAGTTGACCAAGCCCAAGTTAATGACCTTGGTTAACCGATTTGTCTGCCGAGTCCAAGTTAATGACCCTGGTTCGACCCGATATGAACAAACTGTTGAATTTTTTCAAAAACAAAGTTTCAAATTAATGAACTTTTATCGTTTTGGCTTATCAGTTTTTACAGATTACCTCCCAGCCGTTGTCAATTAGATTCCCACCAGTTTAGCACCTTACTAGAATTCGAAGACCCTTCTCCAACATTGGTTTGCTTAAAACAATGTAGAAACAAAATCTTTTTGTATTTTTGTAAGTTTATGCTAAAACACACTGAAAATCTTTTTGGTTTTAATCTGTAAAGCAGATAACCTATGTAAAGAACAAGGTAAACTATGTACAAACATATTTTCAGACATATTTTTGTGAATTCGTGTCTAGGATCATATCAGTTGTTTGAGACATATCACCAGTACCGTTGACCTTTAGATGACTTTAGTTTTAAACTCGTTTACCTAGGTTGTCGATATGTTTGTCCATTTAAACTTCATCATGTTTCTCAATTGTTCCAAGATATGTTAGGTATGAATTATAAAACTTGACTTATCTATGGTTCCCACTTCTTGAATATACTCCCGTACCAAGATTCCCTAGATTTCATCTTACAGGTGAGTATAGCGTAATTGATATCTGTATCTGGGTTAATGCGAAGCCTTGAGAGATCAGGTTAGTACTACCGTACAGACAAAGAGACGAAGGCTTGTCTTTAGGTGTGTTCCATTTAAGGAATCTTTTCAACACTGCAAATTATTAGATCTTTCGATTCTTTTCAAGTTTTGCCTGCAGTTTTTTTAGGGGTTTATAGCATAAAGTATTATAGAAGTTATAGGCTATTGCTTCCGCAAAATCAGAAGAACTTGTATAATACCCCAGATATTAACAATCTATAAAGACCTCGTATCTCAGAATCAGGCCAATCCCTCAAACGAAATTTCGGAGTACTAAGTCCATATATCCAAGATGTGTTAATCCACAAGTTTAAGCAGTTGTAAACTTTAGTTTATATCCCAGAAACAATTTACTGAACGTGCTAAGTCTACGACACATCCACAGTAAGACTTGCTTATCACCTTTTAAACTTTACATTTCTTTAGCATGTTGTGATAGTCCACTGATGTACTATCATTTCCTTTTGTGACACTGAATTCTTTTTGTTTTTTCAATGTTTTTGTACTTTTGAGATTTTTCATATTTTTTTGTATTTTCTCAAATATTTTCTCCCCCTAAAATCAAAAACATATTTTTGTATTTTAGTTTTTTTTAAGAAATACTAATCTAAAAGATATACAAACCAATGTGGATCACTTGAACTCGTCATCCGATCCGTATTCAATCTCAGCTTCTACACCTGTCGGCAAATTTTTAATACCGTTAAGCCTCATTAGATATTTAAATCTTGTTAATGGAAAAGCTTTGGTATAAAAATCAGCCTTTTGTTCATCGGTGTGGATTTTTTCTAATCACACCAACTTCTTTTCGTAGCAGTCATGAATAAATGATAACGAATTTCAATGTGTTTAGTGCGTGAGTGATGAACATGATTTTTCGTGATATTGATCGCTGCCTTATTATCTACAAATAAAGGCGTATCAAGAAATTGAGACCATAATCCCTCATCTGTTGTTTAATCCATAGGATTTGAGAACAACAGACGGAAGCAGAAATGTATTCTGCCTCACACGTAGAGAGAGAGAGACCGTGGTCTGTTTCTTGCATTGCCATGTTACCAAACGAGTTCCGAAGAACTGGCAACCCGCAGTCGTAGATTTAGAGTTCAACTTGTCCACCCAGAAGTCTGAGTCAGCGTATCCCGTAAGATCAAAATTGTCATTCTTTGGATACCACAAACCAGTGCTTGGACATCCCTTCAAGTATCGAAAAATTCGCTTGACTATCTGCATGTGTGACACTCGAGGACTGGATTGGTATCTCGCACATAGGCAAGTAGGATACATGATATCTAGGCGGGATGCCGTCAGATACATCAAAGATCCTATCATCGATCGATAGAGTGTGTCATCAACTTTGGTTCCAGTCTCGTCAATGCAAATCCCATGATTCAGTGCCAGGGAGTCGAAAGCGGCTTCGAGCTATCCATTTCAAACTTCTTGAGATACATACATACTTGTTGATGAATGAATATGCCGTATGTTAACTGATCGACCCTATAATCCGAGGAAGATTTTCATTTCACCCATGGAGGACATCTCGAATTTCTTCCTCATGATCTTTTCGAACTCTTTGCAAAGACTATCATCCTTGAACCAAATATGATATCATCCACATAGAATTGTACAATAAATAGATGACTTCCTACTTCTCTGGTAAACAATGTGCTATCCACTGTGCCTCTTGTAAAGCGTTTCCAACGAGAGGTTGCGATAACGTCTCGTACCAAGCTCTTGGGGCTTGGGTAATCCGTATAAGGCTTTATCTAGGAGATAAGCTTTGTTCATGTTCAGCCGATCGACGAACCCCGGTGGTTGGGCGACGTACACCTGTTCACGTAGTTTACCATAGAGAAATACAGATTTTACATCCAACTGGTGCACCTTAAAACCTTTCCAAGCTGCAAACCAAGGAAAATGCGGATTGACTCTGATCGTGCAACCGGTGCATAAACTTCTATGTAGTTAATACCCTCTTGCTGGTGGAAACCTTTGACAACCAACCGAGCTTTGTTTCTGACAATCACTCCCTGATCATCCCTTTTACACGTGAAGACTCCACTTCGTATCTATAGCTTTTGCTTCAGTGTAAGTGTACAAGCTTCCAAACTCCCAATTTCTTGAACTGTAACAGTTCCTCTTGCATTGCTATTACCCAGTTCTCGTCACCCAGAGCTTCATCACTGTCTTTGGATCTATTTGAGAAATGAAACATTAATAGTAGCAGTAGTCTTGAGTAGGAGCAACTCGGTATAGAAACAACTAAGTGCTTTGTTATTTGGCTTCGTGTACGCACACCAGTTTGTAATTCACCTATAATATTCGTTGAAGGATGGTAAGAATATGATCTTGGCTTTTCTTCTCTAGGAACATCAACTGAGCTTTGCTGATTTGAGATGTTCAATCAACGATCAATTCAATGTTAGGAGCGCTAGATGAAGCTTCGTTCTGATTGCCCGTGCTTGCAGATTGATTCAACATGTTGGATATCTGCTCAACTTCTTCATCTCGATGAGGATTCACCATTAGCATCAAATGTCGGGCTTCATCAGAGTCAGAATTCTGATTCTGAGGCATATTTGGCAATGTTGTTGCATTTTCTGGTTCAGAAGAATCATTCGATGGAGTTATAGCAGGTGTTACTTCTGCTTCAGAAATGTTTTCAACTTGAACACCGCTATTACTCGGACCTGCTTCGGAAGATGAAGTATCCAACGTGGGTTGATTAAACACAATTGGTCTAATGATCTGTTCTTGATTCACCGACTGTTGAAGATAATATAACGCTGCAATTTCTTCTTCAGACGGATTCTTCCGGCAAGTCAAATGACTTCCATAGATCATTGATAGTTGAATGACCACGCGTCATCTCTTCTTTGAATAGGATACGTATAGTTAAAACAATCCACATGTTGTGCTTCAATTACCTTTCTCAACGAGGGAACATATACTCTTCTTAATGGACTCGCATACCCGACAAAGAAACCTTCCAGCGATTTGGCCCCGAATTTACCATCTTGATCATTTACAGTACATGGAGCACCAAATGGCTCTAGATACTTCAAATTTGGTTTCCTTCGGTGTATTATTTCAAAACATGTCTTTTTGGATGGTTTGACAGTTAAGACCCTGTTTATTGTATAGCAAGCCGCTGCAACTGCCTCACTCAAGAAGCTAACAAGAAGTTTTGAATCTGCAAGCATGGTTCTTGCTGTTTCGATTAAAGTTCTGTTCTTCCTCTTAGCTACACCGTTTTGTTGCGGAGTATAGGATGCACTGAATTCGTGCATAATACCCTTAGCATTGCAAAATTCTTTCATCTTATTATTCTTGAATTTCATGCTGTTGTCACTGCGGATTTCGTCTTACAGGGAGATGATAAAGGTTTTCAAGCTTCTTGAAAAGAATCACCAGATTATCAAACGTTTAGTCCTTTGATTCTTGGAAGAAAACCCATGAATAACGCGAATAATCATCTGTGATGACAAGGCAGTATAAGTCTCCTGAAATACTTCGGACGTTCACAGACCAAATAAATACATATGGAGACGTTCAAGAGGCAGCTTAATAGAATTCGGAATCTTCTTCGGATGTGACTTTTTTATCTGCTTCCCCTTTTTACATTCTAGGCAGTGATCAGTCATATGAAAGCTCTGAAGATTCACACCCTCAACCAGATCTTTATGTACCAGAAAATTCTTTTTTCATAAATGTATGTGCCCCATTTTCCGATGCCAAAGAATAGAATCTTTCTCCTTTGCTTTCGTCACAAAACATTGAGCTGATTTTGATGATGTGTAGCACGCCCATATATAAGACATATAAATCATTCTCGTGCGGGGCTCGCATCAGAATCCAATCATCGGTATTTTGAAGCCCGGCTTTAAAATCATACACTCTTTATCGTTGAAATGCACCGTGAACTGTTTGTCACAAATTGCGAAATGCTCAAAAGATTGTTCTAAAGCTCAGCAATGTAGTTCACTCGATCAAACGATACTACTCATTGGTGAGTTTTCCCTCGGCGACAATCCTTCCACCTTGATTACTGGCAAAACCAACATATCTGCCGTTAATAGCTTTAATGTCGAATAAAAGAGCTTTCATCCCTGTCATATGTCTGGACGCTCCACTATCCAGATCCACTTTGAAAGAACGGATCTCTAGAGCCCATGCACATATTAAAATCTAGTTAAATAGCGTGACCCAAGCCTTCTTGGTCTTGGGTTTGGGATAAAAAGCTTGGTAATCATCCTCATAATCTCCATCTGAGCCTCCACTGTCGGTTACATTTTCAAAGTTCACTTTCTTTTTACCTTTTGTTGATTTGACAGTTTCGGATTTGGTCTTAGATTTTGATTCTTTGCTATTACCAGTCTTAACAAGCTCATATCTGGTAATTTCAGACGTTGTTGACTTTTTCTTAGCAATCCAGGCTTGTGATTTTATGTTTGCCTTTTTGATGTAAAACTTTGTTTCGTTTGCCCTGGAAGTTTCACCTATTTTGAAAATTGAGTTTTCAAATTTCTTTTCAGTTTTAGGTTTAACTTCAATTTTGATTCATTTCTTTTCTAAATCATGATAGGTTTTACAAACTCTTGTTGCTTTGGTTTTACAACATCTGAAACTTTCCTTGCACTTGAAGCAAGTCCGATTATCATGTGAGTGTCCACTAGTGGACTTACACCACTTGTGGCTTTGGTCTTATCTCGAAGTTCTTTTGCTTTCTTAAACTCATCATTTGATTGTTTTCCAATCAAACTCTCTTCTTGAACCGTGCTTGTCCCATAAATGAATTTCATGTTTTTATCTTTGTACTTGTGAAATGGTGACTTTCTCTTAATCGGTTCTTCTTCCACATTTAAACCCAACCAAGCTCTCCGGTTTTCCGAATGATCACCACCATTTCTCCGGTAGTTATTGTAATTTCTTTTGAGTTTAGAATAAAATTTCTTTTCATTCTTCTCCAGATCCTCTGATGTAACTTCAACCAGTTTGAACAATTTATCCAATTATTCTTTTTTGACATTCCGAATCGGAAAACTGTCATCAAAGTATAGTCTATCAGATTCCTTAACCTTGTACATGACAACGTTAGGATCATCACATAGGCCATCTTTCGATGATGTATCGTCATCTTCGAATTTTGTGTCAGAACTGTTTGAACTCGAGGTGGCGCTCTCAAAGCTGCCATCATCAGAATCATCTAAAACGTTTTCAACCACATTTTTAACCACCGCATTATTGTCATCATCTGATGTAGTATAGATTACATCAATGTTCTCCAGCAACTCATTTTTCTTTTCAGATAATAACTCAATGTTTAGTGCCTTATCCATCCCATCAACAGTTTTGCGACAATATTTCTCGCATAGGGGTGTGGAACATTGCTTTATTCTCTACTATTTTTCTTTTTAGGCTTTTTATCCTTTTCTCCCGATGAAATCGTGGGAAGAATATGATCGATGACATAAGCGTTAGTTGTATAACTTCTTAAAAGTTGTTGAACACGTTCTGTTTCAATTTTCATGTCCTGGAGTTGTTGTTTGGTTTCAGTAATGGTAGCAATGGTGTTAATGTAAACGTTTATTGCTTTTTGTTTATCCATTACTGTCCCTTTTAACATCCTCACGGCGTCGTGTTGTTCGATATTGTTCCTATCGAGCCTGTCATAATCATATTTCATTTTTCCATACGCTTCCTTCATTGTGCGTTAGTCAAATTTAAAATGTTCATTATGCACATTGAGTTCAGCGATGATTTGTGATTTTTCGGCACATCTAGCACATGGCTCGGTACATTTTGTGCAAGGTTTTTCAACCTCCACAACTTGCACTTTGACACCTTCCTTTTCGACTATTTTTACCTCTGGACCTACCTTGTTTAGATTCGCCATCATAGCTTTATTGGCAATGTCCGTGAGATTTTCATCATTCATTTCTTGAGCTACATTAATAACTTCTTCATCAATCAATTTCTTCTCAACCACTTGCTCCTGAGAACTTCCGTCAAAATCACCTGCAAAACTAGAAGTTAAGTTAGTAGGTAAAATGCCTTGTGTCTTCATGTGAAGATAAGTTTCCTCTTCTTCTTGTTGTTGCAGATACTGTTCAAGTAGAACATTCTCCAGAGCTGCTTCCTCAGCAGATGTATCTTCGACAATTTCAGCCATTAATGCAACTCCTGTCTTCTTACCAATATAAGAATTCCAATCAAAACCATCATCTTCGTTGGTAGCAACCATCGCCTTCTCGGTATTGTTGGATGGTTTTTCTTAAATATCAACTTGAGTTTTCTTCGGAAAGGTTTTATATTGTAGCGACTTCTTGTAGTATTCATTGCCACCTCCAAATGGACTCTGATTGCCCGTTGCTTCAGGATTTTTGCATTCTCCCTTGAAATGCCCTTTCTGTCGACATCTAAAATAGGTGACCTTTGTTTTGTCGAACCCTAGCTTGTTGCTTGAATTTCCGATATCTCGGCCTGTGAGTGCAACAAACTTTGTCACCCTTTGAATGATAGAAGCTAAAGACCATTTAATATCCATCAGCTCAAGTTCTTCTTCGTCCACCTGATCGTAATCTTCAGCGGTCATTTTTGGATTGCCAATCTTCCCGGCCACCAGACTTTCATACGATTCTAGAACTGTAGTGAGAAGAGTCATGTGTTGTTTAGCAAATTGCTCAGAGACAACATTGTTTAAGTTGACAGCAATGTTACACTTGTATACATTTGGATCAGAATTCATTTGTTGATTCTGATTTGCTTGACTCTGATATGAAGAATTTGACCCTGTCCTTGAAAAAGAAGAACTCTGCGGACTTTGATCATATTGTGGATATGATTGATTTTGGTTCTGTGGCGAATGATTTGAAGAATTCATATTCGCACTGAATGCTGTTTGAATCTTTGGGCTTGAAATGCTGTCTTAAATTCCGTTCTTGTAACATAGACCGATATCTTGAACTATGTTAGCATTCTTCGACTTTGCAATCTTTAGAAGTTCCATCTCATGACCTTCGAGTTTGTCGATGAATGTAGCCGACTTGAAGAATTCCCAATTCGGACATTGTTTCAATACCATGAGATAGGTAGTCCATTCTCCGTCCGGTAATGAATCTGCAAGCTTATCAATATATTCCGGTTCAGTCTTCTCAAGTCCGTGTCTCCTCATTTGAACCTTCAGATGACAAAAACGTTCAATCATCTGTTTCATTGTCTCGCCCTTCAACATGGTAAAAATATCGAATTCCTTCATGATAAGAGCTTTTTTACTCTTGATCATCTTTGCGCTTCCTTGGTATTTCTTTTGCAGTGATAACCAGAGTTCTCTCGCAGTCGTGTCCTCAGGCAACAAGATCAAAATATCCTCTTTAACTGACTGTGGATGAGGCTAATCATCTTCTTTTCAGCGATATATTCTTCCTTTTGTTGCGAGGAATACTTGTACTTCTCTAGAACTTGCTGAGTTTCGTCTAACAGAACGACATATCCTCTCTCAATAGCCACCCAGCTTTGGAAATGCATGGCTTGAACCCAATAACTGAACTTCTCCTTCCATCCCTCGTACTCGTCCATACTCATTAACTTCGCAGGTTTAACGGACGTGCCCATATCGTTGTCTAGGTTAACTTGATGTATTGGCATTGGATGTACCCACTCCTGATATAAACGCTCTCTGTAGATTATCCATCACGAATATCAACATACGTATGCTGAAAACACGTTTAAACTTTGAAAAATATTAGAATTACTACAAGTTTGGTCGAACTTGCAGTGGATGAATGAAAAATTTTCAGTTTTTAACAAGTTCGGTCGAACTTGTTGTGACTAAGTTTGAAAATTGTCCCTGAATCAACTTCGAGCGAATTTACAAATGATTATAGAATGAAAACATGCAAGTTTCGAGCAAACTTAGTATAACTTTATTGATTTAAAAAAATTCATTTTTTTATAGTTCGGTCGAACTTGAGTAACTTGATTTGAAAATGATCCTGAGATTAGTTCGAGCGAACTTACACTTGATTTAGAAGAAAAATAAGTTCGGACGAACTTGAAATAAATTTCAATGAAAATACTCAAGTTCGAGCGAACTTGAAGAAAATCAAAGAACTACCACAAGTTCGATCGGACTTAACACAAATTTCCTCAAAAACCCTCAAGTTCGAGCGAAGTTTATAGAAAAAACAATCAAAAGTGAATTTCTAAGTCAAGTTCGAGCGAACTTGGCTTATAAGTTTGATCAAAATGGATTTTTCAAACATGATTTTTTCAACAATTTGGCAACAGTTTGTTTGATTTTAATCTCCAAAATCTCAGGGGTTTATCTATGATGTATTTAACATGACATATTCAAATTTGGACAGAATTTGCCCGTAAATTCTTCATCTTTAGAGTAAAAGTTAAGAAAAATAGAATTATGGAGTAGAATAAGAGTTGTTCTTGTCTTGATATCAATCAAATCAGGCTATTCTAGCTCTGATACCACTTGTAGCACCGATCCTGATAGCATAGGAGCCAAGATTTGATATCTAATATCCATAATGGCGGAAACAATATGACATGATTACCAAATAACAAGAATTAACCAGTTAAATGTCAATTTTATAAACTTCAAGTCTCCAAATTGAAAGAGCTTCGCTACACAGAGCACCAAAAGTTACAAATGAAGGACTCAAGCGAGCTATTTATAGGATATCAAGTTCGCTGGAGATAGGCTAAGTTCGGGCGAACTTGACATTACAACTCCTAGTCAAGAAGATGATGTGATTTCTACGACATATCACAAAGATGAAGATAGCGATGATTCTATCGAAAGAGCGACAAAGAAAGCCATAGCTGAAAAAGAATCAGAGAAAATAAAGGGAACTGATGCTGATTATGAACCGGAAATAGAAAAGGGTTCTGATGAGGAGAGACCTAAAAAAAAGTGAAACGTGTTAAGTCTTCTGTGAAAGATACAACTTTGAAGACTACTGGATCTCCAAGTACCAAAGGCAAGAAAGCACAAAAGCTAAAAAGCAGACGTTGTTTTGGTAAAAAATCACAAAAAGGATAATGTAACTAGACTTTGAATGTGAGGTTGAGTGCTTGGTTAAACGAACAAATGTATGAACAAATATCAAGAGTAAATGGCAATGAACACAATGATTTGTACGAGGAAAAAGCCCTTGATCAAGAGTTGATCTCCGATATAAAAAACCTCGGGTGATGGAAACTACCGATCACCAACTATATTGAACAAGAAAGATTACAACTTTGGAAATATAGAGCTTTTTACAATAAGAATTCTAATGTGTGTTGGAGAGAGTAGCAACATTGTGTATGCGAGTGTCTATTCGGTCAGATTGTGTGTCTATCGAGCTCAATATCCCACTAAATATCTAGCTAATCTCATTAACTAACTCTCCAAAATCCATGCAAGCTCGCAACTTTCACATATAACGGTCATGGCTTCACTTGCACGTGCTAGAAATGGCATATTCCTCCGACATTCCCTCGATGACTTAGTCCACGATTACCTGCATACGTAAACTAACACAAAGGAACAACTGTCAGCTAACATAGATATAGGTAAGGATCCTAGATCCTTAGACTCCCTGCGATTTCCGTTAAGGATCCGTGATCCAGGTTCATCTCAGGATGGATGATCCTTGGCATAAAATCCATGCCCTAACAATTGCCCCCAAAATATGAGGAATTAGTTGCAACTTAGTGAGTCATATTTTCTCGTTTATTCTGGACGACTCGTTACCAACAAACTAGCCATTACCCCAGGACTAACCGTTACAAATATGAAGCCAGCGATAAGACTCCCCCTGTAACAAACATGATTATAAATAGGATAGGGATATAGATGATATCACCTATTTAATATCGATATCCTTTTCTTAAATCCTCACACCAAATATCAAATAGGTATTCACTCTCTCTCTCATCTTTTATTCTCTGCAATTCTTTCTTTCTCCTTTCTTCCTCGAGGGTCATGACCAAAACCATGATCCGTTCCTCACCACACAAGGATCAAGGGAGAAACAGTCCTCCCAAAAGACAAGAAATTTAAAAAACCTTCGCAAGAACTTTACCGGTTCACTGATCCTGAGATTGAGCAAATGCACCCTGTTTTTCGGGGGGGGTACTATTTTTAGGCCCTTCGATTCTTCAATGAAGAGTGACTGCATATCATCCCATGGGTGTGTTTTCCTACTACCCCTTTTCAAATAGGTTTTACTTACCCTTTTCCAGCTTTCACCCAGAGCTTTTTCACCTTTACCGGCCTATGCTACATCCAGGGCATACCTATGCTCTGGAGGGTTCTTTATACCCTTGAGCAGAACATTGCTAGAGAGGGTATAGAGCTTCGTCTTGCTGAACTCAACCATCTATACAATCTTGTTAGCCACGGGTCTCACTGATTCCTCTTCAAAGCCAAGCCTCAACAACCCCACCCTATACTCAAAACTACCAAAAATGATTCCCACTGAGAAGTCAATTCTTCTTCGTTAGGAGGGATTCCATTCCCAACGGGGATCATCTTCCCAAGAAGTGGAACATAGAGGGTAGGATGTAGGTTTATAAAATTGCTTCATAGAAAATTTGATATTTAAATCTAAGATATCTGATCGTTCGTTTTTTGTGCAGTGACCAATATCAGCACTTCGAAAGACTTTGCACCACTGCTGAGAGAGTTGCTGCTTTTGGGGCTCTAGATTCAACTGTCAGAACATTCCATCCCAAGATCAAGGATTTAGAAGAAACAACATCAGCCTCCTACACAACGTCAAGTAAGTGTGCATGTATATATGTATTTAGTTATTTGGTATGAAATAAAAAATGAATACTTATCTGAGTTTTGTAGGTGCTGCTTAAATCCTCATCAAAATCAGCCACCAGGTTTGGCATGGGAAATGTCGAAGGTATCATGTCCCCCCGATCCCTCAAGAAGGAGATAGCCATAGGCCCAAGCCAAGTCGGGACCAGGAGCACCACCAACAAAGCTAAATCTGGAGCCAAGAGGACGAAGCCAGATGCACTATCCAGTGACGTCCCTGGGATTGAACAGCAGATCCATGACTTCATCTCCGAGGTAAGGATCATGGATCCTTCTTTTAAAGATACTTGATCGTCATAAATTCTAACAATTTGCTCTCAACAGAAACTTGTTGAGATCTAGACCATCCAGAGCTAGCGTCTCGCCAAGGCTGAGGAAACGGTGGCCAATCTACTGCCATCAATGCTGCCATGGAGAAGAAAATCGCCCAGCTGGAGAAGGAGAATGGTCGCTTGGAGAAGCAGATCCTGGTGGATGAAATCCAGGCCAACAAGGATTGGTTGGAGGTCACAGAAGAGGCCAAACTATCCGCTGCCATCGTGATTCTAAAGGCCAAACTCAAGATGGCAAAGGAGGCTACAGATCCTTCCTTCGACAGGGCTGAATGGGACACTGCTAGCTGGAGGCAAAGGTTGAAGGAGCTTGGGGATGAGGATGAGCTGGAGGAGGCAGTCACGCTGGAGCTATCCCAAGTGGCACTAAGGATCCTAGGAGGCAGTGGCTGGTGGTAGCGGTGCAGGTGATGAAGTGCGAAGGAGTAGGCTGCATCAATGGGCAATGATGGAAATTTCTAGACGTGGCGGAGCCCATTTTTATGTTTTTTGGTCGTTGGTGTTTTTATGGTGAACAATTTGGTCTATATTTGAACAATAGCTTTTAGTATTAAGGATCACTGATCCTTTTGAACAATAGGGGGTAGCAAAGGTGGATGGTCCTTCTATTTGTGGAGGATGAAGCCCTTGATGCCCCCGCCTTTACTTTCCTGCACTTATTGACTCGTTAGTTTTGGACACCCTTTGCCAACCCAAGTGGACGGGCCACGTTTCGCTGTAGAACTTGGGTTAGCAATTTTGACAACCTTTAAAAAAGGGTTTTTTAAATAAATAAAACTTTAAGCTTTTGACTATCTTTGTTGTTACTTCTCTTCAGTTTGAATATATTTATAGTTGTATACGTCAATAATTTCATAATATTTAGCTTAGAAATCTATAGGAGTTTGTCAAAATATATTCTTTAAAGATAGACATCATATGATCAAGGATCACATATCCCGTTGTCAAAGGATTAGGGTAATATAAATAAGCCAGAAATAAAGCAAATACAAAAGAGAGATCGTACCAGTGAATCCAAGTTAGGATTCTTTATCCTTAAAGCTTACAATCGAAACAATACGAAATAGAAATCAGTAGAACTGCAGGATCCAGGATCCTTATTTATTAAGCTTCACATACCTGTTATAACATACAACTTGGGACTAAGCCAAACATCAATTGAATGACTCATCAGTAACTGGGAAAAGCCAATAACTGGGGACAAGCCCAAATAACTTGTGTAAACTGGAGTATAGCCCAAACTAGTATCTATCCAATCATGAGCGACATCAAAATGTCGAAACCTTAGCTAACGTGAAAACATTAGTAACCTTAGGAACGGATGTATGGTACGTCTACCATTATACTTAGGATCCAACATATAGCCAACAACAATGAAATTGTCAGCCCCTAAAGCGGGTACTGGTCCCATTGCCTCGAACTATACTTGGATAACGTGCGCTGCTAGCGGGGTGTTGAAACCCAATTCGTGTGAAAGGTGAAAACCTTTAAACCTTAGAAGGTATTGGATACCTTAAACTGGGACATGCCCAAAGTCTTGGAGAGGTGGCCAACCTCTTCATCCTTTGTAATAACTTCTGCAAAACTTAAAACTTGATAAGGTTGAATGTTGAAAATTCAACATCCTTACTTTAGAATAAATAATAAGAAGTACAATAAGAATAAAAGCATTAGTAAAATGTTACCGAATCAAGAATCTCATATCCTTTGAGGATCCTTCAATCTGAATTAATCATTAGGATACTTAAGGACCCTGGTCCTTTACATAAAATGCTTTTTTTAGGTGGATAGCATTCCAAGCTCTTGGTAGAAGGTCACCATCCATAGTCAGTAATCGATATGCTCCCTTTCCTGCTCAGCTTCAATTAGATAGGGGCCTTCCCATTTTGGTGCCAATTTGCCATCAGAAGGATTCGTGGTATTCTGAAATGCTTTCCTCAGTACCATGTCACCAACTTGAAATCTTCTTATTCTGATATTCTTATTATAAGCACCAGCCATCCTGTGTTGATAACTAGCCAGCCTTATCCTTGACAAGTTTCTTAATTCTTCCACGGTATCTAGGTCTTGAGCCAGAGTCTTAGCATTTGCTTCAGGATCACGGATGCTTGTTTTGGCTGTAGGGACTACCATTTCTGTAGGGATCACTGCCTCAGCTCCAAAGACTAAGGAAAAAGGAGTTTGACCCATAGCTTCTTGGGAGTTGTTCTATCTGCCCATAAGACATATGGTAGTTCTTCAGCCCACTTTCCTTTCTTTGATCCAAGTTTTTCTTCAAATTATTGATGATGATCTTGTTGGATGATTCTGACTGGCCATTAGCTTGTGGGTGGACTGGTGTTGATGTAACCATCCAAATCCCCTAGCTGTCACATAAGTTAGTAGTTTAATTCCCAATAAACTGGATCCATTGTCACAAACTATCTCTGAAGGAATACCAAATCTAGTAATAATATTTCTTTTGATAAAGGATATAACTTCCTTTTCTCTAACTTGAGCAAAGGCTTCAGCTTCTATCCATTTGAGAAATAGTCAGTCATAGCCAACATGAATACTTTTCCCCCTGGTGCTTAGGAAGCTTGCCAATTATATCCATTCCCCATCTCATAAATGACCAAGAAGAGGATATAAGATGCAGAGGTTCTACTGGTTGATGAAGAATGTTGCTGTGTCTTTGGCAGGCATCACATTTCCTTGCATACTCCACAACATCCTTCTTCATTGTAGGCCAATAATATCCTGTCCTGACATCCTGGAGAATAGCACTCTGCCCCCAGTGTGATTTCCACAATCTCCTCATGAAAATCTTTAAGACTTCTTGATTCAGGATCTTCAATGCATCGTAGATAGGGTCCTGCAAGAGATCTTTTATACGGCATGTCATTAATTATAGTAAATTGTGCTACCTTAATCCTGAAGGTTCTAGGATTCTCTCCAATAGGAATTTCTCCATTCTGAATGTATTTCAAGATTGGAAGGATTAAGGATCCTGAATTCGACTCCGTATTATCATTGGGTAGAATCGCTGTATCACCCACTATCTCCATTGTTTCATTTTCCTCAAGTGCAGGAGTTAGAACGTGGATAATAGGTATCTTTACATCCTCGGGTATCTTCAGCGAGGATCCTAGATTGGCCAAGGCATCTGCTTCTGCATTTTCTTCTCTAGGTACCTGTGTAAGGCTGAAAAAAGCCAAACAACCTGCCAATTTCTTGACTATCTCTAAATATTTGATTAGTTTTTCACCTTTAACAGTATAAGAACCATTACAATGATTAGTAATTAATAGAGAATCCACAAACACTGGAAGATACCTGGTCCTCACATGTTTAACTAATTGCAAACCTGCTATCAAGGCTTCATATTCACCCTCATTATTAGAGGTCTGAAACTCACACGCTATAGACTGGGGTATAATGTCCCCCTGTGGCGATTTTAGTAGTAGGCCTAGTCCAGTTCCTTTGACATTTGAAGCTCCATCTGTGAAGAGTGTCCAAGGATCCCTGGTCTCCTCAAGTTGTTGCACTTCTAATTCAGCTTCTCTTTGTAGATCACTACTGAAATCAGCCAGAAAGTCAGCCAAAGTTGGGATTTAATTGCAGTTCTGGGCTCATATTTAATGTCATATGAACTAAGTTTAACAGCCCATTTTGCCATTCTTCCTGACATCTCTGGTTTACTAAGAACTTTCTTAATAGGAAAGTTAGTTTTAACAACAATAGTATGAGTTTCAAAATATTGTCTTAATTTAGTAAAAGCCATGATTAGAGCAAGAATTAGTTTCTCTAAATGAGAATACCTGGCCTCAGCATCAAGTAGACTTTTACTTACATAGTATACCGATGTTGTTGGCCTTCGTGATCCTTAACCAGGACCGCACTTACCGCTTTACCTGAAACATCTAGGTATAAAGATAATGGTTCACCATTTTCTGGTTTCATCAAAGCCGATGCTGAGGATAGGTAATCCTTGAGAACTTATAGAGCAGCTTCATGGTTTCAGTCCACTCGAATTTCTATTCTTCCTCAAAATGTCATAGAAATCCTTGCATCTTTCTGAGGAATTTGAGATGAATCTATTCAAGGCGGCAATCCTTCCTGTCAATCTTTGCACATCCTTAGCATTGGCATGAGACTTGATATTCACCAAAGCCTTGATTTGTTCTGGACTTGCTTCAATTCCTCTTTTGGTCACCATATATCCTAAAAACTTTCCAGCTTTGACCCCGAAATGGCATTTAGACGGGTTTAACTTCATGTTGTATTGGTCAAGGATGTTGAATGCTACTTCAAGATCCTTCAGGTAATCCTCGGCTCTTTTAGATTTGACCACCATATCATCTATGTATACTTCCATTGTTTGTCCAAGTTTCTCCTTGAACATCATATTCACCAGCCTTTGGTATGTAGCACCTGCCTTTCTCAAACCAAAGGGCATAGCAATATAACAATATATGCCGGTGGGTGTCATGAATGTGGGGTAAAGGGAAAGGATCCTTGGGACATGCTTTATTTAAATCAGTAAAATTGACACATACCCTCTACTTTCCATTTTTCTTTTGAACAGCAACCACATTGGCTAACCATTTTGGATACTTGACTTCTCTTATCATACCTACCTTTAGTAACTTGTCTACCTCTTCTTGGATAATTGCATTTCTTTTAGGTGCAAACTTCCTCCTTTTTTGGTGAATTGGCCTGAAAGACATGTCAATACCTAGCTTATGAGTAATGATATCCTTCGAAATACCTGTCATATCTTCGTGCTTCTAGGAGAAGGTAGATTTTCTTCATTTAAGGAAGGATACTAGATCCTGCTCTACGCTCTCCTGGATCCCGGACCCTATGTACACGTTGGATTCAGGATCCTCAAGATCTAAGAGTATTTCCCTGACGTCCTGTTCTCTTGCCTCCATGACGTCTTTTGGAGGATGCTTTAATTGCTATGCTTCCCTAGACTTGACAGCAGGTTTAATTGAGGAAGTGTAGCAATTTTTCGCCTCTTGCTGATCGCTTTCTATCTTGACTATTCCCCATGGACTTGGAAGCTGGACACATTGGTGGTATGTTGATGGGACCGCCTTCATGTCATGTATCCATGGCCTGCCAAGGATAACATTACAGCAACATAAGCTATCTATTACACAAAATTTTTGGATAGAATTCACCCCCTCTATGTAAATTGGAAGCTTGATGTCCCCCAATGTATTCTTGGTTTCCCCACTGAATCCCACGAGCACCGATGATCTTGGTATGATTTCAGATTCAGGGATGTTCATTTTTTGAGGACATCCATGTTCACTGAACTCCCTCCATCGATAATGATCCTGCGAACAAAATGATTAGAAATAAACAAAGTAATGACAAGACCATCATGATGAGGATCCTGAATGTCTACGCGATCTTCCTCATCAAAGGATATCACTTTTTGCTGTGTTAGGGTAGATGTTCGAACTGGTCTCTCCCCATTCTCCATCTTCATCTCCTTAGCATGCTTTTAGCCGCTGAAAACGAAGTTCCACAGATATCAGAACCACCAGAAATAAAGTTGATGATCTGAGCATCTGCTGCCGGTGGAGGAGCTCTCTCAGGCACTTCCTCAGTATCCCGAGTCCTTGAATGTTTCCTTCCTAGCAGCTCCTTCAAATACCCTTTGCTAAGAAGATAGCCAATTTCCTTCCTCAACGCTATACACTTGTTAGTAAGGTGGCCAAAATCCTCATGATAAGCACACCATTTGGATTTATCCTTAGTAGCTCCAGGTTTATCAGTTTTCATTGGCCATCTAGCCTTGTCACCTAAATTCTGCATAGCAAGGAGTTCATGATTATCCACAGAAAAACAGTATTCAGATATTGGAGGGTAATCCTCATCGTCTTTGTCTTGTTCAACCACATTCACATTGTGATTGTCATGTTTAGAGTATGACTTGGATCGATTATTCTTAAAGAATGATCCTTGCTTTTCCTGTTTTGAGGATCCTGAGAGTCTCTCCTGGATCCTTTTGTCATCTTCTAAACGAATAAATCTCAGTGCCCTGTTCCTTACTTCATCTAAATTCCTGCAAGGTGTCATAACAAGGTCATCATAAATGAGGAATCCTTAAGCAAGCCCATTTTGAATGCTTCTACATCGTAGCAATATCCAAATTAGGAATTTCTAAGGATTCTCGACTAAATTTAGTGATGTAATCTCTTAATGACTCATCACGGCCTTGAGTTATACTATACAAATCACTAGTTAATCGTTCAAAATTTCTACTACATGAAAATTGGTTATTGAACAAATTAACTAATTGAGAAAACGAAGTAATTGAATAAGGAGGAAGACTTAGCAGCCATTTGAGTGCTGATCCAGTGAGTGTGGATCTGAAGCCCTTGCAAAGACAGGCTTCTTTTAATCTTTCTGGAATGGGATTGATCTCCATTCTTTCCCGGAATTGTGCCACATGCTCCTCTGGGTCAGTTGTACCATCGTATAGCTTCATGTTGGGGGTTTGAAAGCGTTTTGGTATCTCAGCGTTGCATATAGGAGGTGCAAAAAGACACCCTGTGACTTCCATCTGGGATCTCAGGAATGGGCTTAACCACTCGTGGGACGGTGGATATCATATCCTTAAGCTTCTGGAGCTCCCGTGCCATAGCCTGATTGATACCTGTGTTCTGCATGAAACCACAGTTAGTGCCAAAAGATGTATTGACATTGTTACCTCCTGACTGGTTTGGGACCGGTATCTGTAGAAGTGTATCCAAAAGTGGACACTTCAGGTGTAACAGTTGGACTAGATGAAGCAATAGTCTGCATAGGGATGAAGTCCCCTTTGTGAACTTCAGAATCCTTGAATGTTGACTTCCCTTGAGGATCCTTGATCCTGAAAGACATTCGGTCCAGGATACACGGGTGCTGAGGGCTTTGAAGGATACTGCATAGATCCTTGAAGCTGAGAGGAGGATCCTTGAACCTTATCCCAAGCGTAGGATCCTTGATCCTTAGAAAAGGATCCTTGATGCTGGAAATAGGATTCCTTTGGTGAAACCGTCTCCAAATATCCTACTGAGCTAAGATAGCCTCCTTGATGTTGATTTGAGGATCCATAAGGTTGGTAATGAGATGCTTGTGGCTGCGCCATTGCTAATGATCCATGCTATAATCTTGAGGATTCTTGAGCCTGTGTCATCGCCATTGATCCCTGCTGGTAATTGGAGGATCCTTGGATTTGAACACCAGATCCCCTTGAATGCTGGACTGTTGATGTCGGAGAAGTGAAATCCAATGATCTGGCATCAGCAGAGAGTGATCCTCCACTGATCTCTTTTGCTTCTTGACTTCATCAATCTCCCTGAGGATCCTTTGGTTAGTTTTGTCTTGTTGTTCCATGTATCCTTTCATCTGCAAAATCAAAGTAGACAGATCATTGTTAGTAGGTGTAGAGGATGAAACAGTAGAAGCCTTTGAGAAAATTGGTGTTGGCTTCTTCTAAGCATTATCAGCACTCCTCGCGGTGCAGTGGGAATGGGAGGCAATGATGCACAAGTCTGAGATGAGGTGACCGCCGGCATGGCCCTTTAAGCAGATTTTCCATGAGAAGCCATGTAGTTAATGGAGATGAACAAAGAATGAACGAACGAAATTTTTAGAATGAAGCACCGATTTCCCCACGGTGGGCGCCAAACTGTGTTAGTCAAAAATCACAACAAGGATAATGTAACCAAACTTTGAATGTGAGGTTGAATGCTTGGTTAAACGAACAAATGTATGAACAAATATCAAGAGGAAATGACAATGAACACAATGATTTGTACGAGGACGAAGCCCTTGATCAAGAGTTGATCTCCGACATAAAAAACCTCGGGTGATGGAAACTACCGATCACCAACTATATGAACAAGAAAGATTACAACTTTAGAAATATTGAGCTTGTTACAATAAGAATTCTAATGTGTGTTCGAGAGAGTAGCAACAGTGTGTATGCGAGTGTCTATTCGGTCAGATTGTGTGTCTATCAAGCTCAATATCCCACTAAATATCTAGCTAATCTCATTAACTAACTCCCCGAAATCCATGCAAGCTGCCACTTTCACATATAATGGTCATGGCTTCACTTGACGTGCTAGAAATGGCATATTCCTCCGACATTCCCTCGATGACTTAGTCCACGATTACCTGCATACGTAAACTAACACAAAGGAACAATTGTCAGCTAACATAGATATAGGTAAGGATCCTAGATACTTAGACTCCCTGCGATTTCCGTTAAGGATCCGTGATCCAGGTTCATCTCAGGATGGATGATCCTTGGCATAAAATCCATGCCTTAACAGACATTATATTGGAAAAAAGAATGGCACAGAAGTCACACAAGAACCTTCTAGTGCAAAAAAAAAACTGGAGCTACACAAGAACCTCCTACAGCTGAAACATTCAAAATTTCTGCGATCCAAGAGACTACTGAACGACTAGGAGTCACACAAGAACCCCTAGTCGTATTTGCTTGAAATTCCAATTCTATCTCAAGATCCACAAACGAGTTCACAACCAGAAAGCTCTATTCCTAAAGAAGTTCCAACACCGAAGAGTACGCCAAAGTCCACACGAAGACTACTCCGAGGTCAAAGCTTTTTGGAAACATTCCTGACGAGCCTGTAAATATTCAAGATCTGAATGATTTCTTCGAGAATCTGATGTTAATGAACTGGAGAAGAGAGTTAAACTTTTGGAAGATAAGTATCAAAGAATGAAGCTGAGAAGCTGTTTAGAGCAAATGGTAAAACAAAGTGAAGTCGAGAAGGAAATTCTGAATGATAAATCAAATTTCTGGAAGGTGATCGTGGTTACTTGAAAGCCCTAATTGAAAGTTTGCAGGATGTGAATGAACGACTATAGAAAGAGATTGTAGAACTACGATCTGAACGAGATTTGAATGATCGAAGCTTTTCAAGGCTAAGAAGGTATTATCGAACAGTTTAGGAATTGATTTTGCTGCTGAATATGCTCGATTAGATCTCAAGAAGCGAAAGAGAAAGTAGAGAAAGAAATTGTTGAACAGGGGAAAGGTAAGCATGTTATAGAAAGAATGCCTGAAACAACAGGGCCAGTGGTTGAATCTGTAAAAGCTTCAGAGTCTGAGATTATTTCTGAGAAAGAGACTGAGCAGAAAGACGATGAAGAAGCTGACGATGATAATGATGAGAGCCTTTGATGATACGAAAGACACTCTGATAACGATGATGGAAATGATGATGATCAGGCGGAGTTGGTTTAAAGGTTGTTGATGCCGAAGTATCTGATGAATTTTATTTTTCCTCACTGCTAAGCGATGATACAAATATGATGGAAGATCAAAATCAGGAGGAGCAGACAGGGCAAACAGGGCAAACTGATGATGATATGACAGAAGCAATTGTTGCAAATCTTGTTGCTGCTATGCCTTGAAGCCAGTGGTATTAATTTAGAACATAACGTTGAGGAAGGAGAGTTTGTTCACAACTATTCGAAGGAAGATTTGGCTAAGTTGTTGAATGTTGATGCTGAATCATTTGATTTCGATTTCGAAGAGCAAGTGGTTAACATTGATACCTTTGAAGTGAATGAATACTGCTATAAACGAAGATCTGATCAGATGATTATAATAAGGTGATTATTGAATATTGGTCGTCAGATGATGAAAAAGATGATGCAGAAAAGTATGTTGGACTGAATACTGATAAGTTTCCGACATTTGAAGAAATGTACGAGCAACTAAATGAAGATTTGTTAAAAGAAAAGATAGCTGAGTCTGTGCGAGAAGGTAAAGTTCCTAAACCGATGACTAAAGCCAGATAGCTGAAGCTAAGAAATCCTGGTTTAAAGAGATGCCGAGGGAAAGAAAGTTTCGAAGACCGTTAGCTTTCTTTACAGAGATGCAGACATTCATTGGGTGATATTCTTAGTTGGGGTTGGTTGAAAGAGCTGAATGTCTACGCAATTAAACGTGAATTTGGGGTTCAGTACTTCAAATACTTGGCAGATTTTAAAACACTACCCTATTGGGATGTGGAGGAGTTAGTGCACACGAGAAATGTGAGCTACCACATGAAGTTTATTGATCAATTATTGTGGAAGATGATGAAAGTTGAAGCGACACAAGGATTAAAATACTGGAAACCGTTTATACCGAAGCGTAGAATCAAAACAAACAAGCAAACGGGAGAGAAAGACATAACGTTGATTATGAAGCGTCCGCGAGCAATGAAGAACGTGCCCCTGATGCCAATAGAACAAGATTTTTATCCTTTGTTCAAATGGTGGCAAGTTGATCCTACAACGTGAAGTAGTGATAGTACTAAGGTTTGAAGAACATTGGATATTACAAGGAAAGATCGTTGAAATGTTTCAGAATGAAGGATTGAGAGGGTTATGGAGGACGATACGCATACTAGACCTGATGTGGCTAGTAAATTGCTCGAGAGAGGATAATTCGATGCCTATTCTTTAACAAGATATGTTATGAAAAATGTGAGGAGGTACAAGCGATGCAGTATCAGAAGATAGTGAATGTTTGTTACGCTCACGGAGTAAATTCAGGAAGAATGTGGGAGTCTAGTTGGAGAGAGCTTGAACGCAAAGAGTTTTTGAAAGAAGAAAGGCGTCTAGAATGTTTTCAAGAAAAGACAAAGGAGGCAAGGCTTAGACGTTTTCAATTTATGACTAAAGTGCCACCTACAGATCAAACACCGATTCCGTGGCAAGAACGTAGAAAGAAGCCTTACAAGAACTTCTTTGGACGCTGCAGATAAAGATAGAGTTTTGAAGACTGGTCAAGACGAAGACGATATCCAAGGTGGAGTCTGTTAGTACATAATGTCTATGTCTTAGTCTTGGATCGATCTGTTTAGATTGGGCTAGATTATGTTAAAATTGGCATATTTATGTAAATACTAGATCAAGTTCGTCCGGATTCTTATTGTGAGAACAAGTTCGGCCGAACTTGTTCATACAAGTTCGCCCGAACTTGTTACCCTCCTAGCGAACTTGATAGAGTATAAATATGTGCCTTGGATCTTTCATTTGTAACTTTTGTAACTTTGGCAACTCAGAGGCGAAGCTCTGTCAGATCTAGTTCTCACATGTAATTGACTTTAAATCCATAAAAGACAGCATAACGAGTAAATCTTTGCATATTTGATTAACATGTCACTTAGTTTCCGCCTAATTGGACATTAGATACCAAACTAGGTTCCTGTGCTATCAAGGAGCGATCTAACAATAGTTCTCGCAGCCTTTTTTGGTGCATACTTACGCTTCTTTTTCGTCTCAGCCTTGATATACCAATTGCTTCTTTTCTCTACAAAACAAACCAAACTCTGTTCTCCCTCTCTTCATCACCACTTGTCGCTTTTCGCCATTTACCTATTTGAGGTGCAACATAATCCTTGTTCGCAATGGCTCCAAACATGGCTTTCGTTGGAGGAACTGAATCTTGCCTCAGATATTGATTTAGCTTCACGAGCGTATTATCGTCCATGTGATGTAAATACAGAATATCACATTTTTTTTCTTCAAATTCTTGAACTTGTTGTCAAGTAGCATCTGTACAAACCTTGGATACTCTAAAAACTTCTCAACACCAGTATTCTTCGTCATGTAGTCAAAAATAACATGAGAACTGTTTGATGGAATTTAACACTAATGTTGTGGTGATGCACAACTGATAATCTTTCATGTCATCAAATCCTCCTTTCCTTGGCTTAATGCATGAACTAATGAATGCCATGAAGAATTTGTAAGGCTTCCCAAGATTACCCTTCTTCTAGGTCGTAGCATTCGCATAGCCTCTGTAACCCATACGATAAAAACAACCCTTTACCATTTGTTTCGGTAAACCAGTAGGATCAGACGCTTTATCTTTGAAATCCAATACTCTGTGAATGTCTTCCTCAGTAATCTTTACTTCAATATCCTTATCGTTGATTTTCACTGCTGAGTATAATGTCTTTACGGCTGCTCCCTAGAAAAACTCAATGTGCGATCTATAAGCCGTATGATGATGTGTCAGTGCCTTAGAGATTCGACAACGCTTCATGAAATCCAGAATATCAGAGAATGATTCCAGTCTTGGATACTTCTCCTTGTCTAACACGCAACAAGTGTTATGGAACTTGGAACAGTTCGACTTCTTTTCATGCGCATGAAAATTCAAACAAACATCACTTCATACGAATTGAATCTCAATTCGTACGAATTGATATCACTCAAACACAATCTAAAATAACTAATCATCTGCCAGTTTCGTAAGAATTACACCTTCTTTTTTTTAAATTGATTTCAAATAACCATTCCAGTTCGTACGAAGTACAAGATGACCAATTTTCAACACATCAGTTCGTACAAACTGATCGTCTTCTCCAAGTTACCAGCTTAAAAACAACATGATTTTTGACAATTGAGCGTCCTAATACACCATATTATCACCGATTAAAATATATCCATGGTTAATTTTACATTTTGACCGGTTAAACATCCTGATCTAAACTTTTAGGTTCGACAGTCCAAGATAGTTAAAAAAAATCACCTTCACCATTGTTTAAGGTGTGCCAATCAACCTTAACGATGAAATTTAGGAGAGTTTCAACGTCTAGAATGCTTTTTTCGCTCAATTTGCACTAAATCGCTCAGAGGATAAATAGTGATGATAATGATTTAATTCGTACAAATGGATATATATAAACACTTTCAGAAGTTCGTACGAAGTAGAACATTGAGAATTTATTGGTTTAATTCGTACGAATTGAATGTTTAACAAACCTTGTTTCGCTAGTTCGTACGAATTAGAATCTTGAATTTTTCAAATTTTTTTTCAAACTTTATCTTATTAATAATTTAACAACCCTCTCAGATAACCAAGTCCAAGTTAATGACCCCGGTTTACTGATTTGTCTACCAAGTCCAAGTTAATGACCTTGGTTAAACACCATATGAACAAACTGTTGTTTTCAACAAAGTAAAGATTCAAATTAATGAACTTTTTGATCTTTCAATAACATTTTAACATTTATGATTAGCTCCCAACCCGGTGTTTTCCGGTTTCACCTTGTTTAGCATCTTTTAGATTCCAAATATCCGTTCCTCATCATTGGTTGTTGAAACACAATAGAAACAAAATCTTTTTGAAATTTTAAAACTTTATGCTATAACACACCGAAATTATTTTTGGATTTATCAAAAATAACTATGAATTATGTACAAACATATTTTTGTGAATTCGTGTTCGAGGATCATTTAAGTTGTTTGAGACATATCACTAGTACCGTTGACCTCTTTAAACTTTAAGACTTAAAACAAATTTACTTAGATTGTCAGTATACTGGTCCACTTTAAACTTTGACACATTTTTCAATTGTTCCAAGATACGTTAAGTAATCTTAAGAAACTTTAATTAACTGTGTTTCCCACCTCAGAAGATACTCCTGTTTCAGATTCCCTAGATTTCATCTTACAGGTGAGTATAGCTTAACTGATATCTGTATCCGGGTAATGCGAGACCTTGAGAGCTCAGGTTATTACCACCTTACCGACAAAGAGTTGAAGGCTCGACTTTAAGGTAGTGTTCCAATTGGTATCTTTTGTACTGCAATTGATGATCTTTCGATACTTTTCAATATGCTGCAGATTTAGGGCTTTTTATGCAAAAGTATTATATAAGTTCTAGGCCATAGCTTCCGCAAAATCAGAAGAACTTTTATAATACCGTAGATAGCAATTATCTATAAAGACCTAGTATCTCAGAATCAGGCAATCTCTCACACGAAATTTTGGAGTACCAAGTCCATATATCCAAAGAGATGTTAAGCCACAAGTTAACAAGTTGTAAATTTAGTTTATATCCCGGATGCAATCTACTACGCGTGTAAAGCCTACTGACTATCCACAGTAAGACTTGTTTAAAACTGTTAAAACATTCCAAATCCTTAGCATACAGTAATAGTCCACTATGTACTATCATTTCCTTGTTAATCAAACTCCTTTTGTCCTTTTTCAATTATTTGTACATTTTTGAATTTTTTATGTTTTTGTATTTTCTACAACATTTCTCCCCCTAAAATTAAAAACATATTTTTGTATTTTAGAAATTAAAAACAAAGAAATTTTAACTATTTACAAAAAATGACAAACCAATGAGATTCACGCGAACTTCATCATCTGATCCATATTCAACCTCATTTTCCCCGTATGACAAAAGATTTTTCATACCGTTTAACCTCATTAGATATTTAAATCTGATTAGAGAAAAAGGTTTGGTACAGAAATCAGCCTTTTGTTCATTGGTGAGAATTTTTTCAATTTGAATCAATCTTTTTTTTGCAATCCCGAATAGATGATATGGAATTTCAATGTGTTTCTTTTAGAGTGTTGAACTGGATTTTTGGTAATATCAATGGCTGCCTTATTATCTACATATAAAGGAGTGTCATGAAATTGTAATCCAAAGTCTCTCATCTGTTGTTGGATCCACAGTAACTGTGAACAACAACTAGAAGCTGAAATATACTAAGCTTGACAAGTCGAGAGAGCGACCGTGGTTTTTTCTTGCACTGCCACGTTACTAAGCGTGTTCCGAAGAACTGGCAACCGACCGTCGTAGATTTTTGCATTCAGTTTGTCACAGCCAAAATCGGAATCAACATATCCCGTGTGATCGAAGTTTTCATTCTTTGGATACCACAAGCCGTGCTTGGGCAACCCTTAAGTAACTGAAAATTCTTTTCACGATCATCAAGTGTGAAACTCTAGGACTAGACTGATAACGGCCATAGGCAGGTAGGATACATGATGTCTAGACGAGAAGCAGTCAAATACATCAGAGATCCTATCATTGACCGATAAAAGTGTTTCATCAACTTTAGCTCCATGTTCGTCTGGGCAGATTCCATGATTGAGCGCCAATGGTGTTGATAGTGGTTTAGAACATTCATTTCAAATTTCTGCAAAATATCATGAACATATTTAGTTTGATGAATAACAATACCATCGGGCAACTGGTCAACCTGTAATCCTAAAAGAACTTTACCTCTCCCATCGAACTCATCTCGAACTTTTTCTTCATGATTTCTTCAAATTCTTTGCATAAATCATCGTTCATTGAGCCAAAGATGATATCATCCACGTAGATTTGTACTAAAAATAGATGACCTCCAACTTCTCTCGTGAAAAGCGTGCTATCCACTGTTCCTCTTGTAAAGCTGTTATCTAATAGATGTTGAGATAACGTCTCGTACCAGGCTCTCGGGCCTGGTGCAAACAATATAGAGCTTTGTTGAGGAGATAAACCTTATCTTTGTTTAGTGGATCGACAAACCCCGGTGGTTGTCCAATGAACACTAGCTCTTTCACTTTTCCGTAGAGAAATGTGGATTTTACACCTAGCTGATAAACCTTGAAGCCCTTCCATGACGCCAATGCCAGGAATATGGGGATGGCTTCCAGTCTTGCGACCAGAGCATAAACTTCCGTGTAATCAATTCCTTCTTGTTGGTGGAAACCTTTAACAACGAGCCAAGCTTTGTTGCGCACAATAACTCCTCTATCATCCCGTTGCATTTGAAAACCCATTTAGTATCAATGGCCAATTGATTTGCTGGAAGATCTACCAGTTTCCACACTCCTAATTTCTCAAATTGTTGTAGCTCTTCCTGCATAGCGTTAACCCAACTTTCATCTGCAATTGCGTCTTTTACAGTTTTTGGCTCCATTTGAGAGATAAAACACCGGTAAGAACAATATTCTTGAACAGGAGCTACTTTAGTGTAGAAACAACCAAGAGCTTTATTGATTTGATTACGTGTTTTAACTCCTGCACGCAATTCACTAATAATGTTGTCAGATGGATGGTATGACAGGTTTCTTGGTACCACATCACTAGGAATATTCATTGAGCTTTCCATATTATCTGTTCAGCAAGACTTTGATCAGTAGCAGCTATGCTTGTTGATGCTTCATTTTGATTTCAAGGAGTAGCAAATTGATTTAAAAGACTTGTGATCTGCTCTGATTCATTATCAGAGCTTGTGTCACCTTTATCATAATATGGTTCAGGTTCTAAAACATGATCATTCTGATGTTCTGCTACTGGTTATTCATTATCTACTTGCTCAGCGTTTGTTTCAGTAACAGATTCTTAAACATTTGTACTCGTACTTGCCTCAGAATCATGTGTACCAACAAAAGGTTCAGTCACCACTATTAGTCTTGACACCTGCTCTTGACTAGATGCTTGTTGTTGCTGATGTAGAAAAACAAGTTCCTCTTCGCTTGGTTCTTCTGGAAGTTCGAATGAACTCCAAATACTTTCGTAATTAAACATCCAAGATTCACCAGGCTTTTGAGAAGGAATAGTCTATCTCTGACAATCAACATGTTGTGCAAGAATCACCCGGTTTAAACTTGGCAAATATACTCGTCGAAGCGGACTTGCATAGCCAACAAAGTAACCTTCTAAAGATTTAGCACCGAATTTCAATGATAGTGCATGGAGATCCGAAAGGTTCCAAGTATTCCAGATTTGGCTTACGACGATTTAACAACTCAAAGCAAGTTTTCTTCAATTTCTTCACAGTCAGAACTCTGTTTAGAGTATAACATGCAGACGCAACAGCTTCACTCTAGAAACTCACAGGAAATTTCGAATCATAAAGCATTGTTCTGGCTGTCTCGATTAGTGTGCAATTCTTACATTCAGCTACTCCATTTTGTTGAGGAGTATAGGGGGCACTGAACTCATGAAGAATGCCTTTTTCATTACAAAACTCTAGCATGTGACCGTTCTTGAATTCCGTTCCATTGTCACTTCTGATTCTTCGGATGGGTAGATGATAAAGATTTTCTAACTTCTTGAAGAGTATCATAAGATATTCAAACATATCATCTTTGCTCTCTTGAAAGAAGACCCACGAGAATCTAGAGTAATCATCAGTCACAACAAGACAGTATAGATCTCCGGAAATACTTTTCACATTTACTGGTCCAAAGAGATCCATATGCAATCTTTCTAACGGTACTTTAATGGAATTCAACATTTTCTTCAGATGAGATTTTTTCTATTGTTTTCCCTTCTTGCAACTAACACAATGATCATTCATATGAAAACTTTTCAGATTGACACCCTCCACTAAATTGTTATGCACAAGGCGATTCATTTTCCTCAGGTGAATATGCCCCATCTTTCTATGCCACACATATGATTCTTTCTCCATAGCCTTAGTCACAAAGCACTGTGCCGCTTTTGATGTGGTCGAAGCAATGCTCATGTCTAACACATAGAAATCATTTTCTCTAGGAGCGCACATTAGAATCCACTCCTCCGGAATCTTGAATTCTGGTCTCAAAATTTAGCATTCTTTGTCGTTGAAATGTGTGGTGAACTTCTTATCAAATATCTGTCAGATACTCAGCAAATTGTTCTCTAGATCTGCAATATAGTTCACCTTATCAAAAGAAACCACTCCATTTAATATTCTTCCTTCTCTAACAATCCTTCCGCCTTGGTTACTGGCAAAACCAACATAACCTCCTCGGACGGATTTGACATCATATAACAACACAAGCATTCCTGTCATGTGCCAGGAAGCTCCACTATCCATGATCCATTTGAATATGATCGACCTTAGAAGCCCCTACACAAATATTCAAAGATCTAGTTAAAGAGAGAAACCCAAAAAGCATTCTTGGTCTTGGGTGTAGGGTAAACAACCTCATACTCATTTTCATATTCAAAATCCTCATCAAACATTTCATCAACTGTTAATTTCGAAAAATTTTCCAACTTCTTTTCTTTAGAAAGTTTCAGAAAATCTTTCTTAATTTTCTTAGTTTGTTCCTTCTTCAATGATGTGACAGTTTTAGCTTTGTCTTCAGATGATTTGGTTTTAGCCACCCAAGTTTGCAAAGTACTTTCCTTTTTATGTAAAATTTTGAATCTTTTCGTTCATCAGCATTTGAAGTTTCACCAACTTCTGTTTTAGAATCTTTGAAAACTGATGATACTGTGCCTATTTTCAAAATTTGATACTGCACAAACTTGGTGGTTTGTTCTTTTTATCATCTGAAGATCTTGAAACATGGTGAAAAGATTTACGTTTCAGACAATTGCGGGCAATGTGTCCTACTTTGTTGCATTTAAAGCACATCCTACTATCAGTGATAGTGGATTTGTTTATCCGTTCACTATGCTCCTTTTCAGTATAAAACTCTTTGTTTGATTGTTCCTTACCCAACCTTTCCTTCTCAGTAACAATGTTTGATCCAAAAACAAATTTTACTTTCTTTTTGAAATTTGGTTTTTGATATGGATCATTTTTCTTTTTCTCATAACCCAATCCTTTACTCTTGTTTTCCGGATAATTTTTACTCTTTTGAGTTGTTCGCTTAGGTTTAGAATAATATGTTTCACTTAGACTTTCAATTTCTGACTCACTTAACTCTATCATTTTAAACACATGATCAATTTTCCCAAAATTCACATTCTGAATCGGAAATTCTTGATCAGAATATAGTTTGTCAGATCCTTTCATTGTATATGCAACAACCAATGATGAATCATCATCCGAACTACATCCTAATTTTCAAGATATTTCTTGTGAAAAATTTCTTCATTTTTAGAACTTGAACTTGTTTTTAGATTAGACTCATTTGATTCAGCACTTTCAAACTCAAAGCTATCACTTTCACTATTCAAAACAGTATCAATAACTGTTTTTACCACTTCAGATTCAAAGTCATCATCAGATTTAGTGAAAGTTACATCAATGTTCTCAGGCAGCTCCTTTGATTTCTCAATTCTTGACATAATATTGAGCGCCTTCTCCACCCCATCTGGTTTTCTCTTACTATAATTTTCCCACATGGGTCGATGAACTTTGTTGTAACACACACCTTTTGACTTACCTTTCTTGTCACCTTCTTCCCTGTCGATTTTTGGAAGAATATGATCGATGATATATTGTGACATCCGGTTATTTTGAGCTTGTACTAACGTGACACGTGTTATGAGTAAATAAAAGGAAAATTTTTATAGAATTTGGTATTATTTGATATTATTTAATGTGTTAATAAATTTTGAATTTATTAAAAATTATGTTGGCAACTTTAAGATAAACACTTATCGCGTAACGGTTAAAATTCGAAACAAACGTCGGTGACAGCTTGATTAATGTTAAAATCCTAAAAATAGTCCGTTATAATTAAAATAATATATTTTTTCATATTCGTGAGAAAAATAATTTAAAATGCTAAGAAAATCTATTTTTCGAGTTTAAGTGCGTACTGCGCGTATCTGACAAAATACTGTCAATACAGCTAGTCACGGCAGTAATAGTTTGGCGAGTTAATTTCTATAGAATGATAAAAATAAATTAAAACGTTTAAAATCTCTATTTTGCGAATTTAAGCGCGTACTGCGCAACACAGCGCGCATATTGCCAAATACCGACAACGTAGCCGGTCTAGGCAAATTAAATATTGTTTAGTAATATTTTAGTGAGTTTATTTTTATAGAGCTTTAAAAATAATTTAAAACGTGTTAAAACATGATTAAAACGATAGATAAAACACCCGGTAACCAATTAAATACTAGTTTATAGCCTACATATGATATATATATATATGTAAACATGCGTGTATGGTATGTATATATGAGAGATGTGGTAGCCATTTAACACTATCTCTGCTCTCTCTTACACTTGGAAGCTTAGGAAATGGTGTGTTATGATTACACCTTACAGAATCTTCTTAAAATCTTCTCAAATCCAAGAAATCTTTCAAAAACAAATAACACACTCTCTCTCTTGCATAAGCTTCGGCCAAATACCCCTTAAACATATACAATTTCAAAATTTCAGTCTTGTTCAAGAAGATCCAAGCTCATTTGAAGGTGTTTTCAAGTGTTTTGAAGATTTAAAGGTGTTTTCAAGAAGATTCAAGCTAGAGCAAGTTCCATATCAACATTTTTATCAAAATCCACTAGAATCTTGAAGGTATAATAAAATTACTTCTTTAAACATGTTCTTGATTCATACTGATGATCTTGATAATGGAAAGTTTCTCTTGTTCTTGGATATAAACACTAACTTAAAAACAATAACAAATGAGTTTTTGTTTAAAATAAAAATGGAGATGTACATGTGTGTATATGAGGCCGTGTGTGTGTATATGATTAGATGATTTCCGACTTCTTTGGTAAACAATGTACTATCCACTGTGCCTCTAGTAAAGCCGTTTCAAATGAGATGTTGAGATAACGTCTGGTACAAGCTCTCGGGGCTTGGTGTAAACCATATAAGGCTTTGTCTAGGAGATAAGCTTTGTTTTTGTTCAACGGATTGACAAACCCTAGTGGTTGGCCGAAGTACACTTGTTCGCGTAGCTTACCATAGAGAAATGCAGATTTCACATCAAACTGGTACACCTTAAAACCTTTCCAAGCTGCAAATGCAAGGAATATGCGGATTGACACTAAGCGTGCAACCGGTGCATAGACTTCCGTATAGTCAATTCCTTCTTGCTGGTTGAAACCTTTGACAACCAACCGAGCTTTGTTTCTAACAATCACACCTCGATCATCTCTCTTACACTTGAAGACCCACTTCGTGTCTATCGCTTTCTGCTTAGGTGGTAAGTCAACAAGTCTCCAAACTCCCAGTTTCTCGAACTGTAACAACTCTTCCTGCATCGCTATCACCAGTTCTCATCACCCAGAGCTTCATTCACAGTCTTCGGCTCTATTTGAGATATGAAACATGAATAATAACAATAGTCTTGAGTCGGAGCAACTCGGGAATAGAAACAACTTAATGCTTTGTTGATTTGACTTCTTGTTTGCACACCATTCTGTAACTCTCCAATAATGTTTGTTGAAGGATAATAAGAATAAGATCGTGGTATCTCCTCGCTAGGAACATCAATAGTACTGTTCTAATTTGTGACATTCCGATCATCATTAAATCAACTTCAGGAGCACTAAATGTAGCTTCATTTTGATTGCTCGAGCCTGCAGATTGATTTAACATATTGGTTATCTGCTCGGATTCTTCATCAGAGGAGGATTTTTCATCATCATCAAAAGTCGGAATTCTGATTCTGAGAAATATTTGGATCTGAGGTTACATTTCCTGGTTCAGTGGAAACATTTGCTGGAGTTGTAATAGGTGTTTCTTCTGCTTTAGAAACTTGTTCAACTGGAACACCACTATTACTCGGACCTGCACCAGAAGAAGATGTAGAACCAACAGTGGTTGATTAATCACAATTGGCCTTAGAATCTGTTCTTGATTTGCCGGCTGTTGATAAAGAGCTTCAAGTTATTCTTCAGACGGTTCTTCTGGCAAGTCAAATGACTTCCACAAATCTTGGTAATTGAACAACCACGCATCGCCTTTCCTCTGAATAGGAGTTGTGTACCAAAAGCAATCAACATGTTGCGCTTCGATCACTTTTCTCAAAGCAGGAACATAAACTCTCCTTAGCGGACTAGCGTAACCAACGAAGAAACCTTCAAGCGTTTTAGCACCGAATTTTCCATCTTGATCAATCACTGTACACAGTGCACCAAACGGTTGTAGATATTTCAAATTTGGTTTTCTTCGGTTGATCATTTCGAAACTAGTCTTTTTAGTCGGTTTGAAAGTTAAGACCCTGTTTAATGTGTAACATGCCGCTGCAACCGCCTCACTCCTGAAGCTAACAGGAAGTTTCGAATCTGCAAGCATTGTTCTTGTTGTTTCGATCAACGTTCTATTATTCCTCTCAGCTACGCCATTTTTTTGTGGAGTATACGGTGCACTAAATTCATGCAGAATCCCTTTGGCGTTGCAAAACTCTTTCATCTTGTTGTTCTTGAACTCCGTGCCGTTATAACTTCGAATACGTCTGACATGCATCTGATACAGATTTTTGAGATTCTTGAAGAAATCACCAGATTATCAAGCATTTCATCCTTTGACTCTTGAAAGAAAACCCATGAATATCGAGAATAATCATATGTGATAACCAAACAGTATAGATCTCCAGAAATACTTCGGACGTTCACCGGACTGAAAAGATCCATATGTAGACGTTTAAGCGACAACTTTATAGAATTCAAATTCTTAGGATGTGACTTTTTGATCTGCTTCCATTTCTTACATTCAAGACAATGATCTGTCATGTGGAAGCTTCGAAGATTCACTCCTTCAACCAAGTCGTTATGAACCAGAAAATTCATTTTTCTCAGATGTATGTGCCCCATTTTTCTGTGCCATAAAATTGAATCCTTCTCCGTGGCTTTTGACACAAAACATTGAGCCGATTTCGATGATGTTGTAGCAGTGCCCATATTTAACACATAGAGATCGTTTTCGCGTGGAGCATGCATGAGAATCCATTCATCAGGAATCTTGAAACCCGGCTTCAAAATCATGCACTCTTTATCGTTGAAATGAACAGTGAACTTCTTATCACAGATCTGTGAGATACTTAGAAGATTGTTCTCTAGCTCGGCGATGTAATTCACTTGATCAAAAGATACCACTCCATTTGAAAGTTTTCCTTTAGCTACAATCCGACCTCCTTGGTTCGCCAGTGAAACCTACATGTCCCCCATTAATAGCTTTGATGTCGAAGAGAAGAGCTTTCATCCCAGTCATGTGCCTCGTTGCTCCACTATCCAGAATCCACTTTCATAATAAGGATCTCTGGAGCCCTTGCACACATTAACATTAAGTTAAAAAGCGCGACCCAAGCCTTCTTGGTCTTCGGTTTGGGATAGTAAGCTTCATAATCATCCTCAAAATCATCACTTAAAACTTCATCGACATTATCATTCTCAAACTTAACCTTTTTCTTATCTTTTGAAAGTTTGACAGTTTCAGTTTATCTTTTGAAACAGACACTTTGTCGACTTTGGTTTCGGACTTTGCAACTTCAGATGTTGTTGATTTCTTTTTGGCAATCCAGGATTGTGACTAACTTGTGCCTTTTTAATGTAAAACCTTGAATCTTTGTTTTCATTGTTTTGGAAGTTTCACCTTTCTCAAAAATTGAGTTTTCAAACTTCGATTCAGTTTTGGTTTCACTTCTTGTTTAGATTCATTTCTTTCAGAATTGTGACAGATTTTACAAAATCTGGTTGCTTAGATTTTTCAGCATCTAAACTTGTTTTTCTTCCAGGATAAACAGGCTTTGATTTCGGACACTTGCGTAAATGTGACCAACTTCATTGCATTTAAAGCAAGTCCGATTATCATGAGAATGTCCACTTGCGACTTTAGCTTGTCTCGAGTTCGTTTTCCTTTTTGAACTCATCATTTGATTGCTACCCAATCAAACTCTCTTCTTGAACCGTGTTCGTTCCATACACAAATTCATGTTTTATCTTTATATTCGTGAAATGGTGACTTTTTTATTGGTTTTCTTCATCTAAACCAACTTCTATGTTTGGAAATCCACATTCTTTAGTGTTTTGTTGGAGTAACTTCTTTCATATTTCAAATCTTCTGATGAAACTTCAACGAGTTTGAAGAATTTATCAAGCTGATCCCTTTCACATTTCGAATCGGAAAGCTTATCGTCAAGTATAGTCTATCAGAATCCTTAACTTTGTACATGACAACGTTAGGATCATCACTTAGGCTATCTTCCGATGATGTATCTTCATCTTCAGATTGTGAATCAGAATTGTTCGAACTCGAGTTGGCGCTCTTATAGCTGCAATCATCAGATTCATTCAAAATGTTTTTAACAACATTTTTAACCACACATTCGCCATCATCACTTGTGTAGGTTATATCAATTTCTCAGGCAGCTCATTTTTCTTTTCAATCTACAATTCAATGTTAAGCGCCTTTTCTGTCCCTTTATCCTTTTTACAACAATACTTTTTGCACAATGGTGGTGGAACATTGCTATAATCTCCACGTTTCTTACCTTTAGCTTTTTGAACATTCTCTTCCGACTGAATCGTTGGAAGAATATGATCCATGACATAAGCGTTTGTGGTATAGCTTTTTAAGAGCTGTCTTACTCTATCATTTTCTATTTTCATGTCTTGAAGCTCTTGTTTTACTTCAGTAATGTTGTTTATGTAAACGTTAATAGCTTTTTTTTCCATTAATGTAGCTTTTAACATTCTGATAGTATCATGTTGTTCAATGTTATTATTGTCTAGCCTGCTGTAAGCATCTTTCATTTTGTCATAAGCCTCTTTCACTTGTGAATAATCGTATTTGAATTGTTATTATGCACATTGAGTTCACTTATGATTGAGATTTTTCAGCAAACATTGAATATCACGGTTTTCTCACATGCACTTTAACCCACTTCCTTTTCTACAACTTTTACCTCTGGTCCTACCATTGTTAGATTTGCCATCATAGCTTTGTTGGCGATCTCTGTGAGATTTTCTTCATTCATTTCTTTGGTTATGTTGATGACTTCCTCAACCACTAGGTTTCTCCTCAGCAACATGCTCCGAAGATGTTGTATCACCAAAACAATCTGCAAAACTAGTAGTCATATTAGGAGAAACGAATACTCTGCACCTTTGTGTGGTGGTAGATTTGCTCTTCCTCACTGCATCTTCAGTAGATATATCCTCGTTGCATTCTCCATAGCTGCATCTCAGCAGATGTATCCATGATTTCACCCATTAGAGCAACTCTGTCTTTTTCCCAATATAAGAGTTCCAATCAAACATCATCTTCATTCATAGCAACCATTGCTTTTTCAGTATTGTTGGATGATTTCTCTTGAACTTCAACTTGAGTCTTCTTTGAGAAGGCTTGTATTGTAGTGACTTCTTGTAGTATTCACTGCCACCTCCAAATGGACTTTGGTTACCAGTTGCCTCTGGATTCTTGCATTCTCTTTTGAAGTGCCCTTTTTGTCGGCATCTGAAGCAAGTAACTTTGTTTTGTCGAAACCCAGTTTTTTTGCTTGAATTCCCGATGTCTCTGCCGGTTAGAGCAACAAACTTAGTAACCTCCGAATGATCGAAGCTAAGGACCACTTAATGTCCATCAGCTCAAGCTCTTCTTCGTCCACCTGATCATAATCTTCAGCAGTCATTTTCGGATTACCAATATTACCAGCCACCAAACTTTCATATGATTCCAACTACTGTGGCGAGAAGTGCCATGTGTTGTTTAGCGACTTGTTCAGAAACCACATTGTTTAGATTGACTACAATGTTCGCATTTGAACACATTTGGATCAGAATTCGATTGACTATTCTGATTTGATTTATTCTGATATGAAGAATTTGATCCCGTGCTTGAAAATGATGAACTCTGAGGACTCTAATCAAATTTTGGATACGATTGAGTTTGACTCTGTGGCGAATGATTCGAAGAATTCAGATTCGCACTAAAAGCGGTTTGGATCTTCGCTACATCTTGAGTAACATTTGAATTTTTTAACTTCGCTATCTTTAACAACTCCATCTCATGCCCTCTAGCTTATCGATAAAGGTAGATAATTTGAAGAATTCCCTGCTAGGACTTTCTTTTAGTACCATGAGATAACTCGTCCACTCATCCTCTGGTAAAGCGTCAGCCAGTTTATCAATGTATTCTTCTTCCTTTTTCTCAAGCCCGTGTCTTCTCATTATCACTTTTAGATGACAAAACCTTTCAATCATCTGTTTCATTGTTTCGCCTTTCATCATCGTGAATATGTCGAATTCCTTCATGATCAGTGCTTTCTTGCTTTTGACCATTTCTGCACTTCCCTGGTACTTGTTCTTCAAGAATTTCCATAATTCTTATGCAGACGTATATTCCGGTAGCAGCACCAATACATCGTCTTTCACCAACTGTTGGATCAAACTTATCATTTTCTTCTCGGCGACGTAGGCATACTTTTGTATAGTTGAAAACTTGCTATATCAATTTCATTATCATTTTCATCCCGGGCCAAGTGTAGCCAGTCTGTACTGCAACCCAACTGTGAAAATACGTAGCTTGCACCCAGTTAGAGAACTTTTCTTTCCAACTCTCGTATTCGTCCATTACAGATGAGTTTCGATGGTTTCACAGATGTGCCCATCTCGTTATCAATATTCACTTGTTCACCATTTGAGTATTTGATGTTGTAGCAGTCATGAATGCACTTGAAGATCCTCCATCTTGAAAAACTAACGAATTTTACTAAAAACACACGTTCACAAACTTAAAAAAAATGATCACTATACTGACAAGTTCGGGCGAACTTGCAGTTTGAGAAAACAAATTTTGATTTTACACAAGTTTCGGGTGAACTTGTGTTGAGGATTTGAAAATTTTCACCCTGATGCAAGTTCGGGCGTACTTGTATGATATTCAAGATAACAAGCAAGTTCGGGCGTACTTGTAATAAAATCTCAACAAAGTTTAATCAAGTTCGGGCGAACTTGATGAAACTTTTGATGAAATTCTAAGCAAGTTCGAGCGGACATAAGCCAAAAACCTTGAAAATCAATCAAGTTTGGGGAACTTGATAAAAAAATGAATTTTTAATTAAGTCTGGGCGAACATGATGTTAAGTTCAACCAAATCAAATTTTGAAACATGGTTTTTCAACTTTTTGATATCAATTCGTTTGAATTTGATGTTCAAACTCTCAAGGTTTTACTATAAGTGTATTTTACATGACATATTCAGTTTTTAGCAACTTTTATCCGTAAATTCATTGTTTTCACTTGAAAAATGAAGAAAAATGGTAGAAAGGAGCATAATAAGAGTAAATCTTGCAATGATATCACAATTCAGGTACCCAGGCTCTGATACCACTTGTTAGATCGCTTCATTATTAGCATAGGAACCTAAATTGGTATCTAACGTTCATATAGGCGGAAACTATGTGACATGTTAATCGAATATGCAAAGATTACTCGTTTAAATGTTGTTTATTGATCAAAAGTTCAATTACATGTCAAATCCAGATCGGGCAGAGCTTCATCGTACAAGTGACAAAGTTGCAGAAGTTACAAATGAAAATCACAAGTCACCTATTTGTAGTGTGACAAGTTCGTGGGTTTTACACAAGTTGGGCGAACTTGTTCTCACATATCATTCCGGGCGAACTTGATCATACTACTTATTAGCCCAAACTAAACAGACTCGATCCAAGACTAAGACATAGACATTATGTACTAACATGTATTAGATTGATTTTTGATTTTGAATGTCTTTGATTGATAATGTTCATAAAGATTTGATCATGCATGTTTAAAGGTTGTCATATGAAGTCATGTGATTTGAAAAGATGATTATAAAAGTGAGATTTAGAATCATATGTATGTATATATGTAGCCGTGTATATATATATATATATATATATATAATGGGAGAGGATCATGAGAAAACTAGATATAAATGAGAAAACTAGAAAACTAACTAAAAAAGCCAAAAAAAAAGCGTATAAAACATACAATTTTTTTTTGTTTTTTACAATTTTTTTATAAAAAAATCTGCATATTATGTATAAAAAAAGCTTTTAAAAAAAAACTTGTACTGCACATGTGCACTATATGTGTACTACACATGTGCATTATATGTATATGTTACACATGTGCATTATATGTTTTTTTTATTTTTTTAAGTTTTTTTATATAATATATATAGTGAATTTTTATAAAAAAATTCAAAAAAAAATTGATATGTTTTTTTGGCTTTTTTAGTTAGTTTTTGGTTTTCTCATTTAACTAGTTTTCTCATGATCCATCCCCTATATATATATAGGACAAGGATCCGTTAGAAACCACCCTTTATTGCGAGAACCACGAGAACCGGTGTGAACACAAACAGTAATACCTAAAAAAATCTAAAAAAAAACCAATTTTTTTTTGTTTTTTTTTAATTTTTTTTTGAAAAAGTCGCTATATTTACTCAACAATAAAAAAATTTCAAAAAAAATATATTCAAAATTTTTTTTTGATGTACTATCCTTGCACATGTGTATTTTTCGTCATTTCTTTGACAAATTCCATAATACATTACAAACATTAGACAATTGTACTTTCATTTACACTACCATGTGTAACACACTACTTTTTACGTTACCAATATTAGCAATGCACATGTGTATCTATATATATCAACATGAAATAAGGTGTTTTGGTACACTAATTTGAATACATTTTCTCTTTCATCTATCATACCATCCATAATACACTACCATGCACATGTGCATTTTCATCATTTCTTTGACAAATTCCGTAATACATTACAAACATTAGACAATTGTATTTCATTTACGCTACCATGTGTAATACACTACTTTTTACGTTACCAATATAAGAAATGCACATGTGCATCTATATGTATCAACATGAAATAAGGTGTTTTGGTACACTACATGGAATACACTTTCTTTTCATCTATTATACCATCCATAATACATTTCTATTACCTCCTACCATCCATAACAATACCATTACCTCCTACCATTCATAATACAATACCAATACCAATATTTTCACTTTATTACATGTATATCAACACCGTTTTATACCATCCAATCAACATATTACATCATAAAGTGACAACTATAATGAACCCATCAACCACTAGATATAACTAACCAAAAAACATATAAATGAGCCTACTTCATCATTCAAAATCATAAATTTTTTGTACCAAAACACGGTATATAATTGTTATACATAATGATGCACATGTGCATTTAATGTAAAATTGAGTGTATTATGGATGCTATTGTAAATTAAAGTGCAATTGTCTACTAGTGATAACGTATTACTGAATTTGTCGAAGTTATGATACATATGCACATGTGCATGGATAACTGTTACTCGAAAAAAAAAGTTTTTTTCTTGGTAACGAAATATAACGATTTTTATTAAAAAAATATTAAAAAAAATTTGAGTGTTTTTTTGATTTTTTTAGATTTTATTTTGACATAAAGGTGGTTCTCGTGGTTCTCACAATAAAGGTGGTTCTCGCATGAACCTTACCCTATAAATATATATGTGTGTATATATATATATATATATATATACATATATATATATACATATATATATATATATATAATACATATATATGCATGCATGTGAAAATTAGATGTTAGTTCATAAATATGTAGGAATTAGATTCTTGCATTTATGATGAATGATTGGAAGATGATAATATGAAGATGATGATGTTCTTGAATGATTGAACATGAATTAAATGAATGTTGGATGCATAGAGTTCATGCATGTTGATGATGATCTGATATGACATGCATTAGATGCTTGTACTTATGCATGCATGTGAATGTATGGTCATAAATGATGATTAAATTAGGTTACGATGAAAATGGTTTTATGTCAGATTATAAACCTTAAAAATAAGGTTATTTGATGTTATAAAGTAGTATGAAACTTGTCATAAAGTTCACTAGCTTTACATGTAGTACATTGTGCTTAAAGAGTTGTAAAATACGTGAAATCGCATGATTTAAGAGGTTTACACAAAAACTGCACTAATCTGAATATAACCATCATTTTAATCAGTAAATAACTTGTGTTATGTTAAAATATCAATTCGTTTCGATTTGGGATGGTTATGGTAACGTTTGATGCAAAATTATGCGATAAAAACGGTAAAAATCGCCTTTTTGAGAGATTTTTACGAAACTGTTTTAGATCAGTAAGTAAACTGATATTTTTGATATAAATATAAGTATTTTAACTTATATTAAGTTTACTTAGTGTTTGGTAACTCATACGTGACTTTCGACGCCCGAAAACGTCACCGAATCACTAAAATACACATTTTTCAATGTACACTAGAATGGGTTGTTCATGGGTGAACCTTATTTGTTAAAATGAGTTATGTGATTTAAATATGTGTATATGATAATATGTTAAGTGTTGGGATTGAACCCTAACAAAGGAACATATGATATCAAAGCCAAATACACTATCCGAGCTTTGGTTCAACAATCAGAGGTTACAACCTCTGATCAACCTTTACACTGCTTTCCTTAAACAACTGTTCCTATCATCTGATTGAATTAAGAAGCAAAGGTCTGCCAAAAGAAACAAGATCAGAGGATAGAGTTCAGTGCTTAGACTAGTTTTACTTTAATCAAGGTAACAGTGCTATGCACTGATAGTATTAGTATAGCAGTGTTTTAGTTAGTTACAATTTTGTTAGTTGTCACTATCAACCATGACGTCAAAAAAGATGCTCAGTGGTTAGATAGTTAGTATAAATAGGTGAACATTGTAACAATTAACTTGTCTTCCTGAAAAAGATCAATTTGCACTTTATCTTCTTTTTTTCTTACTATCAAACGATTGTAATTGGCTAAGGGGGAGTTTGTGAATCACATGCAAAGTTTATGAACTTAAAAGCATGATGGTGATGAAAACAAACGACCGATTACTTGTAGTAAAAGTTTTCCATTAATTCGCTGCATATCTTTTATATTCAATCCATTTTCCATCTTTAGAAACAAAAACTACAAGTGATTCAAACTTAGATCCTGACAATTGGTATCAGAGCTTGGTCAATCGATTTTGATTTAACAGTCAAATTGATTTGAACAGATCAGCTATTTGTGCTAATTTGTTTGATAGTTTAACTTGAATACAGGGTTTTATTACTAAAAAAGTTTTTAAAACGCAAATCTGATGTAAACAAGAGAAATGGCACAAACACACCCAGAATCCAATATTGGATCCATGTTCAAACCACCGATGTTGAAACGATATGAATATTTTATTTGGCAACGTCGGATGGGTTATATTCTCGCCCAACAGAACACCGGATGCTGGAGATCCGTTTTATTTGGACCTCATGTCCCCATGGTTCCAGGTACAGAGGATCCCCACACTCAGGTCCCTAAAAAACTCGAAAATTACTCTGAACCGGATTTCCTTAAATCGAGTTGGATGCTAAGGCCTTTAGCATCGTTGCTTCCGCTTTGCCCAATGAGATTTATGTGGGATTACTTCATTGTAATAGTGCTAAAGAGTTATGGGATGCTCTTAAAGAGCAATTCAATGGTACTGAAGAGGTGATAGAGAATGATAGAGAGGTTTTAAATCAACAGTATGAAACATTTTCCCACGTTAAGGGTGAAATATTAACCCAATAGTTCTAACGATATAGTTGTCTCATCAGTGAGCTCAAATTGGTAAATGTGGAATTTCCGAATTCGACTGTCAATAGTCGTTTCTTGAGATCCTTACCTGAGAAATGGGAGACTGTAGCTTATGTCACTAGAACAGTTGTTGGTTACAAGGAAATGACCTTGACACAACTTCATGGACGACTCCTCACTTATGGGAGAGAGAGTTGAATCAGAAAAAGAAGTTGCAAGAGTCAGGGAAAATGACTGATGATTATACTTTGGGAAACACTGCTCTATATAGTCATGAGGAGGGGTCTAGCTGTGGAAAGGATCAGAGTTATGATCATTACATTGACATAACATCTGGAAACAATTTCAACTCTGATCCCTGTACACCCAATTTTGCCTTTGCTCCAAATTCTGAAAGCTAGACCTCTGACAATCTATCTTTTGAATTAAATGACTTACAACATTTTGAACCCCTGACCTTGAAGAGATGGACATTTTGCATCAGCTGTCACTTTAAAGTGTTAGAGCAAGTAAATTTTACAAAAGAACTGGTAGAAGGTTTCCAGGATTGCATGGGGGGTTGAAAGTTGGGTTTGATAAATCTAAAATCAAATGTTACAAATGTAACAAGATGGGTCACTTTGCAAGAGAATGCAGATCACAATCTGCAGGACCAATTGTAACACATCCTGGCAATAGACCTCAAAGCACTGCCCAATATTCCCAATATACCCCTGCACCTCAAATGCAAAACACTGCTCACTTTGCACATCCTGTTGCAACAGTTCCTGTCCATTATGTTCAAACACCAGCTCCATTATGTTCAAAACACTGCTCACTTTGCACATCCTGTTGCAAGAGTAACATAAAGTTTGGGATAGGCTTTAGAGAGTATGACCAGACTTGTGAAAATTTGCAAAAATTGATTCTGAGCCAGCTGAAATAGTCCCAACAAACTTGGCTGGTGAAGAAATTAAAATCACACATAAAATAGGAAACAAAATCATTCTTGAGAACCAGAGGTTTCAGCAAAAGATAAAGAAATTGAAAAATATCAGTTTAAACCAACTTGATCAGATGAATGTGATGTTTTAGAAAACTTCAACCCAATGGACTTTTCAACCACTGTGTAACATCCGTCAAAAACGGATTTACCAAACCCGCTCCGTTTATCAACCGAACAGTCAATCAAAATTTCGTTGCGAATTAAATGCCCAAAATAATTTTAAACGATACATAATCAATTATTATACGGGAATATATATTTAGTTTTTGAAAAACTGTTGAAAATCGCAAAATAAAAATAAAATGTTCCTGCCGGGTTTCGAACCCGGGTCAATCGCCGAGTCACTGTACGCCCAACCTTAACACACCACACACAAACCACTGCGCCACTTGTATTGTTTGTTAATATATTGGAATCATTTAATTCATAAAGTGACGTTACGAATTCAAAACCGGCGCCCAATAGTTCAGTCGTCGGAAATCCCGGAAATCTCGCGAGTCTTAACGACAACTTACGTTATAACGTAAACCATTACTAAGACATCGGTTTATAACCGACGTCTGAGTCCGCGACACCTTCTATAACCACCGGAGTTTTTATAACCGATGAATACAGTCGGAAATCAGACAAGGTTCTTCGACGATTTGCCCTATAAAGACCACCTTGAACTTCTGCAAACCTTTTCGCTCAAAACCACACTTTTTCTCGGCAAAAATCCACTCGCCGGAATCTTTCTGTTTGTCGCCGGAAAACCGGTTTCTCCATTTCCGAGCCTTATTGAACCTTCTAAGCTTATACCGAAGTCACCCACACCCTTTGTAAGCTTTCTGAAGTTTCTCCGCTGCAAGACACTCGTCGCCGGAGCCTATTGCTGTCGCCGGAGTTCTGCCGAAAAACAGAGGAAGACAGTCGGTATACCTCTTCGCTTAAATTCTTTTTCTTTTCATTTATATCTCACAATGATGAACTGAAACACACTAAGAAACCGATTAAAACTTCGAACCATTCTGTTGTCGATTCTGGTTAAAAACTCAGCGAAGAAGATGAAGTCGGTATCATATAAGTTTAATTAAAATCAACTTATTACTCGGGTTAGACACACAGTCCAGCGGTGGACTGTGTGCACAATAAACACAAAGGTCTCGAGTTCGAATCTTGTTCCACACACGCCGCCTTAATAAAACATTTTTGTTTGTTAACCGAACCGGAAGTCTCATTGGTATATGTTAAGTATATTAATAACCGGAATAATAACCAAGTTAGACACACAGTCCAGCGGTGGACTGTGTGTATGTTTATATCGCAGGTCACGAGTTCGAGTCCGGGCTGCTGCACAGACTCGGACAATTATCTATTTTTTTAAAAAATAAGACAGAAAAGGAAATATACAGTTTGTGTTTAAGTATAATAAAAATCAGTTAAGTTATCAAGTTGCACACACAGTCCAGCGGTGGACTACGTGTTAGTTTAAGCCACAGGTCCCGGGTTCGAGACCTGTGGAGTGCACCGTCCGATTCGCTTAAACTGTTTTTAAAATAAAATGATTTTCTGTTTAACATAATTAATATATATATATAATTAAAATCAGATATATAACGGGTTAGACACGTAGCTCAGTTGGTAGAGCTGCGTGCACGCGTACGGGAGGTCTCGGGTTCGAGCCTCACTCAGCGCACCTATATTCCGACTCGAACCGGTCAACGGTCAGGTCAACGGTCAACGGTCAGAGAAAAAAATCAAATTTTTTTATTATTTTATTTAATTATTTTAATTAAAAATCAATTAAAAATACTTAAAAATAACATTTTTAAGGTTAGAAAGTAGCCTTAAACTCACAAAAATACACCCAACAATCCTACTAAAATAGATTAATAAAATCCATTTACTTACCAAACCATAATGCGATTTATCTAGGTTAAACTCACTCGTGGTTAAAACCACTTCGCGTGCATTCAGCTTCATCAACCGAACGCACCCACTGTGAGTGAATCTTACAACTCCCCCTTTTAAATTACACGTTTTGGGGTGTGTCATGTGTTATGAAAATAATTAACTTATTTATTTAAACTTGTGCCATACCACATCATGACCTAAACTTAGATTGTTTATATTGTTGTGATTACTTATTTCCTTTTGTCAAATTATATGAAACTCAATCATTAAGCCCATCAGTTCCTCGTGGGAGACGAGTTGAACAACGTGTGCCTCAAATCAAATTCATTATTGTTCATGTGTGTATCATTGAGTTTATATTGTTTGTAGTTGTGTCATTCATATTATCATGTTTGTGCAATTCATTCATTAGGCCCCTCAGTTCCTCGTGAGAGACGAGTTGAGCATCGCGTGCCTCTAAATGTTCCATTATTGTTCATGTGTGTTTCATTTAATATCTTATGATTGATGATTAAGTTTACATCTATTTTTACTCATGTTTGGTTGTGCACATATTTCATAATCAATTTAAATAAATTTGTTCAAATGTTTTCCATAGGATTCACTCGCCAACATTATGTTGATCCAAAAACCCTTTTACACATGATACAGGTGAACAGGTTGAAGCAAGGAAAACATAGGATATGCCTTAGAAGAGAACAAAGAAGCTTAGATTGATAGTTAGAACATGATGTAACATTTATTGTAAATTTCCATTAAATTGTATTAATGAATATGAAACGCATAATAAATGTCATGAGCTTTGATGATAACCCAATCATGCCCCGATCACCTTTTCCGCTGCGGGTCGGGGTGTGACAGATTGGTATCAGAGCCATGACTATAGGGATATAGGATAGGTTATTAGACCCTTAGAGCCTATACTATAGTCTGCCTAAATTTTAATTGATTAGGTGGTTACATACAAACTTGTGATATTTATTTGTTTCATATTTGTTTACATTTACAGTCAAACATACATGCTTATATACATATTCATTATACATATATACATATTCATTATACAAATATCGATGTTCATGTATTCAATTTATTTTCATACTCTCATTATCCAAAGATTTTGTTGCAATTTTCAAATCTCATCAAAGTAAGTTCTGCGACGGGCATGTAGTAACTGGAAGGGTACAAGTACCGGTAGTCGGAACGTCCTGTCTAGGTTGGCATTCGTATAAATCCAATATAACGGACCAGTTTGCCTACCTGGGGACCAACGATGAGAGTACGAAGGACCTATTAGGCCAAAGCATGCCACACCAAACGTCATTCGAACTAACCTACTTTGAGGTGTCACCGTGTCTACACCTGGACACATTCCGAATATCACACGTTGTATACATATTTCTCGATTTTCTCCGGGTTTTTGTGTACGCAACCTGGCAAACCCGTGCGAACCATATGAAAAACCGGTATTCATGGGGCCCACATGATTACACAGGTAAAGTATGGCGGCATGTAGGGCCTAATAGCGAGCAAAGCCCAAGACATCCTATGGATGTAGTAGATTTATATTTCTATGATTATTTTACGAATGTTCATTCCTAATGCGACCCATGAACCCAAAAACATCCAACTCATACTTTTGTCATGTATTCCTTGTAGATGTCTTCTAACCTCGCCCGTAGGAAGACGAGAGCAAGAAAAGCCCGCGAACGCATGGCTGCATTAATCGCTCAACAAATGGCTGCCGTAATACCCAACATTGTAATCCAAGTTCAACAAGCACTTACCGCTAATCCTGTCAATCAAGCAAACCAAAACCTTATCAACTCTTCCCCAAATACCACTAAATGCACCTACAAGCATTTCAAATCATGTGACCCTCCGAAATATAAAGGGACTGAAGGCGTCACCGCACTCCTCCATTGGTTTGAAGAAATGGAGAACACTTTTCTAAATTGCGATTGCCCTGACAATCGCAAAGTGCGTTATGCTACCGGTCAACTATATGGGATAGCACTTACTTGGTGGAATACAGAGAAGGCCAAACGAGGTGTGGAAGATGCTATGACCTTAACTTGGAACGAATTGAAGGAAATCATGACCAGACGATTTTGCCCAAGGAGCGAAATCAAGAAATTAGAAGATGAATTTTATTTGTTGAAGCAAATGGAAGGAGACCACATCACATACAACAAAAGGTTCCTCGAATTACATCAAATGGTTCCCAACATGTTCACTCCCCTCTACCGTCTGATCGAGCACTACATTCGTGGCCTTCCGTCAAAGATCCAAGACCCTGTAATAAGTACCAAGCCTGTAACCTTGGAAGCAGCAATGGAGCTAGCAACAGAGCTCACCGAGAACCGAATCCGAAACAAAGACTTCAAGGAGGAGAAGAAGAAGGATAAAGAATCGACTGAAACCTCCGACTCCACCCAAACCGAATCCCCTCCTCAACCCAATCCTAAGAGAAGAAGAGACGGGCAACTTTTCGCTGCTACCCAACGAAATCCACCAGTTTTACACGCCATACCCATCCAAGCTATCCCAATCACCCAAGTGGCACCCAACTCAACTTACCCAAATAAGAAGCCATATCTTGGACCTCACCCTCGATGCAACAACTGTTTTTATCATCATCCCCTTACCTTACCTTGTCGGCTATGTACAACTTGTGGACGCTATGGTCATTTGAGCAATGTTTGTCGCACCTTTCAAAACCAAACCTCTTCCCCTACTCAAAACATGACCCAAACTTATCATCAACCCCAATACCCCGTGTTCCCATATGCTCGAGCTTGTTTCAATTGTGGCGACCCTACCCACTTTAGAAACACATGCCCTCAATTGGTTAACGTTATCAACACTCAAGCCCAATCAAACCCAGTTAACCAAGTAAACCAAGAAAACCCAACCACTATGCCACCAGCAAGAGGAAGAGTCTTCAATATCAACGCCAATCCTGTCGAAGATAATGACGGCCCAAAGGAAGATACCCAACTAGTCCTCTTCGCCGAAGATCCAGATTCAACTCCTATCGTTTAGTTTTATGTTTTTCTTTATCACATAGAACCAAACATAACTTAAGGATAAAGCCAATGAAACTTTGACGAGAATACGGTGGATACGCCGCTGGTACTTCCTATATATAAGTATTTTTGTCAAAGGATCAGAAGCATTATCTGGCGGTTATGAGAGGTTCCATGTGTAGACTGTTAGAGTAATTATTATTTATTGTTTTCAGTATATGCATTTGCCGAGGCCGCAGCTCCCTATCCATCGAGGTTGAGCTTGATCCCCATTTTATTATGCGGTTGATCTTGGCGTGCCCGCACGATCGGCTCCGTTTGATTGAGCCTTGATCGGTTATTTTCATTTTACATTTCAATACATGCAATACGCTCGGCTCCGTTTGATTGAGCTTTGAGCGCACAGTTCATTTTACATTTCAATACATGCAATACGCTCGGCTCCGTTTGATTGAGCCTTGAGCGCACAGACAATTTCATTATCAGTATCTTGTGGTTGTGGTGTTTGTAGTAGAGTCGCATCGAACTAACCATAACTTGCGGATAAAGTCAATGAAAATTTGACAAGGATATGGTGGATACGCCGCTGGTACTTCCTATATATAAGTATTCTTGTCAAATGATCGGAGGCATTATCAGGCGGTTATGAGAGGTTCCATGCATAGGCTGTTTGTGTGATTGTTGTTTAGATTAAGTTGTTCATTTTCAATACATGTAATACGTTCGGCTCCGTTTGATTGAGCCTTGAGCGCACATATAATTTCATTTTCAGTACATGCAATACGTTCGGCTCCGTTTGATTGAGCCTTGAGCTCACAGACAATTTCATTATCAGTATCTTGTGGTTGTTGTGTTTGTTGTAGAGTCGCATAGAGCTTATCATAACTTGCGGATAAAGTCAATGTGAATTTGACAAGGATATGGTGGATACGCCGCTGGTACTTCCTATATATAAGTATTCTTGTCAAATGATCGGAGGCATTATCAGCCGGTTATGAGAGGTTCCATGCATAGGCTGTTTGTGTGATTAAGTTATTCATTTTCAGTACATGCAATACGCTCGGCTCCGTTTGATTGAGCCTTGAGCACGCAGACAATTTCATTTTCAGTACATTCAATACGTTCGGCTCTGTTTGATTGAGCCTTGAGCGCACAGATATTTCATTTTCAGTACATGCAATACGATCGGCTCCGTTTGATTGAGCCTTGATCGCACCGTTATATTTCATTTCAGTATTTTATGTTTGTTGTATTGGTTGTAGATTTATAGGACTAATCATAATTCACTGATAAAACCAATGAAAATTTGACAAAGAATATGGTGGATACGCCGCTGGTACTTCCTATATATAAGTATTCTTGCCAAAGGATCAGAGGCATTATCAAGCGGTTATGAGAAGTTCCATGTAGGATTTAGTATTACCTTGGTTGGAATTTGTGTTACATTTATATCATCTTGCTATGTAAAGAGATTGGATTGTGTTCCATTTCTACATAAACTAACCTCTCCATCATAACAAACGAGAGAGGAACTTCCACCATTCAAACATATATGCTATCAGAATGTGGATTCAAATATTAGCTGTTGTGCTTATTTGTGTTCAAATATTAGCTGTTGTGTTTAATTATGTTCAAATATCAGCTGTTGTGTTTTATTTATGTTTCCATGTAGGTTGTAGTGTTAGAAGTTTTGCCTTAGGATATAACCATACTTTTCCAAACATACCTAAACTCTTATGCATGACATCATATTTAGCGAATCATTCCTGCTTATCAATACTTATACAGTAGGCAACAAAAAGCGATTCCTTTAATAGGGTACTTAACCCTTACAAGGAACGTTACCGCCTCAAACAAAAACTTAAACCTTTATTTCTCTAAGCAAGTAACTGACAAACTAAGCACCATCATTCTTTTAGTCAAATATATCACAATTTAAAATTTCGGGACGAAATTTCTAAAAAGCAGGGGATACTGTAACATCCGTCAAAAATGGATTTACCAAACCCGCTCCGTTTATCAACCGAACAGTTAGTCAAAAATTTCGTTGCGAATTAAATGCCCAAAATAATTTTAAACGATACATAATCAATTATTATACGGGAATATATATTTAGTTTTTGAAAAACTGTTGAAAGTCGCAAAATAAAAATAAAATGTTCCTGCCGGGTTTCGAACCCGGGTCAATCGCCGAGTCACTATACGCCCAACCTTAACACACCACACACAAACCACTGCGCCACTTGTATTGTTTGTTAAATATTGGAATCATTTAATTCATAAAGTGACGTTACGAATTCAAAACCGGCGCCCAATAGTTCAGTCGTCGGAAATCCCGGAAATCTCGCGAGTCTTAACGACAACTTACGTTATAAAGTAAACCATTACTAAGACATCGGTTATAACCGACGTCTGAGTCCGCGACACCTTCTATAACCGCCGGAGTTTTTATAACCGATGAATACAGTCGGAAATCAGACAAGGTTCTTCGACGATTTGCCCTATAAAGACCGTCTTGAACTTCTGCAAACCTTTTCGCTCAAAACCACACTTTTTTCTCGGCAAAAATCCACTCGCCGGAATCTTTCTGTTTGTCGCCGGAAAACCGGTTTCTCCATTTCCGAGCCTTATTGAACCTTCTAAGCTTATACCGAAGTCACCCACACCCTTTGTAAGCTTTCTGAAGTTTCCCGCTGCAAGACACTCGTCGCCGGAGCCTATTGCTGTCGCCGGAGTTCTGCCGAAAAACAGAGGAAGACAGTCGGTATACCTCTTCGCTTAAATTCTTTTTCTTTTCATTTATATCTCACAATGATGAACTGAAACACACTAAGAAACCGATTAAAACTTCGAACCATTCTGTTGTCGATTCTGGTTAAAAACTCAGCGAAGAAGATGAAGTCGGTATCATATAAGTTTAATTAAAATCAACTTATTACTCGGGTTAGACACACAGTCCAGCGGTGGACTGTGTGCACAATAAACACAAAGGTCTCGAGTTCGAATCTTGTTCCACACACGCCGCCTTAATAAAACATTTTTGTTTGTTAACCGAACCGGAAGTCTCATTGGTATATGTTAAGTATATTAATAACCGGAATAATAACCAAGTTAGACACACAGTCCAGCGGTGGACTGTGTGTATGTTTATATCGCAGGTCACGAGTTCGAGTCCGGGCTGCTGCACAGACTCGGACAATTATCTATTTTTTTAAAAAATAAGACAGAAAAGGAAATATACAGTTTGTGTTTAAGTATAATAAAAATCAGTTAAGTTATCAAGTTGCACACACAGTCCAGCGGTGGACTACGTGTTAGTTTAAGCCACAGGTCCCGGGTTCGAGACCTGTGGAGTGCACCGTCCGATTCGCTTAAACTGTTTTTAAAATAAAATGATTTTCTGTTTAACATAATTAATATATATATATAATTAAAATCAGATATATAACGGGTTAGACACGTAGCTCAGTTGGTAGAGCTGCGTGCACGCGTACGGGAGGTCTCGGGTTCGAGCCTCACTCAGCGCACCTATATTCCGACTCGAACCGGTCAACGGTCAGGTCAACGGTCAACGGTCAGAGAAAAAAATCAAATTTTTTTATTATTTTATTTAATTATTTTAATTAAAAATCAATTAAAAATACTTAAAAATAACATTTTTAAGGTTAGAAAGTAGCCTTAAACTCACAAAAATACACCCAACAATCCTACTAAAATAGATTAATAAAATCCATTTACTTACCAAACCATAATGCGATTTATCTAGGTTAAACTCACTCGTGGTTAAAACCACTTCGCGTGCATTCAGCTTCATCAACCGAACGCACCCACTGTGAGTGAATCTTACAACTCCCCCTTTTAAATTACACGTTTTGGGGTGTGTCATGTGTTATGAAAATAATTAACTTATTTATTTAAACTTGTGCCATACCACATCATGACCTAAACTTAGATTGTTTATATTGTTGTGATTACTTATTTCCTTTTGTCAAATTATATGAAACTCAATCATTAAGCCCATCAGTTCCTCGTGGGAGACGAGTTGAACAACGTGTGCCTCAAATCAAATTCATTATTGTTCATGTGTGTATCATTGAGTTTATATTGTTTGTAGTTGTGTCATTCATATTATCATGTTTGTGCAATTCATTCATTAGGCCCCTCAGTTCCTCGTGAGAGACGAGTTGAGCATCGCGTGCCTCTAAATGTTCCATTATTGTTCATGTGTGTTTCATTTAATATCTTATGATTGATGATTAAGTTTACATCTATTTTTACTCATGTTTGGTTGTGCACATATTTCATAATCAATTTAAATAAATTTGTTCAAATGTTTTCCATAGGATTCACTCGCCAACATTATGTTGATCCAAAAACCCTTTTACACATGATACAGGTGAACAGGTTGAAGCAAGGAAAACATAGGATATGCCTTAGAAGAGAACAAAGAAGCTTAGATTGATAGTTAGAACATGATGTAACATTTATTGTAAATTTCCATTAAATTGTATTAATGAATATGAAACGCATAATAAATGTCATGAGCTTTGATGATAACCCAATCATGCCCCGATCACCTTTTCCGCTGCGGGTCGGGGTGTGACAGATTGGTATCAGAGCCATGACTATAGGGATATAGGATAGGTTATTAGACCCTTAGAGCCTATACTATAGTCTGCCTAAATTTTAATTGATTAGGTGGTTACATACAAACTTGTGATATTTATTTGTTTCATATTTGTTTACATTTACAGTCAAACATACATGCTTATATACATATTCATTATACATATATACATATTCATTATACAAATATCGATGTTCATGTATTCAATTTATTTTCATACTCTCATTATCCAAAGATTTTGTTGCAATTTTCAAATCTCATCAAAGTAAGTTCTGCGACGGGCATGTAGTAACTGGAAGGGTACAAGTACCGGTAGTCGGAACGTCCTGTCTAGGTTGGCATTCGTATAAATCCAATATAACGGACCAGTTTGCCTACCTGGGGACCAACGATGAGAGTACGAAGGACCTATTAGGCCAAAGCATGCCACACCAAACGTCATTCGAACTAACCTACTTTGAGGTGTCACCGTGTCTACACCTGGACACATTCCGAATATCACACGTTGTATACATATTTCTCGATTTTCTCCGGGTTTTTGTGTACGCAACCTGGCAAACCCGTGCGAACCATATGAAAAACCGGTATTCATGGGGGCCCACATGATTACACAGGTAAAGTATGGCGGCATGTAGGGCCTAATAGCGAGCAAAGCCCAAGACATCCTATGGATGTAGTAGATTTATATTTCTATGATTATTTTACGAATGTTCATTCCTAATGCGACCCATGAACCCAAAAACATCCAACTCATACTTTTGTCATGTATTCCTTGTAGATGTCTTCTAACCTCGCCCGTAGGAAGACGAGAGCAAGAAAAGCCCGCGAACGCATGGCTGCATTAATCGCTCAACAAATGGCTGCCGTAATACCCAACATTGTAATCCAAGTTCAACAAGCACTTACCGCTAATCCTGTCAATCAAGCAAACCAAAACCTTATCAACTCTTCCCCAAATACCACTAAATGCACCTACAAGCATTTCAAATCATGTGACCCTCCGAAATATAAAGGGACTGAAGGCGTCACCGCACTCCTCCATTGGTTTGAAGAAATGGAGAACACTTTTCTAAATTGCGATTGCCCTGACAATCGCAAAGTGCGTTATGCTACCGGTCAACTATATGGGATAGCACTTACTTGGTGGAATACAGAGAAGGCCAAACGAGGTGTGGAAGATGCTATGACCTTAACTTGGAACGAATTGAAGGAAATCATGACCAGACGATTTTGCCCAAGGAGCGAAATCAAGAAATTAGAAGATGAATTTTATTTGTTGAAGCAAATGGAAGGAGACCACATCACATACAACAAAAGGTTCCTCGAATTACATCAAATGGTTCCAACATGTTCACTCCCCTCTACCGTCTGATCGAGCACTACATTCGTGGCCTTCCGTCAAAGATCCAAGACCCTGTAATAAGTACCAAGCCTGTAACCTTGGAAGCAGCAATGGAGCTAGCAACAGAGCTCACCGAGAACCGAATCCGAAACAAAGACTTCAAGGAGGAGAAGAAGAAGGATAAAGAATCGACTGAAACCTCCGACTCCACCCAAACCGAATCCCCTCCTCAACCCAATCCTAAGAGAAGAAGAGACGGGCAACTTTTCGCTGCTACCCAACGAAATCCACCAGTTTTACACGCCATACCCATCCAAGCTATCCCAATCACCCAAGTGGCACCCAACTCAACTTACCCAAATAAGAAGCCATATCTTGGACCTCACCCTCGATGCAACAACTGTTTTTATCATCATCCCCTTACCTTACCTTGTCGGCTATGTACAACTTGTGGACGCTATGGTCATTTGAGCAATGTTTGTCGCACCTTTCAAAACCAAACCTCTTCCCCTACTCAAAACATGACCCAAACTTATCATCAACCCCAATACCCCGTGTTCCCATATGCTCGAGCTTGTTTCAATTGTGGCGACCCTACCCACTTTAGAAACACATGCCCTCAATTGGTTAACGTTATCAACACTCAAGCCCAATCAAACCCAGTTAACCAAGTAAACCAAGAAAACCCAACCACTATGCCACCAGCAAGAGGAAGAGTCTTCAATATCAACGCCAATCCTGTCGAAGATAATGACGGCCCAAAGGAAGATACCCAACTAGTCCTCTTCGCCGAAGATCCAGATTCAACTCCTATCGTTTAGTTTTATGTTTTTCTTTATCACATAGAACCAAACATAACTTAAGGATAAAGCCAATGAAACTTTGACGAGAATACGGTGGATACGCCGCTGGTACTTCCTATATATAAGTATTTTTGTCAAAGGATCAGAAGCATTATCTGGCGGTTATGAGAGGTTCCATGTGTAGACTGTTAGAGTAATTATTATTTATTGTTTTCAGTATATGCATTTGCCGAGGCCGCAGCTCCCTATCCATCGAGGTTGAGCTTGATCCCCATTTTATTATGCGGTTGATCTTGGCGTGCCCGCACGATCGGCTCCGTTTGATTGAGCCTTGATCGGTTATTTCATTTTACATTTCAATACATGCAATACGCTCGGCTCCGTTTGATTGAGCTTTGAGCGCACAGTTCATTTTACATTTCAATACATGCAATACGCTCGGCTCCGTTTGATTGAGCCTTGAGCGCACAGACAATTTCATTATCAGTATCTTGTGGTTGTGGTGTTTGTAGTAGAGTCGCATCGAACTAACCATAACTTGCGGATAAAGTCAATGAAAATTTGACAAGGATATGGTGGATACGCCGCTGGTACTTCCTATATATAAGTATTCTTGTCAAATGATCGGAGGCATTATCAGGCGGTTATGAGAGGTTCCATGCATAGGCTGTTTGTGTGATTGTTGTTTAGATTAAGTTGTTCATTTTCAATACATGTAATACGTTCGGCTCCGTTTGATTGAGCCTTGAGCGCACATATAATTTCATTTTCAGTACATGCAATACGTTCGGCTCCGTTTGATTGAGCCTTGAGCTCACAGACAATTTCATTATCAGTATCTTGTGGTTGTTGTGTTTGTTGTAGAGTCGCATAGAGCTTATCATAACTTGCGGATAAAGTCAATGTGAATTTGACAAGGATATGGTGGATACGCCGCTGGTACTTCCTATATATAAGTATTCTTGTCAAATGATCGGAGGCATTATCAGCCGTTATGAGAGGTTCCATGCATAGGCTGTTTGTGTGATTAAGTTATTCATTTTCAGTACATGCAATACGCTCGGCTCCGTTTGATTGAGCCTTGAGCACGCAGACAATTTCATTTTCAGTACATTCAATACGTTCGGCTCTGTTTGATTGAGCCTTGAGCGCACAGATATTTCATTTTCAGTACATGCAATACGATCGGCTCCGTTTGATTGAGCCTTGATCGCACCGTTATATTTCATTTCAGTATTTTATGTTTGTTGTATTGGTTGTAGATTTATAGGACTAATCATAATTCACTGATAAAACCAATGAAAATTTGACAAAGAATATGGTGGATACGCCGCTGGTACTTCCTATATATAAGTATTCTTGCCAAAGGATCAGAGGCATTATCAAGCGGTTATGAGAAGTTCCATGTAGGATTTAGTATTACCTTGGTTGGAATTTGTGTTACATTTATATCATCTTGCTATGTAAAGAGATTGGATTGTGTTCCATTTCTACATAAACTAACCTCTCCATCATAACAAACGAGAGAGGAACTTCCACCATTCAAACATATATGCTATCAGAATGTGGATTCAAATATTAGCTGTTGTGCTTATTTTGTTCAAATATTAGCTGTTGTGTTTAATTATGTTCAAATATCAGCTGTTGTGTTTTATTTATGTTTCCATGTAGGTTGTAGTGTTAGAAGTTTTGCCTTAGGATATAACCATACTTTTCCAAACATACCTAAACTCTTATGCATGACATCATATTTAGCGAATCATTCTGCTTATCAATACTTATACAGTAGGCAACAAAAAGCGATTCCTTTAATAGGGTACTTAACCCTTACAAGGAACGTTACCGCCTCAAACAAAACTTAAACCTTTATTTCTCTAAGCAAGTAACTGACAAACTAAGCACCATCATTCTTTTAGTCAAATATATCACAATTTAAAATTTCGGGACGAAATTTCTAAAAAGCAGGGGATACTGTAACATCCGTCAAAAATGGATTTACCAAACCCGCTCCGTTTATCAACCGAACAGTTAGTCAAAAATTTCGTTGCGAATTAAATGCCCAAAATAATTTTAAACGATACATAATCAATTATTATACGGGAATATATATTTAGTTTTTGAAAAACTGTTGAAAGTCGCAAAATAAAAATAAAATGTTCCTGCCGGGTTTCGAACCCGGGTCAATCGCCGAGTCACTATACGCCCAACCTTAACACACCACACACAAACCACTGCGCCACTTGTATTGTTTGTTAAATATTGGAATCATTTAATTCATAAAGTGACGTTACGAATTCAAAACCGGCGCCCAATAGTTCAGTCGTCGGAAATCCCGGAAATCTCGCGAGTCTTAACGACAACTTACGTTATAAAGTAAACCATTACTAAGACATCGGTTATAACCGACGTCTGAGTCCGCGACACCTTCTATAACCGCCGGAGTTTTTATAACCGATGAATACAGTCGGAAATCAGACAAGGTTCTTCGACGATTTGCCCTATAAAGACCGTCTTGAACTTCTGCAAACCTTTTCGCTCAAAACCACACTTTTTCTCGGCAAAAATCCACTCGCCGGAATCTTTCTGTTTGTCGCCGGAAAACCGGTTTCTCCATTTCCGAGCCTTATTGAACCTTCTAAGCTTTATACCGAAGTCACCCACACCCTTTGTAAGCTTTCTGAAGTTTCTCCGCTGCAAGACACTCGTCGCCGGAGCCTATTGCTGTCGCCGGAGTTCTGCCGGAAAATAGAGGAAGACAGTCGGTATACCTCTTCGCTTAAATTCTTTTTCTTTTTATTTATATCTCACCATGATGAAATGAAACACACTAAGAAACCGATTAAAACTTCGAACCATTCTGTTGTCGATTCTGGTTAAAAACTCAGCGAAGAAGATGAAGTCGGTATCATATAATTTTAATTAAAATCAACTTATTACTCGGGTTAGACACACAGTCCAGCGGTGGACTGTGTGCACAATAAACACAAAGGTCTCGAGTTCGAATCTTGTTCCACACACGCCGCCTTAATAAAACGTTTTTGTTTGTTAACCGAACCGGAAGTCTCACTGGTATATGTTAAGTATATTAATAACCGGAATAATAACCAAGTTAGACACACAGTCCAGCGGTGGACTGTGTGTATGTTTATATCGCAGGTCACGAGTTCGAGTCCGGGCTGCTGCACCGACTCGGACAATTATCTATTTTTTTTAAAAATAAGACAGAAAAGGAAATATACAGTTTGTGTTTAAGTATAATAAAAATCAGTTAAGTTATCAAGTTGCACACACAGTCCAGCGGTGGACTGCGTGTTAGTTTAAGCCACAGGTCCCGGGTTCGAGACCTGTGGAGTGCACCGTCCGATTCGCTTAAACTGTTTTTAAAATAAAATGATTTTCTGTTTAACATAATTAATATATATATATAATTAAAATCAGATATATAACGGGTTAGACACGTAGCTCAGTTGGTAGAGCTGCGTGCACGCGTACGGGAGGTCTCGGGTTCGAGCCTCACTCAGCGCACCTATATTCTGACTCGAACCGGTCAACGGTCAGGTCAACGGTCAACGGTCAGAGAAAAAAAATCAAATTTTTTTATTATTTTATTTAATTATTTTAATTAAAAATCAATTAAAAATACTTAAAAATAACATTTTTAAGGTTAGAAAATAGCCTTAAACTCACAAAAATACACCCAACAATCCTACTAAAATAGATTAATAAAATCCGTTTACTTACCAAACCATAATGCGATTTATCTAGGTTAAACTCACTCGTGGTTAAAACCACTTCGCATGCATTCAGCTTCATCAACCGAACGCACCCACTGTGAGTGAATCTTACAACTCCCCCTTTTAAATTACACGTTTTGGGGTGTGTCATGTGTTATGAAAATAATTAACTTATTTATTTAAACTTGTGCCATACCACATCATGACCTAAACTTAGATTGTTTATATTGTTGTGATTACTTATTTCCTTTTGTCAAATTATATGAAACTCAATCATTAAGCCCATCAGTTCCTCGTGGGAGACGAGTTGAACAACGCGTGCCTCAAATCAAATTCATTATTGTTCATGTGTGTATCATTGAGTTTATATTGTTTGTAGTTGTGTCATTCATATTATCATGTTTGTGCAATTCATTCATTAGGCCCCTCAGTTCCTCGTGAGAGACGAGTTGAGCATCGCGTGCCTCTAAATGTTCCATTATTGTTCATGTGTGTTTCATTTAATATCTTATGATTGATGATTAAGTTTACATCTTTTACTCATGCTTGGTTGTGCACATATTTCATAATCAATTTAAATAAATTTGTTCAAATGTTTTCCATAGGATTCACTCGCCAACATTATGTTGATCCAAAAACCCTTTTACACATGATACAGGTGAACAGGTTGAAGCAAGGAAAACATAGGATATGCCTTAGAAGAGAACAAAGAAGCTTAGATTGATAGTTAGAACATGATGTAACATTTATTGTAAATTTACATTAAATTGTATTAATGAATATGAAACGCATAATAAATGTCATGAGCTTTGATGATAACCCAATTATGCCCCGATCACCTTTTCCGCTGCGGGTCGGGGTGTGACACACTGATGGTATAAAAGCACCAAAAGCACTGGTGATCCCTATCAAAGACTATCCAGCAGATGTTACACCCACTACTCTCAAAAAGTCTGATAGGAAAAGGAAAGAAAAGGTTAAATACTTGTTTTGTGAATTTTGTGAAAAGAGAAATCATGTGGCTGCATATTGTTTTCTTTTAAAAGCCTATGACATAAACAAAACTTGTGTTATACCAAAATCTCCTAGATGCATCTGCAACAAAACAAAACAAATCACATGACCCAAGAGTGTGCCTATCTCAAAATCTATCATCAAAAGGTAAAAGAGATTAGAGCAAAAGCTCTTAAAAGAGAAAGTTCAAGCTCTTCTGAAAACAAATCTAAACAGAACTTTATATCAATTGAAACATCTGTCATAAAAGCCTTAAATCAAACCTCTGCTCATAGAGAAATTCAAGTGACAGATGCACCTCCATCAAACCAGTTTCCTAGAGGTAAAAGCCAGCCTAGTTATCAAAAGGTGCCTATGGTTTATGGGACTTACAAAAAGTTTTCTAAGCCAAGGGTAAAGAGGCATCCTCATGGTTACCAACAGTTGATAGGAAATGTCTCACAGCAGCGGTTACAAAAACCTGATCTAACCATTGCTCATTTATTTGAACTTGAGTCTGGATCATCTGATACCCCATCCAAAGCCATTCTGGCTTTGGAAACTCACCTGAACTAATCATTTCAAAACATGTGTAGGGAGCTTCTACTTGCCTTGACAGTCTTTGGTATGTAGATAGTGGGGGCTCCAGGCAAATGACAGGATGTAAAGCCCTGCTCAGAGATTTTAAAGCTCTTGGAGGGGTGATATATCCTTTGGAAATAATTCAAAAGGAAAGGTGTTGGGCTCAGGATGTGTCTCAGCTGGAAAACTCAAGTTTGAGAATGTGAATCTCATTGATAATCTAAAATTTAATCTTCTGAGTGTCTCACAAATGAGTGATAAGGGTTATCGATCTTTCTTCACAAAGGAAACTTGTCAGATAGTAGGCCCAGAGGTTGTTAAAAAGATAAATCAAATAATTGCAGAGAGCAAAGCACAACTTACTGCCAATAGGGTAGGAAATATGTATGTGGTAAACATGGTAAAAGATAATCCTATGTCAAATGCATGTTTGTTCTCAGTTGCTTCAAGCAAAGAAACATAATTATGGCATAAAAGACTAGGTCACACAAATCTAAAAACCATCTCCACTCTCTCAAAACAAAGTCTTGTCAGAGGTTTGCCTCACAAACAATTTACTTGTGAAAAACATTGTGTTTTCTGTTTAAAAGGTAAACAACATAAAAGTTCTTACAAGTCAATTGAAGAGTCCAAAACAAGTCAGTGCTTACAGTTACTTCATATGGATTTGTTTGGACCTGTAAAAATCATGAGCTTAAAACACAAAAGTATTGCCTGGTGATAGTTGATGATTTTTCTAGGTTCACATGAATTTTCTTTTTACACTCTAAAGATGAAACAACAAACATTTTGCACAACTTTGTTAAACAAGTTGAAAAGCAATTTGATCTTCCTGTAAAAATCTTTAGGAGTGACAATGGGACAGAGTTTAGGAACAAAGAGTTGGATGCCTTCTGTGAGTCAAAAGGGATTGCTAGGCAATATAGCATCCTTAGAACTCCGGAACAAAATGGGGTTGTTGAAAGGAAAAACAGAACTTTGATTGAATCAGCAAGAACTATGCTAGCAAATTCTGGTTTACCCTTGTCATTTTGGGCAAAGGCTGTAAACACTGCTTGTTATGTTCAGAACAAAGTTTTGATAAACCTCAGGCATCAAAAGTCTGCTTATGAATTGCTTTATAAAATCAAACCTCTGCTCTCTTATTTTAAAGTTTTTGGCTGCCCAATGCTTCACTTTAAATTTAAAGGATTCAATATCCAAGTTTGCAGCCAAAGTTGATTGTGGTTATTTTCTGGGATACTCAACCACTGCCAAAGCCTACAAAGTTTTTAACTCTAGGACCAAGTGTGTTGAAGAAAATTTGAATGTGAAGTTCAATGAACTCTCATCTTTGAAAATCCCAGCAAATCCTGCTGAATTGTTTGACCTATCCAAATTTACATTTGAAGATGTGTCTGTCAAGACTAACCATGTAGGTACCTCACAGTCATCAAATCAAGAGCAAGGATATGATTGCATCCTTCCAAATTTCAAAATCTATCCTTCAGGTAGAGGAGGAGCAGATTTTAGTAGCAATGGTGAAAGCTCTGCCAGGTCAACAGTGGTTAATACTCAACCTCTGCAGCTCTCAGAACCAACATTTGTTGATGAAAGTCCACACAAATGGACAAAATCAACCCACTTTTACATCCATTCCACCAATTCCTCCACCACTATTCCAATCAGAGGCTGAGACCATCAAATTCACCAACAGAGGATAGCTCAGATGATACACATTTGCAAGCTTCACCTCAGAATGCCATTTCCCATATCAAGGTGATTTAATTTTCCTCAAAAGCCATCCTGTGGATCAAGTTATTGGCAACATCAATGAGGGAGTGCTCACCAGAAGCCAATCCTAAAACATTTGTCTTTTTGCTGGACTTTATATCACTCACACAACCTGTCAAGTACAAGAGGCACTAAAAGACAATAGTTGGGTAGAAGCCATGCAAGAGGAGCTCCTACAGTTCAAAAGAAACAAGTATGGGAACTTGTACCATTGCCAAAAGATGTAAGTCCTATTGGCACAAAGTGGTCTTCAAGAACAAAACAGATGAAAGGGGCATTGTTATCAAGAACAAAGCAAGGCTCGTGGTTCAAGGCTATAGGCAAGAAGAAGGAATAGACTATGATGAAACATTTGCTCCATTTCAAGATTGGAGGCCATCAGACTGTTCTTAGCTTTTGCTGCTAACCACAACATCAAGGTGTATCAAATGGATATCAAAAGTGCATTCCTGTATAGAAAGATCAACGAAGAAGTGTATGTGTGTCAACCTCCTGGTTTTGAAGATGCATTTCATCCTGATCATGTTTACAGGTTAAACAAAGCACTATATGGTCTAAAACAAGCACCCAGAGCATGGTATGAAACTCTACCCACTTTTCTCTTATCCATTGGTTTCACCAGAGGTAGGATTGATAAACCCTATTTTTAAAATGGAAAGGAAAAGATTTGATGCTTGTCCAAATTTATGTGGATACATCATTTTTGGATCCACATGCACTGCATGTGTAAGAGTTCAGAAAACTCATGGCAGCAGAGTTTGAGATGAGTGCAATGGGTGAGTGTTTTGGTTTAAAGTCAAAGAAATGAAACATGGACTTTCATCCATCAAAATAAGTATGTGAAAGAACTACTTAAGAAATTTGATATGGATGGCTAGTAAACCTTGCAGCACACCCATGGCAACATCCAAGCTAGTCACATTTGATGGAAAGATGACCTTGTTGATCAAACATTGTATAGAAGCATGATTGGGTCTTTACTGTACCTAATGCATCAAGACCAGACATCATGTTTGCAACATGTGTTTGTGCCAGATCACAGTCATTGCCAAGAAAATCAGATCTTATTGCTGTAAAAAGGATATTCAGATACATAAAAGGTGCTCACACTTGGTATCTAGTATCTAGCTAATGGTAATATTGAGCTTGCAAGATATTCTGATAGTGACTTTGATGGATGTAAAACAACAAGGAAATCCACATTTGGAGGAGCCCAATTCCTAGTGATTGCTTAGTTTCTTGGCAAAGTAAAAAGAAAGTTACAGTTTCCACATCCACTACTGAGGTAGAGTATATAGCTGACTGCAAGTTGTACTGCTCAAATTTTGTGGCTTCAAAATCTATTGCTGGATTTTGGTATCATTGCTTTAAAGACTCCACTCAAGATTGATAGTCAAGCAGCATAAAATATCATCAAAAATCCTGTCTCTCATTCCACCACTAAGCACATTGACATCAGGCATCATTTTGTGAGGGATTGCTATGAAAAAGGTTTGATTTCTTTAAAACATGTCCAAACCAAGGATCAATTGGTAGATGTGTTGACAAAAAACACTTGATGCTTTACACTTTTGACAGTTTGATATCTAGGCTTAGAATGCTAAACATGGATTAAAAACAATTTTTTTTGTGATCCATGTGTAAATAGCAATAAAATGTTTTTTGAAAATCAAAATCCATCCTTAAAAATAGTTTAGAAAATCAAAATTCAAAGTTCAAGAAAGTGTTGACATGATAGCGGGAGATTAGACTATGCATGTACACTTGTGTGTTTAAAGCAGTAGAATCAGTGAAATTGCGTTAAATGTAACTTATTAGTCGAGCATGAAAATTGATACATAGGTTAACTTAATAAGTTATTTCATGTATGCATGCTTTAAAAATGATAAAATGTACAACTTAACGAGTTTTCGCGTGTTGCGAATTAATTTGTAGTTATATGTATATATATAGGAACGAAACGAGATATATAACTTATAGTGTAACGATTACATATTAGGGGTCACCAATAAAATCATTCAAGTCGCAAAATCTTAAAATATAATATGAACTCATATATATATAAAGTGCCAACATAATAAAAAATTATGACTTTTTGAGAAAATCTCAAAGTTATGTGAAAATTCAAGATTTTGGAGAAACTTAGGAATTTTGTGTATATTGTTTGATAAATCGTTTCTAGGTATATTAGGACGTGTAGATACAATTGTGGGATTGCGCTATTTATAATACGCACCGAAGGTGACTGTCACTAAACCCCTCTTTTTACTGTTTTTATAACTGTTTTGGGGGAAGCACACACCTTAGAAGGATAATATACATTTTTGTATAAAATATACCTTTGATAAACTGTGGATATATTTTCATGGAAAATATAAAGTTTCGATATAAAAATGTTTCGGGGAGAAACGGATTTTTTGGATGAATGTGAATATATGTTTCGGGGAGAAACGGGTGTTATTACGGTGTTTAAGAGAAAACGACCGTGTAGATTTAAAATTGCTTAAATCTAAAAGTTGTAACGAATTCGCTCGGTCTCAAGAGAGTAAGTATCGGGTATGGTTTACGTTTCGGTGGGCACTTCGGGAAATTCGTACAACTGTTATATATTAAATTTATCATTTTAGCAGGATATATATATTGTTCATAAGGTTGGCACCTTGAGTGACCCATTGCGGGCACGTAGCGTGAAATTAGCTAGTTAAGCATTAATATTGATATGCGTGGAATTGTTGATAGATCTATCGGGTTGACCACTCCATCGTGACCGGTAGCTCTGTGTGAATCAAGTCAAGCAACGAATTTTAAATTATGTTGTTGTCTTAGCATTGATTATGTCCTTATTGTTATATGTAGTTCGTATTGTCTTGCAAACATACGACTCTGAACACTTGATGCTATAATTTTAATATGGTAAACTTGGGAAGATGTTGTGCATCGAAGGTTTTTGGAAAACGCTTGCGATGACTGACCCTTGAATTTTTATAAGGAAATGAAATTGGCTTTCATAATATTATATGATGTTTTAATAATTAAACACATAATTTGAAAGTTTTCATTGGATCAAAATGCTTTAAAATTTGAATACGTGAACTCACCCTCCTTTGTGTTGACACTTATTTTAATTGTTCTTTAGGTACATGAGTTGGCTTGGGAATCTTGGCGTGTCTTGTGGTTATGATGCATGTTTTTTTAATAATAAACTTCGGACAACTTTTAAAACTTATTTAGGACCGACTGTATTAAGATCCATAGGGATCAAGACAACTTAACTACGTTATGGTTGTGGTTTATGTTTAAACTTTTAAACAATGTTTTATTTAAGTAATATGTCTAAAAATTAACGATGCATCGTCCACTAAGTATTTCTGGGCACCAACTTTCGTCACCATTACGTTTGTATTTCGCTGCGACGTTTTTGGGGTGTTACACATATGAACTGGTAGAGTAACTTATCAATAATTTGTTTACCCGTTCAGTTTCAATCCTCATTTTTTCAAGCTCACTTTTTAGCTCAGCAATAGTATTCAAATGGGTGTTTATTGCCATTTGTTTTTCCATCATTGTTGCCTTAAGCATCCTAAGTGTTGCATTACTCTCTTTTTCAATTCTTTCATATTGCCTAATTGATCTTGCTAATGTGTCATATGCTTCTTTTACTTCATTATATTCAAATGTCACATGATTAGAAGCACGCCTTAATTCTTCAAATTTTAAATCTTTTTCGACAAATTCCTTGCAAGACTCCTCACACTTCTTGCAAGGTTTTTCAACCTCAACAATAATTTCTTTCACAACTTCCCTGACACGTTCATTTACTGACTCATCAATTTTCTGAACACCTTCAGAAACTACCTATTTTAAGTTTACCATCAAAGCATGATCAGCAATTTCTTTCAAATTCTCAGTTGTTATCCTCTTTTGAAACATCGATCACTTCAATTAGTTCTGGCTATTCTTCTTCCTCAGCTATAACCTGATAACTCTGATCAAAATAACCTGCAAAAGTAGAAACAATATCAGCATGTAATAAGTTTCTGTAAGCAATGTGTAGGACAGTTTCTTCTTCTTCTCGATTTTGCATAAACTGGGCTAATAGAGCATCTTCCACACTATCATCAAAAGCACCTTCAGTTTCCATCATTTATGTTCTTGTTTTGGTTGCTTTCTGATTTTGGTTCTTTGATAATTGTGAAACAAAGCCAAACCTTCCTCCTTTGAAATATATTTGCTCCAATTAAATCCTTCATCTTCTTGTGCTACCATCAATGTTTATCATGAGTTCGGCTTCGGGAATCTTTGGCGTGTCATGTGGTTGTGATGCATGTTTTGTTTTAATAATAAACTTTGGACAACTTTTAAAACTTATTTGGGACCGACTATATTAAGATCCAAAGGATCAAGACAACATAACTACGTTATGGTTGTGGTTTATGTTTAAACTTTTAAACAATGTTTTATTTAAGTAATATGTGCAAAAATTAACGATGCATCGTACACTAAGAAATTTATGGGCATCAACTTCCGTCACTATTACGTTTTTATTTCAGCTGCGACGTTTTTGGGGTGTTACAGAAGTTGGTATCAGAGCCAATGGTTGTAGCGAACTAGATGTTTTCGGGGAAAACTCTAGACTTAAACCGACGAAATTTTGAGATTAAGTCCCAAGATTCACGAAGCCAACAATTTTTAAATAAACATGGATTTTAATAATGTATGAAAACTGTTTTGAGTTTATATGCATACGTGTTAATCTGTTTGTTTGGGCCTTACGTGTTATTCTTTTTCATTTGAACACATTACTTAGTACACTTACCTTGTGACGCAGATGTCGCACTCACATGAGATCATAGAGATTCACGACTCAGATAGCGAGCATGAATACGAGATCTCACCAACCTTAGAGTCACACCCCAACCAATGGCGGAAACATCAAGGCGGGACGTAAATAAATTGCTCATTGTTCATAAAACTAAATGTGACGATAATTAATTTAATCTGAATTTCATTTCTTAGAAAAAGTCATTACAAGAAAATAAGAACATTAACTTGGCAAAATTTGATACAACAATATTAAACCTAAACGTCTAAATGTGTATCTATTGTCCTTGCTACATTGATTTATAGCATCATCTGCATCAACTTGTAACATGTTTTAAAATAACAATTCAATGCAAAAGGAAAGGCGAGTACACAAGTTTAAGCATAGCATACGTATACGAACAAAGTTTAAACAAATCCTCATGGCAACTATGATTTTACAACAGCATATACAAGGCATGCAATACTACTAGTCAAACCCTTAACGCAAACACCATATTTTAACATGGTCTCTAGATTTCATGAGGAGGGGGATGCGTTACATCCTATAGCACTATACATGTCAAACGAAGGCTAAAATAGTTAATGACTAAGGTATTACATAAAGAATGTCCAAGATATAAGCATCAATGTAAACGATTCAAGTATTCATGGATATAGGATTGTTTGTGCATTTCATAAAGTTTATGTGTTATGATTTTGTATATGGAAAACATGTTACACCCAAAAGTGTTATAAACGAAAGTGGGCCGAGTGTACTCACGGTTTTTCTAAATCTTCTAATTTGACAAGTCCGTGAAGGTAGTTGTTTTGATGGGATGAACGCCGAGTTATCCTACAAGAGGAAAACAAAGGCGTATGAGTATTTTGGGATGATGATGGAACATTCGGATTTAAGATTCAAAATATGAAAAATTATATAATGCGAAAATAGTCACAAAGGTATTAGCACTAGTCTTTGACACTATAGTAATCCATAAGGATTGAATGTGATTTCATAGGTTCAAGACCTATTAGAATCGTGACAAGTAACTATACACATTAGTGATAAACTTAATAGCTCGATAGATGTTTATTTAGTCATTATTAAGGGTTCGGTTTCAAGGATTATATTATACTCCATAGATACATATATAGTTATATAATCATGTAGGATGTGGGAGGATGAACCATCCACTTTGGAACCTCTTAGTGTCATGAAAGTCAAGTAGGAAGGTGGGAGGATTAACCATCCACTTTTGAACCTTGTATGATGTTCACCATTACACAAGTTACCATAGGTAACATGGAGGGCCTTAGAACAATAATATGAACAAGAATGTAAATGACAAGAATCTAAAGTGTGTCACCATGATACCAAGAAGCCAAGTGAAATACAACCCGGTGAGCACACTTTGACACACGTCAAAGGCTAGACGGGGTTATTGCTATGGGATAATGATGAAAATCATCAAGTGATGTGTGGTCCCAAAGTTTAGGATAGCCCAAGCTAACCAAGGTGGACACACATTAACAAGTTCATGAACTGCATCACTTGTGAGCTTAAAGCTCATCAAAAACAGAAAGTTTAGGGTGTTAAAACAACCTTTAGTTCATGTTAACAAGCTTGGTTAGGCTTTACTAATCATAAGTTTGATTAGAAGCAAAGAACACAAATTTGTTGAAGTAAATCGTAAGTTTTATAAAGATTTGAACAAAACAGAAACTTTGGAGCCTTATAGGTTGAATATCCAGGTCTGGATTCTTCATCGAGAATCCTTAGACTAAACCTAAGGTTAATCCAAGTATGTAGGAAAAAGAATGGGGCAATTTCGTTAAGTATTGAGTGTGTTATGCTCAATTTAGTGTGAAGGTATGAATTTGCCCGAAGTTCTGAATTGCAAGCATTCTTGAGATGATTTGAGAGGGATTTAGGAAGGATTAGAGAGTTGGGAAAGTGTAAAATGGCTTGGATTAGGGTTGTATTTATAGGGGAAGAGTGGGGAGTGGTTAGGAGGTGTTAAAATGAGGTTAGAAGTGATTGGGTGTGAGAAAGGGTGTGGATCCGTGCCAAACACGAGCCAAAACAAATTTGTCCGCCCAACACCCTGATGCGGACCGCATCCACATTCCCATGCGGTCTGCATGGGCTCTGATCCGGGGAAATTTTGTTTTTTGTTGTTTTGTCACAAGGTTACGGGTTTTTATGTTATTTTAAGGCATTTTATAAATAAGTAAGGTATTATAAGTATAAATAATATGTCACAAGGTATATGTATGTATAAAATGAATATGATTGAGTAAGAATGTTAGGATTTGAGTTTGAATTGATTGAATTGTTTTAACCAAATTTATAACAAATGATAGATCATGAAGAACTTTGCAGCGGAAGAACAGTTAAAACTTTATAATACACTCAATGAGAGAATAGTTTTCATCATAACATGTTTTCATTACTTAAAAGATTAAATTCATTATCAAGTAATTACATGATAGAATCACTAAACTCCCCCTCAGACCGAGCTACACACTGAAAGAAATGTACAAAAAGTGTAAGAGAGTGAGCTAAATAGAACAGTACAGGCACTGTCTATTTATAGTACAATCCTAACCGCTGATTGACTATGCTGACATCATCTTGACAATGACATCTAACAATAATAACAAACTCTAACCACTACCTAAGCTATCCTCTGATAAATAGATATAAACACTGATAGCAAAACACTGATGGCCTATCCTATGATAAGTATAAACTCTGATGAAGTACGGGCAGATGTTCTTCAAAGGATGATCAAACCTTTGACTTCCAGCAGACCTTTGACTTCTAATCAGACCTTTGACCCATCAATGGATTGGTGATTCAGCAGACTTTATAAGTGGCAAAGCTTTGACGTAAGGCAGTTGTTAGAACTATCAGCGGTTTGGTAGCTGGTCTTTGTGAAGAGTGGTTCTTAAACACTGTTTATTCTGGATCATATAGAGCAGACCTGTTTTTGGCTTTTTATCATTTGCTCTTTTGTAGGGTTCAATCCCAACAAAGAATATCACGTTTAAGTCTTGAGTAAGTATAATCATCACGTTTGCAAGTTTGTCATATGATTACAAGTATCATTGATATGTTCCAAGTGTATGCATAAGTATAAGTATAAAATGGTTATGAATAAGAAATACATGAACAAAATATGAGTTTTAATTATGTCCAAGTCTTAGAGTACAATGATTACAATGACAATTTGAATACGAGATACAATGCTTTCCTGAAAATAGAAATACAATACGAGCTAGCTATAAATAAAAAGCATGGAAAACGCAAGGCGTTACAGTCTCCCCTCCTTTAGGAAATTTCACCTGAAATTTAGGAAGATGCAATGAATAGATGCGGATACTTAGTCTTCATATCACTCTCGAGTTCCCAAGTATACTCGGCGCCACGTTTTCCTTCCCACCAAACCTTGACGATAGGGATTCGACTGCGCCTTAGTTGCTTGACTCCTCGGTCCATGATTTCGACCGGTTTTTTCCACAAAGTGCAAAGTATCATTGATTTGAAGATCTTCTAGTGGAACTTGAAGTCCTTCTTCGGCTAGACACTTCTTGAGATTTGAAATGTGAAACACAGGATGAATATTGTTGAGCGTTTGCAGTAGGTCCAGTCGATACACTACCTTGCCAATCCTCTCGAGAATCTTGAAAGGACCCACGTAGCGAGGAGCGAGTTTGCCTTTCTTACCAAAACGACAACTCCTTTCCAAGGGGATACCTTGAGAAGTACATGATCACCTACATTAAAGGTCGCGTCTTTTATCAGCGTAGCTCTTTTGTCGGCTTCGTGCTTTGAGGAGATTATCATCGTATTTGTAAGATCTTGTCCGTTGTCTCTTTATTAGCTCGGGACCGGCGATTTGTGCGTCTCCAATCTCGTGCCAACAAATAGGCGAACGACACTTACGACCATACAATCATCAAATTGAGCCATTTGGATACTTGCGTGATAACTATTGTTATACGAGAATTCAACCAAGGGTAAGTGCGAATCCCAATTGCCGCCAAAATCGATTACGCATGACCGAAGCATATCCTCCAAAGTTTGGATAGTACGTTTCGGTTTAACCATCAGAATGAGGATGAAAAGCGGTGCTAAGATTAAGCTGAGTGCCAAGGGCGGATTGAAAAGTTTGCCAAAGGCGAGAGGTGAAACGAGCTCGCGATCAGAGATAATATCAAGAGGAGTACCATGACGACTAATGATTTCACTCGTGTAGATACGAGCCAATTTCTCGACTTTGTAATCTTCACGAATGGCGAGGAAGTGAGCGGATTTCGTCAGACGATCAATGATAACCCAAATGCTATCATGACTAGAAGGAGTACGAGGCAATTTTGTGATGAAATCCATGGCTATGCTTTCCCATTTCCAGACAGGGATTTTTGGTTTTCGAGCAAACCAGAGGGAGGTTGATGTTCTGTCTTGGATTTGGAACACGTAAGGCATTTGGACATGTAAAGAGTGATATCACGTTTCACCCAGGCCACCAATAGGATGCATGCAAATCGTGGTACATCTTATCACTCTAGGATGAACGGAGTATCGAGATTTGTGAAAAGTAGTCCGAAGATTGAGACGATCGGAATCCAAATGCGACCATGGTCGTAAAGAATACCATCAGGCTTAGCTGTGAGTGGGTTTTCGACTCCACAATTCAACTGTTATCGAGGTTACCCTCGTTAATGATGCCAAATTAGGCTTGTCGAATCAACTCATTGAGTTTTCCCACGATTTGGTAGCAATGAACACTCTTAACATGAGTCTTACGACTAAGTGCATCGGCCACGACATTTGCCTTACCAGGGTGGTAGCGAATATCACAGTCGTAGTCGTTTAACAATTTTACCCATCTACGTTGACGCATGTTGAGTTCCTTTTGATCAAAGATATGTCGAGGCTCTTATGGTCGGTGAAGACCATACACTTTGTACCAATACGGTAGTGTTGCCAAATCTTTAATGCAAAAACAACTGCACCAAGTTCAAGGTTGTGGGTAGTATAGTTTTTCTCATGTATTTTGAGTTGCCTTGATGCGTAAGCGATATCTTGTCTCGTTGTATGAGAACGCAACCAAGACCCAGGCTAGAGGCCTCGCAGTACACGACAAAGTCATCAGTTCCCATCGGGGAGAGTAAGGTAGGAGCATTACAGAGCATGTCCTTGAGCGTTTGGAACAATTCCTTTGTTCGCAACCCAAACAAAAGGTTTATCTTTTTGAGTCAACGAGGTCAAAGGAACGGCAATCTTTGAGAAGTTCGAGATGAAACGGCGATATACCCGGCTAGGCCAAGAAACGAACGAATTTCAAAAGGCGACTTAGGTGTGATCCAATTCTTCACAACTTCTATCTTTGAAGGGTCAACATGAATACGAGTTCATTGATGGTGTGACATAAGAATTGAACCTCTTTTAGCCAAAATTCACACTTGATCGAATTTGGCATAAAGACGTTCGGTTTGCAAAAGCTAAAGAATAAGACGCAAATGGCATCCATGCTCTTCTTTCGTCTTGGAGTAGATGAGAATATCGTCGATGAATACGATTACGAATTGATCGAGGAAAGGCTTACACACGCGGTTAATGAGATCCATAAACACCGCAGGCGCGTTGGTCATACCAAAAGGCATGACCACGAACTCGTATGTCTATAACGTGTGCGAAAAGCAGTTTTGGGTACATCTCCCTCGGAAACTCGAAGTTGATGATAGCCAGAACGTAGGTCGATTTTCGAGAAACAAGTCGCACCTTGGAGTTGGTCAAAGTGATCGTCAATTCGAGGAAGTGGATATCGGTTCTTGACTGTAAGTTTATTGAGTTCATGATAGTCAATGCACATCTAAAAAACCCAACTTTCTTCTTGACGAACAAAACGGGAGCGCCCCAAGGGGAAGTACTTGGGCGTATAAAGCCTTTATCAAGAATCTCTTGAAGTTGGTTAGATAGCTCTTGCATCTCCGAGGGTGCTAAACGCTATGGAGCTTTGCAACAGGAGTTGCGCCAGGGATAAGATCAATACGAAAGTCAACAGCTCGAGGAGGCGGAGCAACCAGGAAGATCCTCAGGGAAAACAGAAGGAAACACACAAACGACAAGAACATCACTTATGCTAGGACCTTTGTCTTTCTTTTCCACAACGTGGGTGAGAAAGGAAAATTACTCCTTGCACAAGTACTTGTTCGCTATGATGCATGACATCAGCTTGAGACCTTTAGAAGGTTTCTCGCCATAGACGTGTAGAGAATCACCTTGAGGAAGAGGAAGACGGATGAACTTTTCAGAACAAACAACTTCGGCACGAACTCGCCTAAGCCAATCCATGCCTACTATCATATCAAACTATCCATTTGCATGGGAATGAGATCGATGGAGAAATTGTGCTCGTTTAGGATTAGGAAGCAACCAGAAAGAATGGAATCAACGAGGATGGTCTTACCATTAGCGACTTGACAGCTAAAGGGTTAGGCATATTAGTTCGCTCGCACTTAAGCAAGGGTTCAAATTCTAAGGACACAAAGCTTCTATCGGCACCAGTATCAAATAGACATGTAGAATAAATATGGTTCACAAGGAACATACCAGTAATGACGTCGTTAGAGCTTTGGGCTTGAGCGGAGGTAAGCATGAAAGCTCGTCCTTTAGCAGGCTCAAGCTACTGTTGCTGCTGCTGTTGTTGGCGTGGTTGGTGGAGAAGAGGGCAAACATTGGCGAGATAATTTAAATCACCACATTTGAAAGACGCTCGTACATGAGCATTTTGACGTTGCGTCTGAGCTTGGTTCGGGTTAGGGTTAGGATTTCGCATGATGGCTTGGGCTTGCTGGTTTTGGGGTGGTGGAAAGTTTCGACAATGGTTAGCAAAATGTCCTAACCTTGACATCAGGCACACTTGCGACATGGCGTGCCAACGGGATGGTGGTAGGAGCAGTTAGCACACTGGGAATGAGGTCCAGTGTAGCCATGCTTGCTTTATCGGTGGTAGTGGGGGTGATGGCTGCAACGGTTTGGAGAGGTTGAGTGTTTTGCGGAGTGACGACCGCATTATTCTAAAGAGAAGCTTTCCGCTTCTTGTTCCGGTTGTTGTTCTTCTTGGTTTGGGAGGGAGGAGATTCGGTAGTAGTGGTGGTAGGTGATGGCTTGGTGCGCATGCTTTGTAGGAACCTTTTCGTAGGCCCCTTGAAGGATGCAGTTGTGGTTAAGCTCTATGACAATGTTATAGGCTTCTTCGAGGGTTTTGGGGCGTGCGACGCTACATGGTTCATAATCACAGGTGATAGGCAACGGATGAGCTTGGCGATCGCCTTGGGAACGGTATTAACCTGTCCAAGACAGATGATACTAAGTTGTTTGAAGCGCGTGATCAGACCTTCGGCGTCGCTCCCTTGTTGCGTGAGGTTCCAGAATTCGTTCTCGAGGTTCTGGGTCTCGTGGGGAGGACAGATGTGATCCTTCATGAGCTGCTTAAGCTCGTCCCAAGGTAGAGCGTGGGCTGCTTCGTGTCCACACTTCTTGCGTTCAGTAGTCCACCACTCGAGGGCTCTCTGGCGAAAGACCCCGTAGCGTTGAGGGTTCAAAGTTCATCAGGGCACCCACCCTAAAGAAAGGTAAGCTCCATCGCGTCGAACCAGTTTATCATTGCTGTGGCCCCGTCCATGCCACGGAACTCGGCGGGTTTACAAGCCATGAAGTGCTTGAACTAGTAAGACGTTTTGGAGGTTTCGGTTTTGGAGTCGGCAGACGATTTGGGTGTTTCGTGTGGATGGTTTGAAGTTGGCTAACAATATCGGGGATGACGCGGGACATTTGATTGGTGACAAGACCAACGAGGTCTTGTTTGGAGATAGAGTCCTCAGTTGTTGTTGTTGTTGCTGTTGGACCCCTTGTTGGAGCTCTTGGACTTCTTGTTAGAGATTGAGGAGTTCATCTAGAGGTTCAACATAGAAGAAAAAGGGGATGAGACTTGATCACAATAAAGAAAACAAGTTTTTCATGTATAAGGTTCAAGTATGGTTCACAAAGTTTGCATGAATGTATCAAGTAGGTGATGTATAATCATGTATGAATGCGAATAAGGAGTATAAATTTAGGTGTTCACGAGAATTAGTATTGTTTTCTATTGCGATAAACGTGCAAGTTGTGTAACAACTCGAAACGAATAGGGTAACAAGTTTAAAATCACATAAAATTGAGATATCATAAAAGATTGGCTCAATAAAACATGGTATTGTTTCGGGTAGAGAAACGTCGACTATTCCAAAGTGATCGTAAGATCTTTCAAGTTAGGGATCATGCTTTGGCCTAATAGGTAAAACGCTCTCGTCGAGAAGCGATTAACGAGATTTTATCCTTCCAGTTACTACATGTCCCTAGTCGATCGAAAATTCAAGACTTTGGCGAGATTGAAAATCGAGGAATGGGACTTAATCGAAAGGTGCGGGTTTCACCCCTAACTTGACGATTTCGTACCCTAAGTGTGGTTGTTTCTTACTGAACGAGGAGCATATTCCGAATCGTTTGTAAGATCCACTAGAGTATGAAATGGAAGTTTCCATCAAGATGTGGATATCACCCTATCTTGATGGTATAACTTCGTAAAAAATCGAATACGCGGAATGAGGGATTTCACCAGAAAATGTAAGTCATTGGACCTATCTTGGTGCAAATCTCCTTGTTTGCATCATGAGTGTCTTCAAGTCTTCAAGTGTATTGTGTAAACGTCTTAGGAAAGGCGTCATGTAAATTTTTAAGACCAAAAGATAAGGAAGAAGCAATGAAGGAAGAATAAAGTTTTAAGCATGATATAAGAATGATCAAAAATGGATACTTAAACTATAGACTAGGTCGAACATGGCAATTCTTCCTAATTCCCTATAGTTATGGCTCTGATACCAATCTGTCACACCCCAACCAATGGTGAAACATCAAGGCGGGATGAAATAGATTGCTCATTGCTCATAAAACTAAATGTGACGATAATTAACTTAATCTCGAATTTCATTTCATAGCAAAAGTCATTACAATACAAGGGAAAACAAATAACAACATTAACTTGGCAAAATTTGATACAACAATATTAAACCTAAACGTCTAAATGTGTATCTATCGTCCTTGCTACTTTGATTTCATAGACATCTCCATCAACCTGTAACATGTTTTAAAATAACAATTCAATGCAAAAGCAAAGGCAAGTACACAAGTTTAAACATAGCATACGTATACGAACAAAGTTTAAACAAATCCTCATGGAACTATGATTTTACAAGAGCATATACAAGGCATGCAATACTACTAGTCAAACCCTTAACGCAAACACGATATTTTAACATGGCCTCTAGATTTCATGAGGAGGGGGATGCGTTACTTTCTTATAGCGCTATACATGTCAAACGAAGGCTAAAATAGATAATGACTAAGGTATTACATAAAGAATGTCCAAGATATAAGCATCAATGTAAACGATTCAAGTATTCATGGATATAGGATTGTTTGTGCATTTCATAAAGTTTATGTGTTGTGATTTTGTATATGGAAAACATGTTACACCCAAAAGTGTTATAAACGAAAGTGGGTGAGATGTGACAAATGGCAAATAACCGGTAATTCCGTACAATCTAATCACCTATTTTATTATCTCATGCATTTAAACGTAATTTATTTAAGTAACGGAGTCGACATAACAAGTATTAGGACAAGAAAAACATGACATAACATCTTCTAGTTTTCGTTATAACGTGGAATGCACTAATCAGGATTGCGCGATGTTTGTCGTAATCACCGAACTAGCAAACAACGACTGATACATACTGAGTACATAACAGAGTCCATAAAATTTTGAGAAAACTAATGTGGGAACAAATCTTTCCGGTACAACGTCCTAAATACGGAATTGTCCGATCGACTAAAAATATAATATTTTTAGTTCGTTCGTAATAATATTCTGAAAATTATGGACCTTCAGAATTGTGATAAATATGGAAAACACACTAAAACCTTAAAAGGATATCATTGGAATATTCAAAGTTATAAGCTTCCGGTAATAAATCGCTATAAACATAATTTGTCCGTTAGCGACCCGACGAGCTAGCGAGCGTTATTTCGACACCGTAACAACTAAACGACAAAGCTAGTGAACTAGTTAAGCTTATTTTGGAACTACAAACTACTCCATACAGCTTTTGGAAGCGAGATGACAACTTACGGAAATGTTCGTCGGTGGACATAAAAGCATCGTTAGTGCGCCGACGCTTAAATGGAAGACGTTTAAGCTAATGAATTATCATTCTAACTAGTCTAGTGAACTAGTCGTAATATTACAAGTCCTAATCCCTAATTACCTCTCTAATGGTGTACTTAGAACCCTAATTACCCTACTTCCCTTAATGACCAAAATATCTAATTGTTTAAAGACTTAATCATCAAAAACTTACACATTACCCCCCTAGTGGACGGTCATGGTGGGCCCTAGAGGCCTCACCATTTTGTTCATTTTTTTCAAAGTTTGTAAGAAATAAGTATGGTCTATGATATGTGTCTTGACTTTTGTAAGAAGCATGATTTATAACCTAATCTTATCCATCAAATTCTCACATATTACACCTTACTAAAACATACAAAACCTCCTCTTTCTCTCCATAGCCCACGGCCACCATCATCACCACCTTATACCACCATTAACCACCATTAAACACCTCCATTTACTTCATTTCAAAGCCTCACAAGATCATCTAACTATAGATTAGCTTTGGAGCATCATCAGGAGTCTTCTTGGAGCTTAATCTCTTCTTATTTCTAATCTAGCTTGTGCACTTTGTAAGTCTACTAAACACCATGTTTATGATCCATATTACTAGTAGATTATCAAAGTACAAGTTGATTATCTTGATACAAAAGATGAACCTAAACTAAAACCCTAATCTCAAAGTTAAAGAACACTAAATATAACTATATCATGTGTTGTTTTAGGTAGATTAGAGTATGATGGTTTGTATAATCATGTTGTTTATGATGATCTTGTTAATATTAGTGACTTAAAGTTTATGTTTATGATGATAATGTTGTTAGTTTCATGTAGTATTTTATATTTGTGGTCACCTTACCATGATAAACATGAATATGTGATTTAAACATGATTATGTGTAAATCAAGAAAGATCATCATATCACTTTAATGAACTAATCATACAATCTTTGGATACATAATGAAACAAGTGTTTAAATAAGGTTACATGGACTTATAAGTGATTTATGGAAGATTTACAAACTTGGATTAGTGATGACTTGGTGGATTGATCATGATTTAAATAGTTTTTATAACGTGGAAAATGTCCTATTTTGGGGGAAACTATGGCGAATTTTACTAAAAATCTAATCGTGATTAAACTTGGGATTAAAAATTAACATGGTTAAACGCGATTAGTGATTTTAAACGTCATTATAGAAGTTTTAATGCATAGTGACAAGTATTAAATATTCAAGTGATCATATAGCCTTGAATATATTAGTTTTCTAAAAATAAAGGTGGTGAAAAATAATAACTAGGCATAATATATGATTTTGGTAAAATTATATATATTTTGGAAAACTCATAAGTATATGTATTTGTGTGCAAGGTGTATGTAGTAGAATGCTTAGGATGATCAAACAATACATCCCGGATATACCAATAAATACTTGTACGAAACAAGTGTAAAGATACAAAGAAATTACATATACTTACTTCCAAAAGAACTATCCTTAGAAACGGACGAATAATAGAAATCGGATGAAGTCAAACTACAAACGCGAATTCCTAAGAAATAATAATATTTTCCAACCAACAAGCATCTATATCGTCAACGGATAATATTAATCATATCGTCGCCACCAGGAAATTACTACGACACATGGGCGTTTTATCGACACAAAATATATATATTACGCGTTCTCAACAACACGTCAAAAATAAATATTTTAGACACCGAACAAATAAATATATATAAGCTCCGCCGATAGTAAAAATCCGGAAGTTGAAAACTGTATAAAGATTTCTAAGTGTTATAAAATATATCGATATTTTTAATATTGTACTTATTAATAATACATAAGTATAAGAATCCCACTAATGGACTCAAATTATCATAATAGGCTAGGCCTAAATCACATTACAACTTGGGCTAGGCTCAATCACATATAACATATGGGTAGGCCCATTGATAACATAACATGGGCTAGACCCAATGATAAAAAGACATGGGCTAGACCAATCATATAACTAAGTGGGCTAGGCCCAATCTAATAACTAAGTGGGGTAGGCCCAATGACATAAACTATGTGGGCTAGGCCCAATCTAATAACTAGGTGGGCTAGGCCCAATGACATAAACTATGTGAGCTAGGCCCAATGACATAAGCTAAGTGGCAAGGCCCAAGGACATGCGTGCTAGGCACGAGGACAAGTGAAGGGCAAGGCCCGTTCACTTACGGTTTCATACAAGATAATAAATATATATATTGGCGAAACATATATACACAATTATTCAACGAACACACAAACCTACCAACACTACAAAAATAATCAAGTTGTTCAAAGAAACAAATGTACACATAACAACAAATCAAGATGAACAACTTGTACGAGGTCAAACCCGACCTAAGTGTCTAATAAAATTAGTACCCTTGTAGGTTACAAGCGTACTCGGACACTCACATTACATTAGTACGACTTTACGGAACGGAAACTAGTGAGTTCATGTCCCCCTTTCTTTTAAATGTTTTTGGTTTTATAACACTCGGGGGGAAATACATGTTTATGACAAATTGTATGTTAGCTTGGGGTTTAGATTATGACAATGATCGATGTGCGTAAGTAGGATTATGACATTAGTAACCATTAATCACTTAGTTACCAAGGTGCAAAAGGTTTAGATCTATTGAGTTTGAGACACGTTCCACTCCTAGTTGTTAACCATGGAGTGCTTTTGTGAGTCCTAATTGATGACAAAGTTGTCTTGGTTTGGTTATTTACTTACTTATGGCACATAATGTCAGTGGACTAGCTACCCACTGATAGATCCTTAAACCCATGGTAAATGACAATAGCATACATGGTTTTTTAATACTGATGACATTTATATACGAAAACAATACTAAATGAACTCGCTCAACTTTTGTTGATTTTTCAAACTTACATGTATTTAGGGAACAAGACATGAGCCGGTGATAGTCTTCGGGAAATGGGAATGATAGATGCACTTTTGAATGATTTGCCTCTTATATCCCAACCTTGTATGGGTATATAGGAGTCAAAACCTTGGTTTACTTTATGACGATAACAAACTTGTTTTGTGATGTAATGTAACCACAACTATGTTTTTGGGGTAACGTCTTGAACGTGTTGAACTTATGCAAACTTATTTTACAAAACTTGTAATGTTTGTTGCAACTTAATATATGATATGGCATCATTGTTAATTACTATGTGTTTACGCGATTGGATGCAATGATTACCTCATAGTCACACGTTTACGCTTCCGCTATGACCATGGTGTGACACCGAGTGTACTCACGGTTTTTCTAAAACTTCTAATTTGACAAGTCCGTGAAGGTAGTTGTTTTGATGGGATGAACACCGAGTTATCCTACAAGAGGAAAAACAAAGGTGTATGAGTATTTTGGGATGATGATGGAACATTCGGATGTAAGATTCAAAATATGACAAAGTATATAATGCGAAAATAGTCACTAAGGTATTAGCACTTGTCTTTGACACTATAGTAATCCATAAGGATTGAATGTGATTTCATTGGTTCAAGACCTATTAGAATCGTGACAAGGAACTATACACATTAGCGATAAACATAAGAGCTCGATAGATGATTATTTAGTCATTATCAAGGGTTCGGTTTTAAGGATTATATTATGTCCATAGATACATATATAGTTATATAATCATGTAGGAGGTGGGAGGATGAACCATCCACTTTGGAACCTCTTGGTGTCATGTAAGTAAAGTAGGAGGTGGGAGGATTAACCATCCACTTTGGAACCTCGTATGATGTTCACCACTACACAAGTTACCATAGGTAACAATGATGGTCTTAGAACAATAATATGAACAAGAATGTATATGACAAGAATGTAAAGTGTGTCACCATGATACCAAGTAGCCAAGTGAAATACAACCATGAGCACACTTTGACACACGTCAAAAGCTAGACGGGGTTGTGACACTTTCAATCTAGCAAACTAACTTGGGATAATGATGAAAATCATCAAGTGATGTGTGGTGCCAAAGTTTAGGATAGCCAAAGCTAACCAAGGTGGACACACATGAACAAGTGCATGAACTTGCATCACTTGTGAGCTTAAAGCCCTTCAAAAACAGAAAGTTTAGGGTGTTAAAACAGCTCTTAGTTCATGTTAACAAGCTTGGTTAGGCTTTACTAATCATAAGTTTGATTAGAAGCACAAGAATACAAATTTGTTAAAGGTAAATCATAAGTTTTTTAAAGATTTGAACAAAACAGAAACTTTGGAGCCTTATAGGTCAATATCCATGTCTGGATTCTCCATGGAGAATCCTTGGACTCAAACCTAAGGTTATCCAAGTATGTAGGAAAATGAAGGGACGATTTCGTTAAGTATTGAGTGAGTTATGCTCACTTGAGTGTGAAGGTATGAATCTCCCGAAATTCTAATTGCAAGTGTTCTTGAGATGATTTGAGAGGGATTTAGGAAGGATTCGAGAGTTGGGAAAGTGTAAAATGTCTTGGATTAGGGTTGTATTTATAAGGAGAAAGTGGGGAGTGGTTAGGAGGTGTTTAAATAAGGTTACAAGTGATTGGGTGTTGAGAAAGCGTGTGGATCCATGCCAAAACGCGAGCCAAAACAAATCTGTCCCACCCAGCACCTTGATGAGGACCGTATCCACATTCCCATGTGGTCCGCATGGGCTCTGATCAGGAGGAAAATTTTGTTTTTTGTTGTTTTGTCACAAGGTTACGGGTTTTTATGTTATTTTAAGGCATTTTATGAACAAGTAAGGAATTATAAGTGTAAATAACATGTCACAAGGTATATGTATGTATAAAATGAATACGATGAATAAGAATATTACGTTTAAGTCTTGAATAAGTATAATCATCACGTTTGCAAGTTTGTCATACGATTACAAGTATCATTGAATATGTTCCAAGTGTACGCATAAGTATAAGTATAAAATGGTTATGACTAAAAATACATGAACAAAATACGAGTTTTAATTATGATCCAAGTCTTAGAGTACCATGATTACAATGACAATTTATTACGAGATACAATGCTTTCCGAAAATAGAAATGCAATACGAGCTAGCTATAAATAGAAAGCATGGAAAATGTGAGGCGTTACACTCAGTCCTACCAAGATACCCCACGTTACCCCTAGATTGTTGACATGGCGAATTTGACTCGCCATTTTATGTTGGCCTGCTGCATTCGTTACCAGGTCAACCCCGTTACGCACATACTAGTAACAGCTGGATTGTCGATGATGACTCTGATCCACCCTCGATTTTCGAGATCGGACAGTCATCTAGCATAGTGCTTATTGTTGATGAGATGGGTGGAGGTACCCCGTTGATTGGAGGATCCTATGGGATTGCTCCAGTGGTGGACGCCACTATGTTACGGTTCGGTCCTTAGAGCCATTGGTAGTCCCGCCCATTCCCACTATTGAGCCTACACCCGAGATCCCTCGCCTATCACGTCAAAGTCGTCCGTACAGCCGCCTGAGTCGCGAGCGTTACTACACCTATGCTAGTCTACACTCGATGCAGGAGGAGAACCCGACCCGTTGGAGATATCGCTTCGACTTCTAGAGCCGCTTTAGAGTTTGCCTTAGAGAGGCAGAGAGGAGTCTGGGCCGGCCGATGTTCTCATTGCATCGTCAAATGACTACTTTCCGTAAGGACTCGAAGGCGACTAAGGACAAGATGCAGGATCTTGCATGCCAGATGGAAGCATATGAGGATATCTGGGAGCTAGACGACATTGTTAGGGATCAGATGTACCAGAGGATGGTGGAGCTCGAAGAGCTGGTTAGGAAGATTTTCGACTTCTTGGGTCTGAAAGTGATTTGTTGTTGTTTTGTTTGTTGTTATTCTCTTTTGGTAACCCTATTTTGGGCTTGCATGCCGATTTAGATATTTTAGGAGGAAATTCAGTAAGACTCCTCAATGGTGTTTGATTTATTCACACCAAATTTTGTTGTTTTTGTACTACAAACATGCGATGTAATTTCTAATCTAAAATATCAACGATATGGGTTTTTGGTTAAATTAGTCTCATTATTATGTGATGCATGTGTATTGTTTAGTCCACTATTATTCAATGATTGATTATTTAATTATTGTCTTACGTTGTTATTATTATTGCAATAATAGAAATGACAATATGCCACCAAAATCGAGACAGAGTCACTCTACTGATGGTACTGGATTACCTACCACAACAGAGGAGTTAGCAAGCTTATTGCTCAACACGTCAATACTGCCCTGGAATAGCGCGACACTAACCAGACTACAGGGCAAGGACGCAGACGTGGTGATAATGCCCATGGTCTCGGTGGAGCGCAGATTGGAAACCCGCCAGGTAAAACAATGATCGGAATGTTTTAGTAGTTCCTGTGTTATGATATAATCTAAGAGTAATCTTGATTTTTCATTAACTTGTGAAAGTGCACGGATGTATGCACAAAACATTCCAGGGTTGTAACCCAAGATCATTTACTGGTACCCTTCGCGATGAAGGGATAGCGCTATATGTGGTGATGGGCCATCATAGTGGTTCAACCATTCGAGTAGAGGTGCTCTGAGGAATAGGTCTAGGAACTCAAGGAAGCGAAAGTCTAAGAGTTTGGGGAAGGATTCTGATGATAAGCGTAAGAAGAAACGAGGTTCTGGTAAGGCGTTGGCGGCTAACCCCAGTGGTTCAGGAAAAGATGTTAACAAGGTCGACATAAGTGGCTTGATGAAGAGAACTCGTGGTGACGAGCAGAGAAAATGTACCGGATGCGGTCGATCTGGGCATGCACGGGTGATTGCTATGCCAAAAGCACATCGATGGACGCAAGCTTGAAGGATGCTTCGAATGTGGAGAGCATGGACATTTATGCGGAATTATCCTCTGTTGAAAGGCCAGGGTGCCAGAGGTAGAGCTTTTGAGCTGAATGTTCGAAAAGCGCGTTATTATCCTATAGTGGTTACCGGTACGGTTTTAATCAATAACCATTATGCGTTCGTACTATTTATACTGGTGCTGACTTGATTTTTGTTTCGAAAAATTTGAACCATTTTTATGTTCTCAAGCAAGTAAGCTTGACAAAAGTATTTAATCGAATTAGCAAATGGCAAACTGATAGAAACTAGCGAAGTCATTTGTGGTTGTAGTATTCGGTTATGCGATCATAGTTTTAGTATTGATTTGTTACCAGTAGAGCTCGGTAGTTTCGATGTAGTTGTTGGATGGATTGGCTATCCAAGAATGAAGCTGAGATTGTTTGTTCAAAGAAATTAGCGCGTATACCCCATCCTGGTGGTGAAGCGTTAGTGATTCATGGAGATCGATCAGGTCGGAATCGAGAATAGTTAGTGTTATGAAGATGCACAAGATTTTGCATAAGGTTTATCCTGTGTTCTTAGTTAACGTAGTTGATACGAAGATTGAAGGTAGGAAGATCGAAAGATTCCTATAGTTCATGATTGTCCGGAAGTTTTTCCCGAAGACTTACCTGGATTGCCCCCTACGAGATAAATCTAGTTTAGAATTGATCTTGTTCCTGTGCTGCACCGATTGCAAAACCTCCTTATAGATTAGCGCCTTCAGAAATGAAAGAGTTGTCGAATCTGCTTCAAGAGCTTTTAGACAAAGGTTTCATTCGCCCAAGCTTTTCACCTTGGGGAGCACTTGTTTTATTCGTGAAGAAGAAGGATGGTTCCTTCAGGATGTGCATAGTGTAGGTCCTGATCAGGCAGTTCTAGAGGAAGTAGTGAGTAGTATGACGGTTTCGGTAGAATGTTATTACAGAAAGGAGTAGAATTAGAATGAGCGGAAGTCATATGTTATTCATTCATACCGAAAGAGTATACATCTTGTCAGGCTGCCGGAGTTCATGAGAGAATCCGGCAGCACCTCCCCTTAGGGATTAGAAAAACTTAAACAACAAATGAACACACACCACCTATATATAGGTATACAAGTTCCCCAAAAAGGTGATGACCAATTTCGTCCGAAGTTAACTTCGTGCGAACTTGCCACCTACATACAAGTTTGTGTGAACTTGTCTACTTCACTACAATTTCGTGCTAACTTGGTCATGTGTTCAATTCTAACCTATACAAAATTCAACACACACTCTATCTAGCCTATTCGACAAGTGACGAACACAAAGTGCATCAACAGATTCCCCCTTGTTTGTTACTGTTGAAGCTTGATCTTCAGCTTGAAATCTCTGAGCCGTGTTTGAATATTCTGCAACTTCAATCAAGGTGTCTATCTGTCGTCGAAACACGTCAACAAATTCCCCTTAATTGATGATCTGAGTTTGTAGTATCAACATTGAATTCCCATGAAAACTTCAGTTCAAAACTTTGTTTGCACGGTTCCGACCTCCTCTGATTCGCTTGACCAACAAATTTTCTTGAATACACACCAAATCGAAGCTAACAATGCAGCAGTTTCTCTATTTCGACGATAACCACATCCAGTTCAGTTTTTGAATATGCACTGTAGCACCGAGAGTTTATTCCGCAAACTCCTAATATATCAAAAACTCAACCGGAAATTGATAGAAACTTCGAATCACCGCACCGGAAAACTTTAAATTAACGAATACTCTGAAAATCTGAAATCCCAATTTCCGTAATCGTAGTTAACATATCCCTGAAAGATTGATTAGGAAATCGGTAATCTGCTCAATCAGCAAATCTTCATCGGAATCACATCATCTGGTAACACATCGAATATGAGAAACATACGTCCGCAATCAGAATGACATTCTTCTTCTTCAGTCACAATGCCAAATATATAGCTATCTCCGTAGACCAACGCAACTTAATCAACAAAAATCATCATCCAACGGCGGTTAGTCCAAGAAAATGATTCATCTGCTTGAAGACTAAAAATAATGGCCATCAAAGGCTATCATCAGTTAATCTTGAATAACCTCAGATCTCCTTGGTAATTTTGAAACTATCCGATACACCAGAGCTAGTCATTAATTCCTAAGATCATAATGAACATTTTGAACGTCCTCAGTTCCTCACTGGCATTAATGACTGCTAATCCTGCTAACTACCCCTTCACCGGAAATCAGGACTCTAACCCTTAAGCATCAATCTGTATCATGATCTGAAAATTCAGAACTTCTTGTGATCACGAAATCCCAAATGTATAGTCTCTTTCTCCAGCAACTGGTACACAGCTTAGTCTGAAAGATCCATTATATCATCTTCTTCAATCATGGTACCGCGGGAAACTACAGAGCATCCTTATCTCCTTGCGTTAGTCCATCAATAATTCATATGCAAAGCAGAGTTAAAGACAGGCAATCGTATGTGCACCCGCAAAATACGCAAGACTCAGGTGTCAATCCACAACCATGACCTCAGAATTTGATAAACAAACTCCTCCAAGACTCAGTTATGTAACCCCTAGCTCACAAAGTAAACATCAACTTGAGATCACTAATGAATCTAGATCTTCTGCATTTCCCGGATAATCTGCAACCGGTAACCACCCGGATACTGTTGTAGTACTCACAAATTTTCAAAAATGCCAAAATCTTCATATAACGTGAAATTTTTATTCCCCCTCATTTTTGAAAATTCTGACCATACCGAAATTTTCACTGAAATTCCCCATTAAATCTGGAAAAATCAGTTTTTAACAAATGCGGATTTGACGTTTAGACCCATTATTAGTCACATTATAGTCACAATCCCAAATAATCAACATTCTGCATAGGTGTCAATGACTCTCTCCCGTTATCTTCAAAATTTTGTGACCGTATCACCAAACCTGTACTCTGAAGCTTAGAAGGCATCCCCGAACGTACCGATTTAAACGTCAAAATCTTGAAAAAATTTCTATCACCAAATTTTTCCTGGACACTCATCTCGTCAAAACGATCAACAAAATTTTTCCATGCCTTCGTGTGAAGTTGTTCATGATCACGTTTTTTTACGCTCATGATCAAGTTTGTACGAAGTTGTTCACCCAACACCAACTTCATGTGAAGTTGTCCTTCCCTTGACAACTTCATGCGAACTTGGTCACAACTTCGTATGAAGTTCACCTCCAAAATCAGCCTTTTTCACATTTTTTCGATCCAGAATCCTTATTTCTTAAAATTTTGAGATGATTCCACCATATTTACTTTGTCCATGATTATCGTATTTCTTCTAACAATCCTATCCTTTCAATTTTACTTTTTGTCCATGGATTATCCTTTATTTTGATGATTTATGTCTAAAACCCCTCCTAACGTCCATAAATGTCCAAATTCATGAGCGTATGTGATAACCGTAGCTCTGATACCAATTGTAGGTCCTGATCAGGGCGGTTCTAGACGAAAGTTAGTGGGTAGTAAGACGGTTTTCGGTAGAATGTTATTCCAGAAAGGAGTAGAAGTAGAATGCAGCGGAAGTCATATGTTATTCATTCATACCAAAAGTATACATCTTGTCAGGCGCCGGAGTACCTGGAGAGAATCTGGCAGCACCTCCCCTGGATTGCATAAACTTAGAAAACAAATGAACACACACCACCTATATATAGGTATACAAGTTGGCACCAAAAAGGTGATGACCAAGTTCATCCGAAGTTAACTTCGTGCGAACTTGTCCACCTACATACAGGTTCTGCGAACTTGTCTATTTCACTACAATTTCTTGCTAACTTGGTCATGTGTTCAATTCTAACCTATACAATATTCAACACACGCTCTATCTAGCCTATTCGACAAGTGACGAAACACAAAGTGCATCAACACATAGATTATCGGGAGCTGAACAAGCTAACTATCAAGAATCGGTACCTGCTACCAAGAATAGATGACTTTTTGACCAGTTGCAAGGATCCAGCTACTACTCGAAGATTGCCTTGCATTCGGATACCATCAATTGAAGATTGCTGATGAAGATGTTCCAAAGACTGCTTTTAGAACACGTTATGGCCATTATGAGTTCTTAGTCATGCCTTTTGGCTTAACTAATGCCCTGCATGTTCATGGATCTCATGAACAGGGTATGCAAACTCTATTGGATAAATTCGTGATAGTATTCATTAATGATATACTTATCTATTCACGAACCAAAGAAGATCATGAGCAACATCTGAAGACTGTTTTGGAGCTGTTGAAGAATGAGGAGTTGTATGCCAAGTTCTATAAATGTGAGTTTTGGATTCGAGAGGTTCATTTCCTCGGTCACGTCAAATGATAAAGGTATATATGTGGATCCATCGAAGATAGAGGCGATTAAGGATTGGGAAGCGCCAAGGACTCCGTCAGAGGTACCACAATTCTTAGGACTTGCTGGTATTACAAAAGATTCATCAAGAATTTTTCCAGACTAGCGCAGCCATTGACGTATTAACCCAGAAGGACAAGAAGTTTGACTGGACAGAGAAGCAGGGGAAAGCTTTTGGAATGCTGAAGGAGAAGTTGTGTAGTGTACCTATTCTTTCCCTGCCTGAGGGAAATGATGGTTTTGTTGTATACTGCGATGCGTCACGTTTGAGCCTTGGTTGCGTGCTTATGCAAAGGACAAAGTGATAGCCTATGCATCCAGAAAACTGAAAGTGCACGAGAAGAACTACACAACTCATGGTTTGGAGTTAGGAGCTGTTGTGTTTGCCTTGAGGATTTGGAGACGTTATCTGTATGGCATGAAGTGTACGATTTACACAGACCATAAGAGTCTCCAGCATATCTTTGATCAAAAGGAACTCAACATGAGGCAACGGCGATGGGTGGAATTACTCAATGATTATGAGTGTGATATTCGCTATAACCCAGGGATGGCCAAAGTTGTTGCTGATGCGCTCAGTAGGAAAGAGCGAGAAAAGCCTCTGCGTGTTCGTGCTTTGGGTTTAACCATACAGACGAGTTTGACTGATCAAATTCGCAATGCACAGCGAGAAGCTTTGAAATATGAGAATGTGAGTAGAGAAGGTTTTTTTAGGTTTGGGAAAGGGGGAAAGCTTATCCCGCGTTATATAGGTCCTTTCGGAGTCCTCTCTCGAGTTGATCAGTCGCGTATAGGCTTAAGCTGCCACAGGAATTGAGTGGAGTTTATGACGTGTTTCATGTTTCAAACCTGAGAAAGTGTCTGTCAGACGAGACACTAATCATACCCCCTGATGAGGTTCAAATAGACGATAAACTGAGATTTATCGAAGAACCGGTAGAAGTTCTGGATGAGAATATTCAGAAGCTTAGGAGGAGGCGGATTAAGTTGGTCAAAGTTCGTTGGAATTCCAAACGTGGACCCGAGTTCACATGGGAATGACAGGATTAGATGCAACAGAAATATCTGCATCTCTTTAAGTCTAGTGCGAAAACGAAACCTGAAGTGTGAGAATTTGGGGACGAAATTCCTTAAACAGGGGGAGACTGTGACACCCGGTTATTTTGAGCTTGTACTAACATGACACATGTTATGAATAAATAAAAGGCAAAATTTTTATTGAATTTGGTTTTATTTGATGTGTTAATAAATTTAGAATTTATTAAAAATTATGTTTGCAATTTTAAGATAAACGCTTATCGCGTAACAGTTAAAATGCAAAACAAACGTTGGTGACCGCTGGGTTAATGTTAAAATCCTAAAAATAGTTTGTTATGATTAAAATAATATAATTTATCATATTTCGTTAGGAAAAATAATTTAAAACGCTAAGAAACTCTATTTTTCGAGTTTAAGTGCGTACTCGCGAACTGCGCGTATCTGACAAAATACTGTCAACACAGCTAGTCATGGCAACTGATAATTATTTCAGTAATAATTTGGCGATTTTATTTCTATAGAATTGATAAAAATAAATTAAAACCTAAAATCTCTATTTTGCGAATTTAAGCGCGTACTTGCAACAAGCGTGCATACTGCCAAATACCAACAACGTAGCCGGTCCAGGCAAATAAAATATTGTTTAGTAATATTTTAGTAAGTTTATTTTTATAGAGCGTTAAAAATAATTTAAAACGCGTTAAAATTGATTAAAACGCTAGATAAAACACCCGGTAACCAATTAAATACCAGTTTATAGCCTACATATGATATATATGTATGTATGCGTTATGGTATGTATATATGAGAGATGTGGCAGCCATTTAACACTCTTTCTCTGCTCTCTCTTACACTTGGAAGCTTAGGAAATGGTTTGTTATGACTACACCTTACACAATCTTCTTAAAATCTTCTCAAATCCAAGAAATATTTCAAAATCAAATAACCGAAACCCCCTTAAACATATACATTTTCAAAATTTTCAATCTTGTTCAAGAAGATCCAAGCTCATTTGAAGGTGTTTTCAAGTGTTTTGAAGATTTAAAGGTGTTTTCAAATACATTCAAGCTATACCAAGTTCCATATCATCATTTTTATCAAAACCCACTAGAATCTTGAAGGAATAAAAAAATTACTTCTTTAAACATGTTCTTGATTAATAGTGATGATCTTGATAATGGAAAGTTTCTCTTGTTCTTGGATATAAACACTAACTTAAAAACAATAAAAAATGGGTCTTTGTATAAAATAAAAATGGAGATGTACATGTGTGTATATTAGGCCGTGTGTGTGTATACTTGTGTGTATGAGATTGAGTTTTGATTTTGAATATCTTTGATTGATAATGTTCATAAAGATTTGATAAATGCAGGTTTAAAGGTTGTCATATGAAGTCATGTGATTTGAAAAGATGATTATAGAAGTGAGATTTTGAATCATATGTATACATATATGTATATATATATATGCATGCATGTGATAATTAGATGTTAGTTCATAAATATGTAGGAATGAGATTCTTGCATTTACGATGAATGATTGGAAGATGATATATGAAGATGATGATGTTTCTAGAATGATTGAATATGAATTAAATGAATGTTGGATGCATATGAGTTCATGCATGTTGATGATGATATGATATGACATGCAATAGATGCTTGTAATTAGGCATGCGTGTGAATGTATGGTCATGAAATGATAATTAAATTAGGTTATGATGAAAATGGTTTTTAGATCAGATTATAAACCTTAAAAATAAGGTTATTTGATGTAATAAAGTAGTATGAAACTTGTCATAAAGTTTACTAGCTTTGCATGTAGTACATTGTGATTAAAGAGTTGTAAAATACGTTAAATCACATGATTTAAGAGGTTTACACAAAAGCTGCAATAATCTGAATATAACCATCATTTTAATCAGTAAATAACATGTGTTATGTTAAAATATCAAGTCATGTCGATTTGGGATGGTTATGGTAACGTTTGATGCAAAACTATGCGATAAAAACGGTAAAAATCGTCCTTTTGAGAGATTTTTACGAAACTCTTTTAGATCAGTAAGTAAACTGATATTTTTGATATAAATATAAGTATTTTAACTTATATTAAGTTTACTTAGTGTTTGGTGAGTCATACATGACTTTCGACGCCCGAAAACGTCACCGAATCACTAAAATACGCATTTTTCAATATACACTAGAATGGGTTGTTCATGGGTGAACCTTATGTGTTAAAATGAGTTATGTGATTTAAATATGTGTATATGATAATATGTTAAGTGTTGACATGATAGCGGGAGATTAGACTATGCATGTACACTTGTGTGTTTAAAGGGTAGAATCGGTGAAATTGCGTTAAATGTGTAACTTATTTGTCGAGCATGAAAATTGATACATAGGTTAACTTAATAAGTTATTTCATGTATGCATGCTTTAAAAATGATAAAATGTATAAGTTAACAAGTTTTCGCGTGTGCGATATTGAATATTTGTGTATTTTATGTATATATATGACGACGCGCAAATTGTAGATATATAGTACTTATAAGCGGAGTGATAACGGATATAACATATTAAGGATCACCAATAAAATCGTTCAAGTCGCAAAATCTTAATATATATATATATATATATATATATATATATATATATATATATATATATATATATATATATATTAAAGTGCCAACATAATAAAAATAATGACTTTTTGAGAAAATCTCAAAGTTATGTGAAAATTACAAGATTTGGAGAAACTTAAGAATTTGGTGATATATTGTTTGATAAATTGTTTCCTATGTATATTAGGACGTGTAGAAACAATTGTGGGATTGCGCTACTTATAAACGCACCCGAAGGTGAGTGTCACTAAACCCCTCTTTTTACTGTTTTTATAACTGTGTTGGGGGAAGAACACACCTTAGAAGGATAACTATACATTTTTGTATAAAATATACCTTTGATTAAACTATGGATATATTTTCATGGAAAATATATAGTTTTGATATAAATATCTTTCGGGGATGTCAGGATCTAAGTTTGAATCACTTGTAGTTTCTTTTTGATAAAGATGGAAAATGGATTGAATTAAAAAGATATGCAGCGGAATTAATGGAGAGCTTTTACTACAAGCAATCGGTCGTTTGTTTTCATCATCATCATGCTTTCAAGTTGGTAAACTCACATGTGATTCACAAACTCCCCCTTAGCCAATTGCAGTCGTTTGATAGTAAGAAATGAGAAGATAAAATGCAAATTGATCTTTTTCAGGAAGACAATTTAAACTGTTACAACGATCAGCTGTTTATACTAATATCTAACCACTGAGCATCTTTTATGACGTCATGATTGATAGTGACAGCTAACAAAGTCATAACTAACTAAAACACTGCTAAACTAACACTATCAGTGCATTGCACTATTACATTGAATAAACTATAACTAGTCTAAGCACTGATCTCTATCCTCTATCTTGTTCTTCTATCAGACCTTTGCTTCTTGTTCGATCAGATGATAGGAGCAGTTGTTTAAGGAAAGCAGTGCAAAGGTAGATCAGAGGTTGTAACCTCTGATAGTTGGACCAAAGCTCGGATAGTGTATTTGGCTTTGATATCATCTGTTCCTTTGTTTGGGTTCAATCCCAACAATATCCCCTTAGAACAGACGATGTCAAAACACTTGTTTATTCTTGGTCTTTATTCCTCAACAGAAATTCTCTGATTTGCCTTTAAACTGTAATTCAAAGTTCAGAGAAATTTCATCATCATCATCATCTTTTCGAGTGTCAGATTCAAAAGATCTTGAAGGTCTTCTGCACTTAGCTCATATGCAGCCTCCATGCTAATCTTGACAGCATCACCATTAGACTGAGCAGTGTCAATTCGTGGGAGTCTTTATCGGCTTTCCACTTTAAAATGTTTGGGCTTCTGGCTTTCTAGGATAACTTTTATTAGTTGAGGTTTGAAGAGATTTTGGTTGAACTATCTTTGTCAAATCTGCTCTGAGCTTTTCACTAGCTTCACTGTGTGATAGTCAATCATGTTTTAATTCCCTCTTTGGTGTGTTCATACACTCTCTTTTCTTCTTCATCTATCCTTTCTTACCTTTTTAATTGATTGAAAGCAAGGATGGAGGGGACAAAATGATGAGATAGACTTTTTAGAGTGTTGAGCTTTATGAACATCATTTATGGAGGGTAAACTAGTTTAGGAGGCATGTTTGGATCTTTCTTCCTCCTCTCTTCTAACATCTTATAAGTATCAATCACCCTGACTTCTCCCCACCTTGTCACTTGGTTCCTTGAACCATAGTGATTTTGTATCAATTCTTCCTTCAACCTTTTAATCTTCAAAGCTCTGTCTGGCATGTTTTTCTTATGTTTTTCCCAGTTAGGAGGTGTTGGCTTCTTGTGAGGATCTTTTAACATTTCTTGCATTCTTACAATTTCTTCTCTCAGCTCATCCATACTCCAATCCTTGAACTGTGCCTTTATTGCCTTATATTGCTTGTTCTTCATGATATGTTCAATAAGTTCATGTTTAAGGCATTGATCTTCCCTTTCTGACAGCTTATTACTCAGATCTTTGACAAAACCTTGCAATGTTCTGTCTTTGCTTAGCTGAAAAGACATGTTGGTCTGTATCTCTCTATCACTTTTACCAGCTGAGTCTCTTTTTGCTATATCCTCTGCTTGTTTCAATTTGCAGGTCTTGGGTAGCCATCAGGAGATAATATGATTCTTTTGTCAGGTCTTCCTCCAATAGAAGCTTATAATTTCTTTCCTGACTACTAGTAAATCAAGAGGATATTGCTTTGCTGCAGGTATAACTGTAAGGGGATCAGTGTTAGAGTTGAAGATGGTGGAAGCATTGATGTGGAGGTTAGTGGTTGTGATGATAAAGGAGTAGGAGCAGGAAAGGATCTCTTCTTCATTCACCATCCTTGTAGTCCTTCTCCTCTTAAATTTGATTTAGGTGATGATGGATGAGTTGGAATTCTGGTTGGTGTTGGTAGAGGTTGGGTGGATGTATTAAAAATGACCATGGCAGTGGATGAGATTGCATCTGCTGCAACCTCTGCTGTGTCAACAAGATGTTGACAAAACATTTGCTGTAACATCTGCTTTGGTGAAATGGGTATGGAAGTTGAAGTAGGTGTGCTTGATTTTTGGAGAGCAGAGGTTTTAATGGTTGGATTTATAGTAGGCTCTGTTTTGGAAGGTGTGGGGTTGGTTGCCTTACTTTTCTAGCAGGTCTCCTCTTTGCTGAGGTACCAACCTCTTCCTTTTCTTTTTGCTGCTTAAACTTTTGCTCAACCAATACCTCGCCATCAAGATACACTTTTCTCTTTTGCTTCTCTTTTTCTCCGGCCAAAATATCATTGTTAGATCCTTTTTCTTTGAACCATCTGGCCTGGGAATATCCACTGTTGGCTTTGCCAAAATACCTTGCTCTTGACTTGATGACTATGGGGTACGTGCATGGTTAGTCTTGACAAACACATCTTCAAATGTAAATTTTGATAGGTCAAAAGTTCACAGGATTTGGGATTTTCAAAGATGAGAGTTCATTGAACTTCACATTTAGAGTTTCTTCAACACACTTGGTCCTAGAGTTGAAAACTCTGTAGGCTTTGGCAGTGGTTGAGTATCCCAGAAAATAACCACAATCAACTTTGGCTGCAAACTTGGATATTGAATCCTTTAAATTTAAAATGAAGCATGGGCAGCAAACGACTTTATAATAAGAGAACAGAGGTTTGATTTTATAAAGCAATTCATAAGCAGTCTTTTGATGCCTGGGTTTATCAAAACTCTGTTCCGAACATAACAAGCAGTGTTTACAGCCTCTGCCCAGAAAGACAGGTGTACCCAGAATCTGCTAGCATAGTTCTTGCTGATTCAATCAAAGTTCTGTTTTTCCATTCAACAACCCCATTTTGTTCTGGAGTTCTAGGGATGCTATATTGCATAACAATCCCTTTTGACTCACAGAAGGCATCCAACTCTTGGTTCTTAAACTCTGTCCCATTATCACTCCTAATGAATTTTACAGGAAGATCAAATTGCTTTTCAACTTATTTAACAAAGTTTTGCAAAATGTTTGTTGTTTCATCTTTAGAATGTAAAAGGAAAGTCCATGTGAACCTTGAAAAATCATCAACTATCACCAGGCAATACATTTTGTGTTTTAAGCTCATGATTTTCATAGGTCCAAATAAGTCCATATGAAGTAGCTGTAAGCACTGACTTGTTTTGGACTCTTCAATTGATTTGTAAGAAATTTTATGTTGTTTACCTTTTAAACAGGAAACACAATGTTCTTCACAAGTAAATTTTTATGAGGCAAACCTCTGACAAGACTTTGTTTTGAGAGTGTGGAGATGGTTTTTAGATTTATGTGACCTAGTCTTTTATGCCATAATTATGTTTCTTTGCTTGAAGCAACTGAGAACAAACATGCATTTGACATAGGATTATCTTTTACCATGCCTACCACATACACATTTCCAACCCTATTAGCAGTAATTTGTGGTTTGCTCTCTACAATTATTTGATTAATCTTTTTAACAACCTCTGGACCTACTATCTGACATGTTTCCTTTGTGAAAAGGATCCATAACCCTTATCACTCATTTGTGAGACACTCAGAAGATTGAATTTTAGATTATCAATGAGATTCACACTCTCAAACTTTAGTTTTCAAGCTGAGACACATCCTGACCCCAACACCTTCCCTTTTGAATTATTTCCAAAGGATATATCACCCCCTCATTTAGCTTTAAAATCTCTGAGCAGGACTTTACATCCTATCATGTACCTGGAACCCCCACTATCTACATACCAAAGACTATCAAGGCAAGTAGAAGCTCCCTGCACATGTTTTGAAATAATTAGTTTTAGGTGAGTTTCCAAATCCAAAATGGCTTTGGATGGGGTATCAGATGATCCAGACTCAATTTGAGATAAATGAGCAGTGGTTAGATCAGGTTTTGTAACCACTGCTGTGAGCCACTTTCTATCAATTGTTGGTAACCATGAGGATGCCTCTTTACCCTTGGCTTAGAAAACTTTTTGTAAGTCTCATAAACCATAGGCACCTTTTGATAACCTGGCTGGCTTTTACCTCTTGGAAACTGGTTTGATGGAGGTGCATCTGTCACTTGAATTTCTTGTGAACAGAGGTTTGATTTAAGGCTGTTGTGACAGATGTTTCAATTGATTCAAAGTTCTGTTTAGATTTGTTTTCAGAAAAGTTTGAACTTTCTCTTTCAAAAGCTTTTGCTCTAATCTCTTTTACCTTTTGATGATAGATTTTGAGATAGGCACACTCTTGGGTCATGTGATTTGTTTTGTTGCAGATGGTGCATCTAGGAGATTTGGGTATAACACAAGTTTTGTTTATATCAAAGGCTTTTAGAAGAAAACAATCTGCAGCCACATAATTTCTCTTTTCACAAAATTCACAAAACAAGTATTTAACCTTTTCTTTCCTTTTCCTATTAGACTTTTTGAGAGCAGTGGGTGTAACCACTGCTGGCAAGTCTTTGATAGGGATCACCAGTGCTTTTGGTGCTTTTATACCATCAATGGTTGAAAAGTCTATTGGCTTGAAGTTTTTCAAAATATCACATTCATCTGACCAGGTTGGTTTAGACTGAAATTTTTTAATTTCTTTATCTTTTGCTGAAACCTCTGGTTTTTTGTTAGTGCATATGTATGTTACCTTTGTCATCACACGAGAACGGGTCTGGAATAAACGAGAGTTTCTGAAGACCGAACAAGACAAAATAGATATCCAAGAGGGAGTCTATTGGTGCATAATGTCTATAGAATAGTCTTGTAGCGAGTCTGTATAGAATAGGTGAAATGAGGCGTATTTAAGTGTATTTTAGGACAAGTTCGCTCGAGGGTGTTGATGAGAAGTCAAGTTCGGGCGAACTTCTATCCATCTCAAGCGAACTTCTTGCCTATAAATACCTAGCTTGCCCAATTCATTTGTAACTTTGTCAAATCAGAGGCAAGCTCTATCGGATCCGGATCTCGAATGTATTGAACATTAGATCAATGAAAACAACTATTAAACGAGTAATTCTTGTTATTTGGTTAACTTGTCGTTAGTTTCCGCCTAATCGGACAATAGATAACAAATTTAGGATGCCCGTGCTAATCGTGGACGTTCCTACAAGTGGTATCAGAGCCTGGATACCTGAATTTGTTGAAATCCAGACAAGAATCTCTCTATTTCATCTCCATTCTTCTATTTTTTTAACTTTTGAATAAAAACGAAGAATTCACGGTCAAATTTTGTCCAATTTTGAATATGTCATGTAAAACATACTAATAACAAACCCCTGAGAGTTTGGACATCAAATTCAAACGTTTTGACATCAAAAAGTTCAAAAACCATGTTTTTTGGGCAAGTCATGGCCGAACTTAACATAAGTTTGACCGAACTTGATTAAAATCTCACTGATTTTCATCAAGTTCGACCGAACTTGATAGGATTTTCAAGGTTTTTGTAAGAAGTTCGCTCGAACTTGAAGGATAATTCAATAATTTTGGTTAAGTTCGACCTAACTTGATTGAATCTCATTGAATTTTTATTCACAAGTTCGCCCGAACTGGATGAAATCATTGAAAGATTACCTAAGTTCGACCGAACTTAAGTGTTTGTCTTAAAACCTTACACAAGTCCGCTCGAAGTGTGTTTTGTTTTCAAAAGTAATACCTAGTTCGACCGAACTTAGTATAAGTGATAAAATTCTGAAAATTGATATCTAAGTCGACCGAACTTGTTGAAACTTGATTTCAAATATGTTTTGACACAAGTTCAACCGAACTTGTTTAAAACCTGAATTTCTCATTCTCATCTACAAGTTCGACCGAACTTGTAGTAAATCTAAAATTTTCAAAGTTTTATCGTATTTTCAGCGTATGTGTCTCGTTTTTCAAAATGTAAGATTTCCCTAACGCATTTGCAGCTGGAGTATCAAAGCCTCAACGTCAAATTCAATTACAGTTAACCAGATGAACCTCGATAATAAAATGGTACTACTTAGAAACCGCTGAAGTTGATGAGTATGGACGAGTTCGAGGGATGGAAAGAAAAGTTTGTTAATTGGATTCAAGTGAATCAATTCAACAGTTGGGTTGCGATTGAAGATGGTTATACATGGCCCAAAGATGAACGGGATCAAGATCTTCCACTGAACAAGTTTCCAGCGATTGACAAAGAGAAATATGTTACTGAAAAGAAGATGATCAGCTTGATACAACAATCTGTCAAAGAAGATATCTTGATATTATTACCAGAATATGATACTTCTCAAGAATTATGGAATTCTCTTTGCGAAAAATTCAAAGGAAGTGATGAAACGATCAACAGCAAAAAGGCTCTAATTAAGAAAAGTTTGAGATCTTCACAATGATCAAAGGAGAGACAATGAAGCAAATGATTGATAGATACTGTCACCTCATGGTCTAGATGCGAAGACATGATATCAAGAGAACTAACGAAGAGCAGATTGAGAAAGCTGCGATGCACTTCCAGAAGGAGAATGGACAACGTATCTGATGATTCTAAAGAACAGTCCATCTTAGAGACATTTTAAATTGTCATCTTTCATTGACAAACTTGAAGGTCATGAAATGGAATTGATGAAGATTGCAAAATCCAAAAACACTAATGTTGTTCAGATGTCGGAGTTTATTACAAAGGTGGTGTTCCAGATATTCCGATTCAAAGTCCAAAAATCCAACCGGCATTTAGTGCAAACATGAATACATCAGATCAGTCGTCACAAAATCAGTATTCTCCAAACACAAGTTATTAATATGTTGGTTCAAGTTCTTCTTCTCAAAGTCAATCTCATCAGACAAGCCAATCCACTTCTATTCAAATGTTTTCCAATGCAATATAGCAGTTGATTTAAAGAATGTGTTTCTGAAAAAGTTGCAAAAAAGCACATAGCACTCTTGCTACAGTTCTGGAATCGTGTGAAAGTCTTGTGCTGGAAAAATCGAAAATCCTGAATGACAGTGAGCATTACGATCAGGTAAATGAGGAAGAGTTGGAACTGATGGACATCAAATGGTCCTTAGCATCAATTATCCGGAGAATTTCAAAGTTTGTAGCACTCACTAGAAGGGATATTGGTAACTCAAGCAATAAACTTGGTTTCAACAAAACGAAAGTTACTTGTTTCAGATGTCACAAAAAGGGCACTTCAAACGTGAATGCCATAACCAAGAAGCAAGTGGAAACCAAAACCCTTTTGGAACTGGTAACGAATATTACAAGAAAGCGCAGCAATACAAGTCAAATCCGAATAGAACTCAAGTTGAAGTTGAAGATAAACCTGCAAAGAAAGCCGAACAAGCTCTTGTTGCCAATCATGAAGACGAAGGTTTCGATTGGAAACAAATACATCGGAAAGAAGACTGGTGTTGCTATGATGGCAGAGGTTGTGAATGAATCGAGACATCATTTGTGGAAGCTGCTATCAAAAATGCTCTTCAAGAAGCATTAATGCAGAGAGCTGAGGAAGAAGCTGTCCTGGAGGATGCAGTTCTGGAAAGATACATGCAACAAACAGAGGAAGAAGGAATAGCTTACCTTGAGACACAAAAGCAAGAAGAGTTGAAAGAAGAAGCCAAAAAGGTAAAAGCTGAGGTAAACATGTCTGAAAAGGAAGTTGTGAAAGTTGTGGAGGTTGAAAAACCTTGCACAAAGTGCGCAAGTCCTTGTGAACCATGTCTGGATAAAGTCAAAGTCATAAGAGAATTGACTGAACCTAACGAAAACTTTCGTTATGACTACATAACCATAAAAGAAGCTTATGACAAAATATCAGGCAAATATAAACATGTTGAAAGAGCTAACAGTGAACTCAACGCTAATGTCACCATGTTAAATGCCACAGTTATTGAAAAACAAAAGGCAATTAACATGTACATCAATACAATTGCTGAGACAAAGCGTGAGTTTCATGAAATGAAAATTGATACAGAAAGAGTTAGATAATTATTAAAGAGTTACACCACAAACGCATATGTCATTGATCACATTCTTCCTACGATCAAGTCGGAGGAAAATATTGATAATTCAAAGCGTAAAGTGTACGGAAATGTTCCTCCATCATTTCTTTCAAGTTAGTGCTACAAGAAAGATGATGATATTGAAAAGGCATTTAATCTTTTACTTCTTTCAGAAAAGAAAGATAAATTGCCTGAGAACATTGACGTAGACTTTACGAAATCAAACGATGACAATGAATCGGTGGTAAAAGATGTGGTAAGAATGTTTTGTGAAATGATTCTGATGAGGGCAGCTTTAAAAGCGCTAACTCGAGGTCAAATAGTTCTGGTTCACAATCTGAAAGTGACGATACATCATCAGAAAATAATCTAAGTATGATCCTAATGTTGTCATGTACAAGGTTAAGGAATCTGATAGATTATATTTCAATAATAGCTTTCCAATTCAGAATGTAAAGAAGATCAAATCGATAAACTGTTTAAACTTGTGGAAGTTTCATCAGATGATCTCGAGAAAAACGAAAAGAAGTTTTATTCTAAACCAAAAGAGAATTTTAACAATTACCGTAGAAACGGTGGTGATTTTCCTGAGAACAGGAGAGCAGGTTTAGTTTGGAAGAAGCTGAAGATGAACCGAAGAAGAATCAGAAGTCAATGTTCCAGGAATACAAAGGTAAGAACATAAAGTTTGTGTATGGAACGAGCACGGTTCAGGAAGAAAGCTTAACCGGTAAGAAGTCAAACGATGAATTCAAGAAAGAAAAAGAACTTCGAACAAGCCTAAGACCAAGTCCATAAGTGGAGTAAAACCCACTAGTGGAAATGTTCATAATACTCGGACTTGCTTCAAATGCAATGAAGTTGGTCACATTGCTCGCAAGTGTCCGAAGTCTAAGCTTGTGTATCCCCGAAGAAAAGAAGTTTCAAGAGAGATAAAACAAAAGCAATCAGATAATAGTCAAATCAGAATCTTAAAAGAAATGAAACGTAATGTTGAATCCAATCTTGATATTAAACCTAAAAATGAATCAAAATTTGAAAATTCAATTTTTCAAAAAGGAGACACTTCAAAGTCAAACAATGATTCTAGGTTTTATATCAAGAAAGCTAGAGTTAATTCTCAAGCTTGGATTGCTAAAAAGAAATCATCTGAAAAAGTGAAGATTGTTTGTGATAAAACCGAAAATGTCAAACCAATCAAGAAAGATAAAAGTAAAGTTGATTGTGAGTTTGAAGTTGGTGATGTTGAATATGCTTATCAAAGAGCATACAAAAGTGATTACGAAGAGGTGTATGAGGAGCTATATCCAAAACCCAAGACCAAGAAGGCTTGGATTGAACTTTTTAACTAAAACCTGTCACGTACAGGAGTTCCAAGATCCAGCTTATCAAAGATGATTCAGGATTGAGGAGCTTCATAATATTTAACTTATTTAGAATGTTAAAATCTTTGTCATTTTGAGAGGGAGTAGTTAAGAAGAAATTTTTTTTGAAAAAAATTCAAAGTTATGAAAATCCACACCGTTTGAACAGCAAAACTGATTTCAAAGTTCTTACAAGTTAAATCTACTTTTACAAGTGGTAAATGAGTGTAATGTTTGTTTGTTAAACAATTGCAGATACAAGATTGAGAAAAAGGATCGGACGACGAGGTCACGGGATCCACATTGGTTTGTTACATTTTTAGAAAATTTCTTTTAATCTAAAATCCAAAAATATGTTTTTGATTTTAAGGGGAGTAAGAAAATTTTGAAAACTGTTGAAAAATAAAAAACATATGAAAAAGTTGAAAATTCAAAAGCATTGAAAAAATTCATAAAGTATAAAAAAATTCAAAAATTCAAAAAGAATTTTGTTGTTAAAAAGGAAATGATAGTAAATCAGTGGACTATCACAGTATGCTAAAAAATTGTAAAGTTTAAAAGTGATAAACAAGTCTTAATGTGGATGTATCGATAGACTTTACACATTAAGTAAATTGTTTCCGGAATATAAACTAAATTTAGCAACTGCTTAAATTTGTGATTTAATACATCTTGGATATATGGACTTAGTACTCCGAAATTTCGATTAAAGGGTTGCCTGATTCTAAGATACGAGGTCTTTATAGATGATTGATATCTGGGGTATTATACAAGTTCTTCTGATTTTGCGGAAGCAATAGCCTAGAACTTCTATAATACTTTTGCTAAAAACCCCCAAAATAGCATGCAAACTTGAAAAAATCGAAAGATCTAATCATTTGCAATGCTAAAAAGATTCCTTAAGTGGAACACACCTGAAAGACGAGCCTTCATCTCTTTGTCTGTACGGTAGTACTAACCTGAGCTCTCAAGGCCTCGCACAACCCAGATACAGATATCAATTACTCTATACTCACCTTTAAGATGAAATCTAGGGAATCTAGATTCGGGAGTATATTCAAGAGGTGGGAACCATAGTTAAGTCAAGTTTCATAATTCTTACTAACAAATCTTGGAACAATTGAGAAACGTGATTAAGTTTAAGAGGACAAACATATCGACAATCTAGGTAAACGAGTTTAGAACTTAAAGTCTCAAAAAGGTCAATGGTACTGGTGATATGTCTCAATCAAACTGATATGATCCTTAGACACGAATTCACAAAAATATGTCTGTAACTATGTTTGTACATAGTTTACTTTACTTGTTAAAAGTTATGTAAATACTTTACTTACTTTTTAAATCCTAAAAGATTTTCAACGAGCCAATGTTGGAGAACGGATCATCGAAGCCTTGTAAGAAAAAGTTCATTAATTTGAAACTTTAAAATTGAAGATAATATCAGTTGTTCACAACGGTATTAGCCAAGGTCATTAACTTGGACTTGGTTGACATATTTGGTTAATCAAGGTCATTAACTTAGACTTGATCAACTAAGTGGATTTTCACAAATCAAATGATAAAAATGTGAAAGTTGAAGGTTTTTAAATGTTAAATATTTCAAGATCATTAATTTGAACTTGAAATAACTGAAAAATGAAGATTAAAATTTGAAGTACAAGTTTTGTACAGGTGGTATGTAATACATGTGGTACAAAATTTCAAAGTTAGAATCTGAAATGTTTATTTGAATTCCCAAGTACTTTGAAATAGGAAGTAAAGTTTTAGGGGGAGCAGAATGAAACGTGATTAAAGATAAAGCTCAAAGCTAGGGGAGCACAGCTCACAGCAAGGGGGAGTTGGAGATTAAAGTTTATCAAGTTAAACTTGAAAAAAAAAGAACGTTTGAAGATCATAAAGTTTAAATGCTTATTAAAGGATAAAAATAAAGACTCGGGAATTTATTTGAAGTCTGATGATTACAAGGCGTTCAAATAATACTATGACACTTGAAGACTAACAAGGATGATTATTCTCAAAGATGTCTATGAAAGAAGATGACTGTGGCAACATCCAAGGGGAGTCTGTTAGTGCATATGTATGTTGCCTTTGTCATTACACGAGAAACGAGTCTGGAATAAACGAGAGTTTCTGAAGACCGAACAAGAAAAAGTAGATATCCAAGAGGGAGTCTATTGGTGCATAATGTCTATAGAATAGTCTTGTAGCAAGTCTGTATAGAATAGGTGAAACGAGGCGTATTTAAGTGTATTTTAGGACAAGTTCGCTCGAGGGTGTTGATGAGAAGTCAAGTTCGGCCGAACTTGACTAGGTCAAGTTCGGGCAACTTCTATCCATCTCAAGCGAACTTCGTTGCCTATAAATACCTAGCTTGCCCAATTCATGTGTAACTTTGTCAAATCAGAGGCGAAGCTCTGTCGGATCTGGATCTCCAATGTATTGAACTTTAGATCAATGAAAACAGCTATTAAACGAGTAATTCTTGTTATTTGGTTAACTTGTCATTAGTTTCCTCCTAATCGGACAATAGATAAAAAATTTAGGTTCCCGTGCTAATCATGGACGTTCCTACATTTTTCAAGAATGATTTTATTTCCATTTTTATTTGTGATTGTAATTTCTTCACCAGCCAAGTTTTTTGGAACTATTTCAACCGGCTCAGAATCAATTTTTGCAGCATTTTCACAAGTCTGGTCATAGTCTCTAAAGCCTATACCAAACTTTATTTTGCTCTTGATTTGAGCATCAAGCATTAGCTCATAACCTTTACAGGACTCTACCCATTTTTCAAAGTGATCTGGGTAGATTCAAGCTCCTGTTTGCAAACTTGGTATTTTTCTACCATGGTTTAGAGCTGGTCTTTGGTTATGCTTGATTCATGCATTAGGCTACTCATTTCAGAATCTTTTTTACTTAACTTTGTTTTCAACTCTTTGATAAGTTTTTCAAAATTAAGTTCATCTTCTAAAATTTTGTTTCTCAGGTTTTCATTCACCTGCTTTATGTTTGCAAAAGCAATAATGCATTTGTCAGAAAATAGATCTTTAAGGATCTGAAGTGGTACCTTCGAAGCAGCCATAAGAGCACAATCACACTCTTCTTCCTCACACACCTTCTGATCCCAAGGGTCAGATAGAGTGTCTTTTTCAACATCAATAGCATTCACTTCAACCACTGGTGTAACTTCTGGTATAACCACTGCTTCACAACAATCAACCACATCAGATTTTAACTCCTGCTCCACAGATTCATCACCTTCAACAATTGTCTCCAAAGCCATTAAACATATATTTTCCTTTTCAAAATCATTTTCGGCTATGAGAGCAAAGTTTTCATCTGTTAAATCTCAGGCAAACTACTCCAATCAACAAACCTTGTGTGAAAAAGCTTTGTTGATTAACCTCTGCTGGTGTAGCAGTAGTTTGAGTAGGTTGAGTAACTTGTGGCACTTGCTGCACATGTACTTGAGGTGGTGCTTGGACATATTGAATCTGTGGTGCAGGTGCTTGGACATAATGGACAGGAACTGTAGCAACAGGTTATGCAAAGTGTGTAGTGTTTTTCATTTGAGGTGCAAGGGTATATTGGGAATATTGGATAGTGCTTTGAGGTCTATTGCCAGGATGTGTTACAATTGGTCCTGCAGATTGTGATCTACATTCTCTGGCAAAGTGACCCATCTTGTTACATTTGTAACATTTGATTTTAGACTTATCCAACCCAACGTTTAACCCCCCATGCAATCCTAGAAATCTTCTACCAGTTCTTTTTGTAAAATTTACTTGCTCTAACACTTAAAAGTGCCAGCTGATGCAAAATGTCCATCTCTTCAAGGTCAATGGGTTCAAAATGTTGTAAGTCATTCATTTCAAAAGACAGATTGTCAGAGGTCTGGCTTTCATAATTTGCAGCAAAGGCAAAATTGGGTGTACAGGGATCATAGTTGAAATTGTTTCCAGATGTTATGTCAATGTAATGATCATAACTCTGATCCTTTCCACTACTAGACCCCTCCTCATGAATATATATAGAGCAGTTTTTCCCAAAGTATAATCATCAGTCATTTTCCCTGACTCTTGCAACTTCTTTTTCTGGTTCAACTCTCTATCTCATATGTGAGGAGTCGTCCATGAAGTTGTGTCAAGGTCATTTCCTTGTAACCAACAGTTGTTCTAGTGACATAAGCTACAGTCTCCCATTTCTAAGGTAAAGATCTCAAGTAACGACCATTGACAGTCGAATTTGGAAATTCCACATTTACGAATTTGAGCTCATGATGAGACAGCTATATCTTTCGAACTGTTGGGTTAGTGAATCACCCTTAACGTGGCAAAATTTTCATACTGTTGATTTAAGACCTCTCTGTTATTCTCTATCACCTCTTCAGTACCACCGATTTGCTCTTTAAGAGCATCCATAACTCTTTAGCACTATTACAATGAAGTAATCCGCATAAATCTCATTGGGCAAAGCCGAATTCAATTTTGAGGAAATCCTGTTCAGAGTAATTTTCAGATTCTTAGGGACCTGCGTGTGGGGATCCTCTGTACTTGGAACCATGGGAACATGAGGTCCAAATACAACGGATCTCCAGCATCCGGTGTTCTGTTGGGCAAGAATATGACCCATCCGACGTTGCCAAATAAAATATTCATTTCGTTTCAACATCGGAGGTTTGAACATGGATCCAATATTGCATTCCGGTGTGTTTTGTGCCATTTCTCTTGTTTACAACAGATTTGTGTTTTAAAACTCTGTATTCAAGTAAAACTATCAAACAAATTAGCACAAAGAGATGATCTGTTCAAATAAATTTGACAGTTAAATCAAAATCGATTGACCAAGCCTCTGATACAATTGTCAGGATCTAAGTTTGAATCACTTGTAGTTTTTGTTTCGACAAGCAATCGGTCGTTTGTTTTCATCATCATCATGCTTTCAAGTTGGTAAACTCGCATGTGATTCACAAACTCCCCCTTAGCCAATTACAATCGTTTAATAGTAAGAAATGAAGAAGATAAAATGCGAATTGATCTTTTTCAGGAAGAAAATTTAAACTGTTACAACGATCAGCTATTTATACTAACTATCTAACCATGAGCATCTTTTATGACATCATGGTTGATAGTGACAGCTAACAAAGTCATAACTAACTAAAACACTGTTAAACTAACACTACAGTGCATAGCACTGTTACATTGAATAAACTATAACTAGTTTAAGCACTGATCTCTATCCTCTGATCTTGTTTCTTCAATCAGACCTTTGCTTCTTGTTCGATCAGATGATAGGAGCAGTTATTTAAAAAAGCAGTGCAAAGGTAGATCAGAGGTTGTAACCTCTGATAGTTGGACCAAAGCTTGGATAGTGTATTTGGCTTTGATATCATCTGTTCCTTTGTTAGGGTTCAATCCCAACAGGGGAGAAAGATGTTTTGGATAAATGTGAATATATGTTTTGGGGAGAAACATGTGTTATTATGGTTTTAAGAGAAGACGACCGTGTAGATTTAACATTGCTTAAATCTAAAAGTAGTAACGAATTCGCTCGGACTCAAGAGAGTAAGTACGGGTATGGTTTACGTTTCGGTGGGACTTCGGGGAAATTCGTACAACTCGTTATATATTGAATTTATTATTTTAGTAGATATATACATTGTTCATAAGGTTGGCAACTTGAGTCACCCATTGCAAGCAGATAGCGTGAAATTAGCTAGTTAATCACTAATATCGATTTGCGCGGAATTGTTGATAGATCTATCGGGTTGACCACCCCGTCATGACCGGTAGCTCCGTGTCAAGTCAAGCAACGAATTTTAAATTCTGTTATTGTCTAGCGTTGATTATGTCCTTATTGTTAATATGTAGTTCGTATTGTCTTGGAAACATACGAGTCTGAACACTTGATGCAAACATCAAAGGTTTTCGAAAAACGTTTGCGATGGCTGACCCTTGAATTTTTATAAGGAAATGAAATTGGCTTTCATAATATTATATGGATGCTTTAATAATTAAACACATAATTTGAAATTTTCTTTGGATCAAAATGTTTTAAAATTTGTATACGTGAACTCACCCTCCTTTGTGTTGACACTTGATTTTAATGTGTTCTTCAGGTACATGAGTTCGGTTTCGGGAATCTTTGGCATGTCTTGTGGTTGTGATGTATGTTTTTTTACTAATAAACTTCGGACAACTTTTAAAACTTATTTAGGACCAACTGTATTAAGATCCGTAAGGATCAAGACAACTTAACTACGTTATGGTTGTGGTTTATGTTTAAACTTTTAAACAATGTTTTATTTAAGTAATATGTCCAAAAATTAACGATGCATCGTCCACTAAGATATTTATGGGCACCAACTTCCGTCACCATTACGTTTGTATTTCCGCTGCAATGTTTTTGGGGTGTTACACACATGAACTGGTAGAGTAACTTATCAATAATTTGTTTACCCATTCAGTTTCAATCCTCATTTTTTCAAGCTCACTTTTTAGCTCGCAATAGTATTCAAATGGGTGTTTATTGCCATTTGTTTTTCCATCATTGTTGGCTTAAGCATCCTAAGTGTTGCATCACTCTCTTTTTCAATTCTTTCATATTGCCTAATTGATCTTGCTAATGTGTCATATGCTTCTTTTACTTCATTATATTCAAATGTCACATGATTAGAAGCACTCCTTAATTCTTCAAATTTTAAATCTTTTACGACACATTCCTTGCAAGACTCCTCACACTTCTTGCAAGGTTTTCAAACCTCAACAATAATTTCATTCACAACTTCCCTGACACGTTCATTTACTAACTCATCAATTTTCTGAACACCTTCAAAAACTACCTCTTTTAAGTTTGCCATCAAAGCATTATCAGCAATTTCTTTCAAATTCTCAATTGTTATCTCTTTTAAAACATCGATCACTTCAATTACTTCTAGCTATTCTTCTTCCTCAACTATAACCTGATAACTCTGATCAAAATACCTGCAAAAGTAGATACAATATCAGCAGGTAATAAGTTTCTATAAGCACTATGTAGGACAGTTTCTTCTTCCTCTCGATTTCGCATATACTGGGCTAATAGAGCATCTTCCACACTATCATCAAAAACAACTTCGTTTCCACCATTTATGGTTCTTGTTCTGGTTACATTTCTAATTCTGGTTCTTCGATAATTGTGCAAACAAAGCCAAACCTTCCTCGTTTGAAATATACTTACTCCAATTAAATCCTTCATCTTCTTATGCTACCATCAATGATTTATCATTTGTTGTCTTCGTCGAGCTCCCATCTTCAATTTGCACCATTCTGGCATTTGTTTGAGGGGGTGATGACGATGATAAATTGCCTTCTTGTAGTAGTCTTCTTTGAATGGATTCTGGTTAGAATAGACTGGTTGGTTTGTGCATTCTCGTTTGAAGTGCCCTTTTTCTTTACATCAGAAACATGTAACCTTGGATTTATCGAAACCAAGTTTTCCATCAGACCCTCCGAGACTATCTCTTCCCATAATTTCCATAAATCTTTTCGCTCTCTGAATAATCAATGCCATGCACCATTTAATATCCATCAATTCAAGTTCTTCTGAATCTAATTGATCATAATCCTCTTGTGTCATATCTGGATTACCAATCTTCCCAGCAACTAAACTCTCATACGATTCAAGAACTGAAGCTAATAGTGCCATATGCTGTTTAGCAGTATGCTCATTGAAATTTTGAGCATTGTTGAGATTTACTGCTATGATGCATTGTAATATTCTTTGATTTGGACTTGCTTGATTTTGTTGGTTACTTGAAAAACTTGAGCCTTGAGATGAATTTTGTGATGTTTTGAAGCTTGTGTGTGTTTGATTCATAGTTTGGAAACGATTGAAACCCACTTGGTGTTGAAGGAGAATTAACCGAAGTATTTGCACTAAAACAGTTTTGTGACATCTGTGTAATTCAATCACGTATTGATTTCTGAAAAATTTGATTATCAACGAAAACTTTGTGTTATTTACAAATTTGTATATTTACTTATGACATTTGTGATTGTCAGTTTTAGTTCAATTTTGATCTTTTAAAACTTTTCTGGAAGTAAAATCATAAACCGTAATCAGTTTAACGTGACATACACTCCGGGACAATGACATAAGCTAAAAATTCCCTAAATACCCTTACATAACTTAGAAATAAGTTTTGAGGGCTTTGGTATGGCAAAAACATGCTAATGCAACTTCAGGGGTATTTTGCAAATTCTGCGAAACTATGTCGTTACGCGTATTTCTTAATCCAGAACATGTACACATATCCAAAAAATTATAATCATTAAATCTTGTATTTTAGTGATTGGAATGCAAAAATACATTTGTTGCGCATTTACGATCATTTACGCGTTCGTTACAACTTTCGTCGTAATTAACCAAAACGCAACCGTACGACCAAACGAACCGACATTTGAAACATTTCTGAGCAATTTTCAAAGTTCCCTATGATTTATCTTCCTTATGAAGCTTGAAAATGAGTTTAACGGGTGTTAAAAGTGCCAAAACGCGACAAAATAAAGTTCAGGGGCTAAACTGTCAATTTTTTAAAGTGTTGTCAGCTAGGGTGGATTCGGACCGCATCCACAAAGCCATGCAGTCCGCATGGGGTGCCCAGCATAGCAGCTTTGCTGTCTTGCTGATGTATGCAAAATGCAACATGTAAATTACATCAATTGAGGCATAAAACTAACCTTTTTTAGTACAATGTTGGAAAAACACGTTTCTTTGTTCCTTTTGTATTTTCAAGATAAAAAGAGCATAAAAGAATGAAAGAAGTAAATAATCACCAAAACCAACATAAATACGAAAAGAAAGAATAAGGAACTATGCCCGACCCCTCACAACACCCCAAAAGACAAAAAACAAGGTTACAGAATACGACCATGGGTCGTGTCCATCCAACACGGGGCGTGGTCAGGCCCTACACTTCAAGAAAAAACCTGCAGAAGCTTCTATGCCCACCACGGGGCCGTTCCCAGGACAACATGGGGCGTGGTCAACTATAAGATTTTTAGAATCCAGATAGTACAGCGAACAGTTGACCATGGGGTCGTGCCCAGAGGCCACGGCACCGTGTGGGGCCCTCTGCTGTCAGATGCAATTAATGAAGAAAGAGAAGGATGATGGCCAGGGTGTGCCCACTGGACACGGCGTGGTCGGGCCTCTGTTTTGACTATAAATAGGGGTGCTTAGTTCCCTTCAAAGGCATCCCTTGGTAAACCACTTCTCTCTCACTTTGCCACCACTCCTCCACCACTACAACATCAACACCCACCACCATCATCCATCTTTCATCTTTAGAGTGTGTAGTAGTCTCTGGATCCAAGATTGATTGTATGGGTTTTTGTCATTCAAAGGCTATGCTTGGCTAATCTCTTACATCACTTGGTGAAGACAAGTCTTTAATGTATTACTTTTGATTTTTAATCTTTCGGCACTTTTTATTTGGGTTTGTATTAATGACTTTAATAACTTGTTTCTTATGTTGAAAGTGAATTTTCCTACCATTTCTTCATGATGTCATTGATTTGCTCATCCGTGTCTTTACGGTCTATATAAAGCGCGTTAACTAACCTGGTAGGGGGTTAGAAGGGTGGTTTGGTAAAATTCTTGTCTCATTCAGTGTATAGATCCTGCGAGGACTTGGTTCGAACTTATTAGGACCTCCTTCAATACCCCAAAGGTATTGGATGGCGGGGGTGCGAACAGGTTGAACCCCTCATATGTAAACTACTATTAATATTTTAAACCAGCTACTTGGGATTGTATCCTTGCTGACTCAAACCACTTAGCCGAGGGTAACGTCAGCTTCAAAAGAGGGGCCTACCATTTTTCGCATTAATAACATACTTAATTGTCTTCCAATATTCCGAACCTTTAGGATTGTATCCGTGCTGACTCAAACCACTGGGTTGAGGGTAACGTCACCTTCAAAAAAGGAGCCTACTACTATAACTAAGATAATCTCTTAAAAAGTCCGAAAGTGTGAAAATCATCAAAGGATACATTAAAGATAAGTTGGAACCAAGTTATTCTATCTTGTCTATCTTTTCATTATATTCTATTTATCTTCTTATTTTTATTTTTATACGTAAGTTTTATATTTGAAACTTTTATCAAAAATTTAGATTGATTAGACGTTGACGATAAACCGGTATTAAAAGCTCTTGTTTCCTTGGACGATCTCGGTATCTTACCAACGCTATACTATGATCACAATGGGTGCACTTGCCCAAGTGTGTGTTTAGTGTTAGTATAATATCATTTTTATAAATTTAAAACTTGACTAATGCGTAAAATGAACTTAAAATAATAACAAAAATATAGTATGCTCAACGCACACCACTTGCTCTTGTTCACTCTCTTGGACACTAAGCTCGTGATTTTTGCCACCTTCAACCTGCTTTGGGCACCTAGAAGGACACTAATCCATGCCTTAACACCTGGATCAATACTTGGCATCATTTGGGAGCTCCAAGATTAGTATAAATACCCTTGATCATCACCAATTTCCTTGCTTATCTCTCTTCTTCTTCTCTTGCTGTAAATTTGGAGTGCTAACACCTTTGTGGAGGCCTCCCATCTGAGCATTCTTCTTCTTTGAGCTCTTCAACTGTTCATCAACACAAGTAAGTGCTCTCTCCTAGTCTTGTTTCATTTCTTTTAGCTTATTTAAGCTAAAAGTCAAACATTTTGACTTTCTGTTTGACTTTTAGTTCTGGCCATTTTTGGTCAAAGCAAAGTCCAATTGGACTTTGCAACGTGATCGTAATCATGATGGTTATGATCCATAGTGATCATGCCTACTGATTTACCACGTTACTAGTAGAAGTGACGAGTCAAAGTTTCGGTCAATAATGCGCAAAATGCGCATTATACGATAGAACTAATTTCAGGTATCAAAACACTTTGTTTTGATACCAACACATTTTATAACTTATTTAGACATGTTTTGACATGTCTAACTCGTCACTTTTAGTTTAGTGCTTGTTTAGGGTCGTAGGTCGAGCGTTCTTGACCACCGCTTTGACTTTCGAATCCGACCCGTTTGGTCGATCTTAGGATCCGACCAAACACATATTAGTGATCATAGTTGTATAGGGAATAACCCTCCTTATGGTCGCATCATTTGGTTAGTGTTATGATATGTTGTTTTTATGCACTTTAATAATGACCAAAATGCCCTTTTTACACATAAAACAACTATTAGCATATGTAACATAAATTTTGACATGTAATCTGACGTAGCAACATTATTAAACATATTTTGACATATAAGACTTATCATAACACATATCTAACCATCCGCTCACGCATTTACGCATATGACACGTTAAAGTGGCTTATACTAACTTAACGAGTCAAAACGGGTCAAAAGCACTTAGGACCTTTTCCAAATCAGAATGTTAACTTATTTAAACCTTTTAACATGAGTTCCAAGACTCATTTGGTTTATAAGGCTTCATTCTATCTGAATCCTCCGATTAAAGTCCCAAGACAAACATAAGTTATCCGATATTAGGACATACTTAAATTCTCGGACTCTTGAGCTTTGGTTTATCTTCTGAACAAGGGCTTTCTTGCAATCCCAAGTGAGTACATAGTCCCCTCTTTTACATTTTCAAATGATTTGGGGTGATACACATGTGCTTACTCGTTACTTTCATGCTTCATGTTTTCATGACATATATTTGCTATGTTTATATAGTACACCTATAATACATGACTTCAATTATGTTTTGCTATGTATGTTGACTAAGCATGCTAGCACATTGATTTTAAAGACACTTTTTGCAGCATATGTTGACTTAGCATATGAGCACATTTATTTATATTACATTTTGCTATGTATGTTGACCGAGCATGCTAACACATTGATTTCATGGACATTTCTACTTCGTATGTTGACTTAGCATACTTAGTACATGGTTTTCAAAGACATTTTCATGACATACTTACATTGTTTAATACATATTGGTGCGATGAACTCGACAATGATACATTCATTAACATTGATCCCGCCGACCGGTAGTATGTAATGGTACCATAGGATTGAGAATCATGTTCCCACTTCCTAGGTATGTTTGGAAGCGACCATAGGGAATGACAGAATCCGATGAACATTGATAGACATTTATCTCTATAAGCGTCTACCCGACAGTCAACAAGGCTTGAATGTATTCGCCAACAATCATAATATATTATTTTACAATAAAAGCAACGATTTATAAGACTAACTTTGATTTAAACCAAAACGTTTGTTTATTCAAAAACATTGTTTTATACGAGGCATTTGATTATACAAGACATTAGGTTTACACATGACATTCGGACATTTGGTTATACATGACATTTGGACAATGTTTTAACACATGATATTGGACATTTGCTTATACATGACATTTGGACATTGATTTTTACATGACATATGTACATTTGTTTATACATGACACTGTTATATAAAGACATCACATTGGTTTAAGCAAGACATATCGTTGGTTGCTTTATGGTGGGTGATTAAATAACGAGACATATGTAATGTGATAAAAGCATGGTAATACGCCGCTGGTACTTCCTATATATAAGTGTTTTTATCATATTACATATTGTGGCGTTATCTAAACCACTTCAAACAAGATACAAGACATGACATTTTTATACAAGATAAAACATTTTAACAAGACATGGTATTATATTCAAAACATGAGATTTTCATATAAGTTAACCTTACATTAGTTTCTTTTAATCATATGATTTTCATATGATCTTTATATTAAGAAATATTTTACAATGGCTCATGGCTATTTTTATACTAGATAAACTTTTATTTTAACTTTCAAAGCCATGAAACATCAACACAAAACCTATATTACTCACAGGCATTTTTATGCTGACGTACCTATTTTCACATCTGTTTCAAGAGCTAATGTTTGAGGTTGATTCATTCGACACTTAGGATGGACTTTGGGCTTTAGTGACTTAAAATCTACAAGACAATAATAATGTTGTTGTTATTCCGCAAAGACAATTTAATTTCCGTTTTTTTCCTATATTCCAAGACAATGTAACTAAACTTAATGTAATAATACAAAACTTTAATTACATGGTTATTGAAACAATACTTCTGTTATGACACTCCCCGACGTTTCCGCCGCGGTTTGTTGTTTTACGCGGTCGAGGTGTGACAAGTTTGAACTTTCGGACTCTGTGTGTCAGTCATATAATTTTTGTAATACATGTTAACATCTTGCTGAGCTAATGCTTTCTTCATTTTTGCCATCTTTTGCATCTCTAATTCATAACTTTCTAATTTTTCGATGAATCTTGATAGAGAGAAACCACTGTATCCGTTGCTAATTTTCAGAATCTTGAGATATGTGGTCCACTCTCCTTCAGGTAATGCATCCGCTAATTTGTCAACCAGTTCCTCGTCTGTCTTCAAGATTCTCATTCTTCTCATTGAAGAACCAAGTGATAGTAGCGTTCAATCAGTTGTTTCACCGATTCACCTTTTAGAGGTCCATAGATATCAAACTCCTTTCACAATAAGGCTTTCTTGCTTTTTCTCATTTCGGCACTGCCTTCATACTTCACTCGAAGTGCATTCCAAAGTGACTGTGCGTTATCTTCATGTTGTAATAGCACCAAGATATCCTCTTTCACAGGTTGTTTATAATACTTATCGTCTTCCTTTTTGCCGAAATTTTTTCTTTTTCTACTATTGAATATGATGACAACGTCTTTTCCAAACCATTTTCTCCAACTGGTGCTTTGTACTGCTCTTCAACCGCATACTAACATGCAAAGTGATTTGCTTGAACCCAATTTCTGAACTTTTCACTCCAGCTATTGTAATCTTCTAGATTGAAAAGCTTTAGTGCTTTTACCATAGTGCTCATTTCATTTTCCATTTTAACGTTTTGGGTTGAATCAACTGGCATACTCACGGTTGAGCTGTGAAAAGCATTGTAGAATTCTAGTTCCTCCATTATTGTTGCTTTTAACTGAAAAACACTTGAAAAAGATTAGCAAAGATATCACTTCGTACGAATTGGAATATACCAGTTCGTACGAACTAATAATCACAATTAAGCAAAATTTCAAACACCCACTTCGTACGAATTACAATCCATTGAAATCAAAGTTTCAAGTTTCAATTCGTACGAACTCAATACACATTTTAAACAGAATTTTAGTTGAATTTGTTAATTTGTACGAACTGCATTCATGGTTCGTGCGAAGTAATCTTGAATTGTTGAAATTTGTCAATTTTTCCATCAAAACGTTCGTTTCCCGGTCAGAAACTTTCAAGTGTTTATTCTTTAGGTGATTTTACATGTCATATCTGAAGTTAAGTTCAATTTGTCCATTGATTCATTTTAAAGGTGAAAAACAAAAAGAATGGAGTAGAAATAGAAGTCTTCTTGTGTTGATGTCGACAAATCAGGCTCCCTGAGCTCTGATACCACTTGTATGATCGATTTTCTCGTTATGCAAAGGTACCTAACTTGTATCTAATCCATGTATGCAAAATTTACATGAATTAGTGACAATATACACAAGATATTCAGTTTAAACGTTAATTTATTGATTGTTCAATGATTACATTCAAGTCCCAAACTGACAGAGATTCCGTCTAGCTTGCAAAACTGTTATAATGAATAACACACTATGCCATTTATAGGCATCCTACTTTGTACAAAAACATGGCAGTTCGTACGAAGTTTACTAGTTCGTACGAAGTGTCAATAGTTCGCACGAAGTGTCACTTGACACTTCGTGCGAAATGCCAGTTCGTACGAAGTGGTACAAACTTATAACATTACTTTATAATACGACACGAAAACCCTATACAATCAGACTAGACTCAAGACGCAGACAATAGACATACTGCACCAACAAAGTCTTTTTTATTGAACTTTGAGGCCCTAATCTTTTGGGGAGCGTTGTGTATGTCCTTCACATTTTTTCAGAGTTCTTTTCAGTTACGACTTTCAAGATTGTATGGGGTTGTATGTCTTGATCTGTCAGCTCTTGCATCAGTCTAAACTCATTAGGAGTAAGTCTCCTAGCATACGCGTAACCTTCCCAGTGATCCTTGGACGACTTTGGTCGAGACGACCTATCACTGTAAAAGGGCATCAACATTTTTTGTCGCAGTTTTCCTAACCGTGGCCTTACTCTCATGCTTGTCGCTACGACAACATTGGAGCCATGTCCAGTGATCCTTGGACCGTCTAGTAACAAAAACGTATCCGTTTGCTAAACCCTTCTTTTTACCCAACGTTCCAGCTCATTGCGGGATATAAAATCTAAGAGAAAAATATATATAAGATTTACAATAATGTTTAACAAAAAAATATATCATTTATTATACATTTGAAAAAATATATAACATTTATAGTAATATTTTTAACAAAATAATATCATTCATATCTAATCAGTTTTGTACGAAACTTCAGGGAAGCGGGTTGCTCGTCACCCAATAACTCTTGGGTGTAAGAAGGCTCACCAAAGTCTCATTGTATGCACAAGGCACCACTAACTAAAAAGTTATTTCCATAGTCTTTTTGTCCGTACGAGGCATCGTAACCGGCTTCATAATCTGGACCCCTGTAACCATGATCACCGCTAGGCACAATAACCTGAAAGAAAACAACGGTTAAAAGATAACAGGGGGTCTAAAGCCTTCTTAATAATAATTAAATAAATGTTTACCTCGTTCAGATCTTGCAACAACGGTTTGCTTGACACAACAAACTAAAAACAACCAACTATAAAAGGTAAAGGTAAATTTACCGCCGAATACAAATAGATAAATAAACACTTACCTCGTTGAGGTATGACAACAACGATTCCTTATCATGGGAGCGAAAGTCGGACACGACCTCCTCCGCATGATCATTATTTCCTGTCCCATCGTAAGAATCAGGGACATCAGGCCCTTCCTCAAACAATTACGTGGTAAGAATTTCATAGACAAAACACAAAAAACATGTTAACAAATACTATACCACACTGCTTTCTACAATAAACGTGCTCATGTTGTTGCCAGACGACTCACCAAAAACGTAATTGAGATCAAGCCAAGACATGGTGGAATCGTTTATCAAACAAATAAAGAAGGGGAGACGAAACAATGCAAATTCCATTCTTCTTCGTGTTTATAAGGCAGAAGGTTGAAATGGTTTTTCATATACCAATACGGATCGTATAGCCCTATACGACCCGTATGGGGCTAACATAATATTCACATCCATCACTTTATGTCATTATTGAGTGACAGATATCTAATCTCCTAGGTAATAAGATTGGTATAAGGTTAACACGTGAAGACAATGTGAGCCTTGGACTAGCCTGGAGAATTGTAATGGCCTTACACGGATCGTATTACCCTATATGACCCGTATTGAGGGTGTCAATTTAAGAAAAGTAGGTGTGCCAATAATATGACCCTTTGCAAATCAAATATGGATATTATTGGAATCTGGTTATTGATTTTGTTTGACTCCTCAAAACTCGTGTGATCTTCCCCGTCAAATTTGTTAAATCCCACGATAGTGCCAGGATTTTTGAACAAAAAAATCGCAACAGACATATCACAATGCCTCTTCGTCATCGAGTATAATTTTTGAGTTTAGTTATTTGTTTTAAAATGCACACGAACAACGCATGCCTCCCTTTGGAACCCTTGCCTTTTGTATCCATAAACATTTGAAGCCGCCCAAACGGACACCTTCCCAAAATCCAGTTGTGATCCATCGTAGTTTCCATTTGTTGTTCCGGTCAGCTTGTCGAATTTTGATCTACTTTTTTGTACAACTGTCTATTATACTTAATATCTAAGATAATAAAACTCTTGTTTATTGTATTTATTGACACAATTATTTAAATACAAACTACTTGCATTTGAATATAATGATTTGAATACAAACTACATTTTTATCGGCTACTATTGCGAAGATGATGAGGGAAATGATTAAAGTTTATGTTTCATTACCTTTCTTTTCTACATGTATACCAGCACATGTTACTGAAATCCAATATATAATAATAAAACAAAATATTAATGAATGACAAAGTGGACAAAATATCGGCACCAGAGGCAAGATGTTATATGTTTAATTCACTAATAACTTGCTCTATGTGGTTTCTTGATAGCTGTCACCTTACATTGACCTTGATGCCGGATGGTAAAAAACAAGAAACGACACATTTTTTCGCTAACGAGTTACCTAAACAAATATGCCAAGGAAACTTATCCTTTAGAAATTATTCCGAGACTAGAAATCTAGTAGGATGGACTAGAAACGCACTAAGTTAAAATTTATGTCTCGTTGTTTAATTTGTTATGTTCTAAGTGTTCTATTTTCCATTTTAACAATGTATTCCCCTTTAGCATAAATGAAAATCAGTACTTTAAATACTTTGCAATCTCGTTTTTGTCTCACTCCGATGTTTCTGCCATTAGTTGGGGTGTGACAGAATGATATCAGACCATAACTATATGCCATCTCCGGTGCGAGCCAGATCTGTCGTGTGGTTTTGAGGTCAAGAATTTATGCCACAACCTTTCAGTGAGGAAGGATTGCAAGAGGATAACCATTTTCTGATCATTTTCATTCCATGAGATGGTGTCCGCATTTGGAGTAACCTTGTCGTCAACGGTTATGGTGGAAGACGGCGAAGATGAAATGCCGTCGATATGAGCTGACAATTTTTGCAAGGAAAAAACAGGGAGCATGTGATTCCGCCATGTGAGGTAATTAGTTGAAGAAAGCTTATGGTCATGAGATGTAATAAAGTGTTCATAGAGAGAGAGATATCAATCAACAGAGGAAGAGGATGCCATGGATCGAATGTTTGAAGGAAGGTAGGGTTTAGAAATTGTGAGAGAAGATGAATGCTGATACCATGTAATGATATACGGTCAAATCACACATCCTCACAAATGAGGAGGATATATTATATACTAGGCTAATGCCCGCATTAAACGTGGCTTCAGAAAAAAAAAACAAATTATATATTTTCAAATTTAATATTGTGTAAAAACACATACATTGGAAGAAACAAAAATCAAATTATTCAAATCCTATAAAAAACTTCCTTGTACACAACATTAGTTGTTTTATTTGTTACATTACCCTCTTTATCTAGTATAAGCAACTTGACACCGGCTTTGCTTTTTACTCTTGATAATGCAATATGTAGTTGACTATGTGAGAAATCTGTATGTTTGAGATACAAGCCAACCCTTGATAGAGATTGTCCTTGCCTTTTGTTTATAGTCATTGCGAAACATTCAGATAAGGGGAATTGGTGTCGTTGAAACTTTATAGGAATTTTTTTATTGATGGCGTCAAACTGATCCGTGGAATATACGTTTTGTCCCTATGTTTCATCCACATATAATCTCAGCTTCTATAACATGTCTGTAAAGTTTAGTAATACGTAATCTCTTACTGTTGCATAAACCATTTTGTTGATCAATATTACGAAGCAACATTACAAGGACAAAGTCTTTAAGGAATAATCAATGATTAGGCAAACCAAATATTTTAAGACCATTAAGAGCGTCGGGAGAATATAGTGTTTTATATATATATATAGGGTAAGGTTATTGTAAAAAAGACCAAAAGTGTGAGAAAGGTAAGAAAGAATCTCAGCCACTAGATCTAAATTAATTGAAAAGGGTAATCAAGTAGTTTTATCATTGATTTAATTAATTCAGAACCTTCCATAAACCGCCACCCTAATTTATAGGAATACCGAATAACACTGCAAACACCATTCAGCACGTATATAACACCATTCAATAATTATATAACACCTTTCAATAAGTATATAACACCATTCAATAAGTATATAACACCATTTTAAAGATCTCTATAAAAACACTACGAATAACACTGCAACAACCATTCAGCGCATATATAACACCATTCAATAATTATATAACACCATTCAACACATATATAACACCATTCAATAAGTATATAACACCATTCAATAATTATACAACACCATGAACTGAAACAAAAAACCATTAACTCAAATATTCGATTGAACGTAAATTTTTTTCTGTATATAAGTATAGTAATATGGTACTCATATTAAAAATTAAAAAACACTGGTTATTATGGTGTAATTTAAAAAAAAGAGTTACGTGTAAAAAGTTATTGGCGTTTAAAAAAAAGGGGAAACTTGCATGTGGATTGCATGTGACTTTCTAAAATTAAAAATGTTAATTTTACCTTTATACCCTTAATCTAGAAAATTAATTATTTTAATTGTTATACTATTTACAAGATTGCCATCAAGATCTCAACCATTAGATTAAAGATATAATGGTTTAGATTCTTTCTTACCCTTCTCACACTTTGGGCTTTTTTATAGGATCCTCTACCTATATATATATATATATATATAACCACTTAGAGAAAGGGGGTGGAACAAAAACAACCAAACAAATTACACAATTCACAAAGATCAGACATAACCTAACTATCCCAATCTAAGGAAAACACTTTGCGTCTATTACTAAGCGAGACGAAAGCATCTACTTTGATCAATTCTACCATTTTCCAATATAGGATCGTGTTGTTGTGAAACTCTTTTTCATTTTTGTTAATCCAAAATATGCCACATAGTAGCCAAAACCACAACATGGACATTTCTTCGATTAACTAAACACCGATTGATAAAAAAACTTTAGCCTATCCGCAATCGAGTGTAGCTCTGCCGGCCACCCCACTTTCAACCAAGCGCACACCTGCCATTACACACACCTGGTAGAAAGACACTTAATAAATATATGGTTTGAGTCTCCCAGTTTCATTCCGCACCTGCAACAGAGAAGATTATTTAGGTTGACACCCCTTCGAACCAGCTCCACTTTAGACGCCTGTATACATCAAGTGGATTGTCGGTTAATCCGTACACCTTTTGTCCGGATGTTTAAAAGTAATTAGCACTGGTACCAAGTGGAACTGCACCTAAAAGTTTTGGTACCCACTTTTTGGCATTTTAGGAATCGGCACTTTTGAGCCTACTCAGTATGGTGACCGTATTTTACTTATTTTTATCTTAAAATATCGTACCGAGCTCATCCCTATCTTAATTAGTTATAATAATATAAAGAGTAGATTATGGCTTAAAAATTGAACTTGCAGTTTATATGTCAGTAAAAATATTTTGAAATAAAAGAAATATGCCATTTGTAACACCTCAGAAAAGTCCCGACTAGTAATACAACAACACGTGTCCATTTAACTCTCAAATAATCTCGGTAAGTTGGACGAGAGGGACCAAACACATGAATATGTGGAAAATTAGAAATAGAGGGATCAGACATGATAAAATGCCAAAATTTTGGCTTCTGAAGGTCCCTTAAGGACCGCAAGCTATGCCATACGGACCGTAAGGCATTTAAACAAACTGTGGGCGCACAGGGTCCGTAAGGGATGTCGTTGGTAGAACCATGTTGGCAACAATAGCTTGCTGTTCCTGCCACTTCTCCTGCAATTGTACCACCTTGAGCCACCATTTGACACCTGTTAGGACACTTTTAAACATCTCAAAGCTCCAGGTACAAGTGGCATCATCTCATGATCATTGTGCAACTATAAATAACCATGATCTTGAGGCTTGCAAACTTACACCTTCACAAATTTCTTCGCTAATCTTCTTGGAGCAGCTTCTGATCTATAGAGGCCTCCTCTCTTGAGTTTTAACCCTCCCTTGAACACTTGAAAGTGTTCTAACTTAGTCTTGTTTCATTTATAGGATAGTTATTAACCGAAAGTCAAGCAAATTGACTTTTGCTTTGACTTTTGCTTATGACCATTTCGGTCAAGCCAATTCAAATCGAACATGACTGCGTGATTATAATAAGGTAGGTGTTAATTTTCCTATGAGATCACCTTCTGAAGATCACGTTAAGTTGGTCAAATGAGGGTCAAAGTTTTATTAAATAAAAGTAAAAAACATAGATTTCCGTAATTAACGTTAAATGAACTTCTAAGTATCGAAACCTTAATTATTGACATTATATAGTTTATATAACATATTAGGACATGTTGGATCATGTCCAACCGGTCAATTTCCTGCTTAGAGCTCGGTTCGCAACCGAAAGTCAAACAGTTTGACTTCTGCTTTGACTTTCGATTCTGACCCGTTTAAGATAGTTTAGCTACTGGTTTGAAGTTGTAATATGATCATATTAATGTACGGAAACATGTCATTTGTCGGGTTTTATACAAAGTCCTTATAATATGCCTAATAATACCCAAAATGCCCTTTTTATGCAAGAATGGTTTTAAAATATAATAAACTTGTAATATGAGTTATAAACTGATATGGTGATATAATAAACATGTTATGGTGTATTGGACTTACCATAAACCCATCCGATCACCCGATACCGCCTATGCACGTACGGTTGACTTATGTAGAATAAAATACATAAGTTAGCCGAATTGGGTCAAAAGCTTTCCAAATCAGTTCTAATCAGAATGTTTGTGTTGGTGCATATTCTGTGACACAGCTTAATAGTTGAAGTATTTAGTCTTTGGATATGTTGTATTGGGCTTAGCTTATTGATTAGTGAGTTTATTATTTTAATGGGCTTGGAAAATGGCCTAGCCCAGTAGGAAGCCCAGTTCATAGACATGTGGTACATAAACATGTTTTGTGATTAGGGTTTGTAACACTAAGAGAATTCTAGAGAGAGAAAATGCAAGGCTCGAGAGAGAAAACGTTTTTGTGTTAGGTGCAAGATCATAGACATAGGCTGTGAGGTTGTGAGAGTCTTGAGTTGATTGTAAAACTATTTGTTTGGATAATCAATAGAAGACTGGTTTAATGGGAATTCTATTTCCACTTTTTTCCATGATAATCTGATCTAGAGGATTCCGCACTCTAGGTTAGATAGACAATTATGTGAAGATCCATAGGATTAAAGGGACCTACAATTGGTATCAGAGCATTAGGCTCTTGTTTGGCTCGGTTCAGAATTGGTTGTTACAGAAAAGGGTGGATTTTCGGGTTGTTTGAAAAAATTTTCGAAATATTTGTTGGTGTTCTTGAGATTTTCGAAAATATTAGGGTTTTGGTGTTGGTTTTGATTTGAAAAAATGTTGACTTTGCATTGCTGCGTAATTAATTCTGCATATTTGGTGATTATGGTGGCTAAAACTTGAAGATTTTTCAAGAAAAACTTGAAGAGTTGAAGATTTGTTCTTCGTGTTCTTCATTTTGTTCTTCATTATTTCTTGAGAATTACTAATATTTTGCTTTTGTGATTTGTAGGAGAGTGTTAAGAGATCAGGATAAGATCTTTTCAAAATTTGAAAAGATTTCATCAGATCTTTTCAAAATTTGAAAAGATTTCATCAGATCTGGTGTAATTAGCAGCTTGGTGGAGAAGTTACTGATTTTCGCTAATTACACTGAAAAACCAGCGATTTTGGTGAACCAGCGAAATTACCTGCGAAATGACCCAGTGTAATTAATCGGACCAGCATATCTGACTAAGTGGTGTAGTTAAATCCAAAGGCGACTTTGGTGACAGTGATAAAAGTCCTCAGCGACATTATTACGGTGATCGGCGACTTTGCTAGTCGTCGTAATACCGAACTGATCAACCAGCGTAATTAACTTGAACTCAGCGAACTTGATTTGGACTGACCAGCGTAATTAACCCCAGGATTCTGACTTGCTAGTGTAATTAAACTGGTGTAATTAAACACTGGTGTAATTAAAATCTGGTGTAATTAAATTCTGGTGTAATTAATCTAGTGTAATTAATTTTGAGGGGTGGAGTTATTTTTAGGTTGATATAGTGTAATTAACATTTTCGTGAATAGAAACTCATCCGTAAGGAATTTTCGAAAACGGGTTGCGCAGTTTGATCGAAAAATTTTTAGGACAAAAAAAACTGTATATGATAGGATTCATAATTTTGAGACGATTCTAACGGTATATTTTGGTAAAAACGGTTTTTCGGGATATTTTTGTACGGTTTTACCGGTACATTTACGGTTAAATTCGAGAAGGATCAGCAAAAGAGTTAGATTTGGATTTTGACACAGGTATACCCAAGTCCATTTAAATTTTTAAGTGCATGATGGCCAAAATGGATAAGTTCAGTGGGACTGTGAAGAACTGGCCGAAACTGATAAAGGTTGAACAGTATGCTGATTGGAAGGAGAGAGTTAAAGCATATGCGAAAAGCAAAGATGTTAGAATGTGGAGCTGTATAATTGATGGGTACATTGCTCCTACACGTTCAAGTTGACGGAAGAATCATAGTGATTAGATATGAGAAGATGGATAAATCTGAAAAACGGATGTTTGATGCTGAAAGAGATCTTTAGCAGCACTAAAGAAATCCTTACCTGATGAAATTAAGTATAGTTTGAATAGGTATGGGTTTTCTAGAGAGCTGTGGGAAGCTTTAGAGAAACGTTATCAGAGTTCATCAAGACAGAGTGTTCGAGTTCATGCTTCAGGAGGAGAAGCAGATGTTGTGGTTGTTGAAAAGAAAGAAACAGAAGTTTCAAAGTGCATGGATGACGTGAATGGCCTTACAGCAGAGGTAAAGGTAAAATCAGAATCTGTAAGTCACACTTGTCAAAATTGCACTGAACTACAAGGTAAAGTTGATAGTCTTTCGAGCAAAACAAAATTCTGTTAGCTGATTTAGAGAAGATAAAAGAGTCAACTGTTCTTTTGATAAAAGGTGGGAAAATTGTCTAAATAAAATCAAATCAAATGAAAAGAAATCAGCAGTTTAACAAGCAAAGTCAATTAACTGTTGCAGATCATTGATTTTGGCTCGTGAAACTGTGAAAGAGAAAACTAATGAATTTTCTGAAAAGTGCAGGGAATTGGCTGTTGCGCAGAGCAAAATCGTTGAACTTAACAAAAAATTAGATCGGTTTGGAAAATCTTTGTTAGTTAGGACTCAAATTCAGAAAAGTTTGAAAAAGAGTAATGATAAAATGGGAGTGGGGTTTAGTAAAGCTTCACCTTCGATGCATTAAGAGAATGAGCTAACTGATTTTGTGCCCACTTCACAAGTTGTGGTGGATCCGATAACTGTGGACTTGCCAAATAGTCCAGTTTCTTTGATAGAATTTGTTGGGTCTATCAGTACACCTCATAAATTGGATGAGGATATGAGAATGAAAAGAGAAAAACATTTAAAAAGATATTTACCAAAAAGAAAATTTATAAGAAAAAATTTGTTTTAAATGTCACAATAAAGGCATGTGGCAAGTTGTTGTCCTTTTAAGAAGATTGAAGGAAAAGTTGACGCAGTTAATGACGAGAATCGGGTTGGTTCAAATAATAACGTAAAACCAAGTTGTCAACAAATCAACCGAGATTTCAATCTAAACTTCAACATTAGGAAGATTTGATAGACCAAGAAGCATTTCTCCACAATTGAGTCATTTTAATGGTAAATCAAATCGGCTTCAAAGTGGAAATTTTGGATATCAAAATCGATACCAGTCTTCTGGTAATCGAAATTTTCAAAGAAGAAATGAATATAGGGGTTTTTCTAACTCAAATGTTCAACAAAATCCAAAGTTTTTCCAAAGATCATGGTATGATAATGGGAGACGAAGGTTTCAAACGAGTGATTTTCAAAGGTTGGAAACTCCAAGAGTTTATTGGAACTCTCGTGACCATCGACCTTGTGAAAATCAATCTTGGAAAGAAGTTCAGATTTTTGATGACTATGAACAACCCAAGACTATCTGGGCTTAGGTTCGTCATTCTAACTAGTTGTTGATATGTGCAGGATGACCAAGAAGGACTGTTGATGTGTTCGACAGTGGTTATTCCTGTAAAGCATTGAGGTGAATAGTAGGTTACAAATGGGTAACGAATTATTTACTTCTATGATTAATAATGAATTTTTCAAAATTTTAAAATTGAAAACCTTTTTGTCAGATTGAAGTGGGAGCCTGTTTAGTGATTTTTAAATTTCTGTTTTTTTTAAACTTACTCCATAAAAACAAAATTTTAGGGGGAGAAATTTCCCTAAGCCAAAAAGAGTTTAGTTAGTGCGTGAGTTTAGGGGGAGTAAGTTAATAATTTTAAAAATCCAAAAACATTGAAAAATGAAAAACATAAAAAAAATGAAAACTGAAAAAAGAGTTTTCATGGTGCGAAAAAGAAGAAATGATAGTACATCAGCAAATTAGACTGTCACACTGAAACTGAAATTAAATTGCTTAAGTGTGATAAAACTGATGTACCAGTAGGCAAGAAACATGAAATAATCAACTTACCATGGTGATATAAACATAAAAGAACTGAATATGAGTGGGTAACATATTAGTAGGGTATGGTTTTATAACCTTAAATCTTGCGTTGATAGATTGCCAAAATATGAAGTTTTGGGTCTTTATACTGTTATTTCATCCGGGGTATCAAGGTTATCCTTCTGCTGCATCAAGATATATGTGACCTACGCACAACCAGGATATCTTAAAAGAGCTAAAAATGCCAAATCCTAGAAATTGAAGATGCTCTCCTAGAGAGTCATTCAAATGTGCAAAATGCATAAATCGTACCAACATTTGGTATTTGTCTTAACCCTCGTTGGATATTGGTCTCTTTGTTGTACGAAATACTGACTAGATCACCAATTATCTAATGTTGTAAATCAAAAAAGGATGAATTTCGGTATACTCACCTACTACGATGAATCTTTGTGCATACTTTGGTCGTGGGGATATGTCCTGAAGTGGGACACACTCGTACATCAGTATAAAATTACCTTAACATATCACTGGGTAAAGGTACTTGAAATGTTCATGTGTTTTGTTTAAGTGGATAAACATAGTAGTAATCGTCTTGAACCGTTATTCACGAAATAAAAAAAAAAGAAAATTAACTGCTTCTGTGGAATAGTTTGATTTGGCTGATATGATCTTCTTGCACATGATTCTCACAAAAAGATGTCTTGTATATATTTTTTTCAGTTTGTATAGTTTGTTTTGAAAAATTCAAAAAAATACCAAAAAGATTTTCTTTTAAAAGGTCTCCCATTTTGATTGATAGGTTGTTGTTTTGCATGATAAGATAAAATATTGGTTTTTCTTAATGTGAAAAAGACTAATGTTTTCAAGATACTTGCTTGTGTTTCTAAACAGATTGATGCAGTTATCAAAATGAAGTGCAAAATACAAGTGAAGTGCAGATGAGAGTGAATTGAAGAATGTGTGAAGATGCATGGTAGGATCCTTCTACTACATTGCTGAGAGATATGGAAAGATTGGGGTTTACTTGCTTAACCAAAGATTGCTAGTTCACTGATCTACAATGAATGAAATTTTTGGATATTGAAAGCATCAGATAAGGGGAGTCTGTTGATTTCAGAATCTATGTGTAGCTGAAGCTATCCAAAGACCAAAAGAAAAAGATGTTTGAAGACAAAGTTACACTTTGAAGCTATTGTCAAGGGGGAGTTGTTGGTGCATATTCTGTGACAACAGCTTAATAGTTTAAGTGTTTAGTCTTTGGATATGTTGTATTGGGTTAGCTTATTGGTTAGTGAGTTTATTATTGTAATGGGCTTGGAAAATGGCCTAGCCAGTAGGAAGCCCAGTTCATAGGCATGTGGTACATAAACATGTTTTGTGATTAGGGTTTGTAACACTAAGAGAATTCTAGAGAGAGAGAAAGTGCAAGGCGAGAGAGTGAAAACGTTTTTGTGTTAGGTGCAAAATCATAGACATAGGCTGTGAGGTTGTGAGAGTCTTGAGTGATTGTAAAACTATTTGTTTAGATAACCAATAGAAGACTGGTTTAATTGGAATTCTGTTTCCACTGTTTTCTGTGATAATCTGATCTAGAGGATTCCGCACTCTAGGTTAGATAGACAATTATGTGAAGATCCATAGGATTAAAGGGACCTACAATAGTGGGAGAGAAAGTGCAAGGCTAGAGAGAGAAAACGTTTTTGTGTTGGGTGCAAGATCATAAACATAGGCTGTGAGGTTGTGAGAGTCTTGAGTTGATTGTAAAACTGTTTGTTTGGATAATCAATAAAAGGCTAGTTTAATTGGAATCTTGTTTCCACTGTTTTCTGTGATAATCTGATCTAGAGGATTCTGCACTCTAGGTTAGATAGACAATTCTGTGAAGATCCATAGGATTAAAGGGACCTACAATTGGTATCAGAGCATTAGGCTCTTGTTTGGCTCGGTTCAGAATTGGTTGCTGAAGAAAGGGTGGATTTTCGGTTTGTTTGAAAAAAATTCGAAATTTTTGTTGGTATTCTTGAGATTTTCGAAAATATTTGGGTTTTGGTGTTGGTTTTGATTTGAAAAAGGCTTATTTTGCATTGCTGTGTAATTAATTCTGCATATTTGTGATTCTGGTGGCTAAAACTTGAAGATTTTTGAAGAAAAACATGAAGATTTGAAGATTTGTTCTTCGTGTTCTTCATTCTGTTCTTCATTATTTCTTGAGAATTACTAATAGTTTTGCTTTTGTGATTTGCAGGAAAGTGTTAAGATCAGGATAACATCTTTTCAAAATTTGAAAAGATTTCATTAGATCTGGTGTAATTAGAAGATTGGTGGAGAAGTTACTGATTTTCGCTAATTACACTGAAAAACCAGCGATTTTGGTGAACCAGCTAAATTACCTGCGAAATTACCTAGTGAAATTAATCGGACCAGCATACTGACTAAGTGGTGTAATTAAATCCAAAGCGACTTCGTGACAGTGATAATAGTCCTTCGTGACATTCAGCGAATTTGCTAGTCATCGTAATACTGATCTGATCAACCTGCGTAAATTAATCGGCGTAATTAATTTTTAGTGTAATTAACTCCAGCATATTTATAACAGCGTATTTAGACTAGCATAATCGGATTTAGAGTTTTTGACTAACTAGTGTAATTAACCAGCATATTTGACTTGCTAGTGTAATTAAACTGGTGTAATTAACTTCTGGTGTAATTAATTTTGAGGGGTGGAGTTATTTTCAGGGTACGTTTAGTGTAATTAACGTTGGTGAATAGAAAATCATCCGTAAGGAATTTTCAAAAACGGATTGCGCGGTTTGATCCGAAATATTTTTAGGACAAAAAAGAAAAGAACAAGAAAAAAACTCTGGAAAATCCCGAAATAGGTTTTCGACACTATATATCACTTGATTCGTAATCTCGAGACGAGTCTAACGGTATAATTTGGTAAAACGTTTTCGGAAAAATTTGGACGTTTTTTGACGGTACGTTTAAGGTTAAATTCGAGAAGGACCAGTAGAGGAGTTAGATTTGGATTTTGACACAGGTATACCAAAGTCCATTTAAACTTTTAAGCTTCGTGATGGCCAAAATGGTAAGTTCAGTGGGATTGCGAAGAATTGGCCGAAATTGATTAAGGTTGCGCAATTTGTTGATTGGAAGGAGAGAGTTGAAGCATATGCGAAAAGTGAAGATTTTAGAATGTGGAGTTGTATGATTGATGGGTACATTGCTCCTACACGTCAGGTGACGGAAGAATCATAGTGATTGGATATGAGAAGATGGATGAATCTGAAAACGGATGTTTGATGCTGAGAAGCGGGCTTTAGTAGTGATAAAGAAATCCTTACCTGAGGAAGTTAGATATATATTCCATGGGTATGTGACTTCTAGAGAGTTGTAGGAAGCTCTGAACAAACGTTATCAGAGTTCTTCAAGACATGGTATATGTGTGGTTGAGAGTGCAACTGTGGTAGAAAAGAAGAAGGTTGCAAGGTAAAGTTAACAGACTATCGGAACAAAACAAAATCTTGTTAGCTGAATTGGAAAAAGTCAAAGAGTCAAATGTTCTTTTGATAAAAGGTGGGACAGATTGTCTTAATAAAATCAAATCAAATGAACAAGAAATCAGCAGTTTAACAAGCAAAGTCAATGAATTGTTACAAGTCAATGATTTGGCTCGTGAAACTGTGAAAGACAAAACTAATAAATTTTCTGAAAAGTGCAGGGAATTGTCCATTGCACAGGCCAAAATTGTTGAACTTCAAGGAAAATTAGACAAATTTGGAAAAGCTTCATTAGTTAGGACTCAAATTCAGAAAAATTTGAAAAAGAGTAATGATAAAAAGGGAGTGGGGTTTGTTAAACCTTAATCTTCTAAGGATCAAGACTACTCTTTTCTACCAGATGAGAGAGAGTTAACAGATTTTGTGCCTACTACACCAGCTGTAGTGAATCCGATAACTGCGGACTTACCAAATAGTCCAGTTTCTTTGAAAGAATTTGTTGGGTCTAACAGTACACCTCATAAATTGGATGAGGATACTGAGGACGAAAAGAGAAAAACATTTAAAAAGGGATTTCACAAAAAGAGAGTTTATAAGAAAAAATCTTGTGTTAAATGTCACAACAAAGGACATGTGGCGAGTTGTTGTCCTTTTAAGAAAAGTAAGCAAAAGGTTGAGGTTAAAGATGGGAATGGGGTTGGTTCAAATAATAACGTAAAACCAAGTTTTCAGGCAAGTCAACCAAGATTTCAATCTAAACCTTCAACATCAGGAAGATTTGATAGACCAAGAAGCATTTCTCAACAATTTAGTCATTTTAATGGTAAAACAAATCGTTTCAAAGTGGAAATTTTGGATATCAAAATCGATACCAGTCTTCTAGTAATCGAAATTTTTAAAAAAGAGGTGGATATAGGAGTTTTTGTAACTCAAATGTTCAACAAAATCCAAAGTTTTTCCAAAGTTCATGTAATGATAACGGGAGAAGAAGGTTTCAGGATAATAATTTTCAAAGGTTGGAAAATCCGAGAGTTTATTGGAATTCTCATGATCAAAGACCTAATGGAAATTATAGATCTTATTCAACAACAAGGAATACATCCAAGACACCAGTAGGGTGTGATGGATATTGGACAGTATTAGATTATGTGGACAATAATGGTCAACCCAAAAGCATTTGGGTTTGGGTTCTCAAGTCTAACTGAGTTGTTGAGTATGTGCAGGATGAGCAAGAAGGACTGTTGATGTGTTCGACAATGGTTATTCCTGTAAAGCATCTAAGGTGAATAGTAGGTTACAAATGGGTAACGAATTATTTACTTCTGTGATTAAAATGATTTTTCAAAATTTTAAAATTGAAAACCTTTTTGTCAGGTTGAAGTGGGAGTCTGTTTGTGATTTAAATTTCTGTTTTTGAAACTTCTCCATAAAAACAAAAATTTTGGGGAGAAATTCCCCTAAGCCAAAAAGAGTTTAGTTAGTGCATGAGTTTAGGGGGAGTAAGTATAAGTTAAAAAAAATTCCAAAAACATTGAAAAATGAAAAGCATAAAAATGAAAAATTGAAAAAAAGAGATTTCATGGTGCGAAAAAGAAGTAATGATAGTACATCGGCAAGTTAGACTGTCACACTGAAATTGAAATTAAATTGCTTAAGTGTGATAGCAGCTTCATCATATGATGTACCAGTAGGCAAGAAACATGAAATAATCAACTTACCATGGTGATATAAACATAAAGAATTCAGTCGAGTGGGTATCATATCAGTGGCGTATGGTTTAATAACCTTAAATCTTACGTTGATAGATTGCCAAAATCTGAAATTTTGGGTCTTTATACTGTTATTTCATCTGGGCTATCAAGGTATATACGGACCTAGGCACAACCAGGATATCTTAAAAGAGCTAAAAATGCCAAATCCCAGAAATTGAAGAAGATCTCCTAGAGAGTCATTCAAAAGTGCAAAATGCATAAATCATACCAACATTTGGTATTTGTCTTAACCCTCGTTGGAAATTGGTCTCGTTGTTGTACGAAAGTACTGACCTGATCACCAATTATCTAACATTGTAAATCAAAAAAGGATGAATTTCGGTATACTCACCTACTACGATGAATATTTGTGCATACTTTGATCGTGGGGATATGTCCTGAAGTGGGACACACTAGTACATCAGTATAAAATTACCTTAACATATCACTGGGTAAAGGTACTTGAAATGTTCATGTGTTTTGTTTAAGTGGATAAACATAGTGGTAATCGTCTTGAACTGTTATTCACGAAAATTAAAAAAAAGAAAATTAACTGCTTGTGTGGAACAGTTTGATTTGGCTGATATGATCTTCTTGCACATGATTCTCACAAAAAAATGTCTTGTATATATTTTTTTTCAGTTTGTTTAGTTTGTTTTGAAAAATATCAAAAAAAAATACCAAAAAGATTTTCTTTTAAAAGGTCTCCCATTTTGAATTGATAGGTTTGTTGTTTTTGCATGATAAGATAAAATATCGGCTTTTCTTAAATGTGAAAAAGACTAATGGTATTTCGAGATACTTGCTTGTGTTTCTAAACAGATTGATGCAGTTATCAAAATGAAGTGCAAAATACAAGTGAAGTGAAGATTGAGAGTGAATTGAAGAATGTGTGAAGATGCATGGTAGGATCCTTCTACTACATTGCTGAGAGATATGGAAAGATTGGAGTTTACTTGCTTAACCAAAGATTGCTAGTTCACTGATCTACAATGAATGAAATTTTTGGAGATTGAAAGCATCAGATAATGGGGAGTCTGTTGATTTCAGAATCTATATGTAGCTGAAGCTATCCAAAGACCAAAAGAAAAAAGATGTTTGAAGACAAAGTTACACTATGAAGCTATTGTCAAGGGGGAGTTTGTTGGTGCATATTTTGTGACAACAGCTTAATAGCTTAAGTATTTAGTCTTTGGATATGTTGTATTGGGCTTAGCTTATTGGTTAGTGAGTTTATTATTGTAATGGGCTTGGAAAATGGCCTAGCCCAGTAGAAAGCCCAGTTCATAGACATGTGGTACATAAACATTTTTTGTGATTAGGGTTTGTAACACTAAGAGAATTCTAGAGAGAGAAAGTGCAAGGCTAGAGAGAGAAAATGTTTTTGTGTTAGGTGCAAGATCATAGACATAGGTTGTGAGGTTGTGAGAGTCTTGAGTTGATTGTAAAACTGTTTGTTTGGATAATCAATAGAAGACTGGTTTAATTAGAATTCTGTTTCCACTGTTTTCTGTGATAATCTGATCTAGAGGATTCCGCACACTAGGTTAGATAGACAATTCTGTGAAGATCCATAGGATTAAAGGGACCTATAGTTTGGTTATGTAACCCATATTATACGAGTCCTTATACTCGTGAGGGTATAAACCACATATTATCTGGTCTCCAATTAATCTATTGAACCGTATCTATTTATTATAAGTTAACTGGTCCAAGTCATATGACTTGAATGAGACCCGTTAACATTCTAACGGATCATAGTTCTGTCCGCTCCAGAGTAGGACCCTCCAGTAAATTATGCCTATACTTAGGTTATTTTGATTACGGTTGTGCTTAAACATCTTTGATTTGTAAAGCTAAGCCCAGGTAAGTACTCTTAGCCTATTTTCCCTATATGGGCTTGGGATACGACATTAGCCGCTTGGTCGGGTGTTAAATCATGGGCGAATGATGCTTAAAATTTAAATAACCCGTTTTAATCCGTTTTGCTTGATATATTGAACATGGGGGTTAATGCGACCGTGTCCTTGATATCCTCGGCTCACTTAATTGCAAGTGGCCACGACCTAAGCGTGGGGTGTAGGCATACACCCGAGAGACGCTATTATGCTATATTATATTTTATTTAAAATGTGGGTGTTTTAATCATGTATCGGAGATTAGTTCCGAGCCCCATATGTATCGACAAGAATGTAATGTTAGTAACTAGAGATATCACTTTATCCCAAGTTATTTATGAAAATGATGTACAAAATGGTATAAAAAGATTCTTGAAAAGATTTTCAGAACAAGTCGGTTAATTGTACTTACCTGTGAAAACTGACGTATTTTCAAAAGACTAAGCACAGGTTAGCAAATAGAGAATAGGTTGGAGCTGCTCGGTAATGCATATTGGACTTTGCGACTCCACGCAAAGCCTAGTAGTCTTTACGTAATCATTTTATTATTTCTGATCCGCTTGTGGATCTTGTAGTACACTTTCCGTCTGTATATTTATTTTGAACTTTCATACATTTGTACGTTGTAATATGTAATTTATAATCCCAAGACTTCCGTTGTGCTAAATGTAAATATCTGTTATCAATCGTCACACATAAACCCCAAGTCCGGGCCCACCGGGAAATCAGGGTATGACAGGTTGGTATCAGAGCCAACGTTTGAGCGAATTGGACACTAGCCTTTTGTGTCTAAGCTCAAATATCACATAAGCATATTCCTTGGACTTTTCCGAGTCTAGGCATTAACCTAAGGTCACACATATCTATTTAGTTACTTGATTTTGATATTTAAGAGGTAAATCATGCCGCCAAGACAACGAGGAACGGGAAAAGGTCCCATGTGAGGAGGACCGTCACAAGGTCTACCATCACCTTCATGTCATTTAGAGTCTTCTCACCATACGAGCGAATCGCACTCCTCACAACCAGCGAGATACTCAGTCTCACACCATTCTTCTCACTCACATCATTCCCACCATTCTCGTTCTCATTCTCACCATGATTTTTTAACCCAACTAATTACATAAATTCAGCCCATCCTAGCCAAAATCAACTAGACAACGACACTGACCCGAAGATGCCTCCATCTGGAACAAATTTACATCCCATTGAATGGGATCAATAATTCAACCAATTTACCTTCTACCATACCGCCGAACATCAACCTCAAACATCTCCTTATCCACCTCCTCAAACTCCACCACCTCCACAAGAGGATATGAAAATGGAGTAGAAACAACCACCACCGCAAACGAGGAAGCCTCGCACCGGCACACGGATGTCAGTACATGCTGGAAAATGGTCTGGATCACTTCCACCACTACCTCCAACTTATCCAACCATTCTAGAGGATCCCCAAATTGGTGGACCCTCCTTTTGGTGCATATGTATTTTGCCTACATCATTATGTATCGAGTCTGAGTGAATAGGGCTTAATTTGTTAGAAACAAGGTGTATTTATGTAAAGTTTAGGTTAAGTTCGCCCATGAAAGCATGTGAGAAGGCAAGTTTGGGCGAACTTACTCCTTCCCATGTCCATTTCCAGTGAACTTGCATCCCTATAAATAGGTGCCTTGGCGATTTCATTTGTAACTTGGAGAGATTTTGGTACAGAGACGGCGAAGCTCTGTCGGATCTGGTTCTCGAATGTATTGAACTTTAGATCAATGAAAACAACCTTTAAATGAGTAATTCTTGTTATTTGGTTAACTTGTCATTAGTTTCCGCCTAATCGGACAATAGATAACAAATTTAAGTCCCCGTGCTAATCGTAGACGTTCCTACAAGTGGTATCAGAGCCTGGATACCTAAATTTGCTGGAATCAAGACAAGAATTCTCTACTTCATCTCCATTCTATCATTTTTCTTAACGTTTTCACATATTTGATGATTTCATGGTCAAAAATGGGTGATTTTTGAAAATGTCATGTAAAACACACCAATAACAAACCCCTGAGAGTTTGGACATCAAATTCAAACGTTTTGATACCAAAAAGTTGCATGAACCATGTTTTGGAAACAAGGTTCAGCCGAACTTGATACTAAGTTCGACCGAACTTAATTGAAAATCTTTGAGTTTTCATCAAGTTCGACCAACTTGATTAGTTTTTTCAAGGTTTTGAGCTTAAGTCCACTCGAACTTGTTGATTTTTGCTTGAAATTCCATCAAGTACGACCGAACTTGATATAATTCTAGTAAATATTCAATCAAGTTCGCCCGAACTTACTTTTTCTCTTGAAATTCAATCCTAAGTTCGACCGAACTTAACAGTTTCTTCTAAAAATACTCAAGTCCGCTCGAAGTTTGATTTTTTCTAAAAGATACACATTAAGTTCGACCGAACTTGAGTGTGTTTGATAAAATTTTGAAAACTAATTCACCTAAGTTCGACCGAACTGTGAATACTTGAAATCAAAAATTGTTTTCACACAAGTTCGACCGAACTTGTATGTTTCTAATCAATTTCCGAGTGTTTTTATTGTATTTTCAGATAAGTCTTCAGGTTATCAAAATGGAAGATTTCCACAACGTGTTCGTTTATCAAATGGCTTCTTCATCAAATGCTAATGCTCTTGCGGCAAATCAGATGAACATCGACAACGAAATGGGTACTACGTCGAAACTGTCAAAGCTAATGAGCATGGATGAATTTAAGGATGGAAAGAAAAGTTTGTGAATTGGATACAAGTGAATCAATTCAACAGCTGGGTTGCAGTTGAGGATGGTTACAAATAGCCAAAGGATGAGCGTGATCAAGATCTTCCGCTGAACAAGATTTCAAATACCGACAAAGATAACTATGTTGCGGAGAAGAAAATGATCAGCTTGATACAACAATCAGTGAAGGAAGATATCCTGATACTATTGCCAGAATATGACACTTTGCAAGAATTATGGAATTCTCTTTGTGAGAAATTCAAAGGAAGTGATGAAATGATCAAAAGAAAAAAGGCTTTAATCAAGAAAGAATCTGAGATCTTCACGATGATTAAGGTGAAACAATGAAGCAGATGATTGATAGATACTGTCACCTCATGCTCCAAATGCGGAGACATGATATCAAAAGATCTAATGAAGAGCAAATTGAAAAGCTGGCTGATGCACTTCGAGAAGGAGAATGGACAACACATCTGACGATTTTGAAGAATAGTCCATCTTGGAGACACTTCAAGTTGTCATCTTTCATTGAAAAATTGGAAGGTCATGAAATGGAGTTAATGAAGATTGCTAAATCAAAGAATGCTAATGTTGTTCAAGATGTCGGTGTCTATTACAAAGGAGGTATTCCAAATACTCCGATTCAAAGCCCGAAAATCCAAACAGCTTTTAGTGCAAATACAAATTCTTCTCCAAATCAAGGTTCTCCATATGCTGGTTACACAAGTGCTAGTTCAAGCTCATCATTCCAAAATCAGACAAGCCAAGCCAATTCTGATTCAAATATTTTCCAGTGCAACATAGCAGTTGATTTGAAGAATGTGTTTCCTGAAAAGGTGGCCAAACAGCACATAACACTTCTTCCTACTGTCCTCGAATCATATGAAAGTCTCATTGCTGGAAAGATCGGTAATCCAGAGATGACCGCCGAAGATAATGATCAGGTGGACGAAGAAGAATTGGAGCTAATGGATATCAAATGGAGCCTTGCATCCATTATTAGAAGAGTTTCCAAATTTGTGGCGCTCACTGGAAGGGATATTGGTAATTCAAGAAACAAGCTTGGATTTGACAAGACTAAAGTCACATGCTCAGGTGTCGACAAAAGGGACACTTCAAACGTGAATGCAATAATCAAGAAGCAAGTGGAAACCAATATGCTTTCGGCAGCAACAATGAGTACTACAAGAAAGCTCTTCAATACAAGCCATATCCGAAAAGAACACAAGTCGAAGTAGAAGATAAATCTGCAAAGACAACCGAACAAACTCTTGTTGTTACTCATGAAGAAGATGGTTTTGACTGGAACAGATACATTGGAAAGAAAATTGGTGTTGCTATGATGGCATAGGTAGTAAATGAATCTGATACATCGTATGTAGATGCTGCTTTGGAAAATGCCATTCTGGAAGGTTATAGGCAGAGAGCTGAGGAAGAAGAATTAGCTTACCTTGAGATGCAAAAACAAGAAGCATTGAAATCAGAGGTAGAAAAGGTAAAAGCTAAGGTAAGTGTGTCTGAAAAGGAGGTTGTGAAAGTTGTGGAGGTTGAAAAACCTTGCACAAAGTGCGCAAGTCCTTGTGAACCATGTCTTGATAAAGTCAAAGTCATAAGAGAATTGATTGTACACAACGAAAACTTTCGTTATGATTACAGAACCATAAAAGAAGCTTATGACAAAATATCAAGCAAATATAAATATGTTGAACATGCTAATAGTGAGCTTAACGCTAATGTAAAAATGTTAAATGCTACAGTAATTGAGAAACAAAAGGCAATTAAAATGTACATTAATACAATTGCTGAAACAAAGTGTGAGTTTCACAGCATGAAAATTGAAACGGAACGGGTAAGACAGCTTCTAAAGAGTTACACCAAAACGCATATGTCATTGATCACATTTTACCTACGATTAAATCGGAGGAAAATGGTGAGAAATCAAAGCGTAAAGAGTACGGATGTGTTCCTCCACCATTTCTTGCAAGTTATTCATGCAAGAAAGATGATGAAGTTGAAAAAGCATTTAAATCTACTTATTTTGTCTGATAAGAAAAATAAATTGCCTGAGAACATTGACGAAAGACTTTACAAAATCAAAGATGACAATGAAGCGGTGGTAAAAGATGTGGTTAGAAATGTGTTGGGAAATGATTCTGATGAAGGCAGCTTTCAAAGCGCCAACTCAGGTTCAAACAGTTCTGATACACAGTCCGAAAATGACGATACAACTTCAGAACATGATCTAAGTGATGATCCTAGTTGTCATGTAGAAGGTTAAGGATTCTGATAGATAATACTTTGATGATAGCTTTCTGATTCGGAATGTAAAAGAAGATCAAATTGATAAACTGTTTAAACTTGTAGAAGTTTCATCAGATGATCTTGACAAAAATGAGAAAAGATTTTACTCGAAACCTAAAAGGAATGCTAACAATTATCGAAAGGTTGGTGGTGATTTTCCTGAGCACAGGAGAGCAGGTTTAGATTTGAAGGTTGAAGAAGAAGAACCGAAGAAGAAGGAGAAACCAGTGTTCCAGGAATACAAAGGTAAGAATATAAAATTTGTGTACGGAACGAGCACGGTTCAAGAAGAAAGCATGATCGGTAAGCAATCGAATGATGAATTCAAGAAATAAAAAGAACTTCGGGACAAGGCTAAGACCAAGTCCACAAGTGGAGTAAACCCACTAGTGGAAATGGTTCTGATAATCAAACTTGCTTGAAATGCAATAATGTTGGTCACATTGCTCGCAAGTATCTGAATCTAAAGCATATGTTTCCTCGAAGGAAAACCGAATCAAAAGATGAAAAGCAAAAACAACCAGAGATTGTGAAAAAATGTCACAGAATCAATTAGAAACTATGAATCTTAACAAGAAGTGAAATCTACAATGAGATTAGGGTTTGAAAACTCAATATTTGAAAAAGGTGAAACTTCAAAGTTTAATGAAAACAAACATTCTAGGTTCTATATCAAGAAAGCAAGAAGCAAGTTACAATCCTGGGTTGCTAAGAAAAGACTTTCATCATCAGAAAAACCAAAGTCTGTTGCTGACAAAACTGAAAATGTCAAATCAACCGAATCAGTAATCAAACAAACAAATAATGGAAAGGTAAAAACATTTTCAGAATCAACATTGGACGAAATGTTTGATGATGATTTTGATTATGATGAAGAGTTAGAATATGGTTATGATGCTTATCAGTACAAACCCAAAACCAAAAAGGTTGGTTTCATTTTTCAAATAGTTGTTTCATGTGCAGGAGTCCAAAGATCCACTCTATCAAAGTTGATACAGTCTATCAAAGTTGATACAGGATAGCGGAGCTCCATGAGTTTTTAACTTATCTAGAAAGTATATTCTTTGATGGTTTTTGAAATTATAAAGTGGTTGAAAAAGAAAAGTTAAAAAGAATTTTTGAAAACTTGAGAAAATCCACACCGTTGAACAGAACACTGATTGTTATATTGAAAAATCATTTAAATTGATTTCCTACAAGTGATTCTTACAAGTGTTTCTACAAGTTGAGGTTAACAAAGTTTAATGGTTTGTTTCTGTTGTCAGGTGATGATGCAGAAAATGAAAAAAGGATCGGACAAGGATCCTCATTGGTTTGTTACATTTTTAAAAGAATTTCTTAAAATCTAGAATCCAAAAATATGTTTTTGATTTTAGGGGGAGTAAGAAAATTTGAAAATTTTTACAAAAATCAAAAACATATGAAAAGGTTGAAAATCCTAAAACATTTGAAAAATTCAAAAAGTACAAAAACATTGAAAAAGACAAAAAAATTTGGTTGTCAAAAAGGAAATGATAGTACATCAGTGGACTATCACAGTATGCTAAAGAATTGTAAAGTTTAAAAGTGATAAACAAGTCTTACTGTGGATGTGTCGATAGACTTTACACATTAAGTAAATTGTTTCCGGAATATAAACTAAATTTAGCAACTGCTTAAATTTGTGATTTAACACATCTTGGATATATGGACTTAGTACTCTGAAATTTCGATTGAAGGGTCGCCTGATCTGAGAAACGAGGTCTTTATAGATAGTTGATATCTGGGGTATTATAAAGTTCTTCTGATTTTGCGGAAGCAATAGCCTAGAACTTCTATAATGCTTTTGCTAAAAACCCCAAATTAGCATGCAAAATTTGAAAAGTATCGAAAGATCTAATCATTTGCAATGCTTAAAAGATTCCTTAAGTGGAACACGCCTTAAAGTCGAGCCTTCATCTCTTTGTTTGTACGGTAGTACTAACATGAGCTCTCAAGGCCTCGCACAACCCAGATACAGATATCAATTACGCTATATTCACCTGTAAGATGAAATCTAGGGAATCTGGATTCGAGAGTATATTCAAGAAGTGGGAAACACAATTAAGTCAAGTTTTCATAATTCTTAACTTAACATATCTTGGAACAGTTGAGAAACGTGATAAAGTTTAAGTGGACAAACATATCGACAATCTTGGTAAACGAGTTTAAAACTTAAAGTCATCAAAAAGGTCAACGGTACTGGTGATATGTCTCAAAACAACTGATATGATCCTTAGACACGAATTCACAAAATATGTCTGTAAATATGTTTGTACATAGTTTACTTTACTTGTTAAAAGTTCTGTAAATACTTTTCTTGCTTTTCAAAATAAAACCAAAAAGATTTTCAGTGTGTTTTAACATAAACTTTCTAAAAACCAAAAAGATTTTGTTTCTACATTAGTTTCAACGAGACAATGTTAGAGAATGGATCTTCGAAGTCAGGTAAGAAAATCTGATGAATGTTAAAAAGTTCATTAAAGAAACTTTAAAATCAGATTGTTCATAACGGTTTTTCAAACTGAGGTCATTAATTTGGACTTAGTTGATACATTTAGTTAATCAATGTCATTAACTTGGACTTGATAACTAAGTGGATTTTTACAAATCAAATGATAAAAATGTGAAAATTGAATGATTTAAATGTAAAATGTATTCAAGGTCATTAAGTTGAACTTGAAACATTCAAAGTTTTGGAATAGATTGAAGTGAAGATTAAAGTTTGAAATGTTGATGGTACAAAATTTCAAATCAGTGAATCTAAAATGTTTTTTGAATGTCAGAATTTATATAGACAGGTAATAAAGTTTGAGGTGGATAAAACATTGCCAAAGATTTCAGAAAGCTCAAAGCTAGGGGGAGTTTGAAGTCTAAAGACCAAAGCAAGGGGAATCTGAAGGCTAAAGCTTAAAGCTAGAGGGAGCATATTGGTTTAAAAAGTTTTATCAAGACAAAGCTCAAGAAAAATGAAGAGTATTTAAAGATCAAGATGGTAAAGTTTATACAAGAACTAAAGATCGGAAGACTTAGAAGATTGTAAATGTCAAGATGACTGCGGCAACATCCAAGGGGGAGTCTGTTGGTGCATATGTTTGTTGCCTACGTCATTATGTATGAGTTTGAGTGAACAGGGCTTAATCTGTTAGAAACAAGGCGTATTTATGTAAAGTTTAGGCCAAGTTCGCCCATGAAAGCATGTGAGAAGGCAAGTTCGGCCGAACTTGACTAGGTCAAGTTCGGGTGAACTTAACCCAAGTTCGACCCCAAGTTCGGGTGAACTTACTCCTTCCCATGTCCATTTCCAGCAAACTTGCATCCCTATAAATAGGTGCCTTGGCGATTTCATTTGTAACTTGGAGAGATTTTGGCACAGAGACGGCGAAGCTCTGTCAGATCCGGTTCTCGAATGTATTGAACTTTAGATCAATGAAAACAACCTTTAAATGAGTAATTCTTATTATTTGGTTAACTTGTCATTAGTTTCCGCCTAATCGGACAATAGATAACAAATTTAGGTTCCCATGCTAATCGTGGACGTTCCTACACCTCCAACCCTACTCCTATTTTTGAGCCACCTCAACCACCACCTACGGGTTTTGATAACCCTATTCCATCATATCCAAATGTGACCGGATATGATAATCCTTATAAAAAACCTCTACTGATTATAACTATCCGGCTCCGTGTTACGACCCCTATTTACAGGAGGTCATTCAAAATGCTTTATATCCACCTCCATTCCCTTATACTTATAGCACCCGGGCAGTACAAACCCGTTATCCGCACCGGTTGTTCCGAAACCACAACCACCACAACAAATCGAAGCTATTAACCAAGCGTTGGAACATGCAGAGCAAATCCAATGACAAGTAGAAAAGAATGAACGAAGAACAAGCAAGATCTTCAAGAAAATCTCAAAGATTGTCAAAGGAAAGAAAGATAATTGAAGATTTTACGTTATCTTTTATTTTGTAATTTAATTTCCAAAAGTCCTTTGAGGACATTGCATTGTAATCTCTTTCCAAAACTCCATATTTGGAAAAGTATTGTAATTTGTTTTATGAAATTTTGGATTATCTTTTATTTCTTTTCACAACTATTCAAGCATTCGTCTCGACATTTAATTCGAACTTTCACTGATCTATCCGAAATAAACAAAATCTTCTTAATGGTTTGAAGACAAATGACAAGCCTACATTATTGGCAATTATTAATGGTAGTTGTGACCATGTGGTGCACACTGACCAAAAAGGTGGAGGAGATATCTCCAAGCCTTATAGCCCCTATGGGGCGAATGAGACCATGGCTAATAAAATTATTTATTAAAGATCAAACCGGTTAAGATATAAATTCAATATCTTTTCCCATTTAACATTCAATGTAATGTTAATTGGCCTTGAATAATAATTTATTGTTGGCATGTAGTCCGATTATCGATATAAATGGCTAACCGAAATTCCGGTGGTGTCGATGGCGGACATGACAGTGAGGTGCATGATGACAGCAAGGGTGAAGGAAATAACCTTTTATCCCTAATTGCTGCAGAAGTCAACAAAGTTATGGCCGACTTTATGGAGAATTTTAAAGGACCAGGCTCAAAACATTCTAAATCCCCACCTATCCCTCCATCTTCCCTCATAAATCACAGATTTCACAATATTCCTCGAATGAGAGAAGTGAATCTAAACGTGTTGCCAAGTAGGAGCCCCAAAATAATAAGGAGGGGTGTTCCTACAAATACTTTGTCTCATGCAAACCTCATGATTCACGAGGGAGAAAGTAGCAATAGATGCCATGAAGTAGCTGGATGAAATCGAAACGGTAGTTGACATCAACGGTTGTGCTGAGAAGGACATCATTAAGTATGTGTCTCAGTCCTTTAAGAAGGATGCTCTAACCTGGTGGAAGGCCATGGTTCAATCTACGAGGAAGATCTCCATGTATAACATGGGAGGGTCGAAGTTTGTGGACCTAATCAAGAAACTTACTGCCATTCTCATGAGTTTGAAAAGGTGGAGTCTGACTTCTTGACTCTCACCATGTGGAACAATGATTGTCGGAAGTATGTCTCCGACTACAACTCTTTGTCCAAATTAGTTCCTTACGTGATTACTCCTGAATCCAAATGCATTGCGCGTTTCATTGGTAGTTTAGTACCTGAGATCAAAGGGATGGTGAAAGCCTCCGAAACCCAATATTTTAAGATCCATTGTGGATATAGCTCTCTCACTGACTCAAGATGAAGTGGGATTAAGGACAATCAAGGCTGAGATTGATAGGAAGAGAAATTCCAATAAGATAACCGCTTCCAAGGCTCGAAGAAAGGGAAGTTTAATTCCAATAAGAACCAACATAGGCCTAATGATGACAGGCCTGAGTGTAAGACTTGTGGAAGGCGACACTTGGGACAGTGTCGAACAGATCAGCAACCAAAACAATGTGGCATCTGCAAGGGAACTGGCCACAAAACTCATGAGTGTAAGGATTTGAAGAATGTTGTTGTTATGGGTGTGGTGAGAAAAGCCACATAAGGACCATTGTCCGCAATGGCGTACAACTGATGGAAATGCTAAATTGGGAGAGGAAATAAACCAAATGCCTGAGCTTTCCAGATGACCGATAGGAGGCGGTGAAGGTCATAAATGTTATAACGGGTACGTTTCTCGTTAGCAACATTTATGCACGTGTCTGATTTAATTCTAGAGCAGATAAATGTTTTGTAGACCACAAGTTTAGTGAACTATTAAATTTGCCCATAAGAACTTTAGAACATTCATATGAAGTATAAATGACAGATGGTAAATAGAATTAGCTTCCAAGATACTTGAAGGATGCACTATATCCATTAAGAATCATTTCATCCCAATAATCTTTTACCTATGACTCTAGCGGGATTCGATATAGTCTTAGGCATGCATTGGTATCCAATAACCAAGCCCGCATTGCCTGCGATAAAAACCTAATGAAATCAAATCCCCTTCTGATGAGACGTTCATTATTCATGGAGATCAACACTATGGGTTGCCTGAGAATGTATCTTTGCTTAAAACATCCAAGTGTCTGAACAATATATTGGTATAGTTGCATAGGTGCGTGGTAAGACCATATTTATGCAACAAAGGGAAAAAGCTTGCAAGAAGCTCAATTACCTTGTTTCTCGACCTGCATAATTGACTATTTTTTTTCTTTCTTTTGTTTTTTATAGTTCTCTTTGACATGCATGCCGTGCTAAGAGTTGTATTCTATAATATGAGAAAAATTAAATACATATAAGCATTTAATCCAAAAAAGTGAGGACACTTGTGGACCCATTTAATGTAAGGTTTTACTTGTTTCATTCATAGATTTGACATATTTCATTTAGATTACTATATTTTGACAATTTTTATATTTTTAATGAATGTTGACCCTTAACCTGTTTAATAATTTTTTTTGAAAAGCAATGTTTCTCCCTAAGTTTGAACCCGACCTTTAAGAAGAGCTTCACTCTAACTCTAAATGCTTTGTCACTTGACCCAACCTCCACCCATCTTCTAATATTCCTATACTTTACCCATCTAATATATATGTAGAAGCAATAAAAAAGGATCCTAGATTTAATAAGATTAAAATAGTAACATTATATATTAATTTAAAGAAACCAAAATAATTCACCTGCAAATTCCAAGAGGCACTCCTCAACTTTTGAAGAAGCTATTTGGCTTTATCAACAGTGGCATCTGGTGGCCATACTTAAGAATTGATTAATTGTTCATAATAAGCACAATCTGGAGAGTTCAAATCAGAAGAATTTTTTTTAAGAAGAAAAAAAAACAAATTTCAACCAATAGGAATACGTCAGTTTGCTTCATTAAATTTTTGTATTTAATGTCATTGTAAGGGTATATTGGTAAACTTTCATATATTATTAAATTGTAGTCTTCCTCATTAATAACTAACTAAATTAAATTTGTAACTTATTTTTAAAATATATTTATTTTTTTAAAATATATATTCTTTTTAAAAAATTAATTTAGAATGTAGCATAAATTACGATGGTGTGTAGGATAAATTGCGAGTTGTATAGGATAAATTTCAGAATGTGTATGATAAATTTCGGAATGTGTAGGATAACTTTTGATGTGTGTAGCAAAAAAATTTAGTATGAAGGATGAGAGTCTTTATGACTAATTAATTAGTCTAATAAACAATAAATGCGACGAGAGAAAAACTATTTCATGTTTTACATTTGTACCCTTTTTTTTTTCTTCTCAAATAAATTTCTTTTCAAATGAACCTCCCCTAAGAACAAATATTTGTTAACTATATATATATATATATATATATATATTAGACAACTGTTATCATCATTTTTTAAAACTACCTTGGAACATATAAATCATTCAACTCATTAGGTAAAACCATAACAGAAGAAGCAATCTTTATACAATGTAAGTAATAATACAACAATCGTCAATGAATACAAATCGACTAAAAATAAATCATTTAAAAGAACGAAATCGGAAGAACCCGAATCTTTCTACAATCTCAGTACAAAAACAACAATAACTTAAAGAATACTAAATGAATACAATAATCGATTTTCAAACAAAGTTAATACTATCACCATGGATTATAAAACCTAACTAACATTCAACATTACCCAGACGACGAATCGAACGATAAAGAGAACTCTGATTATGTCAAATATGAGAAAATATACGAATCGAACGACAAGTAATAGATTACCGTCGATTAGGAAGTATTGAAATCCGGTGAATAAAGATTGAAGCCAACTTTAATTTCGTCGCCTATGATTTTCAGAGAGAGGGAGAGAGAGGGGGATGATAAAATTAGGGGTAAAGTGATAAGAATAAAGTTTATGTTGGAAACTTTGTATATTAGGTAAGTGAATTAATAAAAATTGGGTATATCCATGGTATTCAGGTTATCCGTATAAGGTGTAAGTTTAGGCGGAAAAAGACATTTGAGGTGAAACATGGGAGTGACACGTGTCCCCCATAGGTTTTTTTATATAATATATAGATATAGATATAGATTCAGAGTAAATACATGGGGTGTAGTGGTTTTACTGTATATATTATCTAATAATGCCTTCATGTAATTTGAATATTTGTTTAGCCATGAGGTGTAGTCTAACATATTGACTGTTAATGGTGATATGACATGTTAGTCGGTATAGCATACCATTCCCTCCTTGTGTTAAGGGGGATTAAAGTGGTTATCTGTTAACATGTAAACGGATGTTAAGAGATTTAATTGACTATTCTTTTTTTATATGACCAAAAACCACTAAAAACCGGGATAGATGAAGTTAACAAGATGAAATCATTTGCTTGGAGTGAAATGGGGAAAACATGTGATGTGACACTTAAGTGGAGTTAAAGAAGCTTAAAGTATACCCCCAAGGTCTTATGTTTTCAACACATTTTGATTAAGGATTATCACAGAACTTTGATACTCTTACTAGATTTAGAGTGTATATGATTATGTTACTAAAATCTTGTGATTTGATAGACATATTGTTAGCCAGAACTATTATATTTTAGGACGTTGTATAAAAGTTTTATTAAAACTGTACCAGGACTTTGTAGTGAACGTTTAAATATTAAAAAGTTAATATTTGTGTGTATAGTGTTCTTAAATAAAAAGTGTTCTCAAATAAAGCTTTCAAGAAGGATTTTATATAGTAAAATTAAATATCGTCACATTTTCAGTATAAGTTATTTATTTCCGACCAAAATGGTTTTGGTGCATCGAGGTATAGATGCTGGGGATTTAAAATGTGTTCTATATGGTCATGGGGATGCAGATGTAGACCGTTTAATAGTTTCTTGTGTTACAGTGAAGACAATATGGTGGCTTATTTGTATATGGTTGAAGATTCCATGCATATTAATTATTCATAATGCACAAGATATATTGTAACTTTGCTTGGTTAGTCTCGAGTTAAAAAGAAATAGAGAGCTTTGAAAACTCAATGGTCTAAATACATTCAAGAGTTAAAAAAAAACACATTTATCTGAAAAGATAATAATACCCTCATGTGCAAGACAAATAACATAGTTAACTAAAAATTTTAACTGCTTAGTGCTTAAAGATTTAGGGTGTAATGCTTTTAACAAAAAAAGAACTTTGACTGTAATTATTGAAGTTAAAGGTATCCATTGCAATCCGCTAGAAACCTAAAAGACGAAAAATGTAATTTACCATTTTTTAAATACATATCTTGACGACGGTATACCTTAACCTATGTAGCACGGGGACTCCATTTATGTGGTCGTACCCGTCTCGGGTACTTGTCGGGACAGAAACACCATGGGTACTCGTCGGGGACGTTTCCATTGCCCGGGACGTATCTGGTAGAAGTGTCCAGCCCGTTTTCATTTATTTTTAGGGTTTTAACCATTTCAAATTCACAACTGGTCATAAATAAATAGATCTATCATATTCGGCTTCTCTAATCTTTAAACTCTCAACTCTCATCATCTCTAGTTCTCTATTGATTGCTGATCTCTCACTAGATGAACTGGAATTTGAAAATGATTTGATTATTGATAATTAGTTACCTTTGGAAGATATGGTATTTTTGGAATTTGTTTAATATTTTTTGTATTTTTTATTGCCATACCCGTATCTTGAAATTTTGAGTTTTGTCGTTCCTCGTTTCCGTATCATCCCCATAGCCCGATCCCGTACCCGTTCCAGTGCTACTTCGACCTTAACAAATTAGATTATATTTTATTATGTTGAGATAGTACACCGGTTTATTCAATTGTGCGATACATATGTTTTTTTTTAAAACATGACTCTTTTTTACTAATTATATAACATAAATTTTTTCAACACGTATAATATACGAGATTATAATATTGTTTATTGTTTATTATAATATATTATAAATATATAAATATAGAACACATTAAAGATAATATAATTTGAGCCAAATCACCGTAGTTATTTAATTCTAAACAATAACTCAATTAAATGTATTGTTTTAATACCGATGAAAGTACTTAAGGTTGTCTTATGGACCATCCGTCACATCCCCACACTTAAACGTTGCTTGCCCTCAAGCAACTCATTCAAGCAAACCATCATGACCCACAAAATTATCTTTCTTAAACAAACGTTCCAAATCAAACCAAGCAAATAACCATTACCTTTTACTAACTTACCATAGCAACTATACGAAACACACCCCTCACAATGACACTCCTCTCGGTGACAAATGGTTACTAGCAAGAATGTGCTAGAAAACTCTAAACGCAAATGTGTAATCGTGCAATAATAGGCTTGTGCATTAATCAAACCTTCGCCAAGATAACGCTTAAGCATGTAAATCAAAAGGACTTAAAGGGTTGTAACGAGGCTAAGTGTATGGGTATGGAATGAGGGAATATGTAAAGTAGCGCAATGATCCGACCCGGCTTTATTATTACATCAAAACAAACAGAACTAACTATCTACGATCTTGCATCTCTTTTTGTTTTTTTTTTTTCTTCTTTTTTTTTCTTTCAAACTACTACAACTTTTATTCTCGTTCTTTTGTATTTTCTCAATTTTCTCTTTATCTTTCTTTTTTTCTTAAATACTATCAATAACATAAACAATAAACAAGTAACTACTAAGCCAGGTCTTCTCAAACGGGTAAAATTTTAGAAGGTAGGCACGGGTTATCAAATGATAGGCAAATAAGCTCAAATAGGGCTACTAATAGACCAAACCCCCGCCTCTCTCGCTACCAAAGTCATATATGTAATGTATGAGGCCCAACCCCCATGTTCCCACACTCACACACATCGCAACGAGGCTACCAAATTGCCCTTATCATCTTCACAAACATGCTAAGCTATGGCCTCGGAACGTATCTAATGCACAAGTTCTAATGCACTCACACACACCGCCACTCTCAATCAAAGAAATATTTCTAACAATGTAATTATGTGGCCCAAATGCTCACCAATGAAAGGACAACGGGTTGCCGGTTTGTCGTGAGGGTCTAAGGTCAAGTGTTCAATTCGGACGATACTCGCTTGATTTAAAGAATTTTCAAAATTTTCCCCTATCCCCACACTTGGGATACATTATCCCAATGAATGGCTTTGGAAAGAACAATTGCTTACAAAACACAAACCACAATTTTTTTCTTTTCTCAATTTTTTTCATTTTTTTTGAAAAATGGAAAAAAATTTCCCTCGTTCCCACACTTGGGATACACTGTCCCCAATATACGGTTTTGGAAGATGTGAAAACTACAAAACTACAAACAATTTTTTTTCAACGAAATAAAAGCACACAAATTAACTATCAACATTTCAAAGCTAAGAAACATAAAAAGACTAAGGAATGAGTACATGGATCTGGTGAAGTTGGTACAATAGATGTTGTGGATGTTCTGAATCCCTACCACCTTCACACAAATATCCACACATCTTTCTCACACTTAGTGCAAAATCTCGGGTTACCTCCCGAGCAGCGCTAAGTTTTTAGGTCTTCAGCCAGACCATGCCACCGCCATTTATGGTGGCTCCAAGAAACGGTTTCCTGCCATCTCTGTCACACCCCGACCCGCAGCGGAAAAGGTGATCGGGGCATGATTGGGTTATCATCAAAGCTCATGACATTTATTTTAACGTTTCATATTCATTAATACAATTTAATGGAAATTTACAATCTTAATTACATCATGACCTAAACATCAATCTAAGCTTCTTTGTTTTCTTCTAAGGCATTTCCTATGTTTTGCTTACTTCATCCTGTTCACCTGTATCTTGTGTAAAAAGGGTTTTTGGATCAACAAAAAGTTGGCGAGTGAATCCTATGGAAAACATTTGAACAACTTTATTTAATTGATTATAAAATAAGTGCACAACCACACATGAGTAAAAATAGATGTAAACTTATTCACCAATCAATTTAATAATAAACAAATACACACATGAACAATAATAGAATGTTTAGAGGCACGCGTTGCTCAACTCGTCTCTCACGAGGAACTGATGGGCCTAATGAATGAATTGCATAAACTTGACAATATGAAATACATAACTACAAACAATATAAACTCAATAATACACACATAAACAATAATGGATTTGTTTTGAGGCACGCGTTGCTCAACTCGACTCCCACGAGGAACTGATGGGCTTAATGAATGACTTTCATATAAGTTGACAAAATGAAATACATAACCACGACAATATAAATAATCTAAGTTTAGATCACAATATGGTATGGCACAAGTTTAAATAAACGAGTTTAATATTTTATGACACATGACACACCCCAAAACGTGTAATTAAAAAGGGGGAATTGTAAGATTCACTCACAGTGGGTGCGTTCGGTTGATGATGTTGAATGCACGCGAAGTGGTTTTTAACCACGAGTGAAATTAACCTAGATAAATAGCATTATGGTTCGGTAAGTAAACGGATTTTATTAATCCATTTTAGTAGGATTGTTGGGTGTATTTTTGTGAGTTTAAGGCTATTTTCTAACCTTAAAAATGTTATTTTTAAGTATTTTTAATTGATTTTTAATTAAAATAAATAAATAAAAATAATAAAAAGTTGACTTTTTTTGACCATTGACCGTTGACCATTGACCATTGACCATTGACCTTGACTGTTTGACCGGTTCGTATGCGTGTAAGTGTGCGCTGAGTGAGGCTCGAACCCGAGACCTCCCGTACGCGTGACCGCAGCTCTACCAACTGAGCTACGTGTCTAACCCGAAATATTTCTGTTTTTAATTATATTTATATATTAATTAGATTAATCCGAAAATCAACTTATTTCTAAAAAGATTTTAGTCAGTGACTCGGTGCGCTCCACAGGTCTCGAACCCGGGACCTGTGGGTTGAGTTAACACAGTCCACCGCTGGACTGTGTGTCTAACTTGTTAAATAATCCGATTTATATTATACTTATGAACAAACTTCATTATTTCATTTCTGCTTGTTTTAAAAAGTTAGATAATTGTCTGAATCGGTGCAGTAGACCGGATTCGAACTCGTGACGTGTGTTTAAACATTCACACAGTCCACCGATGGACTATGTGTCTATCTTGGTTATTATTCCGGTTATTATTAAACTTAACATATACAGCGGTGACTCCGGTTCAGTTAACAAAAAAAAGAGATTTTTATTAAGGCAAGCATGCGTGGGACAAGATTCGAACTCGAGACATTTACGTGTTTAATGTGCACACAGTCCACCGCTGGACTGTGTGTCTAACCCGAGTTATAACTTGATTTAAATTAAACTTATAGACAACGGACACTTCGTCTTCTTCGTTAGATTTTAACCAGAATCGGAAGTCCGACTGGTTCGATGTTTTAATCGTGTTCTTTAGTGTTTTGAGGTTAATTACAGATGAGATATGTAAAAAGAATGAAAGATTTAAGCGTAAGGTATACCGACTGGACTCCTCTGTTTCTCCGGCAGAACTCCGGCGACAGCAAAAGATTCCGGCGTCGTGTGTCTTGCAGCAGAGAGTCTTCAGAAAGCTTGAAAAGGATGTGGGTGACTTTGGTATAAGCTCAGGGGATTCAGTAAGGCTCAGAAGTGAAGGGTTCGGTATTCCGGCGATGTGCAGAAGTTTCCCGGCGAATGGAATTACGTCAGGTAAAGGTGCGGTTTTGAGCGAAAAAGCTTGCAGAGGTTTGAGGGGGTATTTATAAGGCAGGTCATCGATGAATTTGGTCTGATTTCCGACTTGATTCATCGGTTAGAAATTCTCCGGCGGTTATAGCTTGTGTCGCGGACTCAGGCGTCGGTTATAACCGATGTAGTGATTAAGTTTTACGTTATAACTGAAGATATCGTAAATTCTTGGCGAGTTAGTCGAGATTCCGACGACTGAAATTTGGGTGCCGGTTTTTGAATTTGGGAATCATGATATGAATTAATTGATTCTAATAATTAACAAGAAACACTAGTGGCGCAGTGATTGAGTGTGTGTGTGTTAAGTCTGCTGAACCGGTTAACTGACCCGGTTTCGAAACCCGGCAGAACCATTTTATTTTTATTTCATTATTTTTAACAATTTTTCAAAAACAAATTATATATTCCAATATAATAATTAATTATGTATCGTTTAAAATTAATTTGGGCATTAATACGCCATGAAATTTTAAACTGGTTGTTCGGTTAATAAACGGAGCGGGTTTGGTAAAATCCGTTTTTTACGGATGTTACAATCTCCATCACTGCATTGTGCCATTGGGTAAAATGCATCCATCACATGTCCAATTGGTGGGTAATCAAATACACACCTGCTTGAACCCTCTTGTTTTTTCTTCACAATCCGGTGGTTTAGTTGTTTTCATGCTTTGAAACACACGTTTCATATGACCACTAGACTCACTACCCTTTTCCTCAATAGACTCATAACTAATCACCCTAGTCTGAACATCAAAGAAAAACTTACAGTTCTTTTCGGTCATGGTAATGATCCCGTCTCTACAATTGATTTGAGCATTTGCTGTGTATAGAAACGCCGACCTAAGATTACCCTTTGTTGTGTTGCCCTCTTAGTTGAAGCATAGTCCAAGACTAGAAAATCCACCGGATATTCAAATTCTCCTAATTGAATCATAACATTCCTTACCACTCCCCGTGGACGCCTCCCACTTTCATCCACCAAGCTCACTATGGTGTTTATAACTTGCAACAGACCAAAGTCATACATGTCATATAAGTCACCTGGTAACACACTCAAGGCGGCCCCGTAGCCCAACAATGTTTGAGGAATTTTTAATTTTCCCACTCGGATAGGCACGATTGGTGCTCCATACTCTTTGTCATCTCTACCTTGGCATCTTTTCCTATACATGCACTCACTTGACACGAGGAGGTTAGAAATGTTTCATTAAATTCACTTTTAGGAACGGTGCTTACCACATTAATGTCACGCTTTTAATGTTCTTGGGATTTGTCACTGTGTCACTTGGTAGTTGACCTTTGTTCTTTTTCAAAAGTGCCACCTCACTTGCAAGTTGACCCATTTGGGTGGTTAAAGATTGAATGGCCTTGTCATGAATTTCATGTTTTTGCAAATGAACCTCGTCCATCTGATTTCTTCTTTGCATATCTTGTTGCGTCATTTTAGCATGTCCATAACTTCATTCCCACATGAAGTAACTTGACCCGAAGAGCCACTTTGATCACCACCCGGTTGTTGAAATTGCCATTGGAAGCCTTGATTATTGAATTGTTGGCGAGGAACATAATTTCTTTGACTTCCTTGAAAGTTAGGATGGGCTTGATTAGTCGGGTTTCCATATCTAAAATTTGGGTGGTTTCGCAAACCGGGGTGGTAGGTGTTTGAGTTCATGTTGTAATTTCTACCACCGCCCCCTTGAATACCACTGCCCCCTTGAATGGCATTCACCTCGTCCACTTGTTCTTGAACAACCCCCACCAAACACACATCCGCCGTATGACCCAATTCTCTACAATTGCTACAAACATCATAAACCTGATTCGTTTGAACTCCTCCATCATCCACAGCATGAACTTGTGGTCGGGTGATAACATGTCTCGCCTTCCTTGATGCTTGTGCTTTCCGTTTGAAATTATAAGACATTTGCTCCGAGAAGGCCCAATCTGTCACACCCCGATAAATCGATTACATCAGAGCCGGGGTGATAGACTGGTATTTTCATTGCACAGCGGAAGTATTTAATGCTAAGACTTCTAGAAAGTGAACGCCCGCTAAGTACTCGAATCCCAATGGGTTCTCCTATTCCAACCGTGCCATAGTTTGAAAATATAACATGAGAAAGGACATGCGGAAAAATCAACATAAAGTTGACAAGTTCATAGTTTGTTCGAAAAAGTTTTGAAATAAATCTTTTGATAACACTTTAATTAGTGTTGAGAAAAACGTAATAAAATCAGTTTTCTCGTCATATCATATGAAAACCTTCTATGCATTATAAAACTCGTTTAACCGTCAATGTCCGTTTTTAACAAAGAAATAATAAATCCGGTATGTATAGCATAATAAACTTGTAAGATCATTAGTGTTTAGCTAGGACACTAATCTGTATGCAGAATAGGAGGTAACCAATCCTTGACCGACTTAATTGTGTCAGAGACACTTGTTTTAGACACAAAAGCACTCTGTAACTTCTGTTTTTATCGCCGTTCAGAGTGGGGCTCGTCACACCCAATAGATCTATCCCAATGTTCCTAGGTACTTGTTTATACATTAATGGCCCCTATGTTTGAGCCTTATTCGCATATGATCTAAATATTTTCATATCCAGCTATACAAATCATAACATGTATATATCCCCAAGCGTTTGAAACTATAAAACGTTTAAATAAAGGGGAAAACATGAACTCACAAAGTCATTGTGCCTCACACAAGTAAAAATGAGCCTAGCCCGTTTGAGTTTAAAAGAGGACCTACCTGTCCCCTTGTTTGTATATAGGACAACCTAGTCCCGTTATAATTAACAAAATCCCATCACTAGTTATGAAACTCATGCCTGTTTCGAAGATACACGTATGTTTTTGTATAAATCGGTATGTATAGTAGTATAACCCATTTGTAACCATTCATGTAGTTATAATTCGTTTGTGACATGGTTTAAAATATGTTGTTTTCATTTCTCGAAATATTGTGTGCGTTTGTAAAACTTGCATATCTTTTGTAAACCAGTATGTTTAGTATAAGCCAATCGTAAACCATTCGTATAGTTAGAAATTTATTGTTAACATGATTTAGAATCTGTATTTTCGTTTATCGAAATACTGTGTACTTTTGCAAAACTTGCATGTCTTTCCACCCCGAAAACATTTATAAAAATGAAAAACCATAAAAAGTGGGGGGTTATGAACTCACCTTGATGCCCAATGCAAAGATAGTATAATAAGATTCCATAATATTGTTTCCCAAAAGTAATTCTCTAGCACAGCAATCTATCTCCTTCCTAACAAGGAATAACTTTTAAGTTCTACTAAAAACGTAGTTAATCTACGTGTCACTTAACATACTTATGTATCCATATGATCGGTAATATTTATTAAGTCTTAAAATACTTAATTTCCATGAGGTTTAAAATTTATATATATATATATATATATAAAAGTATATTTATAGGATCATGTTAGTCGTTTCGAATGATCGTACTTATATGTAACGAATATGTATATGAAAATAAGTTGCTATAACTCATAAATATATTAACAAATATTCCGAATAGTTGTCATATACGACTCGTCATAGTGTTTTGTAAGATGTAGACATTTATATATATGTATATGTAACGTAAGTATATGTGTATATAAATATCGTGTGGTCTAGATAATACTCTCACGTCTCGTACGTAATTATCAAAATAATTATACAGTTATATGCTTGTTAGGAATCACTCTCGTTTGTTTGTTATCGAAATAATTCGGAAAATGTTATTTACATGATCGTATGGTATTGCGTCATAGTTTGTTTTGATGTTTAAAATAGATATAAATGTAATAATTATATTTATTCTATAAGGTTTCGAGCGTAGAAGTTGTAAATAAATATAACTTAATTATATTTATTTTATATTTATTCTTTAAGTGTTTGAAATAAATATAACTAATTATATTTATTTTATAAAAGTTTTTGGTATCGTTCACTAGTAAATCGTGTTTGTCGAGATGTTGTATACTCGTTTGTAGGTCGTAAAGCATCGCCAAAATAAATATACTTTTATATTTATTTTATAAAAATACTTGAATCTATAGATGTCGTTTTTAGTTTATAAATACGCTCGTATTACGGATTTTTAGAAAAACGGGTATAGTTTCCTTTGTTTTTAGGATGCCCCGACAAACTAAGTTGTCGATAAATATTTTTCAAAACACAACAAGTAATGTAATAACGATATATAATTTTTTTCAAATGTGTAAAAGGCATTTTTTGTCGCGTATAAGTTTAATAAATATAATATTATATATATTATGTGTCGGTTCGGTCTTTAACTAGTATATATGTGTAATGTACAAGTCCAACTAGTTAGTAATTAGCTCGTATGAAATTTGTCGTTTTTAATTGTTCGGGTCGGTTTAGAGCTCGTGACGTTAGAACAATATTTATATAAATAATATATTTTTTTCGTGTCGATAGAGATTTACCAAGACTCGTGTCGATTCGTTGACCGAGCTTGACCGGTTAACCGGGGTGTCACCCGAACTCAAATCTGACCCGAAACCAAGTGAACCGAAACTGAACCGAGTCGAACTAAACTCAAACCCGAGCCATGCACCACCATCACCGCCGCCGTTCGGCCGACCCAGAGCCGCACTCGGCGGCTGCGCTGCTTTAAACCACTGCCACCACTACCGTGGCCTCCATCACCCCATAAAACTGTTCAAAACCAGTTCTCGTTAACCGAGTCCCAATTCTCAAAAGAAATAAACGTAAGACAGAGCCGAAAAACTCACCGTAATTATCACCAGAAAATAAAAACTCATGAAAATGAGCAGAAATACTCCTAATAAGCCGATCTAAACATGCCGAAAACAAAAGTTCAAAACGGGCTCGCCGGAAAAGTTGACCGAACTTCATACCAGCTCAAATGACTCCGAATTTTCGAAAACGGACACCACCATCGTGTTGGGAAACTCGAAATAGTAGGGGTAGGGTAGTTCTGGCCAGAAAAAGGATGTCCGGAGACATTACCGCCACCGCGCTTGCGACGGCGCCGCCGTACCGCCGTTGCCGGCCTGGTGCCGGCTTCGTCTGTTCTCCGCCGGACACCACCGGCTTTGCCAGACGCCGGCCGGATTCCGGTCACCGGAAGATGTTCTAGAGAAGGAAAGTTGAGAGAGATTAGTGAGTTAGGGAGAGAATGTGAAAGATGAAAATGAGTATGAATGGTTATAAAGGGGTTTATATATGTAGGGTTTTTTATGTGGGTTGGGCTTTTAGGTGGGTTGGGTCTAAAGCCCAATATCAGGATCCTAGTTTTCATATGGTCCAAACGCATTTCTAAGGCTCGTTTTCAAACCCGGACGTCATAAAATGTCATATAACATTTTTTATTATCTTCTTAACGTTCGTTATTTGCGTAATTAAAACCCGAAAATACTGATTGTCACACAATCATCTTGCTCGTAGTTGTTACCAAACGTACCATTGGTAACCGACATCAAGTCACGAGCATCCTCCTCACTTACCCCTCATGGAAAGCATTTAACAACTCCCAAAGAGCAATACCATGGTACGACCAGGTTTTAAGCATCATGTTGAACCTTTCAAACGCTTCGTGAAACATCTCTCCCGGTTGTTGTTGAAAGCTTCTCAAATTCCTTCTCGTCTCATTAGTCTTTTTGGCCGTGAAAAACTCTTCCAAGAACCGTTGTTACATTTCAGCCCAAGTATAAACCCAAGCGGAATGCAATGTATAAAACCACCTCTTAGCCTTATCTTCCAATGAAAACTGAAACAAAACCAACTTGACATCGTCCGATGTGAAACCTTACCCACCAATAGTGTTACAAATAGAATAATATGCCTCCAAGTGAAAATAAGGTTCTTCCATTGCTAACCCCTTAACTTCAGTAAACTTTAGAGAGCATTAGTCCTCACTTCAAATGTTCTTCCATCCGGGTGATGAGGAATTACTATCGGAGAAGGGTTGTTAGTGATAACTGGACAAAAATGAGCTTCAACCCCTCTTACCACTTCTCTATGATGCCTTCGAGGAACACCCAAAGGTACTCTCGGTTGACCCGATTGCCTTTGAACTTGCCTTTGAGGTGCAACTTGATGAAATTGTGGCGGAGGCACTTGTTGCTGCGGCATTGGTCTTTGAATTTGGGGACCTGTGGTGGTAAGTGTTGTGGTACAATCTGTTGTTGCATGATTTGTTGTTGTTGAGGTCTACCAAAACCTTGCACTCCTTGACCTTGCACATAAGTATAGTCCCCTTGATCTCCACTACCCCTCAAAACATATCCTTCCTCATCATATCCTGAAAAATCTTCCTCATATCCATCATTATATCCATCTCTTCTTGCTCCCATAGTTTGCAAATAATGAGGTTGTTGATATTGCAAACCCGGTTGGAATGGTGGTTGGTAAGTAGAAGTAGTATGAACTATTGATGAACTTGGTTGAAATTGATGTGATCGTGGTATTTGGTGAGAAGAGGATGCTTGGCAAGCGGTTGGGAAGAAAGATGAAAGAGGTGGGACGGTTGATGCAGGGGTATGGCTAAAGGAATGTTCAGTTTTGGTACTTGCGGGTAATGTAACGTTGGTTGGTGAAGGATTGGTAAGATTTGGTGTAGGTGTAGGTGTGGATGGTGTTGTTGTCACACCCCGACCCGCAGCGGAAATGGTGATCGGGGCATGATTGGGTTTTCATCAAAGCTCATGACATTTATTATAAAGTTTCATATTTATTATTTCTTTTTAAAGGAGAATCATTACAATCAATCATACTAGTACAACATGTTCTATATATTTTTCAAGACTTCATTATTTTTCTTCTAAGGTAATTTCCTATATGTTCCTTGCTTCAACCTGTCCACCTGTATCATGTGTAAAAATGGTTTTTGGGTCAACAAAAAGTTGGCGAGTGAATCCTATGAAAACATTTAAACGTGTTTATTGACTCGATTATAAAATAAAGTGCATAACCAAATATGAGTAAAAGTAGATGTAAATTTATTCACAAAACACATAATATTAAATATTGCACACAATACATCAAATGATTGTTTTTAGGCACGCGTTGTTCAACTCGTCTCCCACGAGGAACTGATGGGCCTAATGAATGATTTTGAGGCACGCGTTGTTCAACGAACTGATGGGCCTAATGAATGTTTTTGAGGCACGCGATGTTCAACTCGTCTCCCACGAGGAACTGATGGGCCTAATGAATGTTTTGCACACAACTTAACAAATATGTAAACACACCTCACGACAAACAATATTATAAGTTTAGATCATATAATGGTATAGCACGAGTTTGAATAAGCGAATTAATTTAAGTGACACATGATACACCCCAAAACATGTATAAAAAGGGGAGTTTGTAAGAATTCACTCGCAGTGGTTGCGTTTCTTGGATTGATGATGAATGCGCACGAATTTGGATTTAACCACGAGAGAAACTAACCGAACAGTTGTGATCTCCGATGAAGTTCCGGTGAATGAAAGAAATTCCGGCGAAGTGTAACTTGCGACAGAGGATCTACAGGAAGTTTGAGGTGAGTGTGGGTGACTTCTGTCTGAGCTCTAGAAATCCTAGTTATAGAGTAAGGCAATAATGGGATAGATTCGGTTTTCCGGTGACTAACTCCGGCAGTTTCAATAATTTCCGGCGACTTGCAGGTTGAACAGAGAGTTGAGCAGAAAGTTTTGGGTAATGTTTTGAGATGGTATGCGAGTGAAATTGAGATGAGATGCATCAGTATTTATAGTGCCCAATATCAACACATGATTTCGGTTTCAAAATTTCGGTCAAGATGAAATTGTCTAACTGATTGCATAACCGACTGGGGATTGTTGACTCCTTGATTGAATCTATCGGTTACATTCGAGGATTGACGAGGAAAATCCGGTTTCTTGATGATAGCCGGTGACTTAGCGTGGCTGTTTCTTGTTTGAATCCGGATCTCTTCTTAAGTATTATTTGTTTCGTAATATTCACAAGGAAGGCAAGTGGCGGAGCGGTGAAGTGTTTGTTTGTTGGAACCTGCTGACCCGGGTTCGAAACCCGGCAGCTCCCTTTTATTTTTTACTCACTTATTTTTATCATTTATTAATTAAAATTTTTAAATTCTAAAATGTTTATTAATTATGTATTGTTTAAAATTAGTTTGAGCCCTAAACATGCAACGAAAATTTTAACTGGATGTTCGGTTAATAAACGAAGCGGGTTTGGAAAACCCGTTCTTTTTACGGATGTTACAGTATCCCCTACTTTTAGAAATTTCGTCCCGAAATTTAAGTAGTGGTATGTTTGACTTGAAGAGGGTGCTTTAATTTTTGACAATTACCTAATTATAAGTGGGTGAGAGTTTGAATTTTATTTGAGGCGGTAACGTTCCTAGTAAGGGTTGAATACCCTGCTACAGGAATCGCTTTTTGATGCCTAAGATAAAGAATATTGATAAACAGAGTTGATTGACTAGGTATGATCTCATACACAAGAGTTTTGATACGTTTGGAAAGATAAGGTTATACCCTAAAACAAAACTTCTACTACTAAAACCTACATGGAACCTCTCATAACTGCCTGACAATGCCTCTGATCCTTTGGCAAGAATACTTATATATAGGAAGTACCAGCGGCGTATCCACCATATTCTTGTCAAATTTTCATTGGCTTTATCAGTAAATTATGATTAGTTCTATGTGACTCTAAAACATAAACAAACACAACAACCAAAGCTTGAGTCTTAATTCTGAAAGTATAATGACTGAATGATGACAGTACCTCTCTCGTTTGTTATGATGAAGGGGTTAGTCTAGGTAAAAGTGAGACACAACCCAACTTCTTTGAATGATGAGATTGAGATACGTCGAGATGTATGATGATAATGTTAAATCAATGAGTATAAAACAAAACTGAAATAGTAATTCTCATTAAGATTCTTGGATAAATTTCCAATTTATAATTGAGATACGTGAAGATTGAGATAACATAAAGAAAACATAAAAACTAAGCGGTTGGAGTTGAATCTTGATTTTTGGTGAAGAAAACTAGTTGCGTGGTTCGTTTGGGCCGTTATTATCTTCAACAGGATTGGCATTGATGTTGTAAACTCTTCCTCTTGCTGGCGGTGGAGCTGGGTTTGCTTGATTTGCTTGGTTAACTGGGTTTGCTTGAGCTTGGGCGTTTATGATGTTAACCAATCGAGGGTACGTGTTTCTAAAATGGGTAGGGTCGCCACAATTGAAACAAGGTCGAACATATGGGAACATGGGGTATTGGGGTGGTTGATATGTTTGGATCATGCTTGGAGTAGGGGGTGAGGTTTGGTTTTGAGAGGTGCGGCAAACCTTGCTCAAATGACCATAGCGTCCACAATTCGCACATAGTCGACAAGGTAAGGTAGATGGATGGTGATAGAAACAGGTGTTGCATTGAGGGTGAGGTCCAATGTAAGGTTTCTTATTTGGGTAAGTTGAGTTGGGTGCTACTTGAGTGATTGGGATAGCTTGGAGGGGTACAACTTGTGAAGCTGGTTGATTGCGTTGGGTGACAGCGAAAATTTGCCCATCTCGTTTTCTCTTAGAAATGGGTTGAGAAGGGGATTCGGTTTGGGTGGAGTTTGAGGTTTCCGTTGATGCTTTATCCTTCTTCTTCTCCTCCTTGAAGTCCTTATTCCGTATGCGGTTCTCGGTGAGCTCTGTAGCTAACTCCATTGCTGCTTCCAAAGTTGCAGGTGTGGTACTTATTATAGGGTCTTGAATTTTTGAAGGAAGACCTCGAATGTAGTGCTCGATCAAACGGTAGAGAGGAGTGAACAAGTTGGGGACCATCTGATTCAACTCAAGAAATCTCTTGTTGTATGTGGTGTGGTCACCTTCCTTTTGTTTCAAAGAATAGAACTCATCCTCTAATTTCTTGATTTCGCTTCTTGGACAGAAACGTCTTGTCATGATCTCCCTCAATTCTTCCCAAGTCAAAGTCATAGCATTCTCAGTACCTCGCTTGGCCTTCTCTGTATTCCACCATGTAAGTGCTACTCCAAACAAACGACCGGTAGCATATCGCACCTTGCGATCATCGGGGCAGTCGCAATTGAGAAAGGTATTTTCAATCTCCTCAAACCAATGGAGGAGAGCGGTGACACCTTACGTCCCTTCGTATTTTGGAGGATCGCAGGATTTGAAATGCTTGTAGGTGCATTTAGTGGCTTTTGGGGAGGATTGACAATGTTTTGATCTTCTTGGTGGATTGGGTTGACGGGATTAGCGGTAAGGGCTTGTTGAACTTGAACTACGATGTTGGGTATTACGGCCGCCATTTGTTGAGCGATTTGGGCAGCCATGCTCTCGCGGGCTTTTCCTGATTTCATTTTTCTACGAGAAAGACTAGAAGACATCTACAAGGAATACGCATCGAGAGTATGAGTTTGACGTTTTAGGTGTCATGTGTCGTATTAGGAATGAACATTCATAAAATAAATATAGAATAATCAATCTACTACATCCATAGGATGTCTTGGGCTTTGCTCGTAATTGGGCCTTGCATGCCGCCATACTTCACCTTCGTAATCATGTGGGCCCCCATGATTACCGGGTCTTTCATATGGTTCGCATGTGTTAGCCTGGTTACGTACACTAATACCCGGAGAAAATCGAGAAATATGTATGTAACGTATGAAATTCGGAGTGCATCCAGGTGTGGACACGGTGACTCCTCAAAGTGGGGTTAGTTCTAACGACGTTTGGTGTGGCATGCTTTGGCCTAATAGGTCCTTCGTACTCTCATCGTTAGTCCCCAGGTAGGCAAACTGGTCCGTTATAATGGATTTATACGAATGCCAACCTAGACAGGACGTTCCGAATACCGGTACTCGTACCCTTACAGTTACTACATGCCCGTCGTAGAACTCACTTTGATGAGATTGATAAATGAAAGGAAAATGCGACAAAATCTTGAATAACGGAAGTATGAAGATGATTTGAATATGTGAACATTGAAATATGCGTGATGAAGGTATATGTAAGCATGTTATGTTTGACTATAAGTATAACTCATTAAGTATCACACAAATTGTTAGTGGAAGTGTTTGAATGCATTTGTGTATGTAATAAATATGAAACAAATAAACATCATGAGTTTGCATGTAACCACATAAACAATTAAAATCTAATCAACTATAGTATAGGCTCTAAGGGTCTAATAACCTATCATATATCCCTATAGTCAAAAGCTCTGATACCAATCTGTCACACCCCGACCCGCAGCAGAAATGGTGATCGGGGCATGATTGGGTTTTCATCAAAGCTCATGACATTTATTATAAAGTTTCATATTTATTATTTCTTTTTAAAGGAGAATCATTACAATCAATCATACTAGTACAACATGTTCTATACATTTTTCAAGACTTCATTATTTTTCTTCTAAGGCAATTTCCTATGTGTTCCTTGCTTCAACCTGTCCACCTGTATCATGTGTAAAAATAGTTTTTGGGTCAATAAAAAGTTGGCGAGTGAATCCTATGAAAACATTTAAACGTGTTTATTGAATCGATTATAAAATAAAGTGCATAACCACATATGAGTAAAAGTAGATGTAAATTTATTCACAAAACGCATAATATTAAATATTGCACACACATACATCAAATGATTGTTTTTGAGGCACGCGTTGTTCAACTCGTCTCCCACGATGAACTGATGGGCCTAATGAATGATTTTGAGGCACGCGTTGTTCAACGAACTGATGGGCCTAATGAATGTTTTTGAGGCACGCGATGTTCAACTCGTCTCCCACGAGGAACTGATGGGCCTAATGAATGTTTTGCACACAACTTAACAAATATGTAAACACACCTCACGACAAACAATATTATAAGTTTAGATCATATAATGGTATAGCACGAGTTTGAATAAGCGAATTAATTTAAGTGACACATGATACACCCCAAAACATGTATAAGGGGAGTTTGTAAGAATTCACTCACAGTGGTTGCGTTTCTTGGATTGATGATGAATGCGCACGAATTTGGATTTAACCACGAGAGAAACTAACCGAACAGTTGTGATCTCCGATGGAGTTCCGGTGAATGAAAGAAATTCCAGCGAAGTGTAACTTGCGACAGAGGATCTACAGGAAGTTTGAGGTGAGTGTGGGTGACTTCTGTCTGAGCTCTAGAAATCCTAGTTATAGAGTAAGGCAATAATGGGATAGATTCGGTTTTCCGGTGATTAACTCCGGCAGTTTCAGTAATTTCTGGCGACTTGCAGGTTGAACAGAGAGTTGAGCAGAAAGTTTTGGGTAATGTTTTGAAATGGTATGCGAGTGAAATTGAGATGAGATGCATCGGTATTTATAGTGCCCAATATCAACACATGATTTCGGTTTCAAAATTTTGGTCAAGATGAAATTGTCTAACTGATTGCATAACCGACTGGGGATTGTTGACTCCTTGATTGAATCTATCGGTTACATTCGAGAATTGACGAGTAAAATCCGGTTTCTTGATGATAGCTGGTGACTTAGCGCGGCTGTTTCTGGTTTGAATCCGGATCTCTTCTTAAGTATTATTTGTTTCGTAATATTCACAAGGAAGGCAAGTGGCGAAGCGGTGAAGTGTTTGTTTGTTGGAACCTGCTGACCCGGGTTCGAAACCCGGCAGCTCCCTTTTATTTTTTACTCACTTATTTTTATCATTTATTAATTAAAATTTTTAAATTCTAGAATGTTTATTAATTATGTATTGTTTAAAATTAGTTTGAGCCCTAAACATGCAACGAAAATTTTAACTAGATGTTCGGTTAATAAACGAAGCGGGTTTGGAAAACCCGTTTTTTTGACGGATGTTACAGTTGTTTGACCCGTCGTGGGAGGTGGTGGTTCCATTGTATTACTTGGTGTAACAGGTTTAGTAGGTGAACCAATGACTTTGTTTTCTCGTAGTAGGACTCGGTTTCGTCGCGAAGTTCGCTCAATTTCCGGATCAAATACTAGTGGTGATAGCTTGTGAGAGCCTCTTGTATGCATGCACCTGTAAATACTTGCACACTAAACCCAACCAGCGTAAACCCAGAAAAATAACAAACCAAAACTACAAAAGATAACACACGTTGCGCACTACTCCCCGGCAACAACTCCAAAATTTGGCGTGAAGTCGTAGTCTCACGCAAATTTAATCCAAATACTACTAAATAGTAGCTTTGTTAATTAACTAATTTTAAACTAAATAACTTTGTTAATTAACTAATTTTAAACTAAATGCAGAAAGTAATTTCAATGATTAGATTGGTTGGTTTAAGTAACTAAACTTAACTAAAAATGCTTATCAAAGGTTGTAATTCACGGTTTCACGTTTCCATGAACGATAATGTTGACATTTAATTAGGAAGAACTACATAGACATAGTACATGAAAATAGGTTTGATTGTGATAAAATGGGACCAAGTGCTTGGATTACAAGAACGCAAGATTGTCACCCGATGATCAGTTACATATAGCCAACCCCAAATCCCTCCCAATAAATCTCGATTGCCAACGGCACCACGAACTGATGGTTTAGAAAACGATGTTCAACAATATAAACAATTACAATCAAACTCATAAACACCACAATAACATAACTAAAATGATCAAATTATTGTCCTACAAATAACATAAACATCAACAATCATTCAAAGGAAAACCTTACAATCTCGAGGAAAACATACCAAAACTTAGCCACACATAACTTGGTTCGTCATCACTTCAATCCTAATGTTCATACGAATCAAACAAAGAAACGAATGATTAAACAACCCCAAATATTGTTTTGACACCTAATTTTCGCGCTGGAACTGCTCCCAAACGAATACCAATGATTAGATAATGAAAAGACCTTTGAAACCACTTCTTTATTGGCAGTTACACTTTCTTCATCTAAGCCTACTGTAAGCTACGGTGGCTACCATAGCTTACGGTAGCTTTCAAGTCTTTACGCTCATTCTTACTGCCTTACGGTAGGGTTCTTGTCTTTGGCGGCTACCGTAGCTTACGGTAGGTACCGTAAGCTTTGGTAGGGTCTGGGCAAAAATATTTGGTTCTTCAATTAGCAGCTATGAAACACCAACTCGATCACTTCCTTCCAAAGCTGCAATTCCACTCTTTTAAGCCTCGAACATCCCTGAGACACCAAATCACCGTAGTTATTTAATTCTAAACAATAACTAAATTAAGTATATTGTTTTAATACGGATTAAATTACTTAAGGGTTGTCCTATGGACCACCCGTCAAACGTGTTACTAAGTAGGAGCCAGGAAATAATAAGGAGGGGTGTTCCTACAAATACTTTGTCTCATGCAAACCTCATGACTTCACGGTGGAGAAAGTAGCAATAGATGCCATGAACTAGCTGGATGAAATGCCAACGGTAGTTGACATCAATGGTTGTACTGAGAAGGACATCATTAAGTATGTGTCCCAGTCCTTTAAGGACGATGCTCTAACCTGGTGGAAGGCCATGGTTCAATCTATGGGGAAGGTCTCCCTGTATAACATGGGATGGTCTATGTTTGTGGACATAATCAAGGAAACTTACTGCCCTTCTCATTAGGTTGAAAAGGTGGAGTCTGACTTCCTAACGCATTGCGCGTTTCATTGGTGGTTTAGTACCTGAGATCAAAGGGATAGTGAAAGCCTCCGAACCCAATTTTTTAAGTTCCGTTGTGGATCTAGCTCTCTCACTTACTCAAGATGAAGTGAGATTGAGGACAATCAAGGCTGAGATTGACATGAAGAGAAAACATGAAGATAACCGCTTCCAAGGCTCGAAGAAAGGGAAATCTAATTCCAATAAGTACCAACATAGGCCTAATGATGACAGGCCTGAGTGTAAGACTTGTGGAAGGCGACACTTGGGACAGTGTCGAACAGATCAGCAACCAAAACAATGTGGCATCTGCAAGAGAACTGGCCACAAAACTCATAAGTGTAAGGATTTGAAGAATGTTGTTTGTTATGGGTGTGGTGAGAAAAGCCACATAAGGACCAGTTGTCCCAAGCGTACAACTGATGGAAATGCTAAATCGGGAGAGGCAAAGAAACCAAATGCCTGAGCTTTCCAGATGATCGCATAGGAAGCGGTGAAGGACATAAATGTTATAACGGGTACGTTTCTCGTTAGTAACATATATGCATGTGTCTGATTTGATTCTAGAACAGATAAATGCTTTGTAGACCATAAGTTTAGTGAACTATTAAACTACCCATAAGAACTTTAGAACATTCATATGAACTATAAATGACAGATGGTACAATAGAATTAGCTTCTAAGATTCTTGAAGGATGCACTATATCCATTAAGAATCATTCCATCCTAATAAATTTGTTACCTATGACTCTAGCGGGATTCGATATAGTCTTAGGCATGTATTGGCTATCCTATAACCAACCACATTGCCTGCGATAAAAACCTAATCGAAATCAAATCCCCTTCTGGCGAGACGCTCATTATTCATGGAGATCAAAACTATGGGTTGCCTAAAAATGTATATTTGCTTAAAACATCCAAGTGTGTGAACAATATATTGGTATAGTTGCATAGTAGCGTGGTACCACCATCTTTATGCAACAAAGGGAAAAGGCTCGAAAGACGCTCAATTACCTTTTTTTTCAATCTGCATAATTGACTTTTTTTTTCTTTCTTTTGTTTTTTTATAATTCTCTTTGACATGCATGTCGCCGTCCTAAGAGTTATATTCTATAATAAGAGAAAAATTGAATACATATAAGCTTGAAAATTTTAATCTAAAAAAAGTGAGGACATTTGTGGACCCATTTAATGTAAGCTTTTACTGGTTTCATTCATAGATTTGGCATGTTTCATTTAGATTACTATATTTTGACAATTTCTATATTTTTCAATGAATGTTGACCCTTAACCTTTTTATTTTTTCTTTTTTTATAAATGCAATGTTTCTCCAAGCATGAACTCGACCTTTAAGAAGAGTTCCATTCTAACTCTAAATGCTTTGCCATTGGACCCTACCTTCACCCATCTTCTAATATTCCTATACTTTACCCATCGAATATTTATGTAGAAGCAAGAAAAAAGGATCCCAGATTTAATAAAGATTAAAATAGTAACAATATAGATTAATTTAAAGAAACCAAAATAATCACCTGCAACATTCCAAGAGGCACTCGTCAACTTTTGAAGAAGCTATTTTGCTTTATCAACAGTGGCCATCTTGGTGGCCATACTTAAGAAATGATTAGTTGTTCATAATAAGCACAAAGTAGAGGGTTCAAATAAAAAGAATTTTTTTTAAGAAGAAAAAAAAGAAATTTCAACCAATAGGAATACTTCAATTTGCTTCATTAATTTATTGTATTTAATGTCATTGTAAGGGTATATTGGTAAACTTTCATAGATTATTAAATTGTAGTCTTCCTCTTTAAAATATATATTTTTAAAATATATTTTTTTTCAAAAGAATTAATTTAGAGTGTAGCATAAATTACGAGATTGTAGGATAAATTACGAGTTGTGTAGATAAATTTCGGAATGTGTATGATAAATTTCAGGAATGTGTAGGATAAATATCGAATATATAGGATAACTTTTGATGTATGTAGGCAAAAAAATTTAGTGTGAAGGATGGTAGTCTTTTTGACTAATTAATTAGTCAAGTAAACAATAAATGAGACGAAAGAAAAACTATTTAATGTTTTACATTTGTACTCTTTGTTTTTTTTTTCTTCATAAATAAATTTCTTCTCAAATGAACCTCCTAAGCACATATTAGTTAAACATATATATATATATATATATATATATATATATATATATATTAGATAACTATTATCATCAATTTTTAAACTACCTTTGAACATATAAATCATTCAACTCAATAGGTAAGACCATATTAGAAGAAGCAATCTTTATACAATGTAAGTTATAATACAACAATCTTCAAAGAATACAAATCGGCCAAAAAATAAACCATTTATAAAAACGAAATCGGAAGAACCCGAATCTTTCTAAAATCTCAGTACTAAAACAACAATAACTCAAAGAATACCAAATGAGATACAACAATCGATTTTCACACAAAGTTAATACTATCATCGTGGATTATAAAACTAACTTACATTCAACATTAACTAGACGAATCGAACAATAAAAAGAATTCTGATTAGGTCAAATATGAGAAAATATACGAATCGAACCACAAGTAAGAGATTAGCGTCGATTAGGAAGTATTGAAATCCGGTGAATGAAGATTGAAGCCAACTTTGATTTCGTCGCCTATGATCTTCAAAGAGAGAGAGAGAGGATGATAAATTAGGGTTAAAGTGATAAGAATGAAGTTTATGTTAGAAGCTTTGTATTTTAGGTAATTGAATTAATAAAAAGCAGGTATATCCATTTGCATTCAGGTTATTATCTGTATAAGGTGTAAGTTTAGGCGGGAAAAGACATTTGAGGTGAAACCAGGGAGTGACAAGTGTCCCCCATAGGTTTCTTTTCTATAATATAGATATAGATATAGATATGGATATAGATATAGATTCAGAGTAAATACAAAGCTCACTCCTTTTATTGAGGAGAGACGACTAAAATAAAAGACTTTACAATAAATACAATATAATCATCAACATTCATCTAATAGTTTGTATTTTACTGTATATATTCATGTAATTTGAATATTTGTTAGGCCATTGGGTGTAGTCTAACATATTGACCGTTAATGTGACATACATGTTAATCGGTGTAGCATACCACTCCCTCCTTGTGTTAAGGGGAATTAAAGTGGTTATGTGTTTAACATGTTAACGGATGTTAAGAGATTTAATTGACTATTCTTTTTTTTTAACCAAAAACCACTAAAATCGGGTTTGATGAAGTTAACAAGATCAAATCATTTCCTTGGAGTGAAATGGGAAAAACAAGTGATGTGACACTTAAGTGGAGTTAAAAAGGTTAAAGTATACCCCAAGGTGTTATGTTTTCAACACATTTTGATTAAGGATTATCACAGAACTTTGATAGTCTTACTAGATATAGTCTCTATTGTGAGTGTATATGATTGTGTTACTAAAATCCTTTTGATTTGATAGAGATATTGTTAGCTAGAATTATTATATTTTAGGACGTTGTATAAAAGTTGTATTAAAACTGTACCAGGACTTTGTAGTAAACGTTTTAAATATTAAAAAGTTAATATTTGTGTGTATAGTGTTCTTAAATAAAAAGTGTTCTCAAATAAAGCTTTGAAGAAGTATTTTATATAGTAAAATTAAATATCGTCACATTTACAGTATTTATTTCCGACCAAAATGGTTTTGGCGCATCGAGGTATAGATGTTGAGGATTTAATGTGTTTTATATGGTCATGGGGATGCAGATGTACCATTTAATTGTTTCTTGTGTTATAGTGAAGACAATACGGTGTCTTTTTTGTATATGGTTGACGATTCCATGCATGTTAATTATTAATAATGCACAAGATATTTTGAGAGAAGTTGACAAGCTTAAAAGCTCTTCAAAGTGGAAGAAAGTTCTCTTCGTCATATGCTATGTGACTCTTTAGAGAATTTGGAGGGCTCGGAATGCGATTATCTTTGACAGTGCCCATTGTTCGATTATGAAAGTGGTAGAGGACATAAAAGAAGATTCATTTATGTGGCTTAAAAATAAGTCTCGTTTTTTTTATTTGGACCGGGAGAGGTGGAGCGACTTTAATGTAAGGGATGTCATTATGTAATATGTTTATTGTTGAGACTTCTAGTTTCTAGCTTGCCCCGATTTTCTAATTTTTAATAAAATAGTTGTCGTTCGAAAAAAAATACAGGACATGTTTACAAGATAGAGCAAGCAGACACTAATAATAAATAAAGTTAGAATGACTAATACTGATGGTCTAAAGAAATGTAGTAAATAACATAGTTTAATGCTTAATAATTTGAAAGTATTTATTATGTTCTAGTTTTTATAATAGGTGCACATATTTAAGTAATGTACAATTATATCCTCAGCAAAAATAAGTAAAACATTCTATTTAGAACACTAACCATTAATGTTATGATTGAAAATATAGGAAGTTTCACTAAAATATTATATGTGTGTGTCGAGAAACACAAGCAATAATTGTTCTCCATGAGTTGGCACGCGTAAATGGGTATCTCTTAATCATTTTTCGGTGGAGTCACCGTCAACCAGGATGGTTCCTACGGCAAACTTGTGATCATGTAGCCACACCTATATAAATAAACCACCACTTAAACATAAATCCATCACATCTTTTCCTCTGTCTCTCTCTCTATCTTTCACACACTAGTTCGGTTGAGAAGAATAATGGACATTCAAGCCATAATGCATGTGCAGTTGCTCTAGCAATTTCATGTCTGATTGTAGCTGCATCGGCAGGAAGTTTTTATGACGAAATGGACATCACTTTTGGAGGCGAACGTGCTAAATTTCCAATGGCGGTCAGGATCTCTCCCTTTCACTCGATCAGTACTCCGGGTCGGGTTTCCAGTCCAAGCACGAGTACCTCTTTGGAAGGTTCGACATGCAACTCAAACTAGTACCTGGAAACTCTGCTGGTACTGTCACCACATTCTATGTAAGTAGTCCAGGCCCTCATGATTTCAAAATTTCTATCTTGACATTATATCATAGTTACCAAGTCCCTAACAAAAAGCATGACTGACTTTGTACACCAGTTATCGTCACAAGGCGCGGGGCATGATGAGATAGACTTTGAGTTCTTGGGCAACACCACAGGAAGCCCTTACACAATCCACACCAACGTATACTCCCAAGGGAAAGGAGATAAGGAACAACAGTTTCACCTATGGTTCAAACCCAACTGCCGCCTTCCACACCTACACTATTGTATGGAACGCACAAAGAATCATGTAAGTCCATCTCACATTCGATCTATGCACACAAGTTACCTGTGATATGTACTGATCTTCAACTACATTTTACCACAGTTTCTTGATTGATAACATACCCGTGAGGGTGTTTAACAACCATGAGGCTGCTGGAGTTCCCTTTCCCAAGAGCCAACCTATGAGAGTGTACGCCAGCCTCTGGAATGCAGATGACTGGGCAACCCAGGGTGGGTGTGTGAAAACTGACTGGAAAAACGCACCTTTCACCGCTTACTACAGGAGATTCAATGCCAATGCCGACAAAGTTGGTCCTAACTCAAGGTCGACAAGCTCCGTAAATGACAACCAGCATGGAGAACTCAAGGAGTTGATGCAGCTGGCCGAAACAGGATTAGGTGGGTGCAGAACAAGCACATGATCTACAACTACTGCAATGACCGCAGACGCTTTACTAATGGTCTTCCTACTGAATGCAAACGCTCCAGATTCCTTTAAGCCGCAATTGGGATTTTGGTTTGAATGCAATTCATCATCACCTTCCAGTAAATAATTCCAGTCTAGAAAATTCTTTATTCTTTTACATTGTACTTAATACAAACCATGATAATAAATAAGCTTATACTTGTTCTTCACCAATTTCATGTCATTTATGCAATGTGGCTTCCGGCACCTTAAATCTGATCCATATATATATGAATCACAATTCCGTATGATATATAGCCCCTTAAGAACCAAATAAAAGCCTAGATGAAATATGTTAAACTCTTGCTAAGTCTATATCCTGAGCTAGTAAGATCTTGTCAAAACCCCAGTATACCACCGTAGTTGCTATAGTACAAATCATTGTTTTAATAACATGTATGTTATAAAAAAAGGTTGACAAAATGGCAATAATTTAATAAAAATATTTGAAAATATTATAAAAAAACTTTTTTATAAAAAATGTTAACAAAAAAACAAAATTTTATAGTGAGATCTAAAAAATAAAAATAAAATATAGTCATATGCCCCCCTCCCCCCCTATAGCAATATACGCAGCGTGTATGAACTATGCTTTCACCTGGTCTTGGCTTTCCACCCAAAAAATCTTCACCTCCTATACGATACATATACCTCTATAGAAGTGGATTTCTAAGTAAAAAAGAAAGGAGGTGTCTAAATAACTCAAAAACCATCCCCCCACCACCTTTTTTTGCTGCGGTTCAGTCCATGGAAGAAAACCTAAACAAGGATCACCGTTTAAATATTTAATATTAAAACAAACAATCTTTTGTACTTTAGGTCATTGACGCATTTTATATAAGTTATCTTATTCCATGTGAACCAAACACTTCTAAACAAACCATCATAAGCTAATTAGAAACTTTTACAAGTTTATTCACCTATGAACTTAGAAACAATAATTCACCTATCAAATAATTTCTAATGTGTGCCTATATATATTTGAGCTCCTATTCAATTTATTTACCATACATGTACTTTAGAGCAAAATGTCATTTTCGTCCCGATGGCCTTTTTTTTGACTTTCGTCCAAACTTTTGTTTTTTCGCATTTAGATTTAAAAGGTTTGAAAAACAGCCATATTATTTTACCCAACTAACTCTGTTTGTTTATTATGTTAACTTGAAGGGTATATTAGTATTTTTAACTAAAGCACAAATTTATAATGCATAGGGTACATTATCTTTGCTTCTCTCTCTCTAGAAACCCCCCCCCCCCCCCTTATTTTAACCTATAAATAAGCAGACAGTTTGTGCTTATATGGGTTGAACCATAGGCTTTGGGTGGTTATCAAAAAAAAAAATAACTCTGCTTCATACACTTGTTAGACAGAGAGAATCTAAGAGAGACACGCAGTAGAGCACCTTGCGTTCGGCTCTCCTCTCTAAAAAAAAGCAATCCCTGACCCATAATTTGCAATGAATTGGAGCTTCGAGCCTCCGATTAAGCGCTGAAAGAATCAATGTTTGACTTTGTTTCTGAAGAAGCGACGACCACCGCGTACTACCGGTCGTAACGACCACCAACAACACCGCCGGTATCTAGACCGTCACCAGTGGTTCAATCGGACGCCAATGTACATTCTACAACGCTAACTCTAGAGCAAATCACCCAAAAAGGAGAAATCAAGAAGAGGTACATTTTTTTGGTCAGAAGGAAGTTGTTCTCATGACTGAACCTGAACAAACTTTTCTAGCCCTAATATCTTTCTCCAGAGGTACAATAGTTTAAAGTTTATATGTTGAAATCCTAGAATTAGCGTTTGGATGTTAAATTGAGTTTCTATAAGTAACAAATTTATGATCGTTGAATCTATAGTTGTTGTTGATGTGTTCAATAGTAAACGGTTACAAGTTTATAGAAGTTTTTTTAAGAAATTGAAATTGATGATATATTTTGCCATAATCTTCTTTTCATGACTTAATTTTTACATATATAAGATTGATATCGAGGATTCGAGGGAATTGCTTGGTCGGTGATGAGAAACACATTTTTGCGTGTGACTTGGGGTTACATTCGGTTGCTATGATTTCTTCACAAGATGAATGTCACCCTGCTCCCATTACTGGCTCAATATGATGGATGACAAGTGTACTGTAGATCTATATATTTTATATACGAGGTAGATGGATTGGATAACGTGTAAAAAGTGTTGGGTTGATTCGAAATATATTTTAGTTTTACATTTTATATATAACAAGTTTCAGTGTTTATACAACAAAATGGACATTTTGAGCAAGATTCATTTTAGGCTAATTCTGTTTATTTTACGTGTTTGACCAGCTATGATAAAACATAACCCGTACTGACTCATACTAACGAAATAGTTGAAGCATAATACTTCTCCATGATGAGAAAAACTAATGGGAAAGGCAGCACTTTGAGAGGCACTTTGAGAGGATTTTGTGACACTCGGCAAAAATCCTGGTAATTCCGTACAACCTGAACAACTAATTGTAATGTACATTTCCGTGTTTCCGACTTGAATTTATTTAAACGAGTCTTAAATGTTTAGGATTACCTAAATCATAGCTTAGTATGATAACGAATCTGCGACAACTGAAAACAAATAAAACTATGTCCTAAACTAGCGGCAGGAACGCGGACAAACAATACTGGTCAGTACTGGTCGCGGTACAGTCTGACACGACGAAATCGAGACATGAGTTATGTCTGGATGGATATTTCATAAAAATGTCGTCTAAAAATACATACGTGCCTAATACTTTTAGGAAATTTTATTTAAATCACGAATTGTCCATGTCTGCTGAATAATACAGTAATCCTGCGAAAGTGTACAGCATTCCGCAGAACGAAACAAAAATTGTCGGAAAATCCAAAAATAAATATTATTTGTTATGAATAATATAAAGGGTGTTAAAAACGACACAAAATCCACATTCGAATCCTAATGCGTAAAGCCACACACCTAGTTCAGTAAACCGCCTGACATCCGAGCCGGTACCGGAACTGTGTCAGAAATAATAAAATTTATAGTCCAAAATTTTGGATTGATAAATCGGATAATAAAACATGTGCCAAATCAATTTTATTTATAAAATTATTTAAGTTATGCACAATACCAGTATTCAACCCGGTACAGGATCTGAACCAACTTTTTCAACCGAATAATGAACCGACAATTTTTATGGGTTAGTTGGACCTAGTGTCACATTACTTCAAAGTATCAAGCCTTGAATCCTTATAGAAAATTGTATATAAAATACCCAAGTCACCAAGTTTATATATATTACAAGGTTTAAAAAAAATACAAAAACCACTCCACCCTCCTACTCACGGTTTTGAAGAGAAGTGGGACCCCACCAAATCCTAGTTGATGTGTTGTTGGATTATGGAGCTTGATTAGTGTAGATCTTGAAAGATTATATTTTCTAAAAACACTCCATCACCTCATTTCCAACTTATAAGAAAAATCATCCAACTTCTCACCCTCTCTCTCCAAAATTCAGCTCGTACACTCTAAATCCATCACCATTTTAATTTCAAAAATTTTAACTAACTAAAATCAAGCTCTCATAGATGAACACAAGAACTTGTTGAAGCTTGGGAACTCACTTGAAGTACTTTAGGAACAATTGAAGCTCTTGGATCATCACATTGTCTTCACTTCATCATCTTATTTTTTTTCTAGCAAATTTGTAAGCTCCATAAACAACTTCTACATTCTTAATATTTTTTTTATTTTCTTAAAACTCAAGTTCATCTTGAATTTATCAAATTAAACCCACTTGAAAAATAACAAGAATCATATATATGATCATATTATTTTTAGAAGATTTTTGATGAACTTGGAATAATCATATGGAAGTATTTATGGATCTTGCATATTTATGAACAAAAGTATGATCTAAACACATGCATGTTTAGATCTAGCAAGATTCACCGACAAAATGTTATGAACCTAAGTTTTTTATCTTAAAATGGTTATATGCAACATGTGAAACATGAAGGAATATTTAAAACCCAAAAACTTGAATTTTATTAAAATGGGTAAATAAAGTTTCCATATATGGAAAGGTCATGAACATGAAATTTGTTACTAGAAAGTTTTTAAGCACATGTTCATCTTTAAAATGATATCTTGTGATATTTAAAATATGGAATTTTAAATATAAGTGAGATTTACTAATTTTTGACAAAACCCACAAATAAAGTTTCCTTTTCAGGAAAGTATAGGCTACAAACTTGGTTCGTGACATTTTTGTTGAAAGTACTTAATGATATTGATACTTGATTATTTTGATGTTGAAAAATGATATAAAAACAAGTTTTATAAACCTGGGAAACGTCCATAGTTCAAAAGAAACTATGTCCATAGTTCAAAAGAAACTATGGCGAAAGTTTTATAAATTCATGAATGGTATTAAAAGTTATAAAAAGAAGGTTTGACAACTATGAATGACTTGGAATTTATAAAATAAACTAAACGGATTTTGGACAAAATATGTAAGTTCATATTTTTCTAAACTAAAAAGAAGTAAAGTATATATTTAGAAAAATATATACTTTAAATGATCATCAAGTATCATGACATATTTTTGATATATTTTGTATATAGATCAAGTAGGATTTAATATAAAAATATATGGTTACACAAAACATCACCATACTTGTTAACCCTTAAAAGCGGAAGTTAAAAACATAAAGTGTCCATCATTGGACATACACAAGCAAAACGGACGATTCAGACACTTTGGATAATTCGGACAAAAAATAGATATATACATATATGGCACAAAACAAATCGGATGACGAAAACAAACCAAACCGACACCAAATAAATGACCACTACCAAAATATTAGCCGTTTCACACACTAAGGAAAAACGAGTGGTTACAAAAATGTGAAACATATTTTTATAAAAACTAGTTTTATAAAAATAAACACAAATATTTTTTCATGGATTAAGTCATTCTTGGACTAAATAAGAATTGGGCCAAAAATCTCTTTCAAGTTACAATTGGGCTAATATAACTTTAAATGAAATTTGGGCTCAAGCCCACTCTTTACAAATTGTTTTTGGGCTAAAGCCCACTTTGTAAATTTAGTATGGACCAAGCCCACCCTTATGAAAAGAAACATTTGGGCTAGGCCCACTTTTATATATTCAACATTGGGCTAGGCCCATACACAATAAATAATTTAGGCTTGATCCATTATGAACAAAACCATATGGGCTAGGCCCAGATTAATTAAATCACTTGGGCTAGGCCCACTTAATTAAATTAACTTGGGCTAGGCGCACACATGTTAAAAACATATTGGGCTAGGCCCATCCCAATTAAACCAACTTGGGCTAGGCCCATACATATAAACTAACTTGGGCTAGACCCACACAAGTTAAAGAATATTGGGCTAGGCCCATGCTAATTAAACAAATTGGGCTAGGCCCACACACATGAAAGTAATTGGGCTAGGCCCATTCATACGAAGTCAATTGGACTAGGCCCATATACCCTAAACCATGAAATTGGGTTCACAACTAACATATGGGCTAGGCCCATTCAAACCTAACACAACAAATGATATATATATATGGAAGATATATACATGTAAACAATTGAAACAAGTAAACATAAGTATGGATTCAAGATGAGATACTTGAACATTGATGAACCAAATTAACTTAAGTGTCTAATGAAATTAGAACACTTGTAGGTTGTGAAACAAACGAAGAAACCAAACTAAAACAAGTTGTGCTTGTAACGCAAACTCGTGAGTTCATGTTTTCCCCCTTTTAGTTAATCGTTTTTATGGTTTTAAACGTTCGGGGATGTATACATGTCGTAAATTGTATAGCGGGGAGAAAATGGAACCACTAGATCATATGCGATTAGGTGTTTAAAATCAAAGGGCCATTAATCAATAACAGAAGCCGATGAACAATTGGATAGATCTATTTGGTGTTGACGAGCCCCACTCTGAATAAAACTTTGTCCGTTCAGAGTGCTTTTGTGTCTAAAACTTGTGTCGATGACACTGATAAATCGTCAAGGGTTGGTCGCCTCCTAGTTCGGCATACAGATTAGTGTCCTTGCAAAACACTAATGATCACACGGATTTCATTTTTAAGCTATACAAACAAAATTTATGATTGCAAATGTTTTTGAAGATTCATTTGACACTAAAACTAATAACATGAATTCACTCAACCTTTGTTGACGTTTTTCAAAACTAACATGTATTACAGGAAATTAGTGGACGAACCAAGGAAAATGCGTGACGGTGGAATGACAAACAAGGCTGGGGAAAAATGTTGTTTTTGGTTGTTGGTTGTTGTTTTAAGACTATGTATTTTGGGAACTACGTTGTAATGTGTGGTGCTTTCAAAACAAACTTTTGGTTGTAAATAAGTGTTGAATAAACGTATGGACGAAAACTTGTTATGTTTTTACATGGTTTGTTTACTGGATTGAATGCTATGAAAATCGCTCTGGTCACACCTCGTGACGCTTCCGCTAAACCGAAATTTGGGGTGCGACAGACTTGCTAAGCAATCCATGGAGGAATCTACTGTAAGCGTGCCTACTTGTGTTAGCCCATATGTCATGCAAACTTTTTACTCTATATTATGATCAAAAGTGAGTTTGATTAAACAAGTTGCAAAAATTTAGTTGGTTTTAAATTTTGAGCAGAATACATTGTTTACTTTTTTCCAGCGATGAAGGATGTGCTAGGAATGGTCTTTCTTAAAAAAGTTATGGTCCTTAACAAAAACCAAAGTTAATGTAGTTATTTTCCTGCCGATCATTTTACAATTTTTCTGGATTATTAGGATGCTAATGAAGGAGTATTTTCGTTACAAGGATGATGAAGAGGTTAACAATAATCTGTTCTATTTTTATTTTTTTAGAACGGGTATTTTCGTTACAAGGATGATGAAGAGGTTAACAATAATCTGTTCTATTTTTTAGAACGGGTTTTTACCATTTTTATTCATCCTATCTATTTAAGTTGAAACATAAGTAAACGGGACCAAATCCTCTGATTTATTCTTGCATATGAAAGCATAACTGCTTAGATGGAGATTTCTCGAAGTTTGTTGATGTATGAAGGCAATTTCTCAGGCTCTGTATTGAACGAGGGAGACGAAGCTACTAAAAGGTTCACTTGCTTCCTCGGGAAACCTAGCCCTTGAGTACGCTTATAATATTCCTAGCTTCAAGCCTTTCATCAAACTATGAGGATGCTATTTGCTAACTGATTATTGCCTAATCCCTTATTAGCTGAAGCGCACATCAACCGACACCTCACTCTGTTTGTGTGCACGAAGTATGAAGCAAAGAAAGGTCGCCAAGATTGAACAACAACCCCTTTTGTAAGGTCAAGGCTTACATAAAGCAGCTCATCATTTTTAACCACAACAACTAGGAGATGTGAATATATGTTTGTTGCGTGTAATTATCATACATTTGGTCGATAAATAAACATGTTGGTTAATAAACCCTGCCGCATAAATTGGTATTCGTTCCGTCTTAATTTGTAAGCCCCTGTTGCGTGTTAATTTCTAAGCGTCGGCCGCATCACGGCAGGTGCTTTCATCTAGTTATAAAAAAAAGATATGATGTACCTTATGCATTATAAACTTGTACTTTAGTTAAAAATACTAAAATATCTTTCAAGTTAACAGGATAGACAAACGACGTTAGTTGGGTGGAGGAAAATATCAAGATTTCAAACCTTTTAAATAAAAATATGAAAAACAAATCTTTGAACGAAAGTTGCAATAATGGTCAAATCTCAGGGATCAAAATAAAATTTACTCTATACCTAAAGTTAATAGATTCTATCAATCTAATCTCAATTAAATATTTTAACTTTTGTTTAAATAGTCATCATCTAATAAACAAAATCATATTAGCTTACATTTTTGTATTTATAAAAGTAGAATATTTATTTACTTTATTAACTTAAAATTATTGTTGAAAATCAATCTAAAATTCCTAAAATACATAATCCAATCATCTATTTTTATATTACATTTTATTATATGAACAAATATTTGTCAATAAATAAAAAAATTCTTTATATTTTAAATCTCCGTTTCATATGAAACTAATATATATAAATATATATACATATACTTAGGATTTGAATATATCTTTTACGATTTATTATTCTCAAATTCAAATTTTGCACCATTATTATAATTATCAATTCACTAAATTTTAATATATAAATTATATGTATTATATATATAGGGGAGGGTTTAAATGAAACACTAAATATCGCGAGAACCGTGAGAACAAATAAAAAACATGAAAACTTGGTCAAAAACAATTCAAATTTAAAACTTCTTATTACACTTATCATTATTATTTGAATACAATGTTAGAAATTTAATTTACACGTTTAACTTTACTTGAATTCGTAAACAATTTATTTTACATATGTGTAAGTTTGTCATTTATACATGTATAAATTTGTTATATTTACCCATTTGTAAAAATTTAATAAGAGTGATTTTGAGGGAAGAAATGAATTATTTGATGTTGTAAATTCTTATTTTAATGTTGTATTTTAATTACAATGAGGTTTATATTAAAAAAATGGTTTTGATTGTTTTAATTACAGTCCTCATTGTAATTAAAATAAAACATTAAAAAAGAATTTACAACATCAAATAACTCATTTTTCTCTTAAAATCACTCTTATTAGATTTTACCAAGGTTGGAGAACTCGCTAGTTGCTAGTCGGCCGGTGAAGTGGGGACTAGCGACTAACGGATTAATCAGGATTAATCAGATCGGGTTTTTTATATGTAATTTTCAGTTTTATGTATAAATATATACATCTTTATAGGTAAATATTTTAAGTAGCTAGGTTTTAACTCTTACTCAACTCATTTATTTAAGTATACATGATTAATTGTTGGAATTCATATGATTTGTTGGAAACTGACCGAATTTAGAGGTTTTGGCCGGAATATACAGTTTTTTTTCTAGAATCGTCGATTTTTGGCTGGCCTAGTCGGACCTAGTCGTGCCTAGTCAGGCCTAGTCGGTTAATGGACCGATTTAAGAAAAATTACTCAGTAACTGGACGACTAGCGATTAATCGCCGACTAATCGTCACCTAGTCACGATTTTTACAACACTGGATTTTACACATGTGTAAATTATAACAAATTTACTTTTGTGTAAATGGCAAATTACATGTGTAAATTTCTTTCTTTACGAATTCACATAAATTTAACGTGTAAATTAAATTTCTAACATTGTAATTGAATAATAATGTGTAGTGTAAAAAGAAATTTTGATTTTGAATTGTTTTTGACCAAGTCCTAGTGGTTGACGCTAATATTATGAGAACCATGAGAACGAAAAAAATCAGTCAAAACCATTTTTTTTAAATACAAACCACGTTGTAATTAAAATACATCAAAAAAATAATTTACAAAATTAGATAATTCATTTCTCCTCTCAAAATAACTCTTATTAGCTTTCTGACACATGTGTAACTATAACAAATTTACACATGTGTAAATGGCAAACTTACACTGTGTAAATTTTCTTTATTTACGAATTCACGTAATTAAATGTGTAAATTTAACTTCTAACATTGTATTCGAATAATAGTGAGTGTAAAAAAATTGAATTTGAATTGTTTTTGACCAAGTTCTCGTGATTTCTTCATTCGTTCTCACGGTTCTCTAATATTTAGCGTTCTCATTTAAACCTTCCTCTATATATATATTCAAGCATGTAGTATTATTTGATTTTTTTCAATTCGTGTTAATCATGGGGTCGAAGCTGTTTTTATTTTTCATACACGAAACGTGTACATGATCTTTGACAAGATGGGCATTGATAGAAGGCAACATAATTACTTGAGACCTAATAAGTTGGTGGGTCGGTCTTTTTAACACTTGCGACAATTGAGTTTTAAGGAGTAAGGGCCAATTAGGGTTTTGCTTATTATTTTTGTTGACCATATCGGGTTTCAACTATAAATACATAGCCAAGTTTAGTGTGGTGTATGTGAGTTAGAATGTTATTATTTTGTGGTTTGAGTTATTTTCTTTAATAAAATAAAAGTAAGGCTACTCTTAAAAGTGTGGTCAATTTATCAATTAGATCCCAATCAGCGGAGCAGGACTTGAATTGGTATGAGAGCCAATTTCAAGAATCCTAATCGAATAAGCAGTAACTGTCATAAGAAGTTGTTGCCACTGGAAGAAGAACATGTCATTTTATGTGTAAGTCACAGCCGCGGCAGGAGAGAGAGCACGACAACCAACCAAGAAGCTTGTTGGCACTAGCACTTGAATTAGACCATGTCGTTGTATGCTTTGTTGCCGAGAATGATCTTTGATCTCTAGAACATGAATCGAAACTTGAATATAAACTGAATGTTTTGTACATGTGATGAATACAATTGAAAAATCTAAATCATATTTATATTAATCCAACAGTTGCGACTGAAAAGATGTGTCTCTTCGCGAATCATGCATCTTCTTGATTTTGTGTTGGCGCCTATTCTGAAGAGGTATGTCTCCTCTGGCGTCTCTCCCTTTAGTTGTAGGTTATTATCTTTCACTTTGTCTATCTGGTCCTCGCACTTATTTACTAACTTAATTACAATACAAACTAACTAATAACTATTCTAAACAACCCCCTAACTTAGGATGTGAAAGGATTATAACTTCATTCACCCCCTAATCACGAACATCCTTGAGTTGTTGTAGATCCTGAACTCCGAGCAGTTTTATCTTCTTGATAGTGGAAGCACAGGGTGTGTTTCAGTTACATCTTTAGGGTAATAGTGGGTTAAAAAGATCAACATTCCAGATGTAAAAAAGTCTCTTCAGAGAATCTTCTCTCTTGCTAGTAGTGGGGAGTGTGTGTTCTCATGATTTCTCAGGATCTGGTAGTTCGTTTAAGTGGGAGCCGGTAGGGACAGAGAACAAGTCACAGGTTGTGACTGATGAGTTAAGGCTAGTGGGAGCTTCAACATGCACATATACATACACACACACATACACAAACACATACATATACACAAACATACACACACACACATACACACCCACATGCACATGCACATGCACATGCACATACATACTACACACACACACATACACAACAAATGCACAAACACATTCACATACACACATAGACATAACATACATAAATACATACACACAACAAACACATCCACATGCACAAATACATACACATACACGCACATACACATGCACATGCAAATGCACATACACATACAAATGTACAATACACATACATAATCATGACCCAGAAATGGTGTAACATCAAATCCTTGTTATTTTGAATGGAATAGTCGCTCGTCACATTTTCTATTAAATGCATAAAATGAAGTTTCATCCGTGAGATAGTTTTAAGACAAGTAGCCAACGAAGATGGTGGCCGCTATTTGCGGTGGCTAATAGAGGAATCAACCAAGCACACCTCCTAATGGTTTGTAGCTTTCCTATTACAGGTTATTTATTTGAGTAGATCATTAACTTCCACGGTTAGTTCCAACGATTCGAGTAAGTCGGATGAGCGTTACTTCATTTACTATTCATATATGGTGGTCTCTGGTGACTGTATCTATGGCAGTCAGTTAAAGGCCCACGATATGGTTGAGAAGGTTATGGATCCGACACCGATATGAGCGTTTGGTCGGTCACTCGTTGTGGTATCACAGTTGTGGTAAAAGAATCGAGGTTGTGACGGTCTTTGGTGATAGATTTGTTTGTTCTGGCAAACAAAATGGTGGTTAAATGGGTAAATAGGCAATCAATGAATCAAAGTCAGTCATCATCGATGGTCAAACAAAGCAATCGGGCGAAGTTTGAGTCTATCATCGTCTTAGGGATCCAGAGTTTATGTGACAAAAGAAATGTTTGTTTTAAATACATAAGGATACATATACGCATACACATATACCGCAACATACCCACACACATATACAAGTGAAATCGTTTTTTTATTTATCAACGAAAATAGAAATGACCAACTAAAATTAATATTTAATATGCAACCTAATTATTATAAATTAAAAACCAAAGGATAAATCTATCATGACTACAAAAGCAATTTTATTAATAATAGTAAATAATTATTTTTTTAATAACAATAATAATAAATCTTAGATTAAACTAAAATAAAAACAGTACATAAATTTACCATGTAGGGACGACTTGTCCTCCCTATAGGTTGATAGGTGGTGGGAATTTTGGAAGAGAAGCGGGAAATTTTGGCGCCTAAATGAAAACGAAAATTTGTTCAATCAAACTTTTGGAAACCACATGTCGTCGCTATAGGTTGAGATTTTTTTATTTTATTTTTTTTAATCTTCATCATTATAGGTTTAGTGCCTAGATGATAAGAAAATTTTAACCAGTTAAACTTTTTTGAAACCACATGTCATCCCTATAGGTTGAGTTTTTTTTTTTTGATATTCATCACTAAGAAATTAAATTTTAAAAAAAATATTTTTTTAAGTTGTAGAGACAACTTTTTCTCTCTAAAAGTTGAAATAATTTTTTAGGTTTTCTTATTATGATATTAGAATTAAATAAAACAAAATCAATTTATCCACAATAAGGATGAAATGTCGTCTCAAAAGAATAATCTTTTTTAAATTATAGGAAAGCATATAGAGACAACATGTTCATCTATAAGTTTTTAAATTGGGACGACTTTTGTGGTCCTGTAGGTTGTCATTATAAGTGTTTTTTTTTTCTTGTAGTGGGAACACAAGAATCGTGACATAATTCCTCGGTGAGTTATTTCTATATTTATGTATTACTTAAATCAAATAAGCTATTCCACGCTTTGTCTAGTTTTTAAATAAATCTGTTGTTCGTTTATGCCTTTGATACGTAATAAGAAGTAGATTAGGAACAATAAGATGAAGATTAGGTACGGAGAGTATAAGAAAACTCAAAGAGGTGAGGGTGAGATTTCGAACTTACATATTTTGATCGCTATAGGTTCTACGAGTATCATCAACCATTGGATTTACCATTGGATTGGATCTTTTCGGAGAAGTGAAGTCAAACCTTTAGACCATGTTCAATAAGGGCGTTTTATGGTATTTTTTGTAAAGTGGAAGAAAGAGAATGGGTATGTAGATGAGAGAGAGTGGGTTGAAGTTTATGTGGAGGAACCATCTCAAATTAGTGGTGTGAGGGTATGAAGGAGAGAGAATGTCATTGTTTGGAAAAAAAAGGGTTTTATTGGGACATTAAACTACACACTATATGGTGAACTCCAACCACAACCGGTTGCCACATATCAATAAAAGACAAAAAACTAATTTACATTTAATAAATATAAAGTTATTAATTGCTACGATCGGATCGTTCACGCAACCAAAGATTGCAATCGGTTGAAACATATTATAATATATAAAATATATATATATTTTGCTTTTGCATTATTGAAATTGTTTTTTATGTATAGTATTAATATATTAATACTTTTTTCTTTTTTAATTATTTAACTTCTATTTCTTTATAAAAAGAAATTAATATGTAATCTTATCTTATCTTATTTTATCCATGCATATGTCAATCTACTACTAGTTAAGTTAGATTTTTTAATTCAAAAAATCTTATATTACTCAAAAAAAATGTGTGGGACAAAGATATGATGGGTAAAATTATAATTGTCTGTATAATCATTCATAATATGATTGTTGAGGATGAACGAGACACATACCTTCACTATTATCATCTGTCTGAGTTTCGAAGTGCAGGCCTACAAATCAACCACGAAGAAGCTTTGCTGAAGATGATGAACAACCATTTCAATTCACTACTGAACGAATTGCAAGCCTATCAAACAAGCCTATCATATTATATGAACAATAGGGAACAACTTCGTAATAAAGAAGCTCATAACGCTCTAAAAACGATCTAATTGAGCATAAATGGCAAAAATTTTCTCATGACAAATAATTAAATAGTTTTTATTTTATGTACTCGTGATTATGTTTAATATTATGTGTTTTTCTAATGTTTTTATATTATTGTAATTTTATTTATCCTTAAACTAATCATTTGTCTTTATTTCTAATAATTTTATAATAAATAATAGCTACAAATCATATTTATTTAATAAAATATTAGTTTAGGTTGGGTTGTAAATGTGGATGAAAAATTGAATTGGGTTGGGTGTGTAAGTGGAAGAGAGAGAAATTAGTATTTTAATGAAAGATTGGGTTGGGTTGTGTAGGTGGAAGAGAGAGAAATTAGTGTTTTAATGAAAGATTGGGTTAGGTTGGGTTGTGATAGTGGATAATCTTAGAGAAAGTTTATCAATCACTTGTTTTTAGAAACCCTTAATTGGGGATCACTACTAGAAATTGCTACTATTCCTACCAAAATTTCCTACGAACGCCCACACACTTCCTACAAAATTCCAAAGAATAAGAATGAGTCTTAGTTTTGTGATAAAAAAGCGACAAAAAGGCGACAAATTGGTTTAGGTAGGAAAAGTGTCGGAAAATTCCAACAGATTTTCAATGGAATTCGTTTTCATTTCAACCACTAGTAGGTAATGCGTAGGAATCAGCATGTGTTGAAAAAGTGTAGGAAATTTCCGATGAATTCCGGAGTTCGTTTTTCATTTTAATTATTAGGAGGAAATGCGTAGGAATCCAATTTATCATAAAAAAATATTCACAATAAATAAAATTAATGATATTAAATTATAAAGTTTTATTATTTATAAAATATATGTTATTTTTAAAATATTCATAATAAATATAATTGATTTAAACATAAAATTTTAAAACAGAAATATTCTGTGGAATTTCGTTGGAAAGTTAAGAAAATTAATTCCGTGAGTAATGAGTAGGAGAATTCCAACGAAACATTTGTGTGGGAAAAGAGTCGGAAAATTTGTATGAAATGCCTGAGAAAAAGATTACCCACGAGTATAATTCCTACAACCCGTTTTCATGGGAAATCTGTGGGTAATTGTAGTTACCAACGATTTTATACGAAAATTGACGTGGGAATAGTAGCAGTTTTCTAGTAATGGATGCTTTAAGAAACAATATCAACGAAGTTGTAATTATATATTTTATATCTATGGGATTAGAACCTTTGGCAATTGTTTATCAAACCCTTAAATTACTGGTGTGTGGGAAAGGATGAGAGATCATTTTTAATATAAATGGGGATTTGTTGGTAGAACATGAGAGAGGGTGTGTGGAATATGTGCCACATCATCCATTTTTAGAGACCCTTAGTTATGGGTGCTTTTATGAGACAATATCAATCTGAGTTATAAACTAACTTATTTTTTTATTAAATTATGTAATAAAATAAATAAATATGCTATAATACAATCTATTTTTATATATTTACTATGAGATGAGATACTCATTGTAAAGATGTCACCTAAGATTAGTCTTCACTACGGATGAACTTGACTCAAACGACCTGAGCTGTGCACTACAAAACAGAACACCGCTAGGACTCGTTACAGGAAAAGGGTTTATTCTTGTAACCGTCCTCCGACGTGAGAATAAGTACAGATAGTTGGAGAGACTAAAAGTATTAAGAGGGAAGAGAATTGTCCTTTACCTTTGTATTGTCGTCCTATATTTATAGATATAACCAAAGTTTAAAGGTTTCCCTGAAACCGGGAATGTTAGTTATATGAGATCTCCATTTTAGTTGGAGATACTCCGGATCTTCTATTTGTGTATCAATATTTATTATTCGTAATCAGGTGTTTGACCCATGGTATCATGTCGGGTCATTCCTCCACATGTCCCCCCGGTCGGACGTCACACACGTAGGGTGTGGGGTCAGACTTGAGAATAAAGAAAAAAGTGTATTAAAAATGATAACCATATCCTTACTAGCCCTTCGGTTGGCGGCGCCTACTGTTGCATGAGGTGACAGGCTAATGAGTCTGATGGGTGATGGGAGACATGTGAGTTGGTGGGCTCCAAAATTTGAAATTTAAAAAGATACCATGACGGGTATAAATAAGAATTGGGAACCCTAAGAAAACATTTCGCACACATCCATTTGACTCATATTGCTCTCGAAGTTTCCGAAGGCCCCTAATACTTCCGACCAAACCACCGGCGATGACACCTTGTACTGCAAATGGAACAAAACCTCGTTTGATTCCTTCATCAGAGCGTACTGTATCAGCCGGAGTGGCATCCCACATTCCCTGCCGAGAAAGAGTCGGTGTTTCCCTACCCGAGGGTTGGATTACCCTGTTCGCCGATTTCTTCAAGTTCTGTAATTTCCGCCTCCCCATCACAAAGTTTTGTAAGGAAATTTTAGATGAGTATGCCGTGCAGTATCTCCCAGATGCATCCATTGGGATTAATCAAGTTATGCCACTTTGAGTATGCTTCTTGGAGCCTAGGCTTTGTACCGGAGAAATTGGATACACATTGGTGTGGAAATGCCCTTTCTTAACCTTTGACCGTCGGAGCACCGACGAGGTATGCCTGAGAAATGTCCATTCGAGCTCTCGTGACAAAGATTGGAAGAAAAAAATCTTTTTTTGTAGATGCTGACGTCATCCCCGGAAGGATGCACTGGAGGGTCATGGCGGCCAAAGAGAAAGTGAAGGACGTTGCTCCGACAAGAACGGAATATCAAGAGAATGCTTTATTCAAAGCGCTGGTTACTAATGCATCCGAGTGCACTGTCCTTCCTGAGGGAGTGTTGGTCCTGGTGGGGATGAGTATGTGTTGGCCTAATGTGAATACGAATCCGTCATTTCGTACCGCCAATGGAGGTAAAATGTTTATCCTTTTTGGTTTTCTTCTAACGCTACCGTCCAGTGTTTGAAAATGTTTGCTCCCCTTAGATGAAGCGTCGCTGGCAGACCTCTTATTTCCTGAGAAAACCGCATCCATCAGGATCGCCGATCGTCCTTTGCACGCTGGTGAGGTCAATATACTAAGTACTCACGCCGGATAATTTTGTGGCTCATACACAGCTGATAGAGAAAGCTATCCAAGGCGTATCTCCATCTGGAACTCGAGATACTGAGAAAGTTGCACCTCCCCTTCGGAGGGCCGCTCGCTTACGCAAGGCGGGGGCGGAAAGCAGTGCCAAGGGTCTTCTTCCAATCGGCCCGCCTACTAAGAAGACAAAAGCCACCCCTACGCTATCTCGTTTTACCGACGTTCGTCAAGCCGCCCTTGCTGGTATCGGTTTGTGACTTTTAGCTTTCCCTATGACAGTCCTTTTCGTCTCATGCTAACTGGGGAATATTATGCAGGTGGATCTGAGGTGATTGCTACCGAAGTTGCTGCATTGACTGCTGAGGGCCAACGTCACAGGGTAGTGAACCTCCGCTGGTCAGCTGTGTTGAAACATCAACAAAACATGTTAGTGTTATGATTAATGTCTCTTCCGGGCTAGCTCCAACATCTGCTTCTCCCGGGGGTGGAGGACCGTTGTTTCCTAAGGCAACTGTCACTACCACCGATGTGTTGCCTCCGATGGTTACGACCTCCAATGTTATTCTCACATGTGCTGCCAGGACGTTCTTTGAGATGGAGAAGTGTAACACCTCGTAAAAACCTATCCTACAAAATTCCGACACGTGTTCCTGCTGATCCTCGTTGCCACGTGTCGGCCGAGAGGAACTAAAAGCATCGTTATGTTAAAGTATAACCTCGGAACGATATGGCTATTCAAAGTCGGGGGACCAAATGTAAATTTTGCAAATTATTGGCTTTTGGAAGGCGGTTACGGACCAGAACCATTCAATATACTGTTGGGTGCCAAGTGGCCTTACGGACCGCAAGCCTAAGGCCATACGGTCCGTACGCCATTGCCAGCGACAGAAAATGTGGCAGCCTCCTGTGTTGCCACCCTTGTCGCCATTGCCACCCTCTAGCACCTTGTTCCACGACTTGTGACACTTGGGAGCCTCTCATAACAGCCTCTTACACATGTCTTGAATCCACACTTCCTTCTCAAGTATAAATAGAGCTCATATGTTGCTTCATAACTTGCTCATTCCTTCCTTTCACCTTATTGCTTACTTGGGGAGTTCCTAATCCATTTATTAACATACTCTGAGCTATCTAGTCTTTTTTGGATCACTTGTAAGTGGACCAACTCAGTTCTTTTATTTTTAGGCTTTTAAGCCAAAGTCAAAGCGTTTACGTAAAAACTTTGACCATTGGCTAAGACCATTATGGTCCAGCCATTGTTCGGCATAAACATGGCTACGTGATCGTAACTAGGTAGGTGTTAATCCCTTAAAAGGGCACCTCCATTACCACGTTTGCTTGGTCAATTGACGGGTCAAAGTTATTGTCAATAAAAAGTCAACGGGTCAGTTTTGAAATAAATTCATATCTAGTAATGTAGGTGTTAAAAAATAGGTTTTAACACTTTAATAACTTGGTAATATTATAAGAACATGTAAACATGTTTATCCCGTCAATTCCAAGTCCAAGGCCGGTTCGCAACCGAAAGTCGCAAGGATCGACTCCTGCCTTTAGTTACTAATTCTAAGTTTCATTATTACCATGTTATGTTATAGTATAACCCTCTGGAATCATACTACATGGTCATATGGTAATCCGAGTTTATACGCAAGTTTCCGCTAAATATGCTAAATTTTGCTAAAATGCCCTTTTGTTCAAAAATAAGGTTTTAACTACAAATGAGCATATGAATGACTTGTAAACTGATATGTTAAGTTATTTAACTTATTTTAAGGTCAACATTCTGATCATAAACTAAGTTTTGATTAAAAAGGCGTATTTTATGCCTTAAAGTAAACAAATCGCCCTTTTGGCGCATAAAATGGTTTAAACATAATTTTGACATCAAAACTCTTTACCTACTGATGTAATATCATAATTAGAGTTATTTGGGATGTCAATTCAGATTATAAACTGAGTTTATACACAAGTCCATGAAATTGGCGGGGTTCGATGTTGTCTTAGGCATGGATTGGTTATTCCATAACCAAGCCCGCATTGCCTGTGATAAGAAACTAATCGAGATTAAAACCCCATCTGGTGATGTGCTCACCATTTATGGAGATATACACTACGGGTTTCCAGAAAAAGCTTCTATACTTAAGGCCTCCCGATGTATGAAGAGAGGTTGTGTCATTTATATGGCACAAGTAACCGTCGATGAACCTAAGCCGAAGATTGAAGATATACCCGTTATTTCTGAATACCCTGAGGTCTTTCCTGAGGAATTACCCAGTCTACCCCCTGATAGATAAGTAGAGTTTAGGATTGATATCCTACCCGAATCTGCACCTATTGTGAGAGCACCCTACCGCCTAGCACCGACAGAAATGAAGGAATTGCGAACTCAGCTTGATGAACTTCTGGAGAAAGGCTTCATACAGCCTAGTTCGTCACCGTGGGGAGCTCTGATATTTTTTGTCAAAAAGAAGGAAGGATTAATGCGTATGTGCATTGATTATTGTGAGCTTAATAATTGTTATCATTGCCCAGGATCGACGATTTGTTTGATCTACTACAAGGGGCAAGTTACTTTTCCAAGATAGATTTAAGATCGGGTTATCATCAGCTGAAGGTTAGGAGTGAGGATGTTCCAAAGACTACTTTCAGAAGGAGGTATGGCCACTATGAATTTTTAATGATGCCTTTCGGGCTCACTAATGCACCTGCATCATTCATGGATCTCATGAATAGAGTCTGCAAGCCTTATTTAGATAAGTTTGTCATTGTCTTCATCGACGACATACTTATCTATTCTCGTAATCAATCTGATCATGAGAAACATCTTAGGTGCATCCTAGAATTGTTACAGAAGGAAAAGTTGTATGCTAAATTCTTCAAGTGCAAATTTTGGCTTCGCGAAGTCCAGTTCCTTGGACATGTGGTTAGTGAACGCGACATCCAAATTGATCCCGCCAAGATTGAAGCGATAATGAATTGGGAAGCACCAAAGACACCTTCTGAAATACGCAGCTTCTTAGGACTGGCTGGTTACTATAGAAGATTCATTGAAAATTTCTCAAGGATAGCCACTTCTTTGACTGCTTTGACCCGTAAGAATATCAAGTTTGACTGGGGTCCAAAGCAACAAGAATCCTTCGAGACATTGAAGCAAAAGCTGAGCAATGCTCCAGTATTGACTCTGCAAGAAGGCATTGAAGAGTTTGTTGTCTATTGTGATGCATCGCACACTGGCATGAGATATGTGCTTATGCAAAGAGGCAAAGTGATCGCCTATGCATAACAACTCAAGGTGCATGAAAAGAATTACACCACCCACGACTTGGAATTGGGTGCCGTTGTATTTGCACTTAAACTTTGGAGACATTATTTATATGGAACTAAGTGTATTATATACACTGATCATAAAAGCCTTCAACATTTATTTAATCAGAAGGATCTGAGTATGCGACAACGCCATTTGATAGAAACCCTTAACAATTATGATTGTGAAATCCGATATCATCCCGACAAAGTGAATGTAGTTGCTGATGCACTTAGTCGCAAGGAAAGTGTTAAGCCTTTAAGGAATAACGTCAAAAGCATAGAAGTCAGAAACAGCTTGAATGAAAAGCTGCTTGATGCGCAAAAACAAGCCATGATGGAGGCTAATATTCCGAATGAGGGTCTAGGTGAAACTGTTGAACAGTTAACACCTGGGAGTGATGGAATTCTAAGATTTAATGGACGAAGTTGGGTTCCAATTTTCGGAGGACTTGGAGATCTAATCCTCCAAGAAGCGCATAACTCCAAGTACTTTGTTCACCCGGGAGGTGATAAGATGTACCAAGATGTACCAAGACTCAAAATCTAATTATTGGTGGATGAGTTTGAAGAAATCCATAGCCACCTATGTAGCTAAGTGCTTGACGTGTTCGCAAGTTAAAGCCGAACATTAGAAACCGTCAGGACTTCTACAACAGCTTGAAATTCCCACTTGGAAATGGGAAATGGTAACTATGGATCTGATTACCAAGTTGCCAAAGACCAAACATGGTAATGACACGATTTGGGTCATTGTTGATAGGCTGACTAAATCAGCACATTTCTTGCCAATCAAAGAAACGTTTAGCTCGGATAAGTTGGCTAAGATGTATGTGGACGAGATTGTGTCCCTACATGGGTGCCGGTGTCTATTTTATCCGATAGAGATACAAGATACACCTCTCATTTCTGGAAAAGCTTCCAATAATCTTTAGACACTCGATTGAACTTTAGTATGGTTTATCATCCGCAGACTGACGGACAGAGTGAGCGTACTATTCAGACTTTGGAAGACATGCTACGTGCATGCGTGAACGCCCTAGGTGGTAGCTGGGATGACCACCTACCCTTGATTGAATTCTCCTACAATAATAGTTATCATTCAAGTATCAAGGCTCCTCCATTTGAAGCCTTGTATGGGAGAAACTGTCGAACGCCCGTTTGTTGGGCAGAATTTAGGGAAGCCCAACTGACAAGACCAGAGATTGTCCTAGAGATAACAGATAAGATTATACAAATTCGCGATCGTCTCAAAGCTACCCGAGATAGGCAGAAGAGCTACGCGGATAAAAGGCGCAAACCCCTATAGTTTCAAATTGGGGACAAAGTGCTACTGAAGGTGTCGTCTTAGAAAGGCGTCATGCGATTCAGTAAAAAGGGCAAGTTGAGCCCAAGATATATAGGACCGTTTGAGATTATTGAACGAGTCGGGTCCATAGCTTACAAGCTCAAGTTACCCGAAAAGCTAAGTGGAATTCATGATGTGTTCCACATCTCAAATTTAAAGAAATGCCTAGCCGATGAGTCGCTAGCGATGCCGCACGAGGATGTGCAAATTGATGAAAACCTGCTATTCATTGAGAAACCGATAGCGATCAAAGATCGACAGGTTAAAAAGCTACGAAGAAAGCACGTGCATATTGTAAAGGTCAAATGGGATGCCCGTCGAGGTCCCGGGTATACATGGGAGGTCGAGTCTATTATGCGACAAAAGTACCCTTATCTTTTTTATTAAATCTCGAGGTCGAGATTTCTTTTAAGGGGATGAGGATGTAACACCTCGTGAAAACCCGTCCTGTAAAATTCCGACACGTGTTACGCTGATCCTCGTTGCCACGTGTCCGCCGAGAGGGACTAAAAGCATCGTTATGTTAAAGTATAACCTCTGAAACGATGGCTATTCAAAGTCGGGGGACCAGATGTGAAATTTTGTAAATTATTGGCTTCTAGAAGGCGGTTACGGACCGCAACCATATTACGGTCCGTAACCATTCAATATACTGTGGGCGCCAAGTGGCCTTACGGACCGCAAGCCTAAGGCCATACGGTTTGTAGGCCATTGCCAGTGACAGAAAATGTGGCAGCCTCCTGTGCTGCCACCCTTGTCGCCATTTCCACCCTCTAGCACTTTGTGCCACGAATTGGGACACTTGGGAGCCTCTCATAACCGCCTCTAACACCTGTCTTGAATCCACACTTCCTCGTCAAGTATAAATAGAGCTCATATGTTGCTTCATAACTTGCTCATTCTTTTCTTTCACCTCTATTGCTCACTTGGGGAGTTCCTGATCCATTTGGAACATACTTTGAGCTATCTAGTCTTCTTTGGATCACTTGTAAGCGCTCCAACTCAGTTCTTTTATTTTTAGGCTTTTAAGCCAAAGTCAAGGCGTTTACGTAAAAACGCTTTGACCATTGGCTATGACCATTATGGTCCAGCCATTGTTCGGCATGAACATGGCTACGTGATCGTAATTAGGTAGGTGTTAATCCCTTAAAATGGCACCTCCTAATTACCACGTTTGCTTGGTCAATTGATGGGTCAAAGTTATTGTCAATAAAAAGTCAACAGGTCAGTTTTGAAATAAATTCATATCTAGTAATGTAGGTGTTATAAAATATGTTTTAACACTTTAATAACTTGTTAATAATTATAAGAACATGTGTAAACATGTTCAGCCCATCAATTCCAAGTCCAAGGTCGGTTCGCAACCGAAAGTCGCAAGGATTGACTCCTGCCTTGACTTTTAGTTCTGACCCGAATTAGCAACTTTAGTACTAATTCTAAGTTGCATTATGACCATGTTATGTTATAGTATAACCCTCGGGAGTCATACTACATGGTCATATAGTAATCCGAGTTTATACGCAAGTTTCCGCTAAATATGCTAAATTTTGCTAAAATACCCTTTTGTTCAAAAATAAGGTTTTAACTACAAATGAGCATATGAATGACTTGTAAAATGATATGTTAAGATGTTTAACTTATTTTAAGGTCAACATTCTGATCATAAACTGAGTTTTGATTAAAAAGCCGTATTTTACGCTTTAAAGTAACCAAATCTCCCTTTTGGCGCATAAAATGGTTTAAACATAATTTTGACATAAAAAATCTTTACCTACTGATGTAATATCATAATTAGAATTATTTGGGATGTCAATTCAGATTATAAACTGAGTTTATATCATAAGTCCATGTATTAAGTCCTTAAATGACGATATTGCCCTTACGACACCAAAAATGGGTTTTAATCATTTTAATGAACCAAAACCTTTATCTACTGATGTATTATATTATATAACATATTTCTATCATATAAACCTGATCATAACATCAATTTTACTCAAACATCAATTTAGTCGTCATTTAGCGACTTATTCGCTGTTTCGGCGCATAATATAGTTTAAAACCATATTGGAGCATCAACACTTGATACCTACTGATTTCAAAACTTATTTTATATATATTTACAGTAGGTACATGATCTAAACTCAAATTCCCAAATAAGTTGTCAAGTGATGTGTAAAATGACCAAAATGCTCTTTCGGGGCATAGTTTCGGCTTAAACTATAAACCATACATATACTTGATATCCTACTGATATAACATCATAAATTAATCATTGTTACAGAATGTTTATGACCATTACATCATTTTACTTGCAAGCTCCTTTTACAAGTCATAAAATGACCAAAACGCCCTTTTGAGGCGTAACTTGATTTTAAAACCATAACGGGCATACATGTTGATATCCTACTGATATCACAACATATTTTAAATATAAGGGCATATGGAACTTGTATACGACTCATCCGGTTACCCGGTTTCGCTTATATGCGTACGGTTAAGCCTACGTGACTAGTTTACGTAGTTTAACCGAAACGGGTTTAACCATATCATTTTTATATCAAAATCCAGAATTGTGACACCACACCCAGATTAGGATGCACCATACCCAATTGATACCAACTTAAAAGGAAACACTATTTTTATTAATCCAAACTGTAAGATACAAAAGTTGGAAACTTAAAAGTACAAGGTTTAGTCAAACTAGTCTTAGCCGTTCATGCAATTTTCCACTAGATAAGAAGGTCTGGGATGCTTATTCCACTAGCCGCGCCTATCCGAGATAAACAACGCGCACAATACTAACCATCATTTCTTGTGACACATGCTTAAAAAAACATCAGCTAACTGGTGAGTTCATGAATATACACAATTCATAAATCACATTAATTACTCATAACTTGTACCCGCCCATGTATCATAACCTGACGTTACCACGTAACTTACATAACCATACAGTCAATGCCCACTATACCGCGGGTATAGTACCGACAAATCCTGCCGTAGCAGCACGTATAAGGGACCACAAATATCATGTGTATGTTGCTCAGGTTATATATACATGCGTACAACAGTTATGCTATATTATCACGGTCTGGGACAAGCATGTTCACATTTGAAAAGCATTAATAAAATTCACCTTTGCTATATGAAGGTTTTACTATAATCAATCTGAACTTGATTTTCTGGTTATACACCTTATATTCGAGGAAGTTGTTAATGGGTAAACCTAATAAAATTGATCTCGAATTATAGACAGAAGTCTTGCTCTATTTTGTTCCAAAGAAAACCAATTTGGCGGCTAGCCTCTTCAAAGAAAAGACATATTCGTGGTGAAGATTCATGTATACCACACAGGTATCCTTACATGCATACATACACGTTGCACATTGACTTACACGTTGCAAATACACATACACGTTACATTCCTATCACCAAAATTTTGTTAGGTTTTAAATTTATTATATTATTATAATTAATTTAGCTGCTTTACTCGTTTTTCTTCTATAACTTCCGAACTATAACGATTTATAAAATTATAAATAATACTATTAGAACGAGCTCATTTTTTTCTACATTTTGACCCAAGTTTCATTTAAAAACGGAGCACGATCAAATATAATAGGTTTTATTATTATAGATAAATGGTATCTCAGAACACCAAAAACTCGTCTAGGTATCTTATAATTTATATAACCATCTTACTCACTTGACAATAAAAGTTCCATGCATATTTTTATTTGATCACAAAACATGGTGTTACAACTCTTCCCACCTTATAGAAATTTCGTCCGCGAAATTTAGGCAAAGAGATGGGGATATTTTTGTTTCATCTCATCTTCTTTTTCCCATGTCTCTTCAGGTCCTCTCCTTGCATCCCGTTTGACTCGAACTAGAGGGAATTCTCGTTTCTCAATTTCTTTACCCGTCGATCTATTATCTGAATAAGGTGTTCTGTGAAGTTCAACTTGTCATTGATCTGGACCTCTTGCCAGGGCATCTTAAGTGACTCGTTTGCCAAACATTTTCTTAAATTGGATTCATGAAACGTGTCATGAATACCTTGCAACTCTTCTGGCAGTCTTAACTTATATGCTACAGGATCAACTTTTCTGATGACTTCAAATGGTCCTATATCGCGTGGACTTAGTTTTCCTTTTTTTCCTGAAACGACCCAAGGCAGGACCTTAAGTAATACCTTGTCGCCAACTTAAAATTCTAAGGGTCTCCTTCGTCTGTCGGCATAAATTTTCTGTCTATCTCTAGCAGTCTTCATTCTTTCTCGGATTTGTATGATTTTGTTGTTGGTTTCTTCAATAATTTCGGGTCCAACTAACGGATTCCTACCAATATTAGTCCAACAAGCTGGTGAACGCCACTTCCTTCCATATAATGCTTCAAACGGAGCCGCCTTGATGCTTTAGTGAAAACGGTTATTGTATGCAAACTCTATTAGAGGTAAATGCTCATCCCAATTTCCTCCAAAGTCTATCACACATGCCCTAAGCATATCTTCCAGTGTTTGTATGGTCCTTTCACTTTGACCATCTGTCTGTGGATGATAAGCCGTACTTATATTTACTTTTGTTCCCAATTCATTTTGGAAGCTTTGCCAAATCTTGACATAAAACGGCTATCTCTATCTCATATAATGGAGATAGGTACCCCATGACGAGTGACTATTTCCTTGACATAAATTCTGCTAATTTATCCATTTTATAATCTTCTCGGATTGGCAAGAAATGAACAGACTTAGTTAAACAATCTACTATAACCCAAATAGTATCATGACCATTATTAGTGCGCGAAAGTTTAGTAATGAAATCCATGGTTATCATCTCCTATTTCCGTTCAGGGATCTCGGGTTGGATTAAACATCCGGCAGGCTTTTGATGTTCTGTTTTGACCTGTGAACATGCCATGCATTTTTCCACATATCCATTGATTGATTGTTTCATCCCTGGCCACCAATATTCATCTCGAATATTTTTGTAAATCTTCGTACTACCAAGATGCATTGTATACTTAGATCTATGTGCTTCTTCCATTACCTTATCCCTTAGTCCTCCCATAATGGGTATCCAAATTCTATTGTTGAGTCTTAGTATTCCATATTCTCCTTTAACGAGTAGTTCTTGTTTTCCCACCATCCTCTCTTTGCTAATCTGCTCAACGGACATGGCCTGTGTCTGTGCATCCTTAATTTGTTCCCTTAAACCTATTTTCACTTCAATTCTAGATGAACGTATTCTTAAAGGTTTAACTTTGTCCTTTCGGCTAAGGGCATTTGCTACTACATTAGCTCTTCCTGGATGGTAACGAATTTCACAATCATAATCATTCAATAACTACATCCATCTCCTCTATCTCATGTTCAACATCTTTTGCTCAAATATATACTTAAGGCTTTGGTGATCAGTATAGATCACACACTTAGTTCCATATAAGTAATGTCTTCATATCTTGAGAGCGAATACTACTGCTCTGAGTTCTAGATCATGGATGGTGTAATTTCTTTCATGTATCTTTAATAGTCTAGAAGCATAGGCGATGACCTTGCCTCTTTGCATTAACACACACCCTAGTCCATAATGAGAAGCATCACAATATACTACAAAAATCTACTGTTCCCTCAGGTAATGCAAGTATTGGAGCACTAGTGTAACATCTATGAAAATTTCAACTTTATATTTATTATCTAGTTTCATTTTCCAATTTCAATATGTACTTTCATAGTATCCAATAATACTGATTGGGATATTATTATTATTTTTTTTCATCAATGTTCATCCATGTTTGTTTATATCCCTTATTTGTATAACCATTCAAAATTTTATTCAAATATATTGGTTTTTATACAAGGGTATATTTTTATTTTAAGTGAAATCTTAAAAATATAATTGTAATTATAGAAATAAATATGTATGTAAAGTCTAAACGAATTTACGCAAGTATTTCATCTACAAATTTTTACAACAAAGTGTATACTTTATTTTAATAAGAAATTATTTAAATAAAGTCATTTTTTTGTACCTCATCTATCAATGATTTTTTTTCATTATACAAAATAATTATAAGACTTTTAACTTTCTAAACTTTATAAAGAGTTTAAAGTATAAAGTTTTAGATTTATAAACAAAATATAAATTGTTTCTATTTAAAAATATAAACTTCTAAGTTTATAAAAAGAAAGGTTTTATAATCAATTATATTATATAAGTCTAAATGAGTTTTATAAAGTATATAAGCTACAGGGACCTATAGTGCTAAACCTGAAAGTTATATTGTTTTGGAATTTTTTTGCTCAACACAAAAACCTCAAGGGCATGTTTGCTAACAATATTGCCGCCTTGAACAGTCACGCCGTTTTTCTCTTCCAGTGATTCCGGAATCCACCGTATCTTCGTTCCAAATTCACGTTTTTAACTCGTTTTGTTCCCTTCTAGATACAATATCAACCTAATATAACGTCCATATATATCACGCGTCTAATCCAGGCTATAATCAATCAAACGAAATCGTATATTTTGAATTAAAAGTCGGATCTTAATTCCAATTACAAAACTTTCCATATATCAATTATCAGCTATTTATACCAAATCAAAACTCATTCTCACACTTTCCCTCACAAATACACCACCAGTCTGAATGTCTCTCGTTCGAGTTCGTCTTAACCGAAAGACCATTGTACCACACCACACACCCATTTGTTCCGGTTCCGAACTCCGCCGCAATGAACCACCCTATCGCCATTGTTGGTTGTTGCCCTAGCGAGCCATCCCTTTTGTTCGTAGTAAGAACCGCTCTAACAACCATCACTATCATCGGCCTCATCCCCAGATCTCTCTCTCGACAAAGCGTGTTCTGGTTAGCGCGATGACCACCGGTTGGTTCAAAGTGGCGTACCAGCATGTTCGACTCCCGAAATAATAATAAGGTACCGACGACTCGTATCTTTTGTTCCTGTTTGTATTCCCTTTTCGGTTTCAATGACAAATAATAATAAAAACCCCGTTAACTTTGAGAAAGGTGATAGTCATACATATTAACCAAAGTTAGTTTTGGGTGGTGTTATGAGGATAGATTAGTAATGCATGGAAATTTTGGATTAGATCGCACTATTTAATAATAATAATTGTTGAGATGTTGCCATTATATGGGGTTCTTTCACATATGGAATAGATAATAAAAACTAATCAATCAAGATTAGGCAAATCGAGGTGTTTGATGATGTAATGAGATTTCATGTGTGTTTAGATTTCTAACCACATTATGGCCATGCATAAAACTATTTTTACTAATGGATTTCATAAATTAACGTTATATAATTAAACTGTTAATTATTATAATCTTACAAATAAACTTTAATTAATTTGTATGTCGGTTAGGGTTAAGTTTTTACAAAAAAATAAAAAATTCACATTCTATGCAACACGAACACAAGTCTTGGATTCAAAATCTATAAAGTTTTGATGTATTTCGAAATCTATGGAGACTTTCTCGTTTCTTTTTTTATATATAATGCAAGGTCTTAAATATGTTATTTTGAAATGCAAATGTTTTATTGTGTGATAAATTGTGTTTAACTATTCTGATTATACAAATAGAAGAGTTGAATATGATATCTAAAATAACAATAAAAAAATGTGTCTGTTTCTTTTTGGTCAATAGATATTAGGCCCATATTCCATGCAAATACCATCAATATGCTTTTTATTGCTTTGATTAAAAATAATAAAATGTGTTTTCTTGTAAAAATAAATAAGCCTATAAATAAATGAATAACTTACAGTGAACTCCATACCCGAGAATCTAAATAATGAACTAACTCAAGCGAATGCAATGAAATTAAGTTCTCTAACTAAACAATATTGTAGGTTTCGTCAACGTTTGATCCAAGCTTAATATTTATTACAATCATAGCTATTCGCCAGTAAGCTTTAAAACTTTGTGTAGATCACTTAGCAATGCATCAACGTGCACATAGTTCTCTTTTTACCTTTTTTTTTTGGATGATACATATGTTGCATAAATTTTGCTTAAACGTTTATATAATTCATTTTTATGGCTTATGTGATCACTATGCTTTGTATGAAACTTGTGTGGTTTGCTTCAACTTGTGCATTCATTAACTCCGTACAAGCCGTCCGGTAGTATATTATAGCGCTATATGTGTGACGACCAATCCCCCATGCAGTTTTATTTTGCTCATGGTTACATTGGATGTGACCTCGTGGATGATAGAATCTGAGCTATTTGTTATTTGTCAACTCAAGGTTTGAATGTGCCATCCGTGACCCATACTCGTTAAATGCAATATGCTTAGTGTTCTACTTATGCCATATGAATTGTAAATAAAATATTTTGTTACATGATTTACTATAAAACCTATGTTGTTCGCCAGCTTTTAGCTGACCCATGTTTTTTTTTTCACATATGTTTCAGGTGGTAACAATTGATAATGATTTGCAAACTTTCTATCACTTAGAATCATGGGACTTTTTGCCTTAGTTAAACTTTAAAACGATATTTGCGTCTTGTTTTGGACAAGTTGTTTCGTTGTTTGTTTGGTTTGGTTGTTGAACATGAATTTGACTTAATATTTTATTTAAACTTTAATTAGTGCCATGTGTCTTTGAACATCCTATCATACGTGGCGCCCTGGCGTTTCCGTCTTCGGTTGGGGTGTTGCAACTAGATAGTTTTATCTTCAAAAGATTGAAAGCTTCTTCTTGGTTGCTACCCCAGACAAATGGGGTATTTTTCTGAGTCAGTGCCGTTAGAGGCATCGCTATCTTAGAAAAATCTTGAATAAATCTTCTATAATACCCTGCTAACCCTAAGAAACATCGAATTTATGTGGGGTTTCTTGGTGCCTCCCAATTCTTAACCACTTCAATCTTTGCAAGGTCCACTTGTATGCCTTTTTCATTAATAACATGCCCTAAAAATTGGACTTCCCTAGTCCAGAATTCACAATTACTAAACTTGGCATAAAGTTTCTCATCCTTTAGTAACTTAAGAATGGCACGGAGATGACCTTCGTGTGCTTCCCTACTCTTAGAGTAGATTAGGATATCATCTATGAAGACGATTACAAATTGGTCCAAGTATGGCTTACAAACTTGGTTCATAAGGTCCATGAAGGCAACTGGTGCATTATTGAGGCTAAAAGGCATCACTAGGAATTCGTTGTGACCATACCTTGTCCTAAAGGCAGTCTTGGGTATATCTTCTTCTCTGGCCTTTAATTGATGATACCCGGATCTTAGATCTATCTTCGAGAAGTAGCTTGCGCCTTGTAGCTGATCGAAAAGATCATTAATTCTTGGGAGTGGGTATCGATTCTTTATCGTGATCTTATTCAGATCTCTATAGTCAATACACATCCTCATTGAGCCATCCTTCTTCTTAACAAAGAGAATCGGCGCTCCCCATGGTGACGTGCTAGGACATATGAATCCTTTGTCCAGTAACTCCTGGAGTTGGTTTTTCAACTTTTTCATTTCAGTCGGGGCGAGGCGGTACGGGGCTTTGGCGATATGGGTTCCTCATGGATCAAGTCGATTCTAAACTCTATTTGTCTATCAGGTGGTAATCCAGGAAGATCTTTAGGAAATACTTCAGGGAATTCAGCCACTACTGGTACTTTTTCTAATTTCTTTTCTTCCTTTGTTTCTAGTGCATATACTAGGTAGGCTAGATGACTCTTTGGAATACACTTGAATGCTTTTATCATGGAAATAAAACTTATGGGTTTACTAGTTTTTTCCCTATTAATTATTAGAGTTTCCCCTTTTGGATCCTTAATTTGAATTTGCTTCTTATCACACAATATTTGAGCTTGGTGACTAGATAACCAATCCATTCCTATTACTACATAAAACTCTCCAAGGTTCATGGTAGTAAGTCTATGAATATTGGGGTCTTACTAATCTGGATGGTACAATCCTTTATAACACTCACAATTTCTCCTTCCCTTCCATCAGCTAGTTCTACTATAAATGGCTTATCTAGCTTACAAGGAGTCAGATTACTTAAATCTCTATAAGGCTCAGATATAAAACTTCTATCAGCACCAGTATCAAACAGTATTTTAGCATAGAAGTTGTTAAGGAGAAATGTACCTGTTATGACATCAGGGTTCCTACGAGCTTCTTCAGTATTCAGAACACAATCTCTCCCTCTTGCTTTATTGGGTTCCTCATTCCTCTTAGGACATCTATCCCTATACGGGGCTCTCTACAATCACGATGATTGTGTCCAGGTTTCTTACAGTTTCTACAAACTAATTGGTTACATGGACCAAAATGTCCTTTTCCACAAGTTGGGCACCTAGGTGGGGGTCCTCGTTGCCTCTTGAAATCTCTATAATTGGTTTTCTTTTGCTCTTGGTAGTTTTCCCATCTCCTTTTTGGGGCAGGGTCCGGGGTTTTCTTTTGTTGGATCTCTGCGGCAAAAGTTGCTCCAGCCTCTACCGCATCATGATAGGTAGTTGGTTTGGTGGACTTGATAAATGTGCGATATTCTGTGGCTAGTCCCCAAAGGAATCTTCGAATACGATTTTCTTCAATGTTCACCATGTAAGACACTAGTCGAGACATTCCATTGAAGTCAGTGACATATTCCCGGTATGTCTTATTCCCTAGTTCAAGATGTAGAAATTCCTTTTCAATTCTATCAGTTTCGCTTGGTGGACAGAAGTATTTTGTAAACAGTTCTGAAAATTCCTCCCAAGTTAGGCGATGTGCCAGATCATCACCTCTAGTTTGCTTTTGTATCCTCCACCAAAACAGGGCTTTAGATTTAAACAAATGGACACAAACCTAACTTTGTTTCTTTCATGGCAATCACTAACATCCAGAATGGCTTCTACTCACTTAGTCATTCATGTGCCTCAATAGTACCTTTCTTCCCGTCGAATAAAGGATGATTACAAGAAATAAAAGTCTTGTAATTGCATTCTCTAGAGATTTCTATTTCTATAGCTTTAGTTACTTTCGTATCATCCGCCTTCTTTTCTTGACGAGGTTCTTCTCGTGGAGTTGGTGTAGGTGTAGTACTTCCCTCAGATTTCCCTGATCGTTCAGTATTATGATGTTCTCGTCCCTATGCATTAGCAAGGATTTGCGCAACTCGGACGGCAATCCGATCGATCACGTCATCTCCTAAGTTTATCAGGTTCACAACGACGAGCAGGATCAACTGCTGGGTTAGGTTGACGGTTGTTGTTAACCGAAGGTTCTGCTGACATTTTCTAAGTTTTCAAGAAAAATACTACTTCAATATTTTATTTACTAACGAGCACTTAGAATAATTAATTCACATAATACCATAAGTTTTCAAATGTAACATATTGAAATAGAACTCTATTAACTCCTTTAGTTATTATTATTACATATATGCATGCAACTTTAAATATAAAAATTACTTTGATCAAGTGTAATAGTCAGTTTACTTTAAACATGTATCCAAACGATTTTTTTTCATGCATCCTGCATGCATAGGGGTTACTATATATGATTTACAAATAGGTCAAATAGTGAAATTTAATGGATAATAAATACAAGATGCTTAAACAAGTAGTAAGGAGTATAATTGCAAATAGAAATCCTTAATAAAGTTAAGTATATGTGGCTAACAATTTACCTTACTCATGTGTTTTAGTTACTCTCCAACATGGGTTTTTCGTATGTCAACACTCCTACTCTTGTAAGGGATCTAGCTATTCCACACTAATTTGACATTCCTCCAGTTTTTTTTTTTCGTATTTACCTATCTTATATGTAGCTATCGGCTAGTCCGGTTAAAGCCTAGATACTAACCAAGTATCTAATTCGCTAAAACCTGTGGCTCTAATACCAACTGTGACATCACACCCAAATTAGGATGCACCATACCCAATTGATACCTACTTAAAAAGAAACACTATTTTTTATTAATACAAACTGTAAGGCACAAAAGTTGAAAACTTAAAAGTACAAGGTTTAGTCAAACTAGTAGCCATTCATGCAAAATTTCCACTAGATAAGAAAGTCTGGGATGCTTTATTCCACTAGTCGCGCCTATCCGAGATAAACAACCCGCACAATACTAACCATTATTTCCTGTGACACATGCTTAAAAAGACGTCAGCTAACTGGTGAGTTCATGAATATACACAATTCATAAATCACACTAATTACTCATGACTTGTACCTGCCCATGTATCATAACCCGACGTCACCATGTAACTTACATAACCATACAGTCAATGCCCACTATACCACGGGTATAGTACCGACAAATCCTGCCGTAGCAGCACGTAAAGGGACCACAAATATCATGTGTATGTCATGCTCAGATTATATACATGCGTACAACAGTCATGCCATATTATTACGGTTTAAACAAGCATGTTCACATTTGAAAAACATTCATAAAACTCACCTTTACTATATAAAGATTTTTACTATAATCAATCTGAACTTGGTTTTCTAGATATACACCTTATATTCGAGGAAGTTGTTAATGGGCAAACCTAATAAAATTGATCTCGATTTATAGACAGAAGTCTTGCTCTATTTTGTTCCAAAGAAAACCAATTTGGCGGCTAGCCTCTTCAAAGAAAAGACATCTTCATGGTGGAGATTCATGTATACCACACACGTATCGTTACATGCATACTTACACCTTTCAAATACACATACACGTTACATTCCTATCACCAAAATTTTGTTAGGTTTTAAATTTATTATATTATTATAATTAATTTAGCTGCTTCACTCGTTTTTCTTTTATAACTTTCAAACTATAACGATTTATAAAATTATAAATATACTATTAGAACGAGCTTATTTTTCTCTACATTTTGACCCAAGTTTCATTTAAAAACGGAGCTACGATCAAATATAATATGTTTTATTATTATAGATAAACGGTATCTCAGAACACCAAATACTCGTCTAGGTATCTCATATTTTATATAACCATCTTACTCGCTTGACAATAAAAGTTCCATGCATATTTTTATTTGATCACAAAACAGGGTGTTACAACTCTCGCCACCTTATAGAAATTTCGTCCGTGAAATTTAGTCAAAGAGATGGGGATATTTTTGTTTCATCTCATCTTCTTTTTCTCATGTCTCTTCAGGTCCTCTCTTGCATCCCATTTGATTTGAACTAGAGGGAATTCTCTGTTTCTCAATTTCTTTACCCGTCGATCTATTATCTGAATGGGGTGTTCGGTGAAGTTCAACTTGTCATTGATCTGGACCTCTTGCCAGGGCATCTTAAGTGACTCGTTTGCCAAACATTTTCTTAAATTGGATACATGAAACGTGTCATGAATTCCTTGCAACTCTTCTGGCAGTCTTAACTTATATGCTACAAGGACCAACTTTTCCGATGACTTCAAATGGTCCTATACAGCGTGGACTTTTTTTCCTTTTCTCCTAAAACGAATGATACCTTTCGAAGGCGAGACCTTAAGTAATACCTTGTCGCCAACTTGAAATTCTAAGGGTCGCCTTCGTCTGTCGGCATAACTTTTCTATCTATCTCTAGCAGTCTTCATTCTTTCTCGGATTTGTATGATTTTGTTGGTGGTTTCCTCAATAATTTCGGGCCCAGCTAACGGATTCCTACCAATCTCAGTCCAACAAACTGGTGAACGACACTTCCTTCCAATAATGCTTCAAACGGAGCCGCATTGATGCTTGAGTGATAACTGTTATTGTATGCAAACTCTATTAGAGGTAAATGCTCATCCCAATTTCCTCCAAAGTCTATCACACATCCCTAATCATATCTTCCAGTGTTTGTATGGTCCTTCACTTTGACCATCTGTCTTAGTACTTGTCGCGTTTAAACTACATGCTATTTCGTTCATCGCTTAATCTATTGTTTAGTACCGTAAATATCATTTTAAGCTAGCCGGTCCGAGTCTATAATGTAAATAGGACCCGTTAGCATTCTATTGGTTAATAATACCATCATTCCAGACTAAAGCCTCGTGGTAGATTGATATCTAAGCTTATTTTCTGATTATCGGCTGAGGTATTATCTTTATTGAAGAATTATCTCAGATAAATACTTTTAGCCTATTTTTCTTATATGGGCTTGGGATACGGTATAATAATTCCGCTTGGACAGGTATGGGATCATGTTGTTGGATTGGGATTTAACTAAATCTTCATACATCGTTTTATTATGTTTTGTTTGATAACTTAAACATTGGGGGTTAACTCGATCGTGTCATGGATATCCTCGGCTCATTTAAGTTACTAATGACTACGACCTTAACCGCGGGGTGTAGGGATACCCCTGTCAGATGCTAATGCAAAATAATATTAAATCCCATTTGTGGATTATTAGTGGTGTGTCGGTTAATCAGGTTATTCGGTTTCTGCACCGGACCCCATATGTATTGACAAACATGTAAAACTGTAAACAAGGTCATTTTGAACTATCCCAAGTTATTTATAAAACGTGCCAAGTGCACTTAAACCATTTTTGAAAGATTTTCAAATGTGTCGGTTATTAGTATTTACCAGTGTAAACTGACGTATTTTCCAAAGATTAAGTTACAGGTTTCAGCACGTAATAGGCCGAGAGCTGCTTGGTAGTGACATAAGAGGATCTTGCAAGTCCTTAGTTACCCGAAGTTTGTTGAATAATACTTTGTATATTTATTTTAATCCGCATGTGGATCTTTTATTACAAGCCATGTATTTAATATTCGAACTTTGAACATTCGGTTTATAATAAGATTTATATCCAAGACTTCCGCTGTGTTGTGTTGTTTGACTATGACGACATAAATCTTACGTCACAATAATCCCCACCTGGGCCCACTGGCACGTGGAAATTGGGGTGTGACAAGAAGACCCCTAACATGCCATCCTTTCCTACCGGCATCTCTATCAAGATCCTGCCAATGTCGTCACCTGTTTCGGTGGAAGTGGAGAAAACGACCACGGAAACAACTGCTCCAGTATTGGTATCCAAGAGGAGGAACGTGCTGTGGAGGGATTATATCTACCAACAATCAGCTGGGATTCTCGTATGCCTGACAGACCCTACAAACCAAAATGGAAGATAGCGGAGTCAACCCGCTTAATTCATCCCAACGTAGTTAATTACTAGGTTGATCGTGCCTTTCCCCCCGCCGAGGTTGCCTATGTGGAAGGGCAAGACTGTGGCCAGCTACTTGATGTCACTTTGACTGACGCGGTCTCTGAAGTTAGGAGGATTGCTGAGATAAAGCGTCGATGGACCCAGGACAAATGGGAACTGTATCAGGCTCGCCAGACAGCGCAACAAATGATGGATGAGTTGGCCCGACGTGATGGTTTGCTGGATGCTGCCCAGGCTAGAGAAGCCCGCCTTAATCGCAGAGAGGCAAAAGGCAGAAGATGACCTGAAGCGAGGACCCAGAACCTTGTCGAGGAGCGATTGATATGGGCCCGTGACTGCCGGGAAATGATCAAATTATAGAAATTCCCTGAAAATGCAGCTGGAACTTGAACGGAAAGTTGTGGTTGAGGCAGAAAAGGTTTGTAGTTCTAACTTCCCAGGTACGTGGTCTTCGCGTAGATGCTGAATTTGTGTCGCAAGTACAGGAGAGATACATCGCCTTGATGTCAAAGATGGAGAACATCCAAGCGGAGATTGAGCTAACCCCAAGGGCGTGACGATTTGTTGGTTCAGAAGACCCAGCTTCAACAAGAGATCAGCGGAAACAGCATGCATATATGGAGGTTCTTCCGGCCAGGCTCTTGCGCGGGCGGAGGAGCTGAGTCGTCAGATTGGTTCATTGCAGCGTGAGGTGAGCTGGTGGGGATCTCAAGAGTTTCAAGGTTGCTTCGAGTATCTCAGGCGATCCCCCCCATTTTAGCAACTTATTGGATGAGCTTGCCGCTGCCGCGTATGAGACAGGGAGGCATGACAGGAAGCATGCCGCCTATGTCCAATGTGCACGTGAAGACCTGGTGACTGAGGAATTTCATTTGGCTAACTCCAACGCTTCCAATCTTATGGCGGAAACTCTCTCCGCCGTAGCCAATGATCCCCTTCCTGAATTTCAACAGATGTCTGATGCAGCTTCCAGCGATGACCCAGAGGCATTGCGCCGCTTGTTGAGCGTTTCACATTCTGACGCTCTCTAGGTCATGTGTTAAGGGCACGTGTCTAATGTAATAAATACATTTTTATATATTATCTGTCAGTTGCATGATTTTCGTGACGTAATCAAGTGAAGCTTAAATGATTTGTCATCATTATACTGAACTCTCCTGTCTGACAATGTGGAGATTTGACTGTTTGGCGTCTGTCATTAATGATGGCCTCATATATATTCACATGACAAACCCATTTATAGAAATTCTCTCAATAACAAAAACAACATGAACAGGGGTAGTCATCGTCGTCGAGTTGCCAACGTACTAAGGTCAATGTGAGATTGCCGATACCATTCTTTCCTTACACACCGTATCGTCGTATGTCAAGTCACTAAATCTGCATCAATCCCTCGAATGTCAAGGTGGGGAAAAAGAACCAATGCATCAGTTGTATCCTTCCCATCCAAAAGGTTGTCGTTCCTGTCGCACCATCGCTAGGAGGGGAGGTGCTGCTGGAGAGCTAGATCGTCACATCGGTCTTGTTTATGTTCGCCAACGTAGGAGGCCTTTGCCGAAAGCAAGATCTCATCCGGTTGGTCAAGTTGAACCGTCGCCAGTGATGGAGATTGATATGGATCATAGCTGCAAGAACGGGGCTACTGGTATAAAGCCCGTTGTGATGGAGGATGGTCTGATATTGTTTCCTGGCCTGAGAGTGCTGGACACCGACATCTTTCATACTCCTGCAGAATTGATGAAGATGCTTGACGGTGTTGAATAGCAGGTGTGTCACAGAGCTGCCTTTTGTGTTCCGGTGTTACCGGAACAGTACAAGTACTTGGTAGTTTTGGGGCTATGGTGAAGATGAATAGTCAAATCACTTAACACCGGAACAGTACAAGTACTTGGTAGTTTTGGGGCTATGGTGAAGATGAATAGTCAAATCACTTAAGTCCGATTGTAGATAGTTAATGTGCCTATTACCAAGGCACCTATCTTGCTAGCATTATAAATTTTTGTTTATGGTTAAAACGACTGATAATATAACTTGTCGTGGTTAGTTTTAACCGATACATATATTCATTTTTTTAATCTGAAAGTGTATGTATGAGCAGAAAGTAGGTTGTGTAAAGGAGCATGCTGCTACAAATGTAACTCATAATCAATAGGCAAAAATTTTATTTAAAAAGAAAAATCATAAGGTATCCAGAAAGACGAAAGCTTTTCTCTCTCCGTTAAGGGACAAAGTTACATGTAACATTTCTTCAGTTGCGCTACTTTCCATGAATGTGGAATCGGTATTCCATCCAAGTGTTCGAGGGCGTATGCCCCTTTTCCAAGGACCTCCCGTATTTTATATGGTCCTTCCCATGTGGGTCCCGTTTTACCTGTGCTTTCTGCCCTGCTTGTTTTGTTACCTCTAAAGACGAAGTCGCCAACTTGAAAAGTGATGCCATTTGACCTTTTGTTATGGTAGTTGGCCATGACCTGCTTATAGCGGACCTCGTTGATTGCTGCTACTTCTCGTCGTTCTTCTAGGGGGTCCAAATTTTCGCGTAGGCGTTGATCGTTGTTGTCTTGCATATTTAGGCGTCGTAACGATGGTAGTCCAACTTCAGCGGGGATCATTGCCTCAGTCCCGTAGGTCATGCAGAACGGTGTCTCTTTATTTCCCGCCTTGGTTGTTTTCCTCTGAGCCCATAAGACCATGGGCAATTCATCCATCTAGCACCCGCCTACGCTATCTAGACGTTTCTTCAAACCGTCTAGCAAGCTCCGATTAGCCCACTCTACTTGACCATTTCCTTACGGGTGAGCTATAGAGGTGAAGATCTGCTGGATGGCTAATTCCTTGCACCAATCTTGGATGGTCTTGTCTGCGAACTGAGTCCCGTTGTCATTGACAAAATAGAGCGGTAGTCCAAATCGACAGATGATGTGTTCCCAGAGGAATTATTTGACATTATCTGCCCCTATCTTTGCCAATGATTTTGCTTTGATCCATTTGGTGAAGTAATCTATTGCGACGATGAGAAATTTCACCTTGCCCGGGGCTATCGGGAAGGGACCCACAATGTCTATGGCCCATTTCTGAAATGGCCATGCCGCTGTCACTGGGATCATGTTATTTTTGGGTGTAATGTATGTGGCACGTAACGCTGTGAGCTCATGCACTTACGTAGTTCTTTTACCGCGCCCTCATGCATTCCCGGCCAATAATATACAGTGTTGGTTATTTTGGCCACTATTGATTTGGGACAGCGTGAATGCCGCATACGCCTTCGTGGATTTCTTTGATCATATATTCTGCCTCCGCCGGAGTGAGACAGCGTAACGATGGTCCCAAGAAAGACCGGCGATATAGTATTCCCGCCTGCAATTCATGTTGCGCAGCCTTACTCTATATCTTTCGCGACATCCCCTTTGAAGCTGGTAATTCCCCGCTTGTTAAATACTTAACCAAGGGGGTCATCCAACAATCTTCTGCTACATCCTGTGTAGGAAAGACTTCGCCCTCTGAAGTAGACGGGGCCCGCAGGACTTCTATTCTATCCTCTCGGTCCATACCGGATGTTGTTAACTTGCTCAAGGCGTCTGCGATTTGGTTCTTTCCACGATGGACATATGTCAACGTAACATTCTTGAACATAGCGATGAGGCTTTTGGCCTTTGCTAAATATTTGGCCATAGATTCATCGCGAGCTTCTTAAGTCTCAGTTATCTGATAATTTACCAGCAGGGAGTCGACATATGCGTCCACCCACGTGGCACCCATGGAGTATGCCATACGCAAGCCAGCCAACAGCGCCTCATATGCCGACTCGTTATTGAGCACTCGAATTCGAACCTTAGGGCGTACATCAATTTTACCCCTTCTGGGACTAATCAACATCAAGCCTGCTCCTGCCCCTTTTCCGCTGGAGGAGCCATCTGTAAACAATTTCCATACTCGGCCGGTGTCATCGCTTGCCGGAACGTGTATGTTTATTTCTTTGGTGTCAGTGCCCTCTAGAATTTCCGCCAAGAAATCTTCGACCACTTGTCCCTTAACCGCTGTTCGGTTACAATATTATATGTCTAAAGCCCCCAGCTTGATGGCCCAGTTTGGCAGCCGTCCCCGAGACCTCTGGTTTGTTCAGGATCTGCCACAATGGATAGTTTGTAAGTATTTGAACCTTGTGCCCTGGAATATCTTCGTAGTCTCCTAGAAGAGTGTACCAAGGACAGGGTCAACTTCTCCAAAATGGGAAATCTTGTCTCGGGATCCGCCAACACTCTACTCACATAGTAGATAGGCGTTTGTACTCCGCCTCGTTCCACCATGAGGACCGTGCTGACCGCCCTGTGAGCCGCTGAGAGGTCCATTATCTCGCCAGGTCGAGGGGCGATCAGCGTAGGTAGGCGGGTTAGGAAGCGCTTCATTTCCTACAACACCTCTTCTGCTTCTTTCGTCCATCGAAGTTGTTTTTATTCAAAAATCTTTTAGGGTTTTGATGAATGGAATTTACCGTTCGGCGTGATTGGCCAAAAACCTATTGATGGCGACCAACCTTCCATTCAGCGTTTGAGCCTCCTTAGCCGTTCGGGGAGATGGTGTAACATCCGTCGAAAAACGGGTTTCCAAACCCGCTTTGTTTATTAATCGAATATCAAGTTATAAAATTTCGTTGTGTATTTATGATTTATTTTAATTTTAAACAATACATAATTAATAAACAATTTAGAATTTAAAAACTATAATTGATAAAAAGTGAAAATAAAATAAATAAAAAAGAAAACGGCTGCCGGGTTTCGAACCGGGTCAGCCGGAAGACACAACCAACAAAGACTTAACCACTCCGCCACTTGAGTTATTTGTTGTTATATCGAAACAATTAAAACATATAATGAAACTCGAAGTCAAATTCCGTCTCAGCGGCCCAAATCGCTCTCGCCGGAAATTCCGACGATTTCGCCAATTATCGACGGTTTCCTTTGACTTAACGAATGTATTAACATCAACATCGGTTATAACCGATGTCTAATCCCGCGACATCAGTCATAACCGCCGGAGAAAGGCTGACCACGAATCAAGACTAAAATCAGACCCAATTCATCGTGATTCTTCCCTATAAATACACACCCAAGTCTCTGGAAATCATTTCGCTCAAATCGCAACATTTCTCGAATCAATTTCACTCGCCGGAAATTTTCTGCAATCGCCGGACTTTCGCCGAAAAAACCATGACTTACATCAAAACGGTAAATACCTCGACTCTTTCGGTTTCAATCCATTGTTAGACTATTACTAACTTCAATCCATCAACCAGAATCAATCCTAGACGACGTAGCCGGAATATTCTGCACTCGCCGGAAAACCTCTGGAATTTCCAAAATCACGCTGTGAATCGGTATAATCATTTAAACCTTCTGTTAATCCTTGTTTAATAACCCAATTTCACAACTAATCGACCAAAACTGTTAATTGATTCAATCAGACGGAATATACAAATCAGAGCCGACGACCATTGCCGGAATTCTGAGAAATACAGTCTGATCGGTACATTCGATTCCTTAACTCTTCTTATCCATTACATTTCAACCAGTAATATGTTCGATGAACGATTTAATCAAGAACAGAAGAATATCGGTCGTCTGAGTCTTTGAACGAAGAAGACGAAGTCGACGATGTTTATAAGATTAATTAAAACAAGTTATTAAACGGGTTAGACACACAGTCCAGCGGTGGACTGTGTGCAAACAATTAGCACACGTCTCGAGTTCGATCCCTGACACAACCTCACTCTCTGAAATAAAAATGTTCTTTTTATACCGAACCGAATCAACTCGCTGTAAGATGTTAAGTTTAATAAAAATCAGTATATTAACCAGGTTAGACACACAGTCCAGCGGTGGACTGTGTGCAACGCTAAACAACGGGTCCGGGTTCGAGACCTGTTGTGTGCACCGGTCCGACATAATTAAAACCCTTTTTAAAATAAATGATTTCTGAATAAAATTAAATAGTATACAAATATAATTAAAAACAGAAATATTTCGGGTTAGACACGTAGCTCAGTTGGTAGAGCTGCGTGCACGCGTACGGGAGGTCACGAGTTCGAGCCTCACCCAGCGCATATATACACAAAGTCCGAACCGGTCAACGGTCAAAGTCAACGATCAACGGTCAACCCAAAAAGTCAACATTTTTTTTATTTATTTGTTTTATTTAAAAATCAATTAAAAATACTTAAAAATAATATTTTTAAATTTAGAAAATGACCTTAAACTCACAAAATAAATCTAAAAATCCTATTAAAATTTGTTAATAAAATCCACTTATTTACCGTACCTTTTCGTTATTATTTAGGTTAGTTATTCCTCGTCGATCAACTCTCTAAACTCGTGCGCATTCAACATCATCAAACGAACGCACCCAATGTGAGTGAATCTCTACCAATTCCCCGTTTTAATCACATTTTGGGGTGTATCATGTGTCGCTTATTATTTATTACATTTAAACACTGGTGCATTCATCATATCCATGATCAAATGTGTATCCAACATGTATCAATTGTTTGTGTATGGTTAATGTTTAGATTAAATTTATCAGTTTCAGTACATACATCATCATAGGCTCGTCTGTTCCCCATTACCTATGAGCGGAACCGTTCCCCATTACCTATGAGCGGAACGTGACGTTGTCAACATATGATCGGCTCCGTTTGATTGAGCCTTGATCACACATACATCATCATAGGCGTCCGTTCCCCATTACCTATGAGCGGAACGTGACGTTGCCAACATATACATAGTCATTCATGTCATATACTCATGCAAGGTGGTTTGTTATTGTTTGTTTGATTATATACTTTTGCTCACATATGATTATTGCACAATTTTTCCATATTAAATACAACAAGAAATCAATATCAAATGTTTTTAACAAGGTTCACTCGCCAACTTTTGTTGACCCAAAATCCCCCATTTTTACACATGATACAGGTGATCCAGTTGAAGCAAAAAAACATATAGGACGGCCTAGAAGAATAAATCAGTTTAGACTTTGGATTGTTTTACTTTGTTTCATTTCCTTGTATTTGTATGAATTTGGTTTGAACATTAAGTTGTAATTTGAATTTAATAAATATGAAACATTTAGTAAACATCATGAGCTTTGGTGATAACCCAATTATGCCCCGACTCTTATTCCGCTGCGGGTCGGGGTGTGACAGATGGCATCTAGGTAATAGCCATAACTTTGTCAGGATTAGCCTTGAAACCATCTCTTGTTACTACCACTCCCAAAAACTTGAATTCTTCCACACCGAAGAGCACTTCTTTCGGTTCAACTTTATGTTGTACTCAAATTTTTAAAGATTTCCTCGATATCAGCCAGCATGATCTTTTCCTCTCTACTCTTAATTACCAAGTCATCGACGTATACCTCAAGGTTTCGGCCAATCTGACAAGCAAAAGCTTTGTCCATCAATCGCTGGTACGTTGCGCCCGCGTTCCGTAAATCGAAAGGCGTTTTCTTGTAGCAAAAAATTCAAACGCCCGTGTGGAACGCTGTTTTTTCCTCGTCTCCTTTCGACATTTGAAACTTTGAAACTGGTGGTATCCCTTATATGTGTCAAGCACACATTTGAAACGGTGGGGGATTAGGGAATCTATCTTGAAATCGATCTCTGGGGGGGACGCGTCCTTTGGGTAGGCTTTCGGAGATCCTTGTAGTCAACGCACATTCTCCATGTCCATCAGATTTCTTTACCATGACCGGATTAGCAAACCGGGTTATGGTACTTGGTTTCCCAGAGTATCCCGCCTCCGTCAGTTTTCTTACTTTTTCCACCACTGCTTCCCTTCTATCTGGGGCCATGCTTCGCCTTCTCTGGGCGACTGGTTTAACCCTGGCAGAGTACATAGATGGTGTTCTGCCTTATCCCGAGATATTCACATCATGTCTCCATGTTCGAAAGCTAAAACATCTAAATTGTTACCTAGTAACGTATTCAAACTACTTCGTATCTCTGGAGAAAGGGTTTCGCCGATGACAACCATCTGATCTGGGTAATCGGTGCTTAGTACCCATCTTTCTGGTCCCATCGCTCCTGTGGGACCATGCATGCCCCTTTTTGCGGTCATAACTTCTCCCACGTGGTCCCTATGCACAGTAGCCACCCCTCCGGGGCTGGGAACTTCATAATTCCCTGTGCTGTGGAAACGACTATGTCTAGCTTCCCCAACGTATATCGTCCGATGATTACATTGTAATGAGACTCCACGCGAACTACCAGGAAATGGACAATCACCATTCGCTCACACGGAGAGCTACCAAATGTGACCGGGAAAGTAATCTTTGATACCCATGATGAAACCAGGTACACCTTAATTGGTCCTAAACTTAAAGCATGATTAAAACAATAATTGCGCATAAACTTTGCAAACATGTGTGACATGTGTGCTTGATTAAACGATATCTGTTATGTCACGGAGGAATCCGAGAGCATGTCATGGTTAACATGACACTACTAAGGACCAACGATGCAAAGTTGGTGTCTGTAGCCTTTAAACACGTGTTGAACCGGAGCTTTCGGTTAACAGCGCATTAAACTTTTGACGTGGATTATTAGGTTATCGGTTAGCATTATTTAAGATTCCGAGTTCCAAAAACAACTTAGTTTTGTGCCATAGACTGTGATATAAGGCTTGAAGCTAATCGAAGCCCGGACACGCAAAACGAAGCAGCTTCCCGTTGAGGAAAACACCTTCATTTCGGGCATAACATAAGGCAACCAAATGTGCAAGGAACGATCAATCAAGCTTAAAAACACTTAAACCACTCCAATATGAGGCTTTTATGATTAAAACGTAAATGGGTTCAGATTTCAGGACGGTTATGCATGATTTTTAAAACCGAGTCTTTTGACACTAAGAACGCGTCCGGGACCCGAAAACGAACCTAAACGCAAACGGAAGATAAACATCTTCTTTTAGCGCGCAATACGAAGCACGAGGTAGCCCACATGGGACCCACCCCAAACCGCCACCCCTATTTAAACATAAATTTTATTTTATTTTTCTTTTTAATTCCAAAATTAACCTTCTCCTCTAGAAATTCTGCCATAAACACTCAAGAATCAGCTGATCATCCTCAATCCATCACTAAATCAAGGTGAATTCACACGTTTCAAGTGATTTTGATTGTTATTTCTCGATTAAACGTGATTTATAACCGAAAACACTCGTTTTAATCCATGAAATTTGGAAGTTTAAACAAGTTTATTGGCTGAACAAGAACACCATGTGAATTCCCTGGTGTTATATGGCAGGCATGAGCACAAATCTTTGGGATTTGATACCCTAATCAACACCTATTCGACAAAAACCGCATAACTATTTGATTAACCGAAAAACCACGAAACAAAGCTTGATTGATCTAAGTTCTAGCATATTTGGATTGTAACTGATGTGTAGGTACTGAATATAGCTCCTACACCCTTCTGGACTCAAGAAAAACCTACGGAAACGGAGCTTGCGCTAGGTATATCGCCCGAAAACCAAATCTAGAGTAGGCAGATTATTGTTTTGACTATAACTTGGTCTGTGGTACTTGGATTAGGCTAAAATTTGGTGTGGTGAATTTTTTACTTTTTTACCGAAAGAATTTTGGAAAATTAAACAAACGAATTCAATAAATCACCAAATTTTACAGAGACACTAAGGAACAAATGTGGAATGTTCTGGAAAATTTCGGGGTCCATTGGATGAGTTTTGATTTGGGTTAAAAATACGCGTTTTTGCGAGTTTTTGGTAGCCGGGAACGCACCGAAACAAAATCAGAAAAATCCCAAATATTTACAGGGAGTTCCTGGACGGTGAAAATGGAAACTCAAATTTGAGCAACCTAGACTCCTCAAACACCCAAACACCATTGATGAAAGGTTAATCATTCTTAAATAACCACGTTTTGGCACTATTGGTATTCCTGTACCACTACCTGAACACGTTAAACTACTGACTTTGCCTGGCACGTGAAACGGTGCCCGAAAGCCAAACTGAAAACTAATACGTACTACCCTGACCCCCATCACCATGCCAGTGTCATATAGACTCAATCCAGGGTGAAAACTCCTGACCGAATCCAAGTTATAACCATTACCAACCTAGATACCTATTTGAGTACATACCTGCATGCTTGCTATTAAAGTTGATCCAGTTGCTTGATCACCCTTTTGTTAAGACTACTACCCGCACTGTGAGTTTTCACTCCCTAACTTTTAAACTGTTTTACTATTTTCTGGGGTGATTTGCATGTTACAAACTGTGTTAATTGCACCAACTTGTGATGATGTGAATTATCTAACACACGAACACCCTCCCCACTACAAGTGATTAGCGTAAGCCGTGGACAATGGATAGTACTATTGGTTTGACAAGCCCAGGCCACGCCCGACAGGATGTCGGCAACAAGGTCTGCACGCATCCTAAACTTGGTTATGTTTTTAGGCATAACTACACTGGGGCGTTGAACTTCACGTGACGCAGTTGGTGGGCCGGGAGTGTCTGGGTGACACGCTCCAGCGGGCGGCAGTGTCTGGGATGGCACGGCCCGGGGCAAAAACAGTCAAGGTTTCACTTGTGTCCTAGTGTAATTCCATCTGTGATCTGTGACCCATGACCAGGGCAATTAAACTTGTTAAAACATATTGTTCCACAACAACAAAACCAGTGTAACTCACAGCAGCGCCTTTAGCTGACCCTTTTTAAAACTAACATGCATTTCAGGTAAAACTAAACAGGAATAAGGAACGTGCGTGTGGATGGCTTGGGTAGCAGACTATAGCAGAATAAGAGCTGTAGTAGCTCGTATTACCGTACTTAAAGTTATGGTTTGTAATATGATAATGAAGTGTGTTGTGACTGATGATTCCCTCTTTATATGATATCACGTTTTTTCTAAATTATGAGGAACTACCATGTGTCTGCCGCACCCTGCAATTGTCTTCCGCTGCGAATCGAGGTGTGACAGAAGATGGTATCAGAGCCATCGGTTATAGCGAATTAGGTATCTCTGAAAGAACCTAGACTATAATCCTAAGTTTAGTTTCCCCACACTGAGAACCTCTAGAGACTGAGTAGTGTGGCTACAGGACGGCCTTGTGGGGCAAATAAATTATTGTGGTCCGTAACACAAAAATTTATCTGCTCATACTTGGGAGTTCTGGGAACGTCACTGAGATAGGACGGGAATCCGTCTACTAACGCCACCAACCATACATAATTTTTAAAAATTTTAAAATCAAAACTGTGTACAATACGTGTTTATGTGTATATCTGTGGAATGTTGAGTCGGTTATTTCGGTCAGTTAAATCAACATTGTATGTGGTTTTCTTTCCTCATGTATCATGTCGCATCATTCGAGTCGCCAGACTACTTCTCATACAGAGACCGATCCTGAGGAGGATCCGTGGATACCCCATTGACATCGAGCAACGAGCCAGATCTTTCTGGTTACTGTTGTGGTCCTTATCCACCCAGACCTCGTACTAGGTACGAGGGAGAGGCCTCGAGCGCCTACCATTCCCCACCTCACCACCCAACTAGCTCCTCGGAGCATAGCATACCCCAGATGTTGTTATACCAGTAGGACCTATTCTTCAGAGCCCTACTCCCGCCGCGGGGCATTGGGAGTGGAGCCAGTAGCACCTAGGTTACCTACACCAGAGACTCCCCGTGAACCTTATACTCCTTCCACTCCGAGTGCTTACTCACACTCCTCACCTAGTTCTCAGGAGGTACCCCTTATCCGCCTCCGACAGACGGCTCGTCGAGGGGTGCCTGTCCCTGTGCCTGTTTTTACACCACCCGTTTCCCCGATTCGTCCGATACCCGTACCCATAGGGACTCAGCAGCATTTTACCGCTCGTTTTCTGACACCACCTCGGGAGGACCCTTCCCCTTTTCACACTTACGAGCAAGGTGGCCCTTCCCAGCCGTTTAGAGAGCCTTCCCCACCCGTCTGGGGCATACCCGTTCCTCCTCAGGAGGTGCCTGCTCCGATCACCAAGAGCAGCTTGATGGGATTTCTGTTTGAGCAGATTTCATTGTTACGGATGGCGCGGGATGAGGATGAGCAGCAGAGGAAGTCGATGGGAGACTACCTGATTGTCTTACAGCAGGCGATCATTGCCTTACAGCAGGGTATGGGATATGTTCATCATGAGCAGAATCATTTCCGGGCATTGGTGTACGGATATATCGATGCCATTGTAGGTCTGGAAGCAGGTTTTGGAGGGTTGGCATGGTGGATGTGGCATTCATAGTATGGTTTCTTTCTAGTATAGATAGAGGTGATGTATCTTTTGTACATCCTACCAAGCACTGGGTTATGCCCATGTCGAGGTGGCGATATAGTCATAGTATTTTCAGGTTCTCGTATTTCATGTCGTTGTGGTATGATGTATGTACGTCACTTTGGTGACCCGTTTTGACAACACATTTAAGCACTGGCCCTTATGGGTTAATTCTATGTGCAAATTTTGACGCTTATATGATGATGATATTATTATATACATAATGACGATTGTTGTGGACTCATGTGTGTGACGAAATTGTGTGATATGTGACGATTGATTATGTGACATTAATGCATACATATCTATTGTTTATAATAGAATGGCCCCGAAACACGCACCACAAATGACTGAGACAGAAATCACGCAAATGATAGCACAACAATTTCAGGCAGTTATACCCACGATTATGGCACAGGTTATCGCCGTATTAATACTAACCCACAACCGAATCCGCAACCCGGACCGGTAGGTCAGAACGATAACCAAAATAATGGTCCCGGTTTGCACATATAAGCATTTCATGGAATGCAAACCGATGGAATTTAATGGAACTGAAGGACCAAATGGGTTTGTGAAATGGATCGAGAAGTCGGAATCGGTACTTAATATAAGTAATTGTACCGGTGATTGCGTAGTTAAATATACAACTTGTACCTTTACCGATCCATGCTTTAAACTGGTGGAACACTATTGTTCAATCTCGTGGACAGGACGCGATTAATGCTATGACTTGGGATAATCTTAAGGTACTGATGAGGGAAAGGTTCTGTCCAGCCCATGAAATTCAGAAGCTCGAACATGAGTTTTGGAACCTGCAGATGCAAGGTGCCGACCATGCAGGTTACACAACCGCTTCAATGAACTGGCACGTATATTGCCAGACATGGTCTGACCGGAGTCCAAGAGGATTGAAAGGTATATCTGGGGACTGGCCCAGAAGTGAGGAGTATCATTAACTCGGTGGAAAACCTGACCATACACAAGGTGGTAGCCAGGTCAGGTTCTGTTACGTACGATATGGTTAGACGCAAGATGCTGACAATGTCGGGATAACAGGCCGGAAACTAGCGGGGAGCCTTAGAGAGTAGTCGAGCAGGGGCAGCAATACCAAAGAAGGGGAGAGCTACTAGCCAGAGTTACGCCATGACTACCCCAACGGGTAACTCTGATGGCTACAAAGGAAAGGCCCCGAAGTGCAACAAGTGTACTTACCACCACTATGGTGCGTGCCGAGCAACGATGTGCTCGAGGTGTCATAGAAATGGGCATTATGCCCAAAACTATAGGGTGCCCATGGAACCAAATCCCAGACCAACCCGTTTCCAACCCTAGGCCTCAACCCCTTCAACAGTGACCCCAACAACCTACGCCACAAGTTAGCTACCCCCGTACGTGCTTCGGATGTGGCAGTACGGAGCATTTTCAACAGAATTGCCCGAAGTCCACTCAGCAGGCGGCAGGAAGGAATACCCAGAACCAAGCATCTACCTCAAATACAGCTCGAGGCCGTGCCTTTGTCATGGGGCCTGGTGACGCATGCCAGGATCCCAATGTGGTTTCAGGTACATTTCTCGTTTCCGATCAATTTGCGTCAGTGTTATTTGAAACGGGAGCTGATAGAAGTTATGTTTCCATTGAGTTTTCGCCACTATTGAATATGCCTGCTATTGACTTAAAACAACCCTATACCGTCGAACTTGCTAATGGGAAACCGATCACTAGTCACCAACTCATTTGTAACTGCCCCAGAACCCTTAACGGTTACCAATTTCCCATTGACCTTTTACCCATAGAATTTGGCAGTTTTGATATCGTCGTAGGAATGGACTGGTTGTCCAGCCATCGTGCGGAAGTGTTGTGTGATCAGAAGGTTGTGAAGATTCCTTTATCCCCGACGAATGCAATCATGGTACAAGGAGAGAAGTTAGGTACCATGTTGAACCTCATATCTCACCTCAAGGCATTGAAGTATATACGACGGGGATGTGACGTGTTTTTGGCCAGCGTCACGGCGGAGGAACCAGCCGAGAAGCGTATTGAAGACATCCCGGTAGCATGTGAATACCCTGTTGTGTTCCCAGAGGAATTCCCCGGATTTCCGCCTAATCGGCAAGTCGAGTTTCATATCGACTTAATACCGGGAACAACACACCATTGCCAAAGCCCCATATCGTCTTGCACCGTTCAAGATGCAAGAACTATCGACGTAGCTGTAGGAGTTACTTGATCATGGTTGCATCCGTCCTAGTTATTCCCCCTGGGGAGCCCCAGTCTTGTTTGTGAAGAAGAAGGACGTTAGCTTCCGAATGTGCATCGACTACAGGGAATTGAACAAGGTCACTATTAAGAACCGTTACACTCTTCCAAGGATCGAAGATCTTTTTGATCAGCTACAAGGAGCCCGATATTTTTCTAAGATAGATCTTTGGTCAGGTTACCATCAAGTGAAGGTCCAAGAGGACGATATTCTCAAGACAACGTTTCGAACTCGTTATGGCCACTATGAGTTCCTAGTTATGCCCTTTAAGTTAACCAACGTACCTGCGGTGTTCATGGACCTCATGAACAGGGTATTTAAACCATACCTTGACAAATTTGTCATCTTCTTCATCGACGATATCCTAATCTACTCCAAAAGTAAGGACGAGCACGAGCATCACTTACGTGCTATTTTGGAGACACTACGGACAAAACAAATGTACGCTAAATTGTCTACGTGCGAGTTTTGGTTGCAAGCCGTATAATTTCTAGGGCAAGTGTTGGATCAATACGGAATCCATGTGGATCCAAGCAAGATAGAATCAATCAAGAATTGGCCGGCGCCGAAATCTCCAAAAGAAATACGCCAATTCTTGGGATTAGCAGGGTATTACCGCCTCTTCATCGAAAACTTTTCAAGTATCGCCCAATCGCTAACCATTTTGACGCAAAAGGACAGGAAGTATGAATGGGGTGAAGATCAGGAAACAACGTTCCAGCTGTTGAAACGAAAGTTATGTGAGGCCCCAATCCTGAAGCTACCTGAAGGCAATGACGACTTTGTCGTATATTGTGACACATCGCGACAAGGGCTTGGATGTGTCCTTATGCAAAGGAATAAAGTTATTGCGTACGCTTCTAGACAGTTGAAATTGCACGAAAGAACCACACGAAGCATGATTTGGAACTAGGCGCCGTTATATTTGTACTAAAGATTTGGAGACATTACTTATATGGTACCAAGTGTACTATATATACGGATCACAAAAGCCTCCAACATATCTTCGACCAAAATGAATTGAACATGAGGCAGCGTAGATGGGTGGAATTGTTAAACGATTACGAATGTGAAATAAAGTAACACCCAGGGAAAGCTAATGTGGTAGCGGATGCGCTGAGTAGGAAGGATCGAATTAAACCCCTTCGAGTGAGAGCCTTGGGAATGATTGTGCAGACAAGCCTGATAGATCAAATCCGGAATGCGCAGATGCAAGCCCTGGAGGATAGCCAGTTACCCGGTGAAGGATTGCACGGGAATGAGAAAAGTTTTATGAGGAAAACGAACGAGGTGTTGTATTTCAAGAATCGAGTGTGGATTCCTGCAAATTCGGAGTTGAGACAGTTAATAATGGACGAGGCTCATAAGTCGAAATATTCAATTCACCCCGGTACAGACAAGATGTACCATGACCTTAAAGAATTTTACTGGTGGCCGGGGATGAAACAGGACGTGGCCGAGTACGTGAGCCAATGCTTGACTTGTGCGCGAGTCAAGGCCGAGTATCAGAAACCATCAGGAATGTTACAACAACCTGAGATACCTCAATGGAAATGGGTACAAATCACGATGGATTTCGTGACCCATCTTCTGAAAACGCCTCGTGGTCATGATGCGATTTGGGTAATCGTAGATCGATTGACCAAATGCGCGCATTTTATTCCGATTCATACCACTTATAAGACCGACCAGTTGGCCGAAATCTATACTAATGAGATAGTAGGTAGACATGGTGTCCCGATTGCTATTATCTCCGATCGAGACAGCCATTTCACCTCACGGTATTGGTAGAAGTTACAAGAAGCCTTGGGGACGCGAATTGATTTGAGCACTGCTTACCATCCCCAAACCAATGGCCAATCAGAACGCACAATTCAGACACTGGAGGACTTGCTTCGTGCTTGTGTCCTGGACTTCGGAGGAAGCTGGGACAAGCATCTCCCACTAGTGGAATTTTCATATAACAATAGTTACCACAGTAGCATCCAGGCAGCCCCATACGAGGCACTTTATGGTTGAAAGTGTCGATCACCACTTTGTTGGGCCGAAGTGGGTGACACTCAACTGACTGGATCTGAACTAGTTCAGGAAACGACCGATAAGGTCCATCAGATTCGGAATCGCCTGAAAGCCGCTCAGAGTCGGCAAAAGAGTTGGGGCTGATGTACGTAGGAAACCGCTATCGTTCAAAGTGGGTGACTGGGTATTGTTAAAAGTATCGCCATGGAAAGGCGTTATTAGATTTGGAAAGACCAGAAAGCTAGCCCCGCGATACATTGGACCCTACGAGATCCTCAAAAAAGTAGGCCCCGTAGCATATCGGTTGAAGCTACCAACCGAGCTTAGTGCCATTGATAATGTCTTCCACATTTCCAACTTAAAGAAGTGCCTTGCGGGCGAGGCCACCCAGATACCATTGGAAGGCATACACATTGATGATAAACTCCACTTTGTGGAAGAGCCAGTAGAGATAGTTGATGGCAGAGTTAAGCAATTAAGGCACAACAAGATTTCACTGGTTAAAGTCCGGTGGAACTCGAAACAAGGACCTGAATATACCTTTGAACGTAAGGATGAATTCCGTAGAAAATATCCTCACCTTTTCCCCTAGCTAGACTTGGTAAATTTCAGGGACGAAATTTCTTAACCAGGGGAGACTGTGATACCCATGATGAAACCAGGTACACCTTAATTGGTCCTAAACTTACAGCATGATTAAAACAATAATTGTGTGTAAACTTTGCAAACATGTGTGACTTGTGTGCTTGATTAAATGATATTTGTTATGTCTCAGAGGAATCCGAGAGCACGTCATGGTTAACATCACTATTAAGGACCAACGATGCGAAGTTGGTGTCCGTAGCCTTTAAACACGTGTTGAACCGGAGCTTTCCGGTTAACTGCGCATTAACCTTTGGCGTTGATTATTAGGTTATCGGTAGCATCATTTAAGATTCGGAGTTCCAGAAACAACTTAGTTTTGTACCTAGAATGTGATATAAGGTTTGAAACTAATCGAAGCCCGAGCACGCAAAACGAAGCAGCTTCCCGGTGAGGGAAACACCTTCGTTTCGGGCATAACATAAAGCAACCAAATGTGCAAGGAACGATCGATCAAGCTTAAAAACACTTAAACCACTCCAATACGAGGCTTTTATGATTAAAACATAACTGGGTTCGGATTTCAGGACGGTTATGCACGATTTTTAAAACCGAGTCTTTTGACATTAAGAACGCGCAAAACGGAGCCCGTTTTGCAAATCGAGAATGCGTCCGGGACCCGAAAACGAACCTAAACGCAAACGGAAGATAAACATCATCTTTTAGAGCGCAATACGAAGCACGAGGTGGCCCACATGGGACCCACCCCAAACCGCCACCCCCTTATTTAAACATAATTTTTTTTCTTTTTAATTCCATTTTAATTCCAAAATTTAACCTTCTCCTCTAGAAATTCTGCCATAAACACTCAAGAATCAGCTGATCATCCTTCAATCCATCACTAAATCAAGGTGATTTCACAAGTTTCAAGTGATTTTGATTGTTATTTCTTAATTAAACGCGATTTATAACAGAAAAACTCGTTTTAATCCATGAAATTTAGAAGTTTAAACAAGTTTATAGGCTGAACAAGAACACCATGTGAATTCCCTGGTGTTATATGGTAGCCATGAGCACAAATCTTTGGGGTTTGATACCCTAATCAACACCTATTCGACAAAAATCGCATAACTATTCGATTAACCGAAAAACCATGAAAAAAGCTTGATTGATCTAATTTCTAGCATATTTGGATTGTACTTGATGTGTAGATACTGAATATAGCTCCTACACCCTTCTGGACTCAAGAAAAAACTACGGAAACGGAGCTTGCGTTAGGTATATCGCTCGAAAACCGAATCTAGAGTAGGCAGATTATTATTTTGAATATAACTTGGTGTGGTAATCAAGGATAGTGTCCGGAAGGTCCACGTAAAATTTTAGAATTTTTGGAATGTTCTACGATTTTTGATGAATTTTTTAATGTTTTACCAAAAGAATTTCGGAAAAATTACCAAACCAATTCAATAAATCACCAAATTTTACAGAGACACTAAGTAACATATGAGAAATGTTCTGGGAAATTTCAGAGTCCATTGGTTGAATTTTGATTTGGGTTAAAAATACGCATTTTCACGAGTTTTCGGTAGCCGGAAACGCAACGAAACGAAATCAGAAAAAACCCAAATTTTTACAGGGAGTTCTTGGACATATTAGGGACTTACTGCAATATTTTGGGAATTTTTAGACAAATGATGATAATTAACATACCTTATTCGGTTAAATTCTGTTTAACAAATAAATTAATTGAGGAATAAAAATGACTAAATAAATTCCCAAATTACTTTTCCCATAATCTACAGATTTTCACTGACTTATATAGAAATTTTAGATTTTTATTCAAATTATAGATTAAATAGGAATTTATGGAAGTAAAAACGGGTTATTTTAAATCAATTTCGGCAGTTTACCATATAACGAACCTGCCGGAGTCGAGAACTGACCCAACCTGATCAGTACTAAAAGTGGAACACCGGGAGTATTCCGGGAGATTCCAGGGCAAATTGGACACTAGGGGTGTGTCCGAAGACAGATTGAGCGAATTTCCGACTCTGAAAATGGAAACTCAAATTTGAGCAACCTAGACTCCTCAAACACCCAAACACCATTGATGAAAGGTTAATCATTCTTAAATAACCACGTTTTGGCACTATTGGTATTCCTGTACCACTACCTGAACACGTTAAACTACTGACTTTGCCTGGCATGCGAAACGGTGCCCGAAAGCCAAACTGAAAACTAATACGTACTACCCTGACCCCCATCACCATGCCAGTGTCATATAGACTCAATCCAGGGTGAAAACTCCTGACCGAATCCAAGTTATAACCATTACCAACCTAGATACCTATTTGAGTACATACCTGCATGCTTGCTATTAAAGTTGATCCAGTTGCTTGATCACCCTTTTGTTAAGACTACTACCCGCACTGTGAGTTTTCACTCCCTAACTTTTAAACTGTTTTACTATTTTCTGGGTGATTTGCATGTTACAAACTGTGTTAATTGCACCAACTTGTGATGATGTGAATTATCTAACACACGAACACCCTTCCCACTACAAGTGATTAGCGTAAACCGTGGACAGTGGATAGTACTATTGGTTTGACAAACCCAGGCCGCGCCCGACAGGATGTCGGCAACAAGGTTTGCACGCGTCCTAAACTTGGTTATGTTTTTAGGCATAACTACACTGGGGCGTTGAACTGCATGTGACGTAGTTGGTGGGCCGGGAGTGTCTGGGTGACACGGTCCGGCGGACGGCAGTGTTTGGGATGGCACGGCCCGGGGCAAAAACAGTCAAGGTTTCACTCGTGTCCTCGTGTAATTCCATCTGTGATCTGTGACCCATGACCAGTGCAATTAAACTTGTTAAAACATATTGTTCCATAACAACAAAACCAGTGGAACTCACCAGCAGCGTTTAGCTTACCCTTTTTAAAACTAACATGCATTTCAGGTAAAACTAAACAGGAATAAGGAACGTGCGTGCAGATGGCTTGGGTAGCGGACTGTAGCAGAATAAGAGCTGTAGTAGCTCGTAGTACCGTACTTAAACTTATGGTTTGTAATATGATAATGAAGTGTGTTGTAACTGATGATTCCCTCTTTATATGATATCACATTTTTTTCTAAATTATGAGGAACTACCATGTGTCTGCCCCACCCTACAATTGTCTTCCGTTGCGAGTCAGGGTGTGACATAATCTGCCCGATTGGGTCCACTTTTCCCCCGTAAATCCTCTGATTGGGGCGTGTATTGGCCTGAGAAGGGCCCGGTCTTCCTTTTGCATTCTATTAAAACAATGTTCATATATGATATCCTCTGAGCTTCCTGTGTCGATAAGGATTCTTCTCATGTTGTAGTCACCGACCGCTGTCGTAATTATGAGAGGGTTTGTACTCAAAAGAGTGTCTCTCTGGCGGGAGTCTACCTGTATATTTGCTAACATCCATGGCTCTAGTATATTGAATTCCCGCTTGCTACCCATGGGATCTTCAACAAAAACAATGTTCATTTCACGTTGCTTTCGTCCCGCTTTAGGTTCTTCCTCTTTTACTTGGATAGGCCCCTGTTTGATATCCTTGACCAAATGAGCCAGCTTACCCGTTTTGACGTAGTATTCGATCTGCTTCTTCTGTTGATAACAGTCATTAGTGTCGTGGCCCCACCCCTTGTGGTATTCACAGTATTTGGACGGATCCTTTCTTGGCGAATCTTGTAACATCCGTCAAAAACGGATTTACCAAACCCGCTCCGTTTATCAACCGAACAGTCAGTCAAATTTTTCGTTGCGAATTAAATGCCCAAAATAATTTTAAACGATCCGTAATCACTTATTATGCGGGGATATATATTTAGTTTTTGAAAAACTGATAAAAATAACAAAATAAAAATGTTTTAATCATGCCGGGTTTCGAACTCGGGTCTCTACCGGTTCAACCAAACGTTTAACTCACACACCGTAAACCACTCCGCCACTTTGATTTTCTGTTAAGTGAATGGATTTATTAACTCAAATAATGATGTGCGGAATTCAAACTCGGTCAACTTGCGCCCAAACAGCAGTCGTCGGAAATCCCGACGACTTCGCCCATAAAACACGCTTTCGCTCAATTTAATCAATCAATTAACTCTAGCGACAGCTATAGCCAACGTCTGAAACCGCGTCATCAGCCAAATCGCCGGAAGAACGGTTGACTTCGAATTAAGACCGAATTCAGACCCCATTCATCTCAATGCTACCCTATAAATACACCCACAACTCGCCAGAAGTCTTTCACACTCAAATCGCACCCTTTCTCGGCGAAAAATCACTCGCCGGAAATACTTGATACTTCGCCGGAAAACCGTATCAGTAATCTCTGAGCTTACTGAACCCCCTAAACCTTCACCGAAGTCACCCACAACCTTTGTAACCTTTCGGAAGACTCTCTGCCGCAAGAGACTTGTCGCCGGAAAAAGGATTCTGTCGCCGGAGTTCTGCCGGAAAACAGAGTAAAACCAGTCGGTACATCTCACGCTTAATTCATTCCCTTTTTACTTTTATCTCATTTGTAATTGATCATTAAACGCTAAAGGAACATGAATCAATATTCGAATCCGTCAGTCGTCACTTCCGGTGAAAACCAGTGAAGAAGACGACGTTACGGTAATGGTTAAGTATAATTAAAATCCAGATAATTACCGGGTTAGACACACAGTCCAGCGGTGGACTGTGTGCACTTTTAAAGCTAAGGTCACGAGTTCGAGTATTGTCCCTCACACGCCGCCTTGATAAAAATCTTTTTTTTCACAGAGCTGAACCGGAGTGTTTTCGGTACATGTTAAGTTTATTGATAACTGACTTAATAATCAAGTGCGACACACAGTCCAGCGGTGGAGTGTGTGTCCGCTAACCCACAGGTCCCGGGTTCGAGACCTGTGGAGCACACCGGTTCTGAGTTTTAATTCATTTTTAAAAATAAAGGATTTCTGTTAAATCCTAATTAATGTATATATGTAATTAAAATCGGATATATAACGGGTTAGACACGTAGCTCAGTTGGTAGAGCTGCGTGCACGCGTACGGGAGGTCTCGGGTTCGAGCCTCACCCGGCGCACAACAATATGCCTATGAACCGGTCAACGATAGTCAAAGTCAACGGTCAAAAGTCAACTGTAGCAAAAATAAAATATTTTTTTATTATTTTTATTTAATTATTTTAATTAAAAATACTTAAAAATAACATTTTTAAGGTTAGAAAATAGCCTCAAACTCACAAAAATACACCCAACAATCCTACTAAAATAGATTAATAAAACCCGTTTACTTACCAAACCGTAATGCGATTTATCTAGGTTTAATCTCACTTGTGGTTAAAACCACTTCGCGTGCAATTAACGTCATCAACCGAACGCACCCAATGTGAGTGAATTCTTACAAACTCCCCTTTTTTATTCATGTTTTGGGGTGTATCATGTGTCGCTTAAACTAATTCTCTTATGCAAATTCGTGCTATACCATTATATGAACTAAATTAGAATGTAACTATTGTTTGGTTGTGATGTATTTCATATTGTCAAAGTTGTATACAAATTATTTAGGCCCATCAGTTCGTAAGAACAACGCGTGCCTCAAAACTCATTTATTAGGCCCATCAGTTCCTCGTGTGAGACGAGAACAACGCGTGCCTCAAAACTCATACATTAGGCCCATCAGTTCGTAAGAACAACGCGTGCCTCAAAACTCATTTATTAGGCCCATCAGTTCCTCGTGTGAGACGAGAACAACGCGTGCCTCAAAACTATCATTTGGTGTTTGTATGTTCAATATTCAATATTATGTGTTGTGTGAATAAATTTACATCTACATTTACTCATATGAGGTATGCACATTATTTATAATCAATTGGATAAACTCGTTCAAATGTTTTTCCATAGGATTCACTCGCCAACATTATGTTGATCCAAAAACCTTTTTACACATGATACAGGTGGACAGGTTGAAGCAAGGAAAACATAGGATATGCCTTAGAAGAGAAACAAGAAGCTTAGACTGATAGTTAGAACATGTTGTATCATTTATTGTAAATTTCCATTAAATTGTATTAATGAATATGAAACATATAATAAATGTCATGAGCTTTGATGATAACCCAATTATGCCCCGATCACCTTTTCCGCTGCGGTCGGGGTGTGACAAATCTTTTAGCGGCTTAGGCGGGGACAGCTTGAGGTTCTCTGTTGCTAAAATTTCCGCGGGTGTTTTGCTTTGAGCGGACATGTCTGCCTTGGTTCCCGTTGTGCGATGTTGTTCCATTCTTGGCGTGTATCGCGACCTATCGTATCTTCCTTGAGGTTCGAAATAACTTCCCCTTGAAAACCTTCCACTCTGGCTTTGGCTTTAGATTTTCCTCTCCGCCTATCTGTCTCGTCGGACTTATAGGACTCTTTCTTTTGTTGACTGCATGACTTATTATAATGGACTTCTCCTGCCGTACGTATATCTTGGCGATCTTCATAATCTCCTCAATAGTATCTGGGACCCCATTTCTGTCATGTAGCTTTCTTAAAAGCTCATCGTCATTCACTCCTTGGAGGAAAGCGCCGCAGGCCAAATCCTGGGTCAAGCCAGGAATGGCTATACTTTCTTTATTGAACTTGTCAGAAAATTTTCTACCGTTTCATTATCTCACCTGCATACTTCTCCTGCACTTCTGAACAAGTTAATGTGGTCATCATGGTCACTGGTTCCGTCGTACTTACCCACGGTAGGAGGCATCTTTGGTTTCTCCTTTATGGGTGCCTCCGCTATCCTCCTAGAGAATTTGGACTTGAAAGTGACTTCCGCTGGTTTATATGGTTTCGTCAATACATCGTCTTCTCCGTCAACTGTTACCACCACGGGTGGCCCCTATGGGATGTTTTCCGCTCGCGCTGGTGACGGGCCGGCTTGTGAAGCTGCTGGCACTGTTGTGTAGCCGGACCCGTAACCCTCTTGCCAATAGGGGGTTGTGCATACGACAAACCCCACTGAGTAGTTTGGGTTCCTCCGTATGGATTTCCCCAGTTATTCATCTGTGGAGGGGTGTACCCGTATGGCGGCATATAGTAATAGGGCGGTATGTACGCCTGATTCCCGGGTGTGATTGGCGTGTTTACTACCGCCCTGGGCATGGTTACCGGTTGATGGGGTGGTGTTGACATCGCTGCCGTTAGTGCCGCTGAGTATAGCGACGAAATTGGAAACCTTCTGTTGCTGTTAAGTAAGGGGTGGAAGCCTCATCTGTCGTCATATACAAGGGAAAATAAGGTTGATAGTAATAACCACCTGAACTCGAGCCCGGTGTAAACATTGCCGATGTGAGTACCAACGACGTCATGAACGTGGTCGTGCCTGCCATAGATGATATAATAGGAGCACTTAAACCCCCGACCCAATTCCCGCTGTTACACTGGAATGCCTCGCGTTTCCGCAAAAACAAGGGAAAATAAGGTTGATAGTAATAACCACCTGAACTCGAGCCCGGTGTAAACATTGCCGATGTGAGTACCAACGACGTCATGAACGTGGTCGTTCCTGCCATAGATGATATAATAGGAGCACTTACACCCCCGACCCAATTCCCGCTGTTACACTGGAATGCCTCGCGTTTCCGCAAAAACTTTATTTTAGGAAATAGGTGTCGTACCACTAAATTATTTATTTGTCCATTTTTATTATCGTTGTTATTATTTATTTATTTATTCTTTTATAAATAATAATAATGATAATAATAATAATAATAAACAAAACAAATACAACGTTTTTATGGTGCTCGTAATTGAAACCAGATCGTGTAGGTGCGTTCGGGCCACTAAAGAAAAACGTTAGAACGGGTTAACGGGCCTTGGCCCAGCACACTACTTAAACCCTAACTAAACCCCTCCTTCCCTAATTATATACACAGCACACACACATACAGAAACCCTAGCCCCATATACAAGACCCTGCTCTCTCTCCATCTGATGCAAACCGGTCACCGGATTCCGGTCACCGGCGACGTATATCTGGCCACACCCTCACACCCTAATCTTCACGTCCATCCCTCTCACTCACACACCCCTTCAACCCCACTAATCTTCCCCAAATTACACAGCCGGCCACCACCCTTCTGGGGCGGCGCACGATATCGCAAAGAGAGAGAGAGTCAAGAGAGAGAGAGAGAGAGACGCGGAGAGAGAGGTCGAGAGGAAAAGGGGTCGGCCACCCCGTTCCACGGTGGCGCGACGGCAGGTAGACGTCGGAGCCATCAAACCGACGGCCTGAAGCGCCGGAAATGGAGGCGGTGGCGTGGTTGGTTCGCGTCGGAGCAGAGGCACGGCGGTCGACCGTTTTTCTGGCGACAGTTCGCTGGCGGCAGCAGAGCCGCGACGGCGGTGGTGGTTTTTTGGGTCAGACTAGCTCGGGTTTTGGTCTTGGTTTAGTTCTGATGGCAGATCGGGTGTTTTGGTTCAGCTTGGATCATCTTCGGGTCAGGTCAGATCTGTATCGGTTCGGGTTTTGTGGCATGGTTCGGGTCGGGATAGTTCAGGTTCACATCAATTCTCGTGTTCAGGTTCAGATTCAAGCTTGGTTCAGTCCACATGTCAACCGCGAGTTAAGCGGGTCAGGTCGCGGTTGGGATTAACCCGGTTCAGCCCCGAGTCAACTCAGTGCGACTCAGCTTAATTTGGTTCAAACACGGTCAGACGAGTCAACCCTGACTCGGTTCGGGATCTCTTCGGGTTATTTCTGGTTATGTTTCGGATTAGCTAAGTTCGGGTTCTAGTCAACTCAGTTTACCGAGTCAACTCAGTCAAAGCGGGTCAGCTCAGCCAGCGCCAGTCAGCAATACGATACAACGTCTTGGTTCTCCACTCGTGTCGTGGGTCGGTTTTCTATTCAAGTCATGGCTCGGGTTTAGACCAGCGGTCAACGAAAGTCAAACTGGTCAACCACCGGTCAGCGCAGTCAACTCAGCCGATGCGGGGCTCGGTAAAATTTAAATAATACGGATTAACTAGTTTGTTAACGTTAAATTCGAACCAAGCTCAAATCAATGTGTCGTGGCGAAATTTAAACTTGTTTTAATGTTGTTTTATATAAAAATCAGTTAGTATTCAACAAAATTACCTTGTTACACACTTAGCGAAGTTAAATATTGATATTACTCTATTTGATGAGTTTTGAAATTTAATCGACACTTTGCTTTGTCGGGTCGTCCGAAAACAGAGGAAACTCTGCCCGATTTTCGTAAAAACTCCACCATTTAAAAAGTGTTTATCTCACCGCGAAGTCTATCGTATTCACGTTATCCTTTTTATAAAAATTAGCGAAATTGTATATTTATTTATTAACGCTTCGGCAACCACTAATATATATAAATCTTCGTTTACTCATGTATGTTGACCTCGGCGCCACGACTTCAAAATGTTCAACACTTCACGGAATACCGAGGGACGCTTCACAAAAAGTGAGCATACTCGACCCCCTTTTTACACTTTAATGCATTTTGGGGTGCAGCATGTATAAATTACAAAATTTATTTTAAACAAAATTAAATGTGTTCACAATACAAAATGTCTCATCAGTTACGCTTATGTGAGTTATATGTGTTAGTTTAAACTCGTCTATACATGCTACTTGTTATGCTTGAGTTTGTTTATGCTTATTAGTTTTGACTTGTATTCTCATGATATCGTTATGCTTAGAATACTACGCATGCTAGTTAAGGAATTCGATTATATGCTATTGTTATGCGAAAGTGGTCTATATATTCGTGCGATTCGACTTGAATATATACTTGTCAGAATCAAAACAAACTTTTATACTTATAATTAATTTCAAACTTGTATGCTCGCCAATACTTTTGTATTGATCTATGCTTTTAATACATGTTGCAGGAATTTTGATGACACATGGAATCTAGTAGGATTACCTAGAAAAGCATTTAAACTTTAAATACTTATTGTATTGTATTTGTTTTAAACGTGTATTTCGTTTCAATATCTTGTATTAAATCGTTATCAATGAAATGAAGTTATATTTTTTACGTGTCGGGATCTAAATTTTGTATTATTTGATTTAAACTATGAAAAAGGGTAATTATTAAACACTTGACACAATTAGCGTTATGAAGCCTCTTGCAATCTAGTTTTCGTCTCATCCCGATGTTTCCGCCATCGGTTGGGGTGTGACATACACGCTGGCGTGCAACGCTGAAACCCGGAGGCATCTCAGCGTTGAATTCTGCTGTCAAAGATCGGGTCACAGCAGGGGTAGAAGCGTTCGTAAGTGCCCCTGCTGTGTCTTCTGGAGTTGAAACTGCACTTGTCGTTGCATCGCTCACATTCGAGACGTTTGTCATGGCTATGGGTTCTTCAGTTCGGTCCCACGGATGGCGCCAATGTATAGGTGTTACCTGAGATGAGCCTTCACTACGGACGAACTTGACCCAAACAACTCGAGCTGTGCGCTGCATAACAGAACACCGTTAGGACTCGTTACAGGAATGGGGTGATTCATGTAACCACTCTTCGGCATGAGAATAAGTATAGATAATTGAAGAGACTAAAACTATTGAGATGGGAAGAGAATTGTCCTTTACCTTTGTATTGTCGTCCTATATTTATAGATATAACCGAAGTAGGGTTTCCCTGAAACCGGGAATGTTAGTTATATGAGATCTCCATTTTAGTTGGAGATACTCCGGATCTTCTATTTGTGTATCAATATTTATTATTCGTAGTTGGAGATACTCCGGATCTTCTATTTGTGTATCAATATTTATTATTCGTAATCGGTTGTTTGACCCATGGTATCATGTCGGGTCATTCCTCCACACTCATCATATTAATTTTTAAATTAGATATATGTATAGTTTTAATTTTACGTTATTGATGGTATAATCCAGTTCATAGTTATGGTCAAAATGGTCTATGTAGTAAACTGGTAAAACGATTAGTTCACTTTTTTTTAATGGCGTAGGGTTAGGATGTCGCTAACTGGGTTAATAGTTAATATTAAAATCGCTCATTGTCTAAATTTGAACATAGAACCTTCAAGAGAATAAAATCTTCTCACCAGTGGCGAAACCAGAAACTTTTAGTTGAGGGTCAATACATATATGTGTGTGTATATATATATCAATAGTGTATAATAATAGGTTTTTACTAATGGAAAAAAGCAAATCATCAAGTAAAACAATATACAAAAGTAATAAAACTAAACATATACATACGTTTTAAATTAAATAAATTAAGCAAGCTAGTAAGTATATATTAAAAATAAAAATCTCTTGTAAACGAAAAGAATAAATTAAAATCATAATATTAATCTGACAATAAAAGTCTGGTCAGATTGACTTTTTTGATGGTAGACTTTCTTTACATTAAGTAGAGTAAATTACCAAAACACCCTCCTCACCTTCCAACATTTACCAATTACCAATCATCTTCTTCACCCATTCTCCATTCTTATTCCTGTTATCCTGTACAACTCGCACAGACCAGAAAAAAAGGTTTACGGTAAACCCTTCTACTTTTCTTCTTCATCTTATCTTATCTTCTACAATACCCTTGTCTCTTCCACTTATAATCTGGAGGGTCAAGTATAAAAATCAACCAGATGATAGATCTGCTTGGTAAGAAGACTAGGGTGGCCGGAGGGTCAGCTGACCCCCCTACTCCCCTGCAGTTCCGCCGCTGCTTCTCACCTTTCCATTAATCACTAGACTAAGAGATCATTGGTGATTAGTTCTAATTCTAAAAACATTAATAACAGCACGGTGGTCAAAATGGTCTTTGTAGTAAACCGCTTAAACGATTAGTTTAGTTGTTCTGATTCTAAAAACATTAATAATGGCACGGTCTAAGAAGATAGATGCTGTAATTTAAGCCAACACATAGGTACAATGCCTATCATGTGAAGATGTCAGAGTTAGAAATCATAGTGTTTCAATAATTATAATAGTTATAGATGATTATAATATAATTTTGAGTAAATTGTCAAAATTATATATGAGGTTTGAGCATGTTTTTCAATTTCATTCAAAACAATTTTTTCATTATATTTTTCTTATTTTTTAGATTTTTTGTGATATTCATCCAAACATCTATCTTTTTTTTGTCAAAATTGTCCTTTGGATTTGGGACTTTTTGTCATTTTCTTCAAAATGTTTAACATAAAAAATAAAGTAAATTAGATGTTTGAATGAAAATAGCAAAAAATCTCAAAAGTGACGTACTATATAGTAGAAAAAGTTGTTTTGGATGAAACTGTCAAATATGTCAAACTTTAGTGAAGATTTTATTAATTTACTCTATAATCTTTATGGATGAATATAATAAACTTGATTATAATCAACCATAGTTATTATAGTTATTGAAAGACCATGATTTCTTAGTCGACAACATAAACTAAAGATTTGTTATAATAAAAACACAATTAACATCATTTGTTACAATAAAAACACAATTAACATCATTTAAAATAACAAAATTTATTATCATGATAAAGATTTCCAAACATCAAGCCAATAAGTTCCTTGATTGCGCACTTACCATCTTGTTGATCCATTTCTTATATCACCATTTACACGCCTCAAGAAATGGATAATCAGTGTATCCCACAACCGGAGCTTGAATATAGAATGTAGCCCTATTATACTTGTTCAAATCCACATCAAGCTCAAACCGCTTAGGCAAATCCGGGTTCGCCAGGAAAAGCCAGGAAAAGCCGGCCGAACGCAACCAAATCGGCATTCCCACTGGCTACCGCCTTGTCTCCATCATCTTTCTTATAACCACCAGCACTAATAAACGTACCTTTGAAAGCTTTCTTCATTGGAAGTGTTCTATATGGAGTTTCAGCTTTGTTCCCAACTTGCACCATTCTAGGCTCAATGACATGAAGATAAAGAATTCCATACTTGTTAAGTGCATTAGCCATGTAAAGCCCTAGGGCTTCGGGGTTAGAATCACCGCATTCCATGTAATCGGCGAATGTGGACAGCCGTATACCAACTTTGTCACCTCCGATCTCGTTCGCTACAACTTCCACAATTTCTAGTGCCAGGCGACATCGGTTTTCTAGGGTTCCTCCATACTGATCGGTTCTATCGTTCACTTGATCTTTCAAGAACTGGTCAATGATGTATCCATTTGCTCCGTGGATTTCGACTCCGTCGAATCCTGTAAAATGCAAGGGTTAGATTATGAGTTGTCCCAAGAAAATGATATTGCTAGAAAACTCGTAGTTTCTTACGTAAATATATATTTTTTTGTAGGAAAAGAGTTTTGGCAAATATTTAGTAACCTGCATCAATGGCGTTACATGCTGCTAGCCTGAAGTCGTTAATTAGGGCTGGGATTTCATCGGTTCTTAGTCTATGAGGAGGAGACCAATCTCCACCGTCTAGGCCCGGTGTGACTCCTTTTTGAAGATACCGGAGCTTGCCCATTGGGTTGAACCCTAATTTTATGATTACATATGAAAAAAGGTATAAATAAACGGATTAAGCTTTAATTATGTAGTGTATAAACACCACTCAAACTTAAGTTAGAAACTTACTTAATTAAATGTCCTTGATCCTGAGTTTAGTATAGCCTAAACTAGTTTATTATATAATAAATGATATTTTTTTTGAATCGCCAACTAAATCAAAGGACATGTATCATGGGATGCCCTCAATCGAGCAAATACATCCCCTCCTTCATAACGGTCAGAGTTGGATGCATACCCAAGCCACCAATTCAGGGGAAAACCCGCCCGCCTGAAGGCCTAGTGCGGTAAAACCCAGTTTGGCTCGGTTTCTAACTGGCGACCTACAGAGATGCCTAGTTCTAAACTTCATTACCACCACCAATGTTTTTTAAAGTGATGCTAATGAGAGTTGAACTTGGAAACCCAAAAAGAAAAACCAAGTAACTAACTAACTACTTAAACAACTTATTACTCTAAACGAAACTTCATATGGGTGCTTGAAAGGATCAAGTCAATGTTGAATGAATTTATGGAGCCACGTGCGATCATAACGGGTAGAAAGCTAGCCCTAATGAACGTGTGTGCTAAAGTATTCCCGAACGCCTCTAGGTATCTATTCAGGTTTCACATCCAACAAAATATTTGTAAACATTGCAAGAAAGCCTTCACTAACAAAGACTGAGAGAAATTTATGTTGTTTCAGGGGGACATTGTGTGAGTCTCCGTCAATACCCATATACGATTACAACTTGCGCAAGCTGTATCAGTGACTTGTGGCTTGCAACCGTCTAAGTAAGTTTTTCTTCAAGAGATGACTCACACATTCCATTATATTTACACACATGTACATTTAATTAATTATTTTTACTTTTGCGTGGATTAATAAGAGTCGCAACTTTAGTCAGCGTACTACTAACAAAGTTAGAGCCAGCACGACGATTTGAAAAGATACGTTTGAGATAAGAGCTCGTTGGACCGAATAATGGGATGTGTAATGGATATAATTAAAACACAATTCGGAGAAATAAAGAAAGTTTCCAAGAAAGCATCAAAGAATGATGAACCACCATAAACTACCACTGTTTTACAACCTATGTGGAAAGGTTTCTCATACAACACTTGACTTGCTGGAAGGAGAGCTATTTAGGAAGCTAAATGTGTTGCAAAAACTTCATACATCATGTGGTTTCCAGATGTGGATTAGTTTTGGTTTATCGTGTGCTTATCGGCTAGAAAAGTATGTATATATAGGTAAAAAAATTAAATATACAACCCTTTTGTGATTTAGAATGATTTATGCAGCTTAAATATTGCATTGATTTAATTGTGCAGAGCGTAAGATCCAACTCGAAGACGTAAGTGTTGTCTGGCAGAAACTTAACTTACTACCATGTAAACTGAGGGATGAGGAGGTCAATGTGGCAGAGAAGCTCAATATTGTGAGGCAACAATTAGAGTCACACCCCCTACTCAGAAAAAAAGTTTGTTGTCAAAGATTAAAGTTGTGTTGACCCCAACCAAATCTACTAAGAAACCACTGGTTTTCCAACAAGATACTCGCAGTCAGCCAACATCGCATATGGGTACCTCTCTACGGAAACCTCAGAGAGCTAGTCATGGACTAAGCTCACAAATCCCGATACTCTGTCCATCCGGGTTCGGATAAGATGTATCAAGACCTTAAAGCTGCGTATTGGTGGCCCAACATGAAAGCCGATATAGCCACCTACGTGAGTAAATGTTTGACTTGTGCAAAAGTCAAGGTGGAGTATCAAAAGCCATCGGGGCTACTCCAACAACCTGAGATCCCAGTGTGGAAATGGGATCAGATCTCAATGGATTTCATCACTAAACTCCCGCGAACTTTAGGTGGTTGCGATACCATCTGGGTAATTGTGGATCGTTTAACTAAGTCCGCACACTTCCTAGCTATTAAAGAAACAGATAAGATGGAGAAGTTGACTCGCATCTACATTAAGGAAGTAGTTTCTCGGCACGGAGTGCCAACATCCATCATCTCAGACAGAGATGCTCGCTTCACGTCAAACTTCTGGCAGTCACTCCAGAAAGCGTTGGGAACACGCTTGGATATGAGCACAGCCTATCACCCTCAGACTGATGGTCAAAGCGAAAGGACCATACAGACCTTGGAAGACATGCTTAGAGCATGCGTCGTAGACTTCGGAAATAGTTGGGAAATTCACTTGCCTTTAGTGGAATTCTCATATAACAACAGTTATCATACGAGTATTTCGGCAGCACCGTTTGAGGCATTATACGGTCGTAAATGTAGGTCACCGGTCTGCTGGGCAGAAGTCGGTGACAGTCAACTCACAGGCCCTGAGTTAATACTTGAGGCTACTGAAAAGATTGTACAAATCAGAAGCCACGAGATCGACAGAAAAGCTACGCTGATCAATGACGCAAACCGCTCGAATTTCAAGTAGGCGATCGCGTCCTACTAAAGGTGTCACCCTGGAAGGGTGTAATCCGCTTTGGAAAACGGGGCAAACTTAACCCACGGTACGTAGGCCCGTTTGTAATCTTGAAACGTATTGGACCCGTAGCTTATCAATTAGACCTTCCTGCTGAACTCAGTGGAGTTTACAACGTATTTCACGTGTCAAATCTGAAGAAGTGTCTATCAGATGAAACTCTAGTCATTCCATTGGATGAGATCCAAGTGGATGAACAACTACACTTCGTGGAACAGCCTATCGAGATCATGGATCGTGAGATCAAGACTCGAAGGCACAGCAAGATTCCGATCGTTAAGGTTCGTTGGGACTCTAAGCGTGGACCGGAGTTCACGTGGGAAAGAGAGGATCAAATTAAAAGCAAATACCCACACCTCTTCGCAACTGAGCAGCAAACTAACGATACCAGTAACTAAATTTTCGAGACGAAAATTCTTTCAACATGGGGATGATGTGACAACCTGGAAATTTCACATACTTTTGCGTACTATCGTTAACTAAGTCCTTGTGCATGGCACTTGGGAACTTCTTGTAACTTCGCATACCATCATAAACGAACTAACTCTTTATGCGTGGCACTCTAAACGTGTACGCTACATTCTAAACCGCGTTTACTCAATTTTAGGGACGAAAATTCTTTCAACATGGGGATAATGTGACATCCCGGTTTTTCGGATAACTTAAACGCAATACTTGTCGAGTGAATTATATGCTATGTATTAAACGTGTACGAGTTAGTAAATACGTGATGTGTGATTATGTGATTATTTTGGTTATAGAATAATAATGGCAAATATGTGCACGAACCGAACCGCGACACGAACCAACTTTGATTCCTTGTGACTCTAGGAATTAACCAAGTTTAGAACTCAAACCATTCTCGGCCGTGTTGCAACCCAAACCGCAAACCCAAACCGAGATCAAACCTAAACCTTAAACTAAAACTATTCGGCCGCAAGATCAAACCCAAACCAAACCAACCCAAGTCCCTCGGCCACGAGCCCAAACCAAAACCGTAACCACTTATCTCTTTGCCTATATATACTAACCATGCATGCATCCATCAAAAACACAAAACCCTAAAAGGCAAAACAGCCGTCGGCAGCCAAATCCTTCATCTTCTTCGACCGTAAACTGCCTCACTCTTGTCCCATTGATCGCGAGCAGCCTTCATCTCGATCTGATCAGCCCTCGTTCATTCCATCCAACCGCAAACAGCCCTTGTTCACCTCCATTCAGTCGCGAGATCAGTCCTTGTTCACCTCTATTCGATCAACAAAACAGCCTACTCCATCATCATCCTCTCGGTCGCAAGCATCTTTGATCACCGGTTCCTTATTTTACTCACGGTTCGTTTACCTTATCATTAAAAGATTAGAGTTTATCATATGTTACTAGATCATATTCGGATACATGTGTTTTGATTTTGTTGTTCTCGGATTGCATGATTGAATGAGATGAATGATTGTTTGCGGATTTGTTAATGCTAGATTGCAAGTAATGTTGTTTGAAAGCTGAATATTATAGGCTGTGTTTTGTTTATAAAAACTAGAGGTGCGAATTAGAGTTGCATGGATATGTTATAGGTATTGAATTATGATTAGAAAAACCGGTTCTTGATCGCCTAGGTTAATAATATTAACGGATTGTGCGAATTAATGGTAACAATATGCTGAAACAGGATGCTGAGTAATAGTTACAGCCGACTTCATCTGGCTGTAACTCGGTCATTAGTTGTCGAAAAACGTACTTTCTGATGTCTAGAACGTAGAGATTTGAATAACAAATCTAAGGGCGCTGGATTCATAATTTTCTGAAATCATTTGATATTTTTAAAGGGCCAAATAAGTTCAGTAACTAAAGCTGTGAAAATTCTGAAATTTTGTTGGTTGTTTATCAAGTTGGATTTTAAAATCAGTAGAGAATTGAGTCATGAATTTTGTACAGCAACTAGGTATGGAAATTTCTGGGCAACTCCAACTGGAATTTTGTTAATTGGACGATCAGTGATTTTTAAATAAATTCTTCCGTGGACTACAATCAGAAAGCGATAAATCTGACTGCAGCCTAGTATATTAATATTTATGGTTAATTGGTAAAGATTTAGGACTTGAAAAATTTATATAAATTTCTATAGTATAAATGTCACCTACTGTAAAAATATTGGAATTTTTGGAATGTTGGAACTATTTTATAAAAATCCTAGAAAACAGCTGAATTATGAGTGTTAAGCTGAAATTTGATAACTTGTGATTGTGTGCACCAAGGTATTGCATGGATTGGATTATGTTCATGATAAATTGTTTGGTTACTATGATCACATGAGGATACTTGCATGCATGTTTGAGTGTTAGATATGTTGTTTGTGTGTATCACTTGGTGCGTAAATTAAGTGTAGAATTTGTATTGGTGTGATCACACACTGACTTGAAATCAATTGGTTTGTTAGGACGCAATTAGCGGTCCCATCCTTTACAACTTCTTTGCTACAATAACCGAGCAACAAAAGGTGAGTTCACGGCCCCTAACTTTATCCGGTTTTTTAAACAACAGGGGGAGAAACATGTATACACTCTTCAAACTCAATCTCTTTACGTTATACGAATTTAACGTCACATAACTATTCGGTAACTAAGTTAATGTTAATGTAATGTTATGGTCACTAAGCAGCTTTATCACTTAAGTCCTCGTCAATCTCTCGGATCGTTAGTATTGGGTTTAATAGCGGGGGAGTTATAAGTAGTACTACTGGGCCCGACAAGCCCCATCCGAGCTAGTCGCGCTAGCCGACCGGGTATGGTCAACGGGTGAATAATTCGGCCTAACTTCGCCATGATCAGTGATAGGCCTGGCAACACGGAGGCACAACAGTCAGCTTCGATCGCGAACACTTACGTGACATAACTTTAGGCTAGCTACCTATATATGTTAACATTGAACTTAATTACGAAACAACTATATTATCCCGGGTTGGGGGATAATGGAAACGACAACTTATTATTCCGGGTTTGGAATAATGGAAACAACAACTTATTATTCTGGGTTTGGAATAATGGAAACAACAACTTATTATTCCGGGTTTGGAATAATGGAATCAACATCAATATTATTCCGGGTTAGGAATAATGGACTAAATCGTTATCCCGGGTTAGGGATAACGGGGGAAACAAACGAATTTATGAAAACCTGTAAACTCACTCATCTTTAATGTTGACACTTGTTTCTTTACATGTTTCTCAGGACGCTAGGAGCTCTAGGTGCACGCACATGCATTGAACAAGACATCTTTTATCGAGTCTTATTTATAAATATTGTTTTGGGGGTTTTTCATTTGTTTTGGCGTTTGTGTTGGCGCCCGCTTCACTACTTATTTATGCTTCCGCTCAAACTTTAAAACTGATGCTTCTGCTAAATATTGGTAACTAATCAAGACAATATAAAATCTACGACAAATGATTTTTGAAAACGTATTATCAAATCATATAGAGTCGTTCGACGTACTAGTGTTTCAGATTCTGGTTTGCTCACACGCCTCGCGGTAAAACTCCGCAAGTGGAAATTGAGGGTGTGACAGATTGGTATCAGAGCCACTAGCTATAGAGAACCAGGTTTGCATTAGAAGTAGACCTAAACTATAGCTGATTTCACGACACTAGACTTAGTTTGGCACCGAAATATTATATCTTGTTATGCAATATACCACAACTGTGTTATGTAGATTATGCCTTCATAATAAGAAATGAAAACAACTCGTAACTAACTACACGACCTAACAGGCAATGTCATCATCCTCATCGTCATCATCATCCGACAGACCTACGCCACCAAGAGCGCCAGGAAAGGCACCTATGGTGGAACCCTTACCATCTTATGGCGTGTAGACACGCTCAGCTGCGAGGAAAAGGCTCGCTCTGGGGGAGGAGTCGTCATCACGCCCAATCATTGCTGTGCCGGTTGAACCGGTTAACCCTGTAGAAGTAGGAATTGACATACTTAGAATCCTGGTACATAAACAACAAAAACAGTTAGAAAGAATGCAGGAAACCATCCTAGCACAAGGATGGATGATCCGACAACTTACAGGTAAGACCGACTCGCTCAAGGAAGAGCACCATACGAGTAAGATAGCTCGTAACACCATAGCCAGAGATCTGCGTGCTGAGCAGATAAGAGCCGACTGGCTTGAGGACAGAGTCCTGGAAAATAGTTGGAACATTCAGGAACTGCAAAATCAAGCACTTGCACCAGCACCGGCCCCTCCAGTGCCGGTGGAGGAGGATCCGGAAGAGGATCCAGAGGAGGACCCTGAAGAGGATCCGGAAGAGGATCCAGAGGAGGACCCTGAGGAGGATCCAGAGGAGGATCCGGAGGAGGACCCAGCTGTAGAAGCTGGAAATGCCGCGCAGGATGACGGCAACGACAGTGACTTGGGGGATGGAGACGTAGACGACTGACACGTCTCGCTTATTTTATTTGTTTTCCTTCAGTTTATTTTCCCACTTGTGTTTAAACTTGAGACTTTATAGTGAATTCATATGTTTGATTTGCACTTTTGTAAGACGTTGAAATTTTTAGTTAATCAAGTATTTCTTTTGACTATTTCACATATTGAGTTGACATAACTTAATAATTATTAAAGTACGAAGTAGGATAACTATATTGGATATATAGACTTATCGGGGTGTGTTTGTGTTGTGTTTCGAAGATCTAAATGGCAACTGGAAGACGTGGAAACCTTAACTTAACGCCCGAAGAGCTAGCTGCCATGATTCAAGAGCACGTGAACGCAGCTTTAGCGGGTGTTCAGAACCAACCGGCAGGTAACCATTATTAAATTTTCGCGTGAAAATCTAATAGTGAGGCTAGTAAAATTCCTTGCTGACTACCTATTCTCTGTCAGCAGGAGGGAGCTTTAACCCCTACAAGATGTTCCTCGACGCGAAACCAAGCAAATTCTCAGGGGCGGAAGGACCCATTGGACTGGTCCGCTGGATCGAAAAATCTGAATCCGTTTTTGAAATGTGCAACTGTCTAGAGGCCAACAAGGTCAAGTACGCAGCCTCAACACTGGAAGATGGGGCACTGACATGGTGGAATGCACAGGTCCAAACGCGTGGACTTATTGCTGCCAATGCAATGGCCTGGGCCGAGTTCAAGGCCCTAATCAAAGAGGAGTACTGTCCACGAGACAGAGTGCAACAGTTGGAGCAAGCCTTATGGAACCACAAGATGGTGGGATCGGAAATTGAAGCTTACACCGCAAAACACCATGACTTGGTATTTCTAAGTCCCGATTTGGCCAACACTGTGGAGAAAAGACTCGAGTTCTATCTTGGGGGTCTGGTTCCGGAAATTCAGGGTATGGTAATGGCTAGTAACCCTGTAACTGAACATCAAGCAATCCGATTGGCTCACAAACTCACCGATAAGGCGGTGGAACAAAAGAAGCTGCCAGCACGGGGTACAACTGAAGTTGCCCCGGATAACAAAAGAAAGTTTGAAGACTCGTCTGCTCGACAGTCTTCATCATCCCAGCCGCAGCAAGGGAACCAGAAACGGTTCAATCATTACAACAGCCACCGGGGTCACCAAAATCAACCCGCCAACAACAAACAACCAGAGTGCAGGCGGCTATGTAGGTCGAAAGCCGCAGTGCAGTCGTTGTAATCTTCATCATCACGGCCCTTGTGCCGGGAATCGCTGCCAACGATGTGGCAAGGTGGGACATGCGGCAAAGGATTGTCGTGGGGAAATCATGTCCCGACAAAATCAAAATCAACCCCAGGGTCAGCAGCAGGGTATTAACCGGGGATGCTATCAGTGTGGTAGCACTGCCCACTTCAGAAGAGACTGCCCACAACTGCGTAACAACAACAATAATGGTGGAAACAACCACAACCACAATAACCACAACAACAATAATAACAACAACAACAATGGGAACGGTGGCACAGGAGGTGCCAAAGGTCGCGCATTTACATTGGGCCGCGGAGAGGCCAGAAACGACTCGAACGTGGTCACCGGTAAGTTTCCCCTTAATGAACATTTTGCTTCTGTGCTTTTTGATACGGGTGCGGATAGGAGCTTTATATCTTAGTCTTTTAGGAAGAACCTAAATCTCACGCTTAAACCATTAGAGACCCCTTATGTTATAGAATTGGCCGATTGTAAATCTGTAGATGTGACCCAAATAGTATCCGGCTGTCAACTCAAACTCGCGGGCCACACCTTTACCATTGATCTGATGACAACTACTCTGGGTAGTTTTGACGTGGTAGTCGGAATGGACTGGCTATCCGACGTCCGGGCTGAAGTTCTCTGCTTCGAAAAATCTATCCGTATTCCGCTCTCGAACGACGAAATCCTGACGGTACAAGGCGATAAGGCAAGCGCCGTCACCAACATCATCTCTTACATGCAAGCGCAGAAGTATCTTCGGAGGAAGAACTCCTTCGTTTTACTCGCACTGATCACCGAACAGCCTAAGGACGAGAAACGCATAGAAGACATCCCTGTCGTCCGTGAATTTTCCGAGGTATTCCCAGAAGAACTACCTGGTCTTCCACCCCATCGACAATTGGAGTTTGAAATCGAATTGGCGAACAATGCAACTCCTATCGCCAAGGCTCCATACCGCCTAGCTCCAGCCGAGCTGCAGGAGCTGTCTACCCAACTTCAGGAACTATTAGAAAAAGGATTTATTCGACCAAGCGTTTCGCCATGGGGAGCTCCAGTCCTGTTTGTCAAGAAGAAGGACGGGACTTTCCGCATGTGCATCGACTACAAGGAACTCAACAAGGTTACTGTCAAGAACCGATACCCGTTACCTCGCATCGACGATCTCTTTGACCAACTTCAAGGTTCAAGCTACTACTCCAAGATTGATTTACGGTCTGGTTACCATCAGCTATGCGTCAGGGAGGAGGATATCGCTAAGACGGCATTTCGTACTCGGTATGGCCATTATGAGTTCTTGGTCATGCCCTTCGGTCTCACCAACGCACCTGCGGTGTTTATGGACCTCATGAACCACGTGTGTAAACCATACCTCGACAAATTTGTCATCGTGTTCATCGATGACATACTCATCTACTCCAAAAGTGAAGAAGAGCATGCTGAACATCTACGATTGCTGTTAGGATTACTCCAACAGGAAAAGCTATATGCCAAGCTTTCGAAGTGTGATTTCTGGATTCGAGAAGTTCAGTTTCTCGGGCATATCGTGAATGAAAGGGGTATCCACGTGGACCCTGCCAAGATTGAAGCCATCAAAAACTGGGAAGCACCCAAGACACCGACGGAGATCCGCCAATTTTTGGGATTGGCTGGTTACTACAGACGCTTCATCGAGGGATTTTCAAAGATCGCACAACCGCTTACTACCCTCACCCAGAAAGGCATCAAGTATGCTTGGGGTGACAAGCAAGAAGCAGCATTTCAATTGCTGAAACAGAAACTTTGCAGTGCACCCATTCTGTCCTTGCCGGAAGGGACAGATGACTTTGTAGTGTATTGTGATGCTTCCATTCAGGGATTGATGCGTACTCATGCAACGCGATAAGGTCATCGCGTATGCGTCGCGACAACTGAAGGTTCACGAGAAAAACTACACGACGCATGACCTGGAATTGGGAGCAGTAGTGTTTGCACTTAAGATTTGGAGACACTACCTCTATGGAACGAAGTGCACAATCTTTACGGACCACAAGAGCCTCCAACATATCTTTGATCAGAAGGAGTTGAACATGCGACAGCATCGCTGGGTCGAACTCTTGAACGATTATGAGTGTGCCATTCGGTATCACCCGGGTAAAGCTAACGTGGTAGCTGATGCCCTCAGTAGGAAGGAACACTTGAAACCACGTCGTGTACGAGCATTACAACTCACTATTCATTCGGGGCTACCCGAACAAATACGCGACGCCCAGTTAGAAGCAGTTAAGGAGGAAAACATCAAAGCCGAATCGGTGGGAAAAATGGAACGCGATTGGGAAGTAAAACCTAATGGAGCCCGGTATTTCATGAATCGCATATGGGTACCTCTCTATGGAAACCACAGAGAGCTAGTCATGGACGAAGCTCACAAATCCCGATACTCTGTCCATCCGGGTTCGGATAAGATGTATCAAGACCTTAAAGCTGTGTATTGGTGGCCCAACATGAAAGCCGATATAGCCACCTACGTGAGTAAATGTTTGACTTGTGCAAAAGTCAAGGTGGAGTATCAAAAGCCATCGGGGCTACTCCAACAACCTGAGATCCCAGTGTGGAAATGGGATCAGATCTCAATGGATTTCATCACTAAACTCCCGCGAACTTTGGGTGGTTGCGATACCAGCTGGGTAATTGTGGATCGTTTAACTAAGTCCGCACACTTCCTAGCTATTAAAGAAACAGATAAGATGGAGAAGTTGACTCGCATCTACATTAAGGAAGTAGTTTCTCGGCACGGAGTGCCAACATCCATCATCTCAGACAGAGATGCTCGCTTCACGTCAAACTTCTGGCAGTCACTCCAGAAAGCGTTGGGAACACGCTTGGATATGAGCACAGCCTATCACCCTCAGACTGATGGTCAAAGCGAAAGGACCATACAGACCTTGGAAGACATGCTTAGAGCATGCGTCGTAGACTTCGGAAATAGTTGGGAAATTCACTTGCCTTTAGTGGAATTCTCATATAACAACAGTTATCATACGAGTATTTCGGCAGCACCGTTTGAGGCATTATACGGTCGTAAATGTAGGTCACCGGTCTGCTGGGCAGAAGTCGGTGACAGTCAACTCACAGGCCCTGAGTTAATACTTGAGGCTACTGAAAAGATTGTACAAATCAGAAGCCACGAGATCGACAGAAAAGCTACGCTGATCAATGACGCAAACCGCTCGAATTTCAAGTAGGCGATCGCGTCCTACTAAAGGTGTCACCCTGGAAGGGTGTAATCCGCTTTGGAAAACGGGGCAAACTTAACCCACGGTACGTAGGCCCGTTTGTAATCTTGAAACGTATTGGACCCGTAGCTTATCAATTAGACCTTCCTGCTGAACTCAGTGGAGTTTACAACGTATTTCACGTGTCAAATCTGAAGAAGTGTCTATCAGATGAAACTCTAGTCATTCCATTGGATGAGATCCAAGTGGATGAACAACTACACTTCGTGGAACAGCCTATCGAGATCATGGATCGTGAGATCAAGACTCGAAGGCACAGCAAGATTCCTATCGTTAAGGTTTGTTGGGACTCTAAGCGTGGACCGGAGTTCACGTGGGAAAGAGAGGATCAAATTAAAAGCAAATACCCACACCTCTTCGCCACTGAGCAGCAAAACTAACGATACCAGTAACTAAATTTTCGGGACGAAAATTCTTTCAACATGGGGATGATGTGACAACCTGGAAATTTCACATACTTTTGCTTACTATCGTTAACTAAGTCCTTGTGCATGGCACTTGGGAACTTCTTGTAACTTCGCATACCATCATAAACGAACTAACTCTTTGTGCGTGGCACTCTAAACGTGTACGCTACATTCTAAACCGCGTTTACTCAATTTTCGGGACGAAAATTCTTTCAACATGGGGATAATGTGACATCCCGGTTTTTCGGATAACTTAAACGCAATACTTGTCGAGTGAATTATATGCTATGTATTAAACGTGTACGAGTTAGTAAATACGTGATGTGTGATTATGTGATTATTTTGGTTATAGAATAATCATGGCAAATATGTGCACGAACCGAACCGCGACACGAACCAACTTTGATTCCTTGTGACTCTAGGAATTAACCAAGTTTAGAACTCAAACCATTCTCGGCCGTGTGCAACCCAAACCGCAAACCCAAACCGAGATCAAACCTAAACCTTAAACTAAAACTATTCGGCCGCAAGATCAAACCCAAACCAAACCAACCCAAGTCCCTCGGCCAGGAGCCCAAACCAAAACCGTAACCACTTATCTCTTTGCCTATATATACTAACCATGCATGCATCCATCAAAAACACAAAACCCTAAAAGGCAAAACAGCCGTCGGCAGCCAAATCCTTCATCTTCTTCGACCGTAAACTGCCTCACTCTTGTCCATTGATCACGAGCAGCCTTCATCTCGATCTGATCAGCCCTCGTTCATTCCATCCAACCGCAAACAGCCCTTGTTCACCTCTATTCGATCAACAAAACAGCCTACTCCATCATCATCCTCTCGGTCGCAAGCATCTTTGATCACCGGTTCCTTATTTTACTCACGGTTCGTTTACCTTATCATTAAAAGATTAGAGTTTATCATATGTTACTAGATCATATTCGGATACATGTGTTTTGATTTTGTTGTTCTCGGATTGCATGATTGAATGAGATGAATGATTGTTTGCGGATTTGTTAATGCTAGATTGCAAGTAATGTTGTTTGAAAGCTGAATATTATAGGCTGTGTTTTGTTTATAAAAACTAGAGGTGCGAATTAGAGTTGCATGGATATGTTATAGGTATTGAATTATGATTAGAAAAACCGGTTCTTGATCGCCTAGGTTAATAATATTAACGGATTGTGCGAATTAATGGTAACAATATGCTGAAACAGGATGCTGAGTAATAGTTACAGCCGACTTCATCTGGCTGTAACTCGGTCATTAGTTGTCGAAAAACGTATTTTCTGATGTCTAGAACGTAGAGATTTGAATAACGAATCTAAGGGCGCTGGATTCATAATTTTCTGAAGTCGTTTGATATTTTTAAAGGGCCAAATAAGTTCAGTAACTAAAGCTGTGAAAATTTGAAATTTTGTAAGTTGTTTATCAAGTTGGATTTTAAAATCAGTAGAGAGTTGAGTCATGAATTTTGTACAGCAACTAGGTATGGAAATGTCCGGGCAACTCCAACTAGAATTTTGTTAATTGGACGATCAGTGATTTTTAAATAAATTCTTCCGTGGACTGCAGTCAGAAAGCGATAAATCTGACTGCAGCCTAGTATATTAATATTTATGGTTAATTGGTATAGATTTAGGACTTGGAAAATTTATATAAATTTCTATAGTAGAAATGTCACCTACTGTAAAAATATTGGAATTTTTGGAATGTTGGAACTATTTTATAAAAATCCTAGAAAACAGCTGAATTATGAGTGTTAAGCTGAAATTTGATAACTTGTGATTGTGTGCACCAAGGTATTGCATGGATTGGATTATGTTCATGATAAATTGTTTGGTTACTATGATCACATGAGGATACTTGCATGCATGTTTGAGTGTTAGATATGTTTTTGTGTGTATCACTTGGTGCGTAAATTAAGTGTAGAATTTGTATTGGTGTGATCACACACTGACTTGAAATCAATTGGTTTGTTAGGACGCAATTAGCGGTCCCATCCTTTACAACTTCTTTGCTACACTAACCGAGCAACAAAAGGTGAGTTCACGGCCCCTAACTTTATCCGGTTTTTTTAAACAACAGGGGGAGAAACATGTATACACTCTTCAAACTCAATCTCTTTACGTTATACGAATTTAACGTCACATAACTATTCGGTAACTAAGTTAATGTTAATGTAATGTTATGGTCACTAAGCAGCTTTATCACTTAAGTCCTCGTCAATCTCTCGGATCGTTAGTATTGGGTTTAATAGCAGGGGAGTTATAAGTAGTACTACTGGGCCCGACAAGCCCCATCCGAGCTAGTCGCGCTAGCCGACCGGGTATGGTCAACGGGTGAATAATTCGGCCTAACTTCGCCATGGTCAGTGATAGGCCTGGCAACACGGAGGCACAACAGTCAGCTTCGATCGCGAACACTTACGTGACATAACTTTAGGCTAGCTACCTATATATGTTAACATTGAACTTAATTACGAAACAACTATATTATCCCGGGTTGGGGATAATGGAAACGACAACTTATTATTCCGGGTTTGGAATAATGGAAACAACAACTTATTATTCTGGGTTTGGAATAATGGAAACAACAACTTATTATTCCGGGTTTGGAATAATGGAATCAACATCAATATTATTCCGGGTTGGGAATAATGGACTAAATCGTTATCCCGGGTTAGGGATAATGGGGGAAACAAACGAATTTATGAAAACCTGTGAACTCACTCATCTTTAATGTTGACACTTGTTTCTTTACATGTTTCTCAGGACGCTAGGAGCTCTAGGTGCACGCACATGCATTGAACAAGACATCTTTTATCGAGTCTTATTTATAAATATTGTTTTGGGGGTTTTTCATTTGTTTTGGCGTTTGTGTTGGCGCCCGCTTCACTACTTATTTATGCTTCCGCTCAAACTTTAAAACTGATGCTTCTGCTAAATATTGGTAACTAATCAAGACAATATAAAATCTACGACAAATGATTTTTGAAAACGTATTATCAAATCATATAGAGTCGTTCGACGTACTAGTGTTTCAGATTCTGGTTTGCTCACACGCCTCGCGGTAAAACTCCGCAAGTGGAAATTGAGGGTGTGACACCCTAGCCCCATATACAAGACCCTGCTCTCTCTCCATCTGATGCAAACCGGTCACCGGATTCCGGTCACCGGCGACGTATATCTGGCCACACCCTCACACCCTAATCTTCACGTCTATCCCTCTCACTCACACACCCCTTCAACCCCACCAATCTTCCCCAAATTACACAGCCGGCCACCACCCTTCTGGGCGGTGCACGATATCGCAAAGAGAGAGAGAGTCAAGAGAGAGAGAGAGAGAGAGAGAGACGCGGAGAGAGAGGTCGAGAGGAAAAGGGGGTCGGCCACCCCGTTCCACGGTGGCGCGACGGCAGTTAGACGTCGGAGCCATCAAACCGACGGCCTAAAGCGCCGAAAATGGAGGCGGTGGCGTGGTTGGTTCGCGTCGGAGCAGAGGCACGGCGGTCGACCATTTTTCTGGCGACAGTTCGCTGGCGGCAGCAGAGCCGCGACGGCGGTGGTGGTTTTTGGGTCAGACTAGCTCGGGTTTTGGTCTTGGTTTAGTTCTGATGGCGGATCGGGTGTTTTGGTTCAGCTTGGATCATCTTCGGGTCAGGTCAGATCTGTATCGGTTCGGGTTTCGTGGCATGGTTCGGGTCGGGATAGTTCAGGTTCACATCAATTCTCGTGTTCAGGTTCAGATTCAAGCTTGGTTCAGTCCACATGTCAACCGCGAGTTAAGCGGGTCAGGTCGCGGTTGGGATTAACCCGGTTCAGCCCCGAGTCAACTCAGTGCGACTCAGCTTGATTTGGTTCAAACACGGTCAGACGAGTCAACCCTGACTCGGTTCGGGATCTCTTCGGGTTATTTCTAGTTATGTTTCGGATTAGCTAAGTTCGGGTTCTAGTCAACTCAGTTTACCGAGTCAACTCAGTCAAAGCGGGTCAGCTCAGCCAGCGCCAGTCAGCAATACGATACAACGTCTTGGTTCTCCACTCGTGTCGTGGGTCGGTTTTCTATTCAAGTCATGGCTCGGGTTTAGACCAGCGGTCAACGAAAGTCAAACTGGTCAACCACCGGTCAGCGCAGTCAACTCAGCCGATGCGGGGCTCGGTAAAATTTAAATAATACGGATTAACTAGTTTGTTAACGTTAAATTCGAACCAAGCTCAAATCGATGTGTCGTGGCGAAATTTAAACTTGTTTTAATGTCGTTTTATATAAAAATCAGTTAGTATTCAACAAAATTACCTTGTTTACACACTTAGCGAAGTTAAATATTGATATTACTCTATTTGATGAGTTTTGAAATTTAATCGACACTTTGCCTTGTCGGGTCGTCCGAAAACAGAGGAAACTCTGCCCGATTTTCGTAAAAACTCCACCATTTAAAAAGTGTTTATCTCACCGCGAAGTCTATCGTATTCACGTTATCCTTTTTATAAAAATTAGCGAAATTGTATATTTATTTATTAACGCTTCGGCAACCACTAATATATATAAATCTTCGTTTACTCATGTATGTTGACCTCAGCGCCACGACTTCAAAATGTTCAACACTTCACGGAATACCGAGGGACGCTTCACAAAAAGTGAGCATACTCGACCCCCTTTTTACACTTTAATGCATTTTGGGGTGCAGCATGTATAAATTACAAAATTTATTTTAAACAAAATTAAATGTGTTCACAATACAAAATGTCTCATCAGTTACGCTTATGTGAGTTATATGTGTTAGTTTAAACTCGTCTATACATGCTACTTGTTATGCTTGAGTTTGTTTATGCTTATTAGTTTTGACTTGTATTCTCATGATATCGTTATGCTTAGAATACTACGCATGCTAGTTAAGGAATTCGATTATATGCTATTGTTATGCGAAAGTGGTCTATATATTCGTGCGATTCGACTTGAATATATACTTGTCAGAATCAAAACAAACTTTTATACTTATAATTAATTTCAAACTTGTATGCTCGCCAATACTTTTGTATTGATCTATGCTTTTAATACATGTTGCAGGAATTTTGATGACACATGGAATCTAGTAGGATTACCTAGAAAAGCATTTAAACTTTAAATACTTATTGTATTGTATTTGTTTTAAACGTGTATTTCGTTTCAATATCTTGTATTAAATCGTTATCAATGAAATGAAGTTATATTTTTTACGTGTCGGGATCTAAATTTTGTATTATTTGATTTAAACTATGAAAAAGGGTAATTATTAAACACTTGACACAATTAGCGTTATGAAGCCTCTTGCAATCTAGTTTTCGTCTCATCCCGATGTTTCCGCCATCGGTTGGGGTGTGACATACACGCTGGCGTGCAACGCTGAAACCCGGAGGCATCTCAGCGTTGAATTCTGCTGTCAAAGATCGGGTCACAGCAGGGGTAGAAGCGTTCGTAAGTGCCCCTGCTGTGTCTTCTGGAGTTGAAACTGCACTTGTCGTTGCATCGCTCACATTCGAGACGTTTGTCATGGCTATGGGTTCTTCAGTTCGGTCCCACGGATGGCGCCAATGTATAGGTGTTACCTGAGATGAGCCTTCACTACGGACGAACTTGACCCAAACAACTCGAGCTGTGCGCTGCATAACAGAACACCGTTAGGACTCGTTACAGGAATGGGGTGATTCATGTAACCACTCTTCGGCATGAGAATAAGTATAGATAATTGAAGAGACTAAAACTATTGAGATGGGAAGAGAATTGTCCTTTACCTTTGTATTGTCGTCCTATATTTATAGATATAACCGAAGTAGGGTTTCCCTGAAACCGGGAATGTTAGTTATATGAGATCTCCATTTTAGTTGGAGATACTCCGGATCTTCTATTTGTGTATCAATATTTATTATTCGTAGTTGGAGATACTCCGGATCTTCTATTTGTGTATCAATATTTATTATTCGTAATCGGTTGTTTGACCCATGGTATCATGTCGGGTCATTCCTCCACACTCATCATATTAATTTTTAAATTAGATATATGTATAGTTTTAATTTTACGTTATTGATGGTATAATCCAGTTCATAGTTATGGTCAAAATGGTCTATGTAGTAAACTGGTAAAACGATTAGTTCACTTTTTTTTAATGGCGTAGGGTTAGGATGTCGCTAACTGGGTTAATAGTTAATATTAAAATCGCTCATTGTCTAAATTTGAACATAGAACCTTCAAGAGAATAAAAGCTTCTCACTAGTGGCGAAACCAGAAACTTTTAGTTGAGGGTCAATACATATATGTGTGTGTATATATATATCAATAGTGTATAATAATAGGTTTTTACTAATGGAAAAAAGCAAATCATCAAGTAAAACAATATACAAAAGTAATAAAACTAAACATATACATACGTTTTAAATTAAATAAATTAAGCAAGCTAGTAAGTATATATAAAAAATAAAAATCTCTTGTAAACGAAAAGAATAAATTAAAATCATAATATTAATCTGACAATAAAAGTCTGGTCAGATTGACTTTTTTGATGGTAGACTTTCTTTACATTAAGTAGAGTAAATTACCAAAACACCCTCCTCACCTTCCAACATTTACCAATTACCAATCATCTTCTTCACCCATTCTCCATTCTTATTCCTGTTATCCTGTACAACTCGCACAGACCAGAAAAAAAGGTTTACGGTAAACCCTTCTACTTTTCTTCTTCATCTTATCTTATCTCTACAATACCCTTGTCTCTTCCACTTATAATCTGGAGGGTCAAGTATAAAAATCAACCAGATGATAGATCTGCTTGGTAAGAAGACTAGGGTGGCCGGAGGGTCAGCTGACCCCCCTACTCCCCTGCAGTTCCGCCGCTGCTTCTCACCTTTCCATTAATCACTAGACTAAGAGATCATTGGTGATTAGTTCTAATTCTAAAAACATTAATAACAGCACGGTGGTCAAAATGGTCTTTGTAGTAAACCGCTTAAACGATTAGTTTAGTTGTTCTGATTCTAAAAACATTAATAATGGCACGGTCTAAGAAGATAGATGCTGTAATTTAAGCCAACACATAGGTACAATGCCTATCATGTGAAGATGTCAGAGTTAGAAATCATAGTGTTTCAATAATTATAATAGTTATAGATGATTATAATATAATTTTGAGTAAATTGTCAAAATTATATATGAGGTTTGAGCATGTTTTTCAATTTCATTCAAAACAATTTTTTCATTATATTTTTCTTATTTTTTTGATTTTTTGTGATATTCATCCAAACATCTATCCTTTTTTTTTGTCAAAATTGTCCTTTGGATTTGGGACTTTTTGTCATTTTCTTCAAAATGTTTAACATAAAAAATAAAGTAAATTAGATGTTTGAATGAAAATAGCAAAAAATCTCAAAAGTGACGTACTATATAGTAGAAAAAGTTGTTTTGGATGAAACTGTCAAATATGTCAAACTTTAGTGAAGATTTTATTAATTTACTCTATAATCTTTATGGATGAATATAATAAACTTGATTATAATCAACCATAGTTATTATAGTTATTGAAAGACCATGATTTCTTAGTCGACAACATAAACTAAAGATTTGTTATAATAAAAACACAATTAACATCATTTGTTACAATAAAAACACAATTAACATCATTTAAAATAACAAAATTTATTATCATGATAAAGATTTCCAAACATCAAGCCAATAAGTTCCTTGATTGCGCACTTACCATCTTGTTGATCCATTTCTTATATCACCATTTACACGCCTCAAGAAATGGATAATCAGTGTATCCCACAACCGGAGCTTGAATATAGAATGTAGCCCTATTATACTTGTTCAAATCCACATCAAGCTCAAACCGCTTAGGAAAATCCGGGTTCGCCAGGAAAAGCCGGCCGAACGCAACCAAATCGGCATTCCCACTGGCTACCGCCTTGTCTCCATCATCTTTCTTATAACCACCAGCACTAATAAACGTACCTTTGAAAGCTTTCTTCATTGGAAGTGTACTATATGGAGTTTCAGCTTTGTTCCCAACTTGCACCATTCTAGGCTCAATGACATGAAGATAAAGAATTCCATACTTGTTAAGTGCATTAGCCATGTAAAGCCCTAGGGCTTCGGGGTTAGAATCACCGCATTCCATGTAATCGGCGAATGTGGACAGCCGTATACCAACTTTGTCACCTCCGATCTCGTTCGCTACAACTTCCACAATTTCTAGTGCCAGGCGACATCGGTTTTCTAGGGTTCCTCCATACTGATCGGTTCTATCGTTCACTTGATCTTTCAAGAACTGGTCAATGATGTATCCATTTGCTCCGTGGATTTCGACTCAGTCGAATCCTGTAAAATGCAAGGGACAGATTATGAGTTGTCCCAAGAAAATGATATTGCTAGAAAACTCGTAGTTTCTTACGTAAATATATATTTTTTTGTAGGAAAAGAGTTTTTGCAAATATTTAGTAACCTGCATCAATGGCGTTACATGCTGCTAGCCTGAAGTCGTTAATTAGGGCTGGGATTTCATCGGTTCTTAGTCTATGAGGAGGAGACCAATCTCCACCGTCTAGGCCCGGTGTGACTCCTTTGTCTTTTGAAGATACCGGAGCTTGCCCATTGGGTTGAAACCCTAATTTTATGATTACATATGAAAAAAGGTATAAATAAACGGATTAAGCTTTAATTATGTAGTGTATAAACCCCACTCAAACTTAAGTTAGAAACTTACTTAATTAAACGTCCTTGATCCTGAGTTTAGTATAGCGTAAACTAGTTTATTATATAATAAATGATATTTTTTTGAATCGCCAACTAAATCAAAGGACATGTATCATGGGATGCCCTCAATCGAGCAAATACATCCCCTCCTTCATAACGGTCAGAGTTGGATGCATACCCAAGCCACCAATTCAGGGGAAAACCCGCCCGCCTGAAGGCCTAGTGCGGTAAAACCCAGTTTGGCTCGGTTTCTAACTGGCGACCTACAGAGAGGCCTAGTTCTAAACTTCATTACCACCACCAATGTTTTTTAAAGTGATGCTAATGAGAGTTGAACTTGGAAACCCAAAAAGAAAAACCAAGTAACTAACTAACTACTTAAACAACTTATTACTCTAAACGAAACTTCATATGGGTGCTTGAAAGGATCAAGTCAATGTTGAATGAATTTATGGAGCCACGTGCGATCATAACGGGTAGAAAGCTAGCCCTAATGAACGTGTGTGCTAAAGTATTCCCGAACGCCTCTAGGTATCTATTCAGGTTTCACATCCAACAAAATATTTGTAAACATTGCAAGAAAGCCTTCACTAACAAAGACTGAGAGAAATTTATGTTGTTTCAGGGGGACATTGTGTGAGTCTCCGTCAATACCCATATACGATTACAACTTGCGCAAGCTGTATCAGTGACTTGTGGCTTGCAACCGTCTAAGTAAGTTTTTCTTCAAGAGATGACTCACACATTCCATTATATTTACACACATGTACATTTAATTAATTATTTTTACTTTTGCGTGGATTAATAAGAGTCGCAACTTTAGTCAGCGTACTACTAACAAAGTTAGAGCCAGCACGACGATTTGAAAAGATACGTTTGAGATAAGAGCTCGTTGGACCGAATAATGGGATGTGTAATGGATATAATTAAAACACAATTCGGAGAAATAAAGAAAGTTTCCAAGAAAGCATCAAAGAATGATGAACCACCATAAACTACCACTGTTTTACAACCTATGTGGAAAGGTTTCTCATACAACACTTGACTTGCTGGAAGGAGAGCTATTTAGGAAGCTAAATGTGTTGCAAAAACTTCATACATCATGTGGTTTCCAGATGTGGATTAGTTGTGGTTTATCGTGTGCTTATCGGCTAGAAAAGTATGTATTTATAGGTAAAAAAATTAAATATACAACCCTTTTGTGATTTAGAATGATTTATGCAGCTTAAATATTGCATTGATTTAATTGTGCAGAGCGTAAGATCCAACTCGAAGACGTAAGTGTTGTCTGGCAGAAACTTAACTTACTACCATGTAAACTGAGGGATGAGGAGGTCAATGTGGCAGAGAAGCTCAATATTGTGAGGCAACAATTAGAGTCACATCCCCTACTCAGAAAAAAAGTTTGTTGTCAAAGATTAAAGTTGTGTTGACCCCAACCAAATCTACTAAGAAACCACTGGTTTTCCAACAAGATACTCGCAGTCAGCCAACATCAAATAAACTACAACAAAGGCTAGACGAAGCTACGAGGATGGATGAAGCTGCGAGAAACAGCTCCTTCGGTGATGCAAGCAGCTCCTTTGCAGGTTCCCAACAAGATACTCCCGACACAGCTCATACTTTACATCACAGGGCTCTCGTGGAACAAGTTCGATCGTAAGGTCTCAAAAACCCAAACTACAATGAAGTCGTTCAACGAATTTAAAAAAAAAGAGATACGAGATGATCATCAGTTTCCATTAATCCTGGGGGACGAGAACGTGTTTAGCATCAAATAGTTTAAGCCATAGCTTCCATCAGTGTTTCACCGATACATCTCGTGTATACAAGATGTGAAGCCGAACGGTCGTTGTGGGTTTCGGTCTACGGCTATCTGGTTAGGTTTTTGGGGAACACCTATGGCCCCATGTTCGAAAAGTCCTTGTAAAAGAGATGGATCAAAACTTATCGACATGGTGGCATATATTTGAACCATGGGGTGAAGGATATTTTAACTGGATACGTTGGAGCCTAAGTTAGCATTCAATGGAACCTTGTCCCAAGAGTCACTGGATGGAAATACCCCACGCAGGGCTTCTTCTAGCACAAAGGTAATTTGTCACCGTTCACTCATTAAGCATCGCTAGGAGTTGTACTTTCTTCCCATTATTGGATCTTCCTGATGAGACATAACCTCAATTGATGACGCTCGTACATGTTCACGGGGGACACTACATACATTAAGCTGGAAGGAGACTATCTCATGCCTTCAGTGAACCATCTATGGTTGATGCACCAAACACTCACTGCAGAACAGTGGGAAGATACGTATAGGCCGCATCTACAATTGTATGTATCATGGGTGGAATTCTCAGCCCATATCCTGACAATATATCTTAAATTTATGATAGCTGATTACGATCAGGATATCGAGCCAGGATATTGGTAACATCCTGAGGCAGTATCCTGGTAGTTACTAATAGTTTGCTTGCATGTTATGGCTGCAGGATCACAACGTTCACAAGGACCCTTTCTCCCAAAGACTCGCTCAATTTAGTTGGGAAATAGACGTTGAAACCGGAAGAATAGGTCTCCAACGTTCAAGAGGGAATATTCGGAAGTATCCCTAGTTTATAGGAGAAGTTGTTTGTTATTGTAAAAATATAAACGATAAGCCAGATCGTAGGACACAACACTTGAAATCACTTCACTTCGAGCTCTCTAACTCATACACATTTCTTTCTAACAATCACACATTCACACTCACAACTAGCAATCATTGTAATAGCGATCTGGGCATTATCCTGCATTGTATCTGTCACACCCCGACCCGCAGCGGATAAGGTGATCGGGGCATGATTGGGTTATCATCAAAGCTCATGACATTTATTAAACGTTTCATATTCATTAATACAATTTAAATGGAAATTTACAATGATTGCTACAACATGATCTAACTACAATCTAAACTTCTTTGTTCTCTTCTAAGGCATATCCTATGTTATCCTTGCTTCAACCTGTTCACCTGTATCATGTGTAAAAAGGTTTTTGGATCAACATAATGTTGGCGAGTGAATCCTATGGAAAACAATTGAACAATTCATTTAAATTGATTATGAAATATGTGCACAACCAAACATGAGTAAAATTAGATGTAACTTGATCAACAATCATAATATGTTAAATGAAAACACTCATGAATAATAATGGAACAATTAAAGGCACGCGTTGCTCAACTCGTCTCTCACGAGGAACTGAGGGGCCTGATGAATGAATTGCATAAACATGATAATATGAATAACACAACTACAAACAATATAAACTCAATGAAAACACACATGAACAATAATGAATTGAATTGAAGCACGCGATATTCTACTCGTTTCCCACGAGGAACTGATGGGCTTAATGTATGAGTTTCATGTAATTTGACAAACGGAATATAAGTAAATCACAACAATAAATCAATCTAAGTTTAAGTCATGATGTGGTATGGCACAAGTTTAAATAAATAAATTAATTATTTCATAACACATGACACACCCCAAAACGTGTAATTTAAAAGGGGGAATTGTAAGATTCACTCACAGTGGGTGCGTTCGGTTGATGACGTTGAATGCACGCGAAGTGGTTTTAACCACGAGTGAGATTTAACCTAGATAAATCGCATTATGGTTTGGTAAGTAAACGGATTTTATTAAACTATTTTAGTAGGATTGTTGGGTGTATTTTTGTGAGTTTGAGGCTATTTTCTAACCTTAAAAATGTTATTTTTAAGTATTTATAATTGATTTTTTTTAATTAAAATAATTAAATAAAAGTAATAAAAAAAATTTATTTTTTTCTGACCGTTGACCGGCCCGTTGACCGTTGACCTGACCGTTGACCGGTTCGATGGATTATTGTTGTGCGCTGAGTGAGGCTCGAACCCGAGACCTCTCGTACGCGTGCACGCAGCTCTACCAACTGAGCTACGTGTCTAACCCGTTATATATCCGATTTTAATTATATATATACATTAGTTAGAATTAAACAGAAATCCTTTTATTTTAAAAACATTTTAAGCGGAACGGTCTTGCAATCCACAGGTCTCGAACCCGGGACCTGTGGTTTAATCCAACACACAGTCCACCGCTGGACTGTGTGTTCAACATGTTATAACATTCGATTTTTATTATACTTAAATACTAGTTATTTATTTCCTTTTCTGCCTTAATTAAAAAGAGAAGATAATTGTCCGAGTCGGTGCTGAAGACCGGACTCGAACTCGTGACCTGTGATATAAACAAACACACAGTCCACCGCTGGACTGTGTGTCTAACTTGTTTATTATTCCGGTTAACAATATATTTAACATATATCTGTGGCGATCCGGTTCAGTAAACAAAAAAAAAATGGATTTTATTAAGGAAGCGTGTGTGAGACGGGATTCGAACTTGAGACGTTTTGCGTTTTATATGTGCACACAGTCCACCGCTGGACTGTGTGTCTAACCCGATTAATATCATGATTTTAATTAAACTTATAAGATACAAAAGTGCACCGTCTTCTTCACTGAAAAATAACCAGAGATGAAGTCTGACTGGTTCGAGATTTCTATCAGTTTTATTAGTGTTTTACAGTTCAATATGGTGAGGTAATTGTGAAAAAGGAAAAGAAATTGGGCGAAGAAGTATACCGACTGGATCCTCTGTTTTCCGGCAGAACTCCGGCGACAGGATTCAACTCCGGCGTCAGGTGTCTTGCAGCATCAAGTCTCCGGAAAGCTTGGAAAAGGTAAGGGTATCTCCGGTATAAGCTTCAGGGGCTCAGTGAGGTTCAAAAGTTAAAACTCGGTTTTCCGGCGAAAAACAGGAAAGTTCCAGCGAGTGGAATTACGCCGAGAAAAGGTGTGATTTTTGAGCGAAAGTGTTTGTCGTCGGTTGTGGGTCAATTTATAGGACAAATCGTCAATGCACTTGGTCTGAATTCCGACTGTGTTCGTTATTTAAATTTTCCGGCGGTTATGAATTTGGTCGCGGACTTTAAACATCGGTTATAACCGATATGTGATTAAAGGTTTACGTTATAACGTAAATTGGTGTTAAAACTCGCGAATATTCCGGGATTCCGACGACTGAACCGTTTGGGCGCCGGTTTTGAATTTGTAACGACACTTTATCAATTAAATGATTGAAATATATAACAAACAGAACAAGCGGCGCAGTGGTTTATGTGTGAGAGTTAAGTCATGATTCTGGTTCGGTACAGACCCGGGTTCGAAACCCGGCAGATGTATTTCATTTTTATTTTGCGATTTTTGACAGTTTTTCAAAAACTAAATATATATTCGCGTATAATAATTGATTACGGATCGTTTAAAAATGTTTTGGACATTTAATTCGCAACAAAAATTTTGACTGACTGTTCGGTTGCTAAACGGAGCGGGTTTGGTAAATCCGTTTTTTACGGATGTTACAGTATCCTGGATATTTAAGCAATAAGAAGAACAAGGCAGCCGACGATTATCAACTCCCAAGGTTTTATGCCGGAGATCTTGATTGATCAATGGCTTTCCTCGTACATCCTGTGTCAACATTTACTTTTACTGTATTTACTTGTCATTTTGATATAGTTCATTTTCCTGGAACTCTATCCTGAAACTGTTTTCATAATCAATCGGCTCAACATATTTTTACAAACCACAATAGCACGCTACCTCACATACTAAGTTTGATCACTAAATTGCTTCGGCAATTTTTTACCAAAACAGTATGCATCGATAATGAATCGGGAACCAGACCTAGAACCAAAGGTAAATCTTATCAAAGATTGAATGGAAATTTGTTATTGTTATTAATATTATTTTTTTGATAATAAATATTATTGTTATTTATATTATGTCATATTATTATTGTTATTTATATTTATTATAAAACTTAACTAATAAAAAGATTTATATAAAAAGGAAATTACCATTATAGCCCTGGAATGGGATGTATACAAACCCTTCTCGGGGCTATAATGGTAATTTCCCAGGTCAAAGCATCTTTGACTAGGGCCAAATTACCATTATAGCACTGAAAAATGGTTTGTACCCATTCCAGGGGTATAATGGTAATTTGGCCCTGGTAATATACGCACCGTACAGATCTGTACGCAGCGTATAAAACATTGTATATACCTGCTTGGGGCTAAATGACCCCAGGTATACGATCCATATTCAAATACAAAAAAAAAGTTAGGATGGAAATGACAACAAAATCAAATCGTTAGGTGTCTAGATACCAAAAAAAGTTATTTTGAATATAACATGCAAATCTGCCTAAAACTTAGGGATAATTTTGGCATTTTACTCTGCTAAGAAACAAAGAATCTTGTATGGGATAATGACAAGTCATTTTTGGAACTTATAGATAGATGAGGGTGCATATATACCTTCTTGGAAACAAGTAGCATGATTTTGCATCTATATTTTCAAACGAAAAAAGGAAGAAGGAGCGAGAAGAGATAGAAAGATGACTGAGATCTCACATCGAAGATCATTAGGTTTATTGTTAACATTTTCCCTAATTTCTTTACAATTTCTCTTAGGATTGTTCCTCAAATCCACTTTATTCGTCTAAATCACTTCGATTGATGTAGAAATCAACGATATATGATATTAAGTTCATGCTAATGTTTGTTAATCGAATGCTATTTGTATGTTTGGAAGCTTTAATGGATGTTTTCAGCCCTAAATATTGTTTTTTTTTGTATTCGTTATTATATGTTATTATAAATTTTGATTTCCTATGTGTTGTTCTAGTGTTTGGTTTAACTAAGTATAGTCATTTAAGGTTCTCATTCAAGTCAAGAGGATTCTATACTAGGTGGTTGTTTTCTTCCATCTGAATCCCTTAGACTTTTCTTGTTATTCATAGTTGTTTCCTTACAAACCATTCCTTTTACACCAGTTAGATATTGATAGATGATTAATTATTTCGGAGTCATAATTTCCTAGGATCGATATTTGGTTCTTGGCAGCCCGATTTCCATGTGTATTCCGGCGGGCCCGGTGGGGAGTATCGTGACGTACAATTGATATCATCATAACCAATTATAACACAGAGCAACACGGCGGAAGGCTTGGAGTAAAATACAAACTATTACAAACCATAGTCTCCAGGGAGTGATCGACACAAATATACAAAAGGTTCGTAATAAGATCCACAGGCGGATCATAATAAAATGTACACATAAAAAGATAACAGACTCTACAGGCACAACTATGAGGTCGCAACTCCTTAACATAAATGCCCGCAGCTTTCGGCCTATTTCGTGCTTGTACCTGTAACTTTAATCTTTCGAAAATACGTCAGTTACACTGGTAAATACAATTAACCGACACATTTTGAAAATCCTTTTGAAAATGGTTTTTTGGTGCACAAGGCACATTTCATAAATAACTCGGGATAGTACAAAAGACCTTGTATACAGATTACATGTTTGTCTTTTACATATGGGGCCCAGTACAGAAACCGAGACATGATCGACTGACACACCACTACTGAACTTTCACACAGAAAGCAGACATTAATTAATAATAGCAATTATCGATGTATGCCTACACCTTGCTTAAGTCGTGGCCACTAGCACTTTAGTGAGCCAAGGATATCCTAGACACGGTCAAGCCCACCCCCAATGTTTTAGTTTCAAAAAATACAGATCAAAACCGGGTTATGCAATTAATTAATTATCACAAGTGGATAAAACATAAATTCCATACCCGACCAAGCGGTAATATTTTACCGTATCTCAAGCCCGTATAGGGAAAATAGGTTAAAGTATTTACCTGCGGTTAAGTCTTCGTGAAGTCCAAAACTCAGCCGCAGATCCAAGATAAGTACAGGCTCAATTTACGGAAAGCGTTTAGTCTGGGAATGATGGTAATTATTAACCAATATAGAATGCTAACGGGTCCTTAGTTAAGTCTTAGACTTGAACCGGTTAGTCTTATGCTAAAACAATGCGGTACGATACGCTAGATTAAGCGATGACCAGAATAGGATGTTAGTTGGAACCGACAAGTATATAAACTTGTCCAATATGGGTAAACCAACAACATTCTGGATTTGATAAGAAAATGACGAAGTTAAACCCGTTTCAGTTAAATTACGTAAACTAGTCACGTGTGCTTAACCGTAAGCGTATAAGCGAAACCGGGTAACCAAATGAGTCGTATACAAGTTCCATATAAAAATATATATTTAAGTTATGTTAACAAAACAGTGTGTTTCCAAAATATAGGCCCGCAATGTATTTAAAACCGATTAATGCCTCATAAGGGCATTTTGGTCATTTTAAAGTTTATAAAAGATGTTAAATATGAATCTGATGTCAAGGTCCACATTAGCTTGTAAAAACATTTAATTTATGAAGTTACAATAGTAGGATATCAAATATATGTGTGCTTGATGGTTTTGAAACAAACCTTGTCCCATAGGGGTATTTTAGTAATTTCACACATAGCTTTGAAGCCAAAATTTGGAATTCCGAGTTTGGGACTTGTACTTACTGTTAAGATGTTGAAAATAAGTTTATAAATTAGTAGGTAACAAGTCTGGGCTCATAGTTATGGTTTTAAACCATACTATGCGCCGAAACGGCGTAAAAGTCGATAAATGCCATTAAATTCGATGTTTATGGTAAACTGAGGTAGGACCTGTTTTATATAACCAAAATATGTTATTTATCATGATTAAATAGTAGGTAAAGGATTTGGTTATAAAAAGTGTAGTTAAAGTCATTTTTCGTAAAAAGGTAAATCGGTCATTTATCGGCATTTAACAAACCGTAGGTCTTTATTCAGGTTATAATATGAATGAACATCACAAATGGTCCTACTTATTATGATACATCAGTAAATATATCTTCTTGATGATAAAACCATGCTAAGTGTTTCTAAAATGCCGAAAAGGGCATTTTAGTCATTTTAATGCCATAAACGCATCTTTTGTGAAAACTCATATTAGAATCAGGTTCTTGACATCAATATAATCAAATTATGATTATGAATCAGTTTACGACATATTTTTATGTTTAAAACCTCAATTTGTATGAAATGGACTTTTTTGCAAAGTTTTAATAATTAATTATGGAACTTTTATAGAAACTCAGATTTCTAATGAATCGAGTGACGAAACTTTAGGAGGTCATTCTATACTTAAATATGGTCTTGAAGTGACCAAAATTCAGTAGCCAAAAATGGCTAAATCGGGTCAGAACTAAAAAGTCAATGAAAAGTCAAATATAACGACTTTCGGTTGTAAACCGACCCTAGACCAAAACTCGACGGGCCAAATCAGTTGGTATAATTCTAATACTTATTTTTATGTTGTTAGTGCATCAAAACATATTTTATAACATCTAGATTGTTAGTTATGAATTTTTTTTATAAAACTGAACAGTTTGACTTTCTTTGACTTTTAGTTTGACTCGTCAATTGATCAAGAATTCGTGGTAATCAGAAGGTGCCCTTTTTAGGGATTAACACCTACATCATTACAATCATGTAGCCACTTTCGTTTCAATCAATGGCTAAACTAACAAGGATTTAGCTCAATGTCAAGGCGTTTTTACGACGGAACCTTGATCTAAGCTTTAAACCATATGGAATTAACTTAGAATGAAATGAAACACTTACATAGTGTTTAGAGGTTGCTAGGAATAGAATGGAATGCTTCAAGATGACCAGGGGCTTCTCTGGATGAATTTGTTGTGTTTAAGTTGCATGAAGGTTGTTGCAACTCACCAAAAAGTCCTCTTAAAAGCAATGGAGGATTCCAGGAGGATTGCCAGGTGTTGGGGGAAGTAAACAAGTGTCCTTGGTCGTGTCAAGCATGCAAGAAGAAGTGGTAAGGCGACAAGAGGTGGCAGAACTGAGTTCTGCCACATTTCTGCTCGCTGGCAGGTCCTTGCGGACCGTATGGCTAGAGCCTTGCGGTCCGCAAGGGGTCTTCAGAACTTGAAAATTTCAAAATTTTATTTAAGTCCCCCAACTATTTTTCATATAATAAAATACGAATATTATTATCGTTTCAACGACTTTGGTCCCTCCTAATTCACCATACGGCACACGAGGATTACCAGGACACGTGTCGGAACTTTATTGGACGTAAAAACACGTAGTGTTACATCCTCACCCCCTTAAAATAAATCTCGACCTCGAGATTTTAGCCAAACAAGTATGGGTATCTCTGCCGCATAACGGACTCAACTTCCCAAGTGTATTCAGGACCTCGACGAGCGTCCCACTTAACTTTCACGATCAGCACATGCTTCTTGCGAAGTTTCTTGACTTGTCGATCTTCAATCGCCATGGGCTTCTCAATAAACCGTAGATTTTTATCAATTTGCACGTCTTCGTGTGGCATAGTCAACGATTCATCCGCCAGACACTTCTTTAAATTGGAAATGTGGAATACATCATGGATTCCACTGAGTTTTTCCGGCAATTTCAACTTATACGCCACAGATCCAATACGTTCGATAATCTCGAACGGTCCGATGTATCTTGGGCTTAACTTGCCCTTCTTTCCAAAGTGCATAACGCCTTTCCAAGGCGACACCTTTAATAACTCTTTGTCCCCTACCTGAAACTGAAGAGGTTTACGCCTCTTATCCGCATAGTTTTTCTGCCGATCCCTTGCAGCCTTAAGACGATCACGAATTTGCAAAATTTTGTATGTCGTCTCCAAGACAATTTCTGGTCCTGTTAGTTGGGCTTCCCCAACTTCAGCCCAGCAAACAGGCGTTCTGCATTTTCTCACGTATATGGCCTCGAATGGAGCGGCCTGAATGCTTGCGTGATAACTGTTATTATAGGAGAATTCGACTAGAGGCAAGTGTTTGTCCCAACTTCCTCCTAGGTTGATTACGCATGCGCGCAACATGTCTTCCAAAGTTTGTATAGTACGTTCACTTTGTTCATTCGTTTTCGGGTGATATGTCGTACTGAAGTTTAGTCGCGTGCCTAAGGCTTGTTGGAAGCTCTTCCAAAAATGTGAAGTATACCTTGTATCTCTATCGGACACAATGGATACCGGTACGCCATGTAAAGATACGATCTCATCCACATAAAGTTTTGCCAATGTATCGGAACTGTAGGTTTCTTTAATGGGTAGAAAATGAGCCGACTTGGTCAACCTATCCACGATAACCCATATCGTGTCATTTACGCGGTTTGTCTTTGGTAACTTGGTAATGAAATCCATAGTTACGCATTCCCATTTCCACATGGGGATCTCTAGCGAGTGCAGTAGTCCCGACGGTTTCTGATGTTCGGCCTTAACTTGCGAAAACGTTAAGCATTTAGCTACGTAAGTAGCTATTGATTTCTTCAACCCTACCTACCAATAGTTGGGTCTCAAATCCTTGTACATCTTATCACTACCCGAGTGAACAAAGTATTTTGAACTTTGTGCTTCTTGGAGGATCAAATCCCTAGGTCCTCCAAAGACTGGAATCCAAATTCGTCCACAGAATCTAAGGATTCTGTCTGCTCCACAACTTTGCCCAATTCTTCACTCGGGAGATTTACCTCTAGCAAGGCTTGTTTCTGTGCATCTAAAATTTTCCCATTCAAACTATTCCTTACCTCCATACTTTTGGCGTTAACCCGAATAGGTCTAACCCGTTCCTTGCGACTTAAGGAATCGGCAACCACATTTGCCTTGCCTGGGTGATAGCAAATTTCGCAGTCATAATCATTGAGCGTTTCCATCCACCAACGTTGTCGCATGTTCAAATCTTTCTGGTTGAATAGATGTTGGAGACTTTTATGGTCAGTGTATATAATACACTTCGTTCCATAAAGGTAGTGCCTCCATAACTTGAGCACAAACACCACTGCGCCTAACTCCAGATCGTGTGTGGTGTAAAACCTTTCATGAATCTTCAGTTATCACGAGGCATAGGCGATCACTTTACCTCTTTGCATAAGCACGCAGTCCATCCATGTGTGCGATGCATCACAATAGACCACAAAGTCTTCAATTCCTTCTGGTAAGGTGAGCACAAGAGCATTACTTACCTTCTGTTTCAAAACTTCAAAAGCTTCCTATTGTTTCGGACACCAATTGAACTTAACGTCCTTGCGGGTCAAAGTAGTCAGAGGCGTAGCAATTCTTGAGAAATTTTCAATAAATCTTCTGTAGTAACCTGCCAAACCCAAAAAGCTACGGATCTCTGACGGGGTTTTAGGGCTTGCCAATTCATAACGGCCTCGACCTTAGCAGGGTCTACTTGAATTCCATGTTCACTGACAACGTGTCCTAAGAATTGAACTTCATGCAACCAAAACTCACACTTCAAAAATTTTGCGTAAAGTTTTTCTTGTCTTAACAATTCCAGAATACACCTCAAATGCTTCTCATGGTCAGCCTAACTGCGAGAATAGATAAGTATGTCATCTATAAAGACAATGACAAACTTATCCAAGTACGGTTTGCAAACCCTATTCATCAAATCCATAAATGCCGCAGGTGCATTTGTGAGCCCAAAAGGCATCACTAAAAACTCGTAGTGTCCATACCTTGTTCTAAATGTCGTCTTCAGAACATCTTCAGTACGAACCCTGAGTTGATGATATCCAGACCTCAGATTAATTTTTGAGAAGTAGCTTGCTCCTTGAAGTTGATCGAATAAATCATCGATCCTGGGTAATGGGTAGCGATTCCTGATGGTTAACTTGTTCAACTCGCAGTAATTAATGCACATTCGTATTGATCCATCCTTCTTTTTAACAAACAAAATTGGAGCTCCTCAAGGTGAAGAACTAGGTTGAATAAAACCCTTTTCCAAAAGTTCATCCAACTGGGTACGTAATTCTTTCATTTCTGTAGGTGCCAATCGGTATGGAGCTCTTGCAATAGAAGCGGCTCCTGGTATGATGTCGATTCTAAACTCCACTTGTCTGTCTGGGGGCAGACCAAGCAAGTCTTCAGGGAAAACATCTGTAAATTCAGAGATAACGGGCAGGTCTTCTATCTTTGGCTTGGGCTCTTCAATGGTCACTTATACCATATAAATGACACAGCCCTTCTTCAAACACTTCGATGCTTTAAGTAACAATGCTTTTTCTGACAATCCATAATGCCGGTCTCCTTGTATAGCGAGTGCATCTCCTTTTGGAGATTTGATCTTGATAAGTTTCTTGTCAATATGGGCTTGGTTACTAGACAATCAATCCATACCAAGAACTACATCGAATCCCGCCAATTTCATTGGCAGAAGTGAAATAGGAATGGAATGATCCTTGATGGTTATAGAGCATCCATCTAGAATCATAGAAGCGGTCTCAATCGTTCCATCAGCGAGTTCTATGACATAGGTTACGTCTAGAGTTCTTACGGGCAAGTTTAATTATGCACTAAACTTATGATCTACAAAAGAATTATCGGCTCCTGAATCAAAGAGAACTCTATCATAAACATCATTAATAAGGAACGTACCTGTTATCACATTGTCGTCGTTCACAGCCTCATTAGCTTTCATTTGGAAAGCACGAGCCTTTCCTTTCCTTGTTCCATCGTCCCTAGCAGCGTCGCCTTTCTTATACTTAGGGTAGTTGGGTTTAATGTGCCCTTTCTCACCACAGTTGTAACATGTGGCGTCCTTGAGGTCCTTACAATCTAAGGCCTTGTGCCCAGACTTTTTGCAGATTCCACATGCTTTGGACTGGGATTCATCCCGACAGGCACCCCGGTGTTGTCGATTACATTTCCTACACTTAGGCCTATCATCCGACCTCTGCTAATTCCTGTTGAATCCAAACCTTCGATTCTTGTTTGACCAATGATTTCGGTCATCCTCTCTTTTTCTCTTTCCCTCTGCTTTAGACTTGATGGATCGCTGCCTCTTCAAGTCTTGAGTGAATGCCAAAGCCAACTCTGTTGTAGATCTGAAGGTTTCTGGCCTTGAAGCCCTTACATTCCCCTTAATCTCTGGTTCTAATCCACCAATAAAACGCGTGATGCGTTTAGATTCAGGGGTGATCAAGTATGGTATCAATCTTGACATGGAGTTGTAATCAGACAAATACTTTCTGCAGTCTAAGTTCTTCATTTACAAACCCAGAAAATCTTTCAATCTTTTCCACCTTGTGAGGTGGACAGTAAGTTTCCTTTATCAACTCAACAAATTTCTCCCAACTCAATTTATACAGATAAACTTTCCTAGACGATTGAATCTTTGACTTCCACCATATCAAAGCATCACCTTTGAATGATTGGGCCACATACTTCACGAATCCTTTTTCGTGCATCCACTAATTTCTACAACTGTCTCAATCTCATCCAACCATCTCAGAGTTTCTACTACTCCTTTCTCTCCAGTAAAATCTCGCGGCTTGCAAGACATAAAGTACTTATACGAGAAACGGTCCTTCGAAAATTTAGTCTTTTTCTGATATTCCTCTCTCTCTCTCCTCACATTCGAGGAGTGCTCCAAGTGTTCCTTTTTCTCTGAGGAAGGCTTTGAAAATTGTTTGTTGGTATGCTTGAACGAGTGCTTAGAATGTGAAGCACTTGATTCTAATGGCTTTTCTGCGTGATTCTTTATTGCCTTATCGACTTCTGTGGCAATAAGTGCTTGGAGATCTCCTTTGGTTATGACAATGTTCTCATTTGCATCATCATCCTTCCTTTGGCTGTTTACTTCATTAGAATTCGCCTTCTTGTTTGATGAAACTATAATATTAATAATATAAATTTAAATTAGTCATACATGCTTGATGACTTGCAACGTATGGTATAGCATAATAAAGCCATACTAACTTGTCAATTTTTATGGGGGTGTTTAAGTATGGCACAAAGGTCTGTCACCAAGGACAAAAGAATAACGCCAAGGGCTTGCCGTAACGTCTTGGTTTACAAAATGTCAAGATTACAAAAGAATCGCGAAGCTTCAAGGTTTGAACGTAGTTTTACTACCTCGAAAAAGGAGTCGTAGACTATAACTATCATTTGTCACTAATGGACATAATATAGTTCGTAATCATTACACCACTATTGGGTGTTAAGTAAAATAATCATCGCACTGATGAGTGATCAGGATCAAAATAGATCGTGTAGGTTTGGACGTAGTCCTTTACTGTGACGGCTCATGTGATTCCTCAAGTCATACTTACCAGGAGGTTAATATCTTGAATATATATTAACGTTTAGATTAAAATTCTTGAAATGATTTAAATAACTAGTCCAGATCAGGCAGACTAGGGGGCTTAGAACATAGTTCACCACCCCTGGGTAGAAGGGAAATCTCAACCTTAACTATCATGGTAGATGACCATATAACTACCGTTTTGCCAAATTCATGTGACCTAATCACTTGGCGGGTGTAAATCATCAAGAGGATCTTTTTGGAAATATTTCACAAATCATAAATTTCGAATTAGAATCGAGACGATCGCTTGAACAAATGGTGCAAAGGAATACATAAAATAAAATTCCAAAATTCTATTAATAATAAAAGTGCGATACAATAGTGTCCATAAATAGGACTTTAAATAAAGGAAAATTGTCCTCACATGGACTATACTTGAAATAATTAAAATGTCCACGTAGCGTCTACATCAAATAAAATGAAATGTCCATGCAGGGACTTCTTGGAAAAGTAAAATTACATAATCAAAATTACAAGGGTTTAGTCATCCTTTTTCCTTTTAATTAATCTCACAAATCTTTTCAGATATTTCTTGTTCTTCTTTTCTGATCTTTCTGTTTTTTGCTGGAATTCCTTTATTTGCTCTAGTGTTTCCTGCATAGCCTCAAGTACTGGTGCCTGAGGTTGAGGCTGTGGCGGTGAAGGTTGTGGCTACAGTGCACCCGGATGTTGATATACATAAGGTGGAGGTGCACTAGAAGAATGGTATCCATGATAAGGATATCCACTTGCTTGGTGAGATGGAAGCTGATAAAGGTTAGGATAAAGAGCGTTGAATGCAGCTGCTTCAAGGTAGGGATCTTGTGATGGTGCCTGGTGAATATAGTTAGGCAAAACAGAAGCAAAAATGAATGGGTTATATCCAGATGAATCTGGATACGAGGGAATTGGGTTTTCAAAACCCGATGGTGGTAATGGCGATAGTTGGGTCGAAGGCCCAATAGTGGATTGTGGTGGTTGAGGCAAAGGCTCAATTGTAGGTTGTGGAAGATGTTCCACAAACGGTGAGGTGTGAGAGGGTCCACCCACTTGTGGGTCCTCAGGGATGGCTGGGTAAGGGTTTGGTGAAAGCGATCCTACTCTTGGTCCTAGGCGCACAGACATGCGCGCCCCGCGTCTCCTTTGTGGTTGCAGTTGCTCCACCGGTTGCAACGGTACCTCCTCAGGTGGATCTGGTTGAGGAGTATGGTGTGAAGGTGTACTGTGGTAGGATGGGGTGTTATAGAAGACATATTGTCCCCATCTTTCCATAAAGTCATCTGGGTAGTGTTGTGGGGTTCCAGCGTATGAGTTTGATCCACTGGATAATTCGATCGGGTGCCCCATCGACCCTGTTTGAGGCATCTCCGGGTCAGAGTCTTCCTCCATTGGTTCAGGGGAATCCCCAGGAGGAGTAACAGAAGGTGAACGAAGGCGTAAGTCAGTGTTATAGTATCCATGAGAGGAATGGGAGTGAGAGTGATGGGAGTGTTGGGGTTGCTGGGTGTGGTGTTGAGTCAAAAGGTGGTGAGTATTCATGTGGTAAGTTAGGGTAAGGTTCCCATGGTGACGAAGAGTCGTCCGATCCTTCATAAGGATTGTAATCGAGGGCGTTGGAAGACCCTTGCTTTGAGGATCCACTCCTCATTAATCCCTTTCCTTTTGTTCCTCATGAAAACTTAGGCGTCATTGTCCTGCTTCAAAAACAAGTTAAAACACAAAACAAAGCAGAAAAATATTAACAAAATAAGGTAATGAACAATCCTAGGTCATAGGCTAGACTCGAGAGTCTAAGGAATGTGTTACTGTGTCGTTTGAGATCGAACACTATAGACTAGTGTTGAATTCCCTCAAACGTTGCCTCTGATACCAACCTGTCACACCCTGATTTCCATGTGTATTCCGGTGGGCCCGGTGGGGAGTATCGTGACATACAGTTGATATCATCAAAACCAATTATAACACAGAGCAACACAGCGGAAGGCTTGGAGTAAAATACAAACTATTACAAACCATAGTGTCCAGGGAGTGTTCGACACAAATATACAAAAGGTTTGTAATAAGATCCACAGGCGGATCATAATAAAATGTACACATAAAAAGATAACAGACTCTACAGGCACAACTATGAGGTCGCAACTCCTTAACGTAAGTGCCCCGCAGCTTCCGGCCTATTTCGTGCTTGTACATGTAACTTTAATCTTTCGAAAATACGTCAGTTTACACTGGTAAATACTTTAACCTACTTTCCCTTTACGGGCTTGGGATACGGTAAAATATTACCGCTTGGTCGGGTATGGAAGTTATGTTTTATCCACTTGTGATAATTAATTAAATTGCATAACCCGGTTTTGATCTGTATTGTTTGAAACTAAAACATTGGGGGTGGGCTTGACCGTGTCTGGGATATTCTTGGCTCACTAAGGTGCTAGTGGTCACGACTTAAGCAAGGTGTAGGCATACATCGGTAATTGCTATTCTTAATAAATGTCTGCTTTCTGTGTGAAAGTTCAGGAGTGGTGTATCAGTCGATCATGTCTCGGTTTCTGTACTGGCCCCATATGTAAAAGACAAACATGTAAATCTGTATACAAGGTCTTTTATACTATCCCGAGTTATTTATGAAATGTGCCTTGTGCACCAAAAAACCATTTTCAAAAGGATTTTCAAAATGTGTCAGTTAATTGTATTTACCAGTGTAAACTGACGTATTTTCAAAAGATTACAGGTACAAGCACGAAGTAGGCCGGAAGCTGCGGGGCACTTAAGTTAAGGAGTTGCGACCTCATAGTTGTGCCTGTAGAGTCTGTTATCTTTTTATGTGTACATTTTATTATGATCCGCCTGTGGATCTTATTACGAACCTTTTGTATATTTGTGTCGAACACTCCCTGGACACTATGGTTTGTACTAGTTTGTATTTTACTCCAAGCCTTCTGCTGTGTTAGTCTGTGTTATAATTGGTTATGATGATATCAACTGTACGTCACGATACTCCCCACTGAAATACACATGGAAATCAGGGTGTGACACTATACTACGTATACGATAGGTACATTTGACTGTTATGTGTGCAGTTTGGTTTTCGTATTTTTTCCATTTTTATAAATTTAAAACTTGTGTAACAGATAAAATTTTATACCTATCATTTGCACGTATCAACCGACCTTGGAGCACTTAGCAAGTTCTGCAACCATGGTCTAAGGAAAGGAAATAGTTTAGAATTATTGCTATAAACTTAAAAATTTTCAATAACCAACAAAAACCAATGTCGGTGGCAATAGTTTCTTCTTTTTATTGGCTTATCTGGGCGGCAAGGGGCTTCTATTGGCCTAATTAATTTATGCTTTTACCCCTGCTATAAAATGACGCTTTTACTCCCAGCTAAAATTCTCAATTTTGCCATAGTTCAAATTTACGGTTTTTCTCATTTAAAGTTATAGTTTTGCCATTAGTTTCAAACGGGGGGATTGTGCCAGCGCCTGGCACTCCCACATTGGACCAACCACTTTATTGTTTTATACGCACTTTAAAATTACGTTTTCTCCTTCAACTCAAAATAAAATTATGTTTTTACCCTCTTCTCAAAATTACGAATTTGCCCTCGGTTCAAAATTACGATTTTGCCCTCTGTTAAAAATTATCACTATGCTTCTTCCCCAAACTCAAAATAACAATTTTGCTTCCAATTCAAAATAAAATAAAGGTTTTCCTCCAGCTTAAAATTACGATTGTGCCCTTAGTTCAAATTCATATTACGATATTACCCCAGGTTAAAAATTATGAATATGGCCCTGTGCAAATTTACGATTTTGGTATTGCCATCACTTTAGCTTTTGGAAAACATTAAAAAAAATTACATCTTTGCCCTCAGTTAAAAATTACAGTACTGCCATTGTTTTGGTTTATTTTAGCAAAACTATAAAAATGTTTTGTTCTCATTGGTTTACTCGATTTATTTGTTTTCCATGTCAAGTAGCTCCTAACACTAGCTCATTAGTCCTGACAACTTACTGTTTTGCAATGATCTCAAAATTACGGTCTTGTCATCGTTTTTAGTTTTTTTTCTAGAAAAATTATATGACTGTTTTTTTAATTCGTTGAGAATTATTCGGCCATCGCCCTACAACGCGGGCGGGGCATCAACTAGTTAGTAACATTTGCCGTTAAAGAAAAGAAGAGGGGCCATTTCTACCATTTTCAAAACTAGTGGCGTAATTTTGAATCGATATTTTTCACACGGAGAAGACGAAGAAAAGCTAGAGAGAGAAACAGAGAAGGAAGAAGAAGGTGCGAAAAGAGAGAGAAATATGACTCAGATCTCACATCGGAGATCGTTGGGGTTCTTGTTAACATTTTTCTTAATTTCTCTACAATTTCTTTCAGGTTCGTTTCTCAATTCCATTTCATTTGATTGATGTAAAAATCAACGCCATATGAGTTTAAATTCGCGCTAATGTTTGTTAATCGTATGGTATTTGTATGATTGGAAGCATTCATGGATGTTTTTAGCCCTAAATATTGATATTCTTTTTTTTGTTATAAATTGTGATCTGCTATGTCTTGTTCTAGTGTTAATTTTGACTTATGCATGTTAGAAATGATTGAATTGGTCATGATCTGTGTGTTTTATGACTCATTAGGTGTGTGTGTGTTTTGCTTAGGTTAGGAACAATTTGTAAGGGAGGGGTTTTGTGGTTAGGTAAGAGGAAATCAGAACATAAAATGAGTCAATTGAGGCTTGCTTCGGTAGCCTATTTCATACGGTGATCCACCTGTGTTTGTTTTGAGGCTGCTTAAACTTATTAGCCAACTAAGGTTTCCAGAATGTAGCGAAAATAGGTATAGAGAAGGCTAACCAAGGAGTAATCAGTTTCTCTTTTCAGTAGTCCTGTGCTTGGTTTTAAAAGGTGCGGTTGATGCGTTAGCTATGCAGTTAATATCGGTGATATATCAGTCATATCGGTCCCCTAGTAAAATATCGGTGTCAAATATCGGTCAGAATATCGGTACCGATATTATCGGTGATATTGACAGATATAACCGATATCTATGCAGTCAATAGCGGTGCTATAGCGGTTAGCGGACCTCGAGCTGTGTAGCGGTCCAAATAGCGGTAGCCTATAGCGGTGCTAAATACCGCTATTCTGCCGCTATGGCCGTTATTTGGAACCTATATAGCGGTTATAGCAGTAACGCAGTAGAATGAGGCAATACAGTAACGCAGGTAGGTGTTTGATTGTGTTAATTCTTAAATTAAATACTTCAAAATTATTATTATGTTAGATTTGCAACAGGTTTTTAAATAATGGAATGATATTACTATAAATTTTGATATTACTATTAATATTTTTCAAAGATATATTTATATATATATATATATATAAATACATAAATTATGCATGGTATAAAAATTACCGCTATAACCTATATATCATATAGCGGACCTTGACGGCTATTCGATTTTGGACCACTATAACTGCTTAGACCGATATTTGACCGATATAACCGATATATCACTGATATCTGACCGATAGATTACTGATATCTCTGAATTATTGGTGTGAAATTGCTATATACATAAATTCTGCATTATATTACAATTACCGATATCCCACCGTTATCTCACCGAGATAACCTATACCTCAAATATCGGTCCTTGACCGATATCTGATATATTACTGCATTAACTGCATAGTGCGTTAGGCGATTAGGAAAGCGCTTCAGGGCCTTGAGGCGGCACCTCATGTACTTTGGGTCGAAATTGGTCAGAGTTGGTCAAAGTTAGGGTTTGTAGGAGACAGATCTGTAAAACAATCAAAGGGATGATTTTTTTTTGTATGGTTTGCATGATATATAAAACAGTGGATACTTATAACAGATGAAAGAGACATAACTTGTGGTTTGAAATAAAGCTTATTCTAGTGATTTTGTCAACAAGTTTTTGTACCGATTATTTTTTTGGTTGATATTTTATTTCTCATTTTCGGTTTTCATATTTCTGGTAAGAATTATGGGTAGCAGCCAGCAGGTGTTCATGGCAGATAAAATAAAATTATATAGGTGGTTATGCAGCAGACTACTAGAGCCACTGATAGATTATTAAAGAAGATTTACCAAAGAACATAAAGTAGAATGGAATAAAAGATGCTTAATTTGTATAAAGTCTCTCTATCCCTCATTAGATTTATCTTTATATACATCTATTTTTCTCTCTTAAGTACTTAAGTGATCTTGTACAACCCCTATTGTGAGTCTAGCTTGTCTAGTTTAGTAGTTTTGGATAAAAGCATTTTTTAAGTTTGTCACCCCTATTATCTGCTTACCAACGCGTGTGCAAACATTCTCTTGTTTGCCAAGCTCAATGATTTTATGCTATATGATTTCAGGCTTTTCAGATGATTCAAAGTCCCAAAAAGAGAAGAAAACTGATGCTCATTCTTCTTCAAGCAGCATGAGTGGATTTACAATTAATCATATTATGCACCGCAATTGCAACAGTTGTAGGTTTATCATTCTTTCTTCTAAGGACTATGGCAAAAGAAGAAACGTGAAGAGCAGTATGCTCGTCTATTAAAGCTGTTTGAAGAAGATGACGAGCTAGAGCTTGAACTTGGTCTTCGGGACTGAGCTGGTTAATATAACGAAGGTAGGTTCTATAATCTTCACTAATACCTTTTTTACATATCGCTTAACAAGTTTTTCCAGTTTGGCAGTCGCCTGGTATTATTTACTGGTATGTGGGGCTATGTTATTCATATATTTTACTTGCTAGCTATAGATTCTTCGTGTAACATATATTGCAATTTGAAACAAATATTCTTATTTGTCACCAAAAAAACCACACGAGTTATAGCCACATTGTAGGGCGCATGTGGTATTTTGTTTTTAGTAAGTTTTAAAAGCAATATAATTATTTGAGATTAAATACACGTCCTTTGTAATGCAAAATGGCCTTTGTAGACGAGTTGGCAGTGAAACCTTTTTGATAGCCTTTTTTAAAACAACCTGTTCCAAAAAGAGCCTATATTTGTCGGAACCATATTGACTCAATGCTTTTTAAAACGACCTGTTTTGTCCGGTTACCCAAACTGACTCGACTGGCTCGTTTTGCCAGGCTTTTAGATCATTTTCTCATACCACTGAATAACAACAAACTCTAGAGAGATTATGTTGAAGTAGCCAAATAAGAATCGTCGGATAGGATTTTTTTCTTATATAATCTAGTTTCTGGAATCTACTGCTATCACCGTCTATCGGGAAATGTTACAAAATCAAGAAAAACTGCTTACATGTAGATTTTTCCTCTCATTAACTATCCAATATTGATCTTGGTTTAAAAAAGCGCACGGTCCTCTTGAGTCTTTTAGGTCTCAAAAGCCAAGGCACGAGGCATGCATCACGTACGCTGGGTGTCTTTTTATGTACAATTAAATAAGTTAAATCACAATCAGAAGCTGCATCTTTCTTCAATCTTTTAATCAAGTAAAATTTACTTTATTTCTTCTTCCCTTTAAATGTTTCTACAATCAGTCTCGTACAAACCCTAATTTTGACCAACTTTGACCCAGAAGTACATAAGGCTCTGCCTCAAGGCTCTAAGGCGCTTTTCTGATCGCCTCATGAGCCTGGTGCATCAGGCGTGCCTTTTTAAACCAAGATCTTGATATTTCTGACCTAGAAAGTTTCTATATTTTCCTTTAAAGGTTTCTTGATTATGAAATAACTCGGGTATTATATCGTTCAACACAGGGGTAAATGCCAATTCTGGGTGAGAGATGAGTTCCAGTCGTAACTAAGAGTAGAATATGAGCACAAGATGTAGAGATGCCATGCCATACATGGTAAGGAGATGTGAATCTTGTTGCTCAAATTTGTATTGATATGACCAAGAAATTAAACCTGTTTTTCTTTCTGTGACATTCTTTCTCGTCGTGTTTGTTTAATAGGGAAAGATCATTGTTTTGTGTGAAATACTGCGACATTGCAATATTGAGGTCGATAAAACGCTTGTACATTTTGTTCATGTGATTGAAATGTATATGTTTATGCATTGAGTTCAAGTAGTCTTACTTCAAATCGTTGAGTTTATCGGTAGGTAGGTCGTGTAGTGTTTAGATTGTACGGTGTCGATATTCTAGGATTGTATAACACAAAATCTGGTCGCATGCGATGATGAGTGCCAGAGATTCTTTTTTTTTTTTTTTGGTTTTTTGAAGGAATTTATACACGAGTGAATTTTAGTGAATTCATTCATTTTTTTAAACCAAACACAATGAATATATCTCAATTCCAACAAATTATGTGAACCGAAAACATCAACAAATAGAATTTAGATTCCAATAATCGAATTTCATTAAACAAATAAAATTTAGATTCCAATAATCGAATTTCATTAAATTCCGCAAATCAAAACCATTTTGGACGACATCGAAGATCATCTTTTGACATCATCATCTTGAGTCGTTTTATGGCGGCATGTAAGTATGGTTAGTCAACATCATCTTGCGATACCAAGTCATCAACCGTTGGTATTCAACTATGCAATTTATGTGCTGTTTGTTTTTTTCTTATTCGTGGTCTTTGTTTTTACTACATATCCAAATATTCTTATGAAACCATTGGTTTTCTCGATCTATACTTTCTTGGCATATTATTTTTTCATATGAGCATTGATGTTTTTCTTGGTATCATAATCTAAGATACAAACACTGATTTTTTTTAATCTTTGATTGTGAGCAATCGTCAAACAATATGATTATGATATTATTAGCAGGGTATTCATGATCCAGTTCGTTGGTTTATAGCAAGACGAACCAGTAAGGGAAGAAGGGGTAGGGGTGTTGTGGCACAAGTTTCAATGTTTTTTTATTATTATTTTAATACTAGATCATAAGATAGGTATATGTGTATTACACAAGTTGAATCATGTAAAATATATAATTCATAAGAAAGAACTTTTGATGTTGTATCCAAGGCTTTTCTTCGACCAACTTAATATATTAGAATTTTTTGTTTCCGGAACACTTATTTTGGATTGTGAATAAGCTTGAATAGGAAGTTCGAAAAAAATCATCAATAGAAATGATGATATCATACCTTTCACACTCTACACTTGTTCTAATATGACCAGCAAGAAAAACATGTCTGATTCACAAGTATAAGACACTTAGCAAAGAAAAAGATGTCTGATTCATAAGTGTAAGACACTGATAATTAAGTTGCTCAATAATCATATCACAAACTATCATATCACTGTTTTCCCTGAGAAGTTGCACCTCTAGCAACCTCACCCCTGGTTTATTCATCAATATATTTAACATGTTTGACAACCTTAAGCCTTTCAAAGAATACTCTATACAGAGAGTGCATAGACACTTGTGCTTTACGGTATACAAATGATATTGAATATGGAAATTTACTATAATAGCAAGTTGAAACTATACAACTAATCAAGATGTCAAAGAATACTCTATATAAAGAGTGCATAGAAACTTGTGTTTGAAGGTATACAAATGATACTGAATACAAATTTACTATAATAGCAAGTTGAAACTATACAACTAATCAAGATGTATTCTTGTTGCGATACACTATACATACCGATGATAAAAGGTTGTTTATGCACATTTTCATTCACCGAAATCATTACCCGTTCCAGTTTCTAATATTGTATGCATCACATCCATATGCATTCCATAAAACCGCGGGGTGTGGGCGGGGTTTGGGGGTGTGGCTAGCCAGGCAACACCGCTGCAGCCACACCGCGCTAGCGTGGCCAGCGGCGTTGCCCCACTAGCGTTGGTATGAGGCCTAGCGTGGGACGGTCTTGGCTGATGTGGGGCTGGCTAGCATTGGCTGGCTCAATAGATCCGTTAGGGGTAGCCGTTACCCCAACTACTAGTTCCAAAAAAAAAAAATTTCACCCTATAAATACTAAGCATCTTTTTTTAAATTTTACCACTCTCTACCTTTCACCTTCTTTAAGATCCATATTTTTATAAATTCTTCCAACTTTTAATCCTATACAATGAACCCATACAACCGACACCTCGGCCCGACCAACCCCTACGCTTTGCAAGATAGCCCGTCCCCTAGCCCGACCCAAATACCCAACCACGGCCATCCACAAGGTTTCATATGAGAAGCAAAAACTTGCGGATATGAAGTTTCTCGCCACGAACGTTTATCACCTTTTCCGGCGAGGCATTGACAACGATCTTGGCGATGAAAAACGAGATCTTGCGAAAGTATAACATGAATAATTGATGTATTTTTTTTTCATATTTTATTGTAGGTTTTTTTTAATTTTATGTAGTTTTTATTTAGTTTATCACAATTATTAAAGGAAATTTTATTTAGTTAATAATAATAATAATAATAATAATAATACACATGGCTGGCCACGCCAGCCCAAGCCACACCACTCCACACCCCCAAATAACCCACGCCAGCCAATCTCTCCAGAGTGGAGTCCACATAAGCCGCATGTTAAGCTCCACCACACCCCATAGTTAAAGGTATGCCCTTAAATAAATACTGATATGTGACCTCATGTACAATAATAACATGCAGTGCAAAGACTAACAATATTCATATAAAGCCTTCCTTTGAGAATCGATATTCTTGTAATATGACATGTTTAAAGGGTTATTATCATAACAACCTTAAAAAGACTTTTGCCAACTCATACTAAAAGCTCCAAAACACCATCAAAAGCACCTAAACGCTAAAAAAGAACATTAATATAACCAATTTTAATCAATGTTTGAAATATCTAAAAAACATTGTATACTATAACGTTCCGTATTTTCGATTCTTTTTCAGTTATCTGTAATTCGTATTTTCATTTTCAATCCTTTTAATTCAAGACTTGATCATAATGAAAATCACATTTTTATATCATACTTCTTTAATCATATATGCGTAATACGTAAATAATCACAAAAGACGTGCTTTTATACAAAAGCAAGCCGTACAGTGAGTTTATATTTCTTCAGAATAATAATCATCTATGTCCATACATTACACATGCTTAATTACACCTTAAAATGTCCAAAACATGCTTAACTATGCGTTTATGGCCCCAATTAACAACCAAACCTAACCACAAGGGCCAAAATGGAATTTTGGCATTTTTTAAAGGCCTTACGGTTCGCAAGGCACTCACCTGCTAGTAGTAACTCACGAATTTTGGTTTAAAACACCTTTCCCTCCTCTCTAATGCCCAACCACCTTCATTTAACATCAACCCTAATACTCACTTATAAATACAACATTTCCCCATCTTCTAAACACTTTCAACGCTCCTTAATCACTTCCAAACTCTCTCAAATCTTGAAAGTTCTCAACTTGGGCAGATTGTTCAAAGCTCTAAGCAGTGAGTTTTGAGCTTGTTTCATCAACTTTTCTTCTTGTTTTCTTCTTCCTCTTCCTTGGATAACCTCTAGGAGCATTACCACATGTTTACCAAGGTAAACAAAGTTGGTATGTCATCATTTTTTAGGTCCAAGTGAGAATTTTGTTAAACTTTTTAGACTTGTTTTTTACTTTACCTTGTTTTCTTGGAACTTTTTGACACCAAACCGAGTCACCAACTAATCTCTATGTTAAGGGACTTGTGTTAAGGTTTATTCCAGAAAACATAAGGTTCATATGCCTCCTCATACTAGAATTTAAGTACTCTTCAAGCCATGAAAGTGATGAAACCACACCAAGTCTCCAATGATACAATATTGGAACCGTGGTTGCAAAAGTCTTAGGCGCTCCCTAGTCTGTCAAACGGGGAGTTGAGAGTACTCGGTCTAGGCGGAGAGTACTCGGGGTGTACTCAGACATGTTAAATTATAAAGAAATTACCTTTTGGAGATTAAATATATTCAAATAACATAAACTTACTAATATTTATAACAAAATACGTGAAAATGATATTCATTCTTTAATATGATAGGCATAGAAATTATGTTTTATTATTATTATTTAAGTCAAACTAGGCCCAAGTTGACCTACTAGATCCAATTCTGGCCGAGGTTGACCGTGTTTGACCGACTCCAGTAATTAGGCGGAGTCGAAGAAAGTCGTCTCGACAGCCTACCTTGTAGCGACTACTCGGGAGTACTCGGTCTTGAAAACCTTGTTTTACAACCATGTTTGGGAAGCACTCGCTTAGTTAACACTCACTTGGTTACTTAGCATATTAGATAGTTGTTTATGTATTTATACGTATGTTCATGACCATCCGAATCATCCATGGGATGATTTGTGCTTTGGAGAAATCTTAAGGTTAATGGATTTATCCAACCTATGCTTTCAATACAGACTAGACTAATATATGACTTATACATCATAATATATATATATATATATATACATAAATCCCCAAAACTGGACCATGATATCAACCGAACTCATGGTTGAATGTTGTGTTTTAAGGGGGGAAATATCTTAGTTTAGGATTCCTTAGGTTGGACTTCTAATGGGTGATTTAGTACCCATGAAAACACAATTGACAATAGTGTCCAAAACAAGATATGTTTTTATGTACTTCGTACGTATAATTCTCTTTTACTTACCAACCTCCAACTCATCAAACTCATACACCTTTGTTTATCCTTTTTAGGGTAACTTGGTTATTCCATCTTTTCAAATTGCTCACTCGCATTTGTGGAACTTATCTTCGCAAAGCGTCAGTATACTTAACCTATTTTCTGTTTTAATCACTACTTGGGTTGTAACATGTAAACATACTAAATTCACATACAAATAGTCTTATGCAAACACTCAATCCATATACATGCTTAATTGATATGTTTATAGGATTAGCACACCACTCGTTTATGATCATTGTTTGCTTTGGTGACAAGATTACGCTCACTGCCTTATTCACTCGGTGATAAGATTATGCTAGTGGAAACTTGGACTGATGTTTAGTTATGCATGCTAGTATGTAATATGATTAATATAAACATGTGGATTTGAGAACCAAACTTTTATATGTTATGCAGATAAAACTAGAATGCTCACCGGCATTATTTGTGTTGACGGATACTTATTACATGTTGCAGAAAATGTATGATGATGCCACAAGAAAACTACTTAGGGTGGAATTGGAGACTCACCCAAATTATATCTATGTTTATTTACAGGATGTTGTATTTCCTTTTGAGACAATGTATCGTTGAATTCATGAAATGAAATGGAAATTTTGAAATTTTAAATTATTGTAGCAATCTAGTGTTATGATGCTTTTAAACAATCTATTACATCTCGCCTCGATGTTTTTGCCAGCGGTTGAGGTTTGACATATTGGTATCAAAGCCATAACTATAGGGAATTAGGAAAATTGTCGTGATTTGACCTAGTCTATAGTTAATAAACCTGCATGTTATGCTTATTTGACTTTTCCTTTATTATGCTTAAAAAATACTTGATTCTTCCTACTTTGCTTCTTATCTTATTCTTTTTTCCTAACATATGTCTTTCCTAAGGCGAAGTACTCTACGACACGAAGACACTCATGTTTCACAAACGAAATGACCTCACCAAAATAAGAGTGAAACCTTACTTTGGTGTTGACTTTCAATCCATGATTCTTGTTTTCACGAAATTATACCATCGAGTTAGAAGTGATTTCCTTAACTTGATGACAATTTCACTTATCTTATTCTTATCGACCCTTATCAAATAGTAGGATGAATTCCTTTACCTCGACGAATAAGTACCAACCACGTCTCGGAACGACATCATCAACTTAGGAGTGATATCCACATCTAGGTCATGAATTCATTCCTTGATTTTCAATCTCTCTAAAGCTTCAAACTTCCTTTTTGACGACGGACATGTAGTAACTGGAAAGGTGAATGTCGTTAACCGAAATTTCAGCGAGAGTGTTCTACCTATTAAGCCAAAGCACGAATTCCCGAATTCGAAAGAAGTTGTGACCACTTTGGATTAGTCTTAGTTCCGTTCTGGGACATTCCAAATATTTTTTAAAATGAACCTCTTTTATACTTATGGTTTTATGTTTCAACATTTCTCCTTCCAACTTCGAATTTGTTACGTCATGGTACTCTCACAACCTAAAATCATAATAATATTCGTGAACCAACGAAATTTAAACTCCTTCAATGCTGATTAGCTTTATGCTCAATGTGATTAAATGCTTCAACTATGTGAAACTATTTGAAACTTACGTGCTAGGTAACATACTATCATGCTCAATTATGAAAAAAAATATTTTTTACCATTGATTAAGTCTCACCGTTTCTCTTATCCAAACTTGTAAATGTCTCCTAACACCTTTGCCAAGCGTAACACAAGGAAGACTTCCGCCAAAACTCCAACAAAAAAGATGATGGCGTTTATGACTAAGCAAATATGATTAGTCATACCCGACATCGTTAACAAGATTGGTGCCACCTTAAGCCCCAATGGCTCGGTGGAGTCCAAACCCGACACTACCAAACCTATCACCGTCACCTACAAGCAATTCATCTCGTGTAACCCCAAACCATTCATGGGGTGATGAGGGTGCTTCAAAGAAACACCACGAGTTGTGAGAACCTATCTTTACCTATAAGCAACTCATCTCATGTAATTCGTTTGTATTTTATACTATCCCTATAATATATATATATATATATATACATGTATATATATATACATGTATATATATATATATAATGTATATATATATATATATACATATATAAATATAGGATTCGGTTCAATTAAGAAACACCACGAGTTGTGAGAACCATGAAAACTGTTGAAATTATTGAAAAATAATATTATATTAATAATTAATATAATAATTATTTAGTGATTAAAGCAATTGAATGAGAGATCATAAGCTTTAATTATGTGTTGGAACCTTAATGTGTGGGGAATTGTACTTGTCCCACATTGGTGGAGAGATAAATCTTTTGTAGATTTATAATTAGAATTCTCTACACGAATGTATTCTTATGTGACAACTCACACCCAGTGGCAGCCAGGAGAAGCACCCGACACGGACACGCGCCCGCGCCCGGGCACGGGCACGGGACAAGGACCGGGACGAGGGCGATGGGCGCAATGTGGCGCTTTGATGGCGCACTTTGCACTTCGCACGCTCGCATCACCGCGAGCCTTTGGAGCCGCCTATTAGTATTTTTTAGATGGGTCTTGGTGTGGTCAGCTTGAGACTTTTCAAGTTCCTAAATGACAAGTGATTAAGTCTAAGAATTCATTGCATACTTGAATTCTAGAGGTTATTTTTATTGAATTCTGTATTCAATAGGGACTTATCACTTCAAATTATGTTCAATTGTTACATACAAAGCTTTGTGCTTTGTCTTAGATACCAGAACTCAGAAATCGTATGGTTGATACAACACACACAAACGAATTCCCTAAATTCGATTCTCTGCGCACTCTTGTTTCAGGTATACTTTCGGGTGCTAGGCTAATCCCGGCAGTACAATCTGCTTAGTCTGTTGTACCCTGGGAAGCAGACGGGTTTACCTGGGTGGCCCGAAATCTGTTTTAAGGGAAGCGTGATCTTCACGTGCCTCAGTCACCATTTGTTTTCGTGTTTCTTTATTTCTTTGTAATCTGTTTTTGCATAGTTTACATTTCTTTGTATTTCCTTCTTTTTGGCTCTAGCCATTTTGTGTATTGTAATCAGAATCGTGATTAATAAAATTGTTATTTTATTTATTTTGTGAACGGGTGTCCTAGAAGCTTAAAACAGATTTTAAAAACCCGTTCACTATTTTAGTTTTTAAAAGTTTTTATAAACTTTTTTTTATTAGCAAACTTTTGTAGTTTGCATTGGTTTATGTAAACCAATTTATTTCTGCCTTCACTAATTTTTGTATCTTGTTTCAGAAATGGCTACTATTCAAGCAACCACATCAACCACTGTTGGATCCACATCCACCACCATGGGACCATTAATTGGTACCCAAGCAGCCCAAGCTATGACTAATCATGCTGAGAAGCCAGAAAAGTTCACTGGCTTGAACTTTAAGAGGTGGCAACAGAAAAATGTTGTTTTATCTGACCACCTTGAACCTTGCGAGGTTCTTAACTGAGACCCCTCCTGTTCTTGCAGAAGGGACCAGTGATGCCCAATCTGTGAGTGCAGTTGATGCATGGAAACATTCTGAGTACCTATGCCGCAACTATGTGTTGAATGGCCTCTCAGATGCATTATATAATGTGTATTTCAAGGTTCCAACTGCCAAAGAATTATGGCAGTCATTGGAACGCAAATACAAGACTGAGGATGAGGGTACTAAGAAGTTTGTTGTGGCAATATTTTTGGACTATAAAATGATTGACTCAAAAACTGTTATGAGTCAAGTTCAAGAATTGCAGATTATTCTTAGTGACATTTTGTCTAAAGGAATGAATCTTAGTGAAACATTCCAAGTGGCAGCAATTGTTGAAAAGTTGCCTCCTAGTTGGGTGGACTTCAAGAACTACTTTAAGCATAAGCGAAAGGAAATGACAATTGAAGAACTTGTGGTTCGTCTTCATATTGAGGAAGACAATAGGCTGTCACACAAAGGAAGTCAAGTTGAAGCTTCAGCAAAAGCAACCTTGTGGAACATGGTCAATCCTCCAGGGGTCACAAGGGTAACAAAGGCCTTAAGTTCAATGGCAAGGGAAAGAACAAAGGTGTTGACCTTGGGCCAAAGAAAGGTGGTGTGAAGAAGAAGGTTGGTCCCTTTAAAGGGAAGTGTTACAATTGTGGACAAACTGGTCACCGTGCTGACCAATGCAAAGAGCCTAAACGTGATAAGGCTCTTATGGTTGATGATGATATGCCATTAGTGGCTATGATTTCAGACCTCACTGCCATGATGGAGGAGGTAAACTTGGTGGGTAATGAGCCAAAAGGGTGGTGGGTTGATACTGGGGCAACCCGCCATGTGTGCCCAGACAAGAGCCTCTTTAATACATTTAAAGAGGTGGTGGGAGAAGAGAACTGTACATGAGAAATGCTGCTACAGCTGATATCAAGGGAGAAGGTGATGTGATTTTAAAGTGGACTTCTGGGAAAGAGCTCACTTTGAAGAATGTGCTTTATGTTCCTGACCTGCGCAAGAGTCTTGTGTCGGGTTGGATGCTTAACAAGTTTGGTTTTCGTTTGGTTTTTGAGAGTGACCAGTTTGTTTTAAGTAAGCGTGGTATGTTTGTTGGAAAGGGATATGCCCAAAATGGCATGTTTAAACTTAATGTAATGGCTGTTAAGAAAAACATGAATAACAATGCTAGTACTTCTGCTTACTTGGTTGAGTCTCCTAATGTTTGGCATGGATGTCTTAGTCATGTAAATTTTAATTCGATGCGTCGTTTAATTAAATTAGATTACATACCAAATTTTGCCATTGGACTCTAAAACAAAATTAAAACATGTGTTGAAGCCAAACAAACAAGATCATCCTTCAAATCAGTTGAAAGAATAACTGAACCCCTTGATCTGATTCACACTGATGTGTGTGACTTAAAATCAATTCCCACAAGAGGCGGTAATAAATATTTTATTACTTTTATCAATGACAATACAAGATATTGTTATGTTTACTTACTTAAGAGTAATGATGAAGCAATTGACAAGTTTAACTTGTATAAAGCTGAAGTTGAGAATTAACTCAACAAGAAAATAAAGAGTGTGAGAAGTGATAGAGGAGGTGAATATGTTTCACCATTTGGGGAAGTATGTGCACAAAGTGGCATCATACACGAATGTACCCCTCCTTATACACCCCAATCAAATGGTATTGCGGAACGAAAGAATCGTACATTAAAAGAAATGATGAATGCCATGTTGATAAGTTCTGGGATGAGCCAGGACATGTGGGGGGAGGCCATTTTATCGGCCAATTTTTTGTTGAATAAAATACCTTTAAGAATAAGGATGTAACACCTCATGAGTTGTGGTGGGGACATAAATCATCCTATAAATACTTGAAAGTGTGGGGGGTGCCTGGCCAAGGTGATTGTTACACCCCTTAAGGCACTTAGAATAGGGCCCAAACTATTGATTGCATTTTCATTGGATATGCCAAAAATGTAGTTCACATCATTTTCTTGTATATGAATCTAAGAATCTTGATGTGCACAAGGACTCTATCATAGAGATCAAGGCCATGAAATGTGACTTACTTTGAAGAAGAGTTTCCTATGTTAGTAACGATGGTTGATGAGATTGTTCGAGAGGAAACTCAAGAACGATCAGAGGTTGAAGAGGGTAAGCAAAGAAGAAGTAAAAGGCAAAGGATTGAGAAATCCTTTGGACCTGACTTTCTTACATACATGGTTGAGAGTGAGCCTCAACCTATCGAGAAGCAGTCACATCTTCAGATGGACCTCAATGGAAAGAAGCCATCAAGAGTGAACTTGATTCTATCTTGCAGAATCATACTTGGGAGTTAGTGGATCTTCCACCAGGGTGCAAGCCACTTGGATATCGATGGATATTTAAGAAAAAGATGAAAGCGGATGGCTCTGTCGACAAGTATAAGGCAAGGCTTGTGATCAAAGGGTTTAGACAAAAGGAAAGTCTTGACTATTTTGACACATACTCACCTGTGACTAGAATAACCTCTATTAAGTTGGTGCTTGCAATAGCAGCTTTGAGAAACTTGGAAATACATCAAATGGATGTAAAAACCGCATTTCTCAACGGGGAATTAGAGGAAGAGATTTACATGGAGCAACCAGAGGGTTTCTCTGCTCCTGGCCAAGAGGGCAAAGTGTGTAAACTCGTCAGGTCATTATTGTAACATTCGTAAAAAAATGAATCCTAAAACCCGACCCGTTTTTGTAACTTGATCCGTTTTCATATTCCACGTAATTTTGTTTAATGTTTAAGCAATAAAATGTCTTGCATTCTATGTTTTGATCAAACATGTTATCATATCTGGTGATTTGTAGTCTTATACATGTTTTATAAACCTTGTAAATTAATTTCCATGTATTTTGAAGCAACCCTCCATATCTCTAAGGTCTAAAACTAAGGTTTTCCTTAAGTTAATCAAAAACTTTGGAGACTTCGTGAACATACCTAGCACATCATATCCTAACCTTCTTATCATCCAAACTTCATTATATATATATGCCTTAAGATAAGACATTGTGTTTTGGAGGGTTTAGATGTAAATGATAGCAAAGAAGCTCACATGTCGTATTCTTAGTTTTGTCATAAGATGACTTTCGGGTGACTTTCTTTCTCCATCCTTGAGCTATCATTCTGGTCCATTCAAAGCTCCAAGATATACTTGATATACTAAGGATCAAAATAGGTTCAAATTGTGCATAAAACTGAGCTCCAGCGTAATGGGAATCACAAACACAAGTTTTAGAACATAACCCTCGACCCGCATCTAGACCCAAGGTTTAAGCCCAATTCTCGACATCATGGATGTTGGATTACTCTCTTCCATATGATAGTACTCTGAAAATAATGGACGTAGGAAAAACCGTGCGCGAAACGGAGTTATAACAAAGCGGGAATCGCGAAAACAAGTTTGGTGTTTGTTGCTGATTTGAAAGACGCGAAAATCTTGTTTTAAGGTCATCCCACATCCCCCCAATCACCAATTTGTTCTTCATTTCACACCTATAAATACCCTTGCGTGGTTCTTTATAGCTTGCAACTCCTAGTTTGAGTATAAACAAGTGGAATAACCAAATTTGGTGGCTCCACAAACACAATACCCCTTTGGGTGTGGTGTGTAGTAGTTTTTATTTCCACTTTCGACGAGGAGGTGCCGTTCTTCAAGCTCTTCTCATTTTGTAAAGTTTTTCTTCGAGGTAATCTTCCTTTCTTTGTTCTTTTATTTTTTATTTTTATTTTTGTTTTAATATTCATTTATTATTGCTTTCTTAGTTTCATTAGTTTAGTTTAGGTTCTTAGTTAAGGAGCATTAGGCTCGTTAAGGTAGCCTAGTTTAAGGGCTCGCCTTTAGGCTTGTCGTAGCCTTGTAGAGGTTCGTTAGGCTCAACGAGTCTAACATATCATGTTCGTTCATTTAGCTATGCCTAGCATAACGTTTACTTTTTTTTTGCATTCGTTTATCTAGCTTAAATCACGCTTGTCAATTGGATTTTCTCCTTATTCTCATGCGGTTTTTCACTAAGGATTAAAAACGCAAACGCTGTGAGTGAATTCTTACAATTCCCTTTTTATTCATGTTTTGGGGTGTATCATGTGTCGTTTACATATTTCGTTTATTCAAACAATTGTGCTATTTACCATTATATGATCTAACGTGTGATGTAAATGTTGTTTGTTGTCTTGCGTGTTTACATTTTTGTCAGTTGCGTGCAATTCATTCATTAGGCCCATCAGTTCCTCGTTGGAGATCGAGTTGAGCATCAGGTGCCTCATTAGATCGGCTCCGTTTGATTGAGCCTTGATCTCATTGTTTATCATTTGTCATGTTTGTGTGTGCATTGATTGATAATATGTGGCTTGTGGTTAGATTTACATATGCGGTTACTCATATTTGGTTCATGCACATTTTTATTTAAATAACCAATATAATTAATTTTTTTCCAATGTTTAAATAAGATTCACCGTCAACTTTTGTTGACCCAAAAACCATTTTTACACATGATACAGGTGAACAGGTTGAAGCAAGGAACACCTAGGAATTTGCCTTAGAAGAAAAATAAAGAGTTCATGAATGTTGTGTTTAGAACATGTTTTCTTGTATGTTTATTGTAATTTCTCCTTTAAATTGTAAATAATAAATATGAAACTTTATAGTAAATGTCATGAGCTTTGATGAAAACCCAATCATGCCCCTACTACCATTTTCCGCTGCGGGTCAGGGTGTGACAGATTGGTATCAGAGCTTTTGACTATAGGGATATAGGATAGGTTTTTAGACCTTTAGAGCTTATACTATAGTCGATTAGATTTTTAATTGCTTATGTGGTTACATGCAAACTTATGATGTTTATTTGTTTCATATTGCGACACACACAAATGCATGCAAGCACTTCCACTATCATTTTGTGTAATACTTAATGAGTTAAACATATTGTCAAACATAACATGCTTACATATACATTCATCACGCACGTTTCAATTCTCAATATTCAAATCATTCTCATATTTTCTTTATTCAAGATTTTGTGATGTTTTCGTTTTTTCGATCTCATCAAAGTGAGTTTTACGATAGGCATGTAGTAACTGGAAGGGTACAAGTACCGGTAGTCGAAACATCCTGTCTAGGTTGGCATGCGTATAAATCAAATATAACGGACTAGTTTGCCTACCTGGGGACTAACGATGAGAGTACGAAGGACCTATTAGGCCAAAGCATGCCACACCAAATGTCGTTCGAACTAACCCCACTTTGAGTTGTCACTATGTCTATACCAGGACACCCTCCGACCTTATACTTTGCAATCATGTTTTACGATTTTCATTCGGGTGGCGCAAGTGTTAACAGGCCAACACCAATGTGAACCCTACCAGAGCCCAGTAGTCATGGGGGCCCACATGACTACCAAGGCCAAGTATGGGGGCACAAACATGAGCAAAGCCCAAGACATCCTATGGATGTAGCAAATTTATTTTTTTCATTTGTTTTGTGGATGTTCATTTTATGCGACACATGACACCTATATGTCAAACTCATACTCTCGATAGGTATTCCTTGTAGATGTATCTAGTCACTCTCGTAGAGGTAGGAGATCAGGAAAATCTCGCAAACGCATGGCTGCCCAAATCGCTCAAAAAATGGCTGCCGTAATTCCCAACATCGTAGTTCAAGTCCAACAAAACCTTGCCGCTAATCCCATCAACCCAATCAACCAAGAAGATCAAAATGTTGTCAACCCTCCCCCAAATACCACCAAGTGCACCTACAAGCACTTCAATTCATGTGACCCTCCGAAGTACGAAGGTACTGAGGGAGTCACTAGCTCTCCTTCGATGGTTCGAAGAGATGGAGAGTACCTTCCTCAACTGTGATTGTCCCAACGACCGCAAAGTACGTTATGCTACTGGACGCTTGTATAGAGTAGCCCTCATGTGGTGGAATGCTGAGAAGGGCAGACGAGGCATCGAAGCCGCTGTAGCCCTAACATGGGAAGAATTGAGAGAGCTTATGACTAGACGTTTCTGTCCAAGAAGTGAAATAAAGAAATTAGAGGACGAGTTCTATTCATTAAAGCAAAAAGAGGGAGATCACATAACCTATAACAAGAGGTTCCTCGAGCTGAATCAAATGGTTCCAAATTGTTTCACCCTCTCTACCGCCTGATCGAGCACAACATTCGGGGTCTTCCTTCAAAGATTCAAGACCCTGTGATGAGTACTACACCTGCAACTTTGGAAGCAGCAATGGAGCTAGCTACAGAGCTCACCGAAAACCACATTACGAATAAGACTTCAAAGATGAGAAGAAGAAAGATAAAACACCACAAACCTCAAACTCAACCCAAACTGAATCCTCTTCCCAACCCACTACTAAGAGAAAGCGAGACGGGCAAAATTTCGCTATCACTCAAGGCAATCAACCAGTCCCACAAGCCGTACCACTTCAAGCTATCCCAATCACTCAAGTCCCAACTCTGCTTACCCAAATAAGAAACACTACATTAGACCTCACCCTCAATGCAAACCTGCTTTTATCACCATCAACCTACCATACCCTGTCGATTGTGTGCTAATTGTGGGCGTTATGGTCATCTAAGTAAGACTTGTCGCATGCCCCAAAAACCAAACTTCACCCTCTACCCAAAACATGATCCAACCCTATCAACAACCTCATTACCCCATAGTTCCATATGTTCGAGCTTGCTTTAATTGTGGTGACCCTACCCACTTTAGAAACACGTGCCCTAGATTGGTTAACATAATAAACGCCCAAGCTCAAGCAAACCTAGTTAACCAAGCGAACCAGGCAAACCCAGCATCCCCACCAACAAGAGGGAGAGCCTACAACATCAACGCAAACCCAGTTGAGTCAACAACGGTGCGAACGAAAAACCTAACTAGCCTTTCTCCCATCATGAAGACTCAAGACTCTGCTCTAGTTGTTTATTTTATTTTTATTCCCAATCCAAGCTTTAATAAATTCCATTTCTTGTCCTGACTATTCAAGTTACCATTGTTTTCAATTTGGGTAATAATGTTTCTAGATTTCATTATTTCATATTAATGCCATTAATGCAATTTGTATCACGCTATGTCAATTTGTTTCATTACATATCTTTATACAACGATTAAATTTCATGTCATTCATGTCATCATACATCACGACGAACCCCGTCTCATCATTTAGGGAAGTTGGGCCGTGTCTCACTTTTTCATAGACTGACCACTTCCTCATAACACACGAGAGAGGTACCGCCGTCATTTAGTCTTGCTTTCTTAGATTCGAGACTCAAGCATGGGTTGTTTTGTTTGTTTATGTTTGGTTAGATTTTAGGACGAGTCACATAGAACTAATCGTGACTTAATAACAACGTCCACAGGTACTTCCTATATATAAGTGTTCTTGTTAGGTGATCAAAAGCATTGTTAGACGGTTATGGGAAGTTCTGTGTAAGTAGTGTCAATCCAGTTTTGATAACGATGTGGTTGATGATTTCATTTTGTGAGGTAACTTTATCATTATGACGCTCTGATTTTTCTCAAAACCCCTTATCATGAGGCAATATCCGGTTAGCCATCTCCGTGTTACAATGCTTTTCACTTCTACACCTCAGGCATCAAAAAACGATTCATGTAGCAGGGCATTCAACCTTACTAGGAACGTTACCGCCTCAATCAAAATCCAAACTTCACACTCACCTAGTTATGTATATCCTTAGCATCATCAAGATTTTTATTACCTAGTATACTCGAGATCCAATATATAAGAAACCCTATTAGCTAACTCTCAAGAACGACTCCCTCCTAATTTTGGACGAAATTCCTAAAAGTATGGGAGACTGTAACATCCCAAAAAACAAGGGATCCAGAAGTCCGACCCACTTTGAAATCCGGATCCTAACCTTTAAACCTCGGAATTTTTCGCGAAATAAATAACCGTTGAAAGATTTTACGCTTAAATTTAAATTCATTTATCGATTTATTTATTTATTAATTTAATTAATTTAATTAATATCACAATTAAAATCATTAATAAAATCTAGTTAGTTTTGTTAGGTTTTAAAGTTAGTTTTAAGGTAATATGAGTTGGTAGCCAAGTTAGTTCGGATAGTAGAGTTAAGGGGTCTGATTTGTAACATTTCAAAACTTTGAATTTAAAAAATATATATAAAATAGCGGACCAAGGATTCGAACCCGGGTCTCGCCAACAAACGAAACACTTGAGCCAATCCACCACATCAAACTTTTGTTAAAATTTTTATTTCCAAAATCCTTAAACACTGCAATCCCTTTTGAATTACCTCTACCACCCAAATGTTAAATGGCTAAACGGTTACCTCTTAATTACGGGACCAAATTTTCAAAAGTAGGGGAGACTGTAACATTCGTAAAAAATGAATCCTAAAACCCGACCCGTTTTTGTAACTCGATCCGTTTTCATATTCCACGTAATTTTGTTTAATGTTTAAGCAATAAAATGTCTTGGATTCTATGTTTTGATCAAACATGTTATCATATCTGGTGATTTATAGTCTTATACATGTTTTATACAACCTTGTAAATTAATTTCCATGTATTTTGAAGCAACCCTCCATATCTCTAAGGTCTAAAACTAAGGTTTTCCTTAAGTTAATCAAAAACTTTGGAGACTTCGTGAACATACCTAGCACATCATATCCTAACCTTCTTATCATCCAAACTTCATTATATATATGCCTTAAGATAAGACATTGTGTTTTGGAGGGTTTAGATGTAAATGATAGCAAAGAAGCTCTACATGTCGTCTTCTTAGTTTTGTCATAAGATGACTTTCGGGTGACTTTCTTTCTCCATCCTTGAGCTATCATTCTGGTCCATTCAAAGCTCCAAGATATACTTGATATATAAGGATCAAGTAGGTTCAAATTGTGCATAAAACTGAGCTCCAGCGTAACGGGAATCACAAACACAAGTTTTAGAACATAACCCTCGACCCGCATCTAGACCCAAGGTTTAAGCCCAATTCTCGACATCATGGATGTTAGATTACTCTCTTCCATATGATAGTACTCTGAAAATAATGGACGTAGGCGAAAACCGTGCGTGAAACGGAGTTATAACGAAGCGGGAATCGCGAAAACAAGTTTGGTGTTTGTTGCTGATTTGAAAGACGCGAAAATCTTGTTTTAAGGTCATCCCACATCCCCCAATCACCAATTTGTGCTTCATTTCACACTATAAATACCCTTGCTTGGTTCTTTATAGCTTGCAACTCCTAGTTTGAGTATAAACAAGTGGAATAACCAAATTTGGTGGCTCCACAAGCACAATACCCCTTTGGGATGTGGTGTGTAGTAGTTTTTATTTCCACTTTCGACGAGGAGGTGCCGTCCTTCAAGCTCTTCTCATTTTGTAAAGTTTTTCTTCGAGGTAGTATTCCTTTCTTTGTTCTTTTATTTTTTTATTTTTATTTTTGTTTTAATATTCATTTATTTATTGCTTTCTTAGTTTAATTAGTTTAGTTTAGGTTCTTAGTTAAGGAGCATTAGGCTCGTTAAGGTAGCCTAGTTTAGGCTCGCCTTTAGGCTTGTCGTAGCCTTGTAGAGGTTCGTTAGGCTCAACGAGTCTAACATATCATGTTCGTTCATTTAGCTATGCCTAGCATAACGTTTACTTTTTTTTTTGCATTCGTTTGTCTAGCTTAAATCACGCTTATCAATTGGATTTTCTCCTTATTCTCGTGCGGTTTTTCACTAAGGATTAAAAACGCAAACGTGTGAGTGAATTCTTACAACTTCCCCTTTTATTCATGTTTTGGGGTGTATCATGTGTCGTTTACATATTTCGTTTATTCAAACAATTGTGCTATTACCATTATATGATCTAAAGTGTGATGTAAATGTTGTTTATTGTATTGCGTGTTTACATTTTTGTCAGTTGCGTGCAATGCATTCATTAGGCCCATCAGTTCCTCGTTGGAGATGGAGTTGAGCATCAGGTGCCTCATTAGATCGGCTCCGTTTGATTGAGCCTTGATCTCATTGTTCATCATTTGTCATGTTTGTGTGTGCATTGATTGATAATATGTGGCTTGTGGTTAGAGTTACATATGCGGTTACTCATATTTGGTTCATGCACATTTTTATTTAAATAACCAATATAATTAATTTTTTTCCAATGTTTAAATAAGATTCACTCGTCAACTTTTGTTGACCCAAAAACCATTTTTACACATGATACAGGTGAACAGGTTGAAGCAAGGAACACCTAGGAATTTGCCTTAGAAGAAAAATAAAGAGTTCATGAATGTTGTGTTTAATGTTGTTCTTGTATGTTTATTGTAATTTCTCCTTTAAATTGTAAATAATAAATATGAAACTTTATAGTAAATGTCATGAGCTTTGATGAAAACCCAATCATGCCCCGACTACCATTTTCCACTGCGGGTCAGGGTGTGACAATTATATGGCTTGAAGCAAGCTCCAAAACAATGGCATCAAAAGTTTGACCAAGTTATGCTTAACAATGGTTTCAAAATAAATGAATGCGATAAATGTGTCTATGTGAAGGACACTTCTAAAGGTTATGTGATCTTATGCCTTTATGTAGATGATATGCTTATAATTGGGAGTGATGATAAGATGATCAGATCTACTAAAGACATGTTGAAAGCCAGATTTGACATGAAAAATATGGGTCTAGCTGATGTGATTCTTGGAGTAAAGATCATTAGAACCCAAACTGGCTTGGTGCTAAGTCAATCTCATTATGTTGATAAGATCCTTCAGAAGTTCAATCCAGAGGATACGAGTGTAGCTCAAACTCCAATCGATACCTCTCAACATTTGTCAAAAAATAGAGGCGAGAGTGTTGCTCAATTAGAATACTCAAGGATCATTGGCAGTCTTATGTATCTCATGTCATGTACTCGGCCAGACTTGGCATATGCTGTGAGCAGGCTAAGTAGATATACTAGTAATCCTAGTTCAGAGCATTGGAAGAGTATGACAAGATTATTAAGATATTTGAGATACACGAGAAATTATGGACTGTATTATGGCCAAAATCCAGCAGTTGTGGAAGGATTCAGTGATGCCAACTGGATATCCGATCAGAAAGATTCTAGATCTACAAGTGGATATGTGTTTACCCTTGGAGGTGCAGCTATTTCTTGGAAGTCGTCCAAGCAAACTCTTATCGCTAGATCCACGATGGAATCTGAGTTTATCGCGTTAGATGAAGCTGGAGAAGAGGCAGAATGGTTACGTCAATTCTTGGAATATGTTCCAAGATGGCCTAAGCCTGTGACGGCCATCTGCATACATTGTGATTGCCAATCAGCTATTGGTAGAGCTCAAAATGCAATGTATAATGGCAGATCAAGGCACATGCGATGTCGGCATAACACGATATGACAACTACTCTCAACTGGAGTTATCACGATTGACTATGTGAAGTCAAAGGATAACATTGCGGATCCGCTTACAAAAGGCTTAAGCAGAGAGGTAGTACATAAGTCGTCGATGGGAATGGGACTAAAGCCCTTGGAGTAAGTTTGTACAACGGAAAACCTATCCTAGAAGATTGGAGATCCCATGATCTAGGCTCAATAGGACCACCTAACTGTACGAGCTAAGGTCACATGGGGGAGTACCTCAATTTACAAAAGGGAGTTACAAACTTCCTAGTCTATTCCTACATGAAATCAGTGATATCAAGAGAGGTTAAGCATATGGCTTTTAATGATTTGTAAATCACCTATGTTAGAGAGAAGTGGGGTCGCTTCGAATGGAATTGGGGGCACAATTCCTAGAGCTCTCGTAGAACCAGGATGGTGTTCCATGACCATAACGGACACAACTATGAGGGGTTAGCCAGACCAGGAAGAAGTAATGCGTGATGTGTAATAACGTCTACGTAAAAAGAGGTTGGTTCAAGGACATCGCGTCTACTAATCGCTAGGAGACTAAGTATACGTCACAAAGGAGGGTTTAAAAGGAAACCTACCTATCCTGCATTACTTGACCGTTGAAATTTTATCGTGACACTTGAGTGTGTGGGATGATCTCCACTCATGTGGGGGATTGTTGGAAATTAATGTAAAATAATATTATATTAATAATTAATATAATAATTATTTAGTGATTAAAGAATTGAATGGGAGATCATAAGCTTTAATTATGTGTTGGAACCTTAATGTGTGGGGAATTGTGCTTGTCCCACATTGATGGAGAGATAAATCTTTTGTAGATTTATAATTAGAATTCTCTACACGAATGTATTCTTGTGTGACAACTCACACCCATTGGCAGCCAGGAGGGTGCGAAGCACCCGACACGCGCATGCGCCCGCACCCGGGCACGGGCCACGGGACCGGGACTAGGGCGATCGGCGCAATGTGGCGCTTTGATGGCGCACTTTGCACTTCGCACGCTCGCATTGTCGCGAGCCGCTTGGAGCCGACTTTAGTATTTTTTAGATGGGTCTTGGTGTGGTCAGCTAGAGACTTTTCAAGTTCCTAACTGACAATTGATTAAGTCTCAGAATTCATTGTGTAATTGAATTCTAGAGGTTATTTTTATTGAATTCTGTATTCAATAGGGACTTATCACTTTAAATTCTGTTCAGTTGTTACATACAAAGCTTTGTGCTTTGTTTTAGATACCAGAACTCAGAAATCGTATGATTGATACAACACACACAAACGAATTCCCTAAATTCGATTCTCTGCTCACTCTTGTTTCAGGTATACTTTCGGTTGCTAGGCTAATCCCGGCAGTACAATCTGCTTAGGCTGTTGTACCCTGGGAAGCAGACGGGTTCACCTGGGTGGCCCGAAATCTGTTTTAAGGGAAGCGTGATCTTCACGTGCCTCAGTCACCATTTGTTTTCGTGTTCCTTTATTTCTTTGTAATCTGTTTTTCTATAGTTTACATTTCTTTGTATTTCCTTCTTTTTGTCTCTAGTCATTTTGTGTATTGTAATCAGAATCGTGATTAATAAAATTGTTTTTTTATTTATTTTGTGAACGGTGTCCTAAAAGAACTACTACTTCCCATGTGAGTTGGGCCACCATTTTTGGCACAAACATAGATGATAATATTATAAACACATCTGTCAAAAAAAGAAATAAAAAATTATCGAGTCGGTAGTTATGACTAAGCAAATGCCCTTAGTCATACCCGACATTGTCAACAAGATTGGCGCCACCTCAAGCCCCAATGGCTCGGTGGAGTCCAAACCTGACACTACCAAACCTATAACCGTCACCTACAAGCAATTCCTCTCGTGTAATCCCGAACCATTCATGGGGTGATGAGGGTGCTTCTAAGAAACACCACGAGTTGTGAGAACCTAGCACCTTCACCTACAAGCAACTCATTTCATGTAATTTGTTTGTATTTTTATACTATCCGTTATTAATATATATATAGGGATGGGATAAAATGAGAACCACACGCGAGAACTTTTTGATCCGGGCGAGTTGGGCCAAATTGTTTTTGCACAAAGTAGATAAAAATATTATAAGAACATCTGTAAAAAATAAGTAAAAAAAATTGTCGAGCCGGTAGTTTTGACCGACGCAACGAAAGTTTTTTTTTACCCGTAAAAAAACATGCGTCAGTCTACCGGCTCGACAATCTTTTTTACTTTCTTTTACATATGTGTTTATAATATTTTAATCTACGTTTTTGCAAAAAAATTTGGGCCCAACTCGGGCAGGAACAAAAAGTTCTCACGGTTCTCGCAACTCGTGGTTGTTCTCATTTGAACTTTGAACTGATTCCTATATATATTATATATATATATAATATATATATAGGTGAAAGATAAAACGAAAACCCACTTGAGTTGAGAAAACTAAACTCTATGTAACATTTTTATTCTTTTCTAAAAAATAGGGAATGTAACGTAAATGTACTTGAATATTTTTATTAAAAAATGTAAAAAACGCCTATTTAATTTTTTTTTAAAATGTTCAAAATTTGTATGTTACATTTTTTTGACATATATATTATGTGAAATGGAATTTTTAACATTTTTTTAAAATCGGTGTTTTTTTGTTTTTCTTTTACAAAAAATGTTCAAATATATGTATTTTACATTCCCTGTTTTTTTAGAAAAAAATAAAAATGTTACATGGGGTTTTTAGAAGGGTTTCTTGAAGTGGGTTTTCATTTTATCTTTCCCTATACATATATATATATATATACACAACACATATATAGGATTCGGTTCAAGGGAGAACCAATTCCAGTTGCGAGAACCATGAGAACTCCTCTCATCCAATAGCATATTTACACATCACCCATACACCAAATTAAATCAAAGGAGTATTTTAGTCTTTTACTTCCCATGTCACATCTATTCTCTCTCTTCTATTTAAAAGACAACATGGCACATCTTTTTGTCCTGACAAGTTGGTCTAGTGGTTAGTCACTTGGTTTCTCTCTTGAGGTCCCAAGTTCAACTCCACTAGCATCACTTTGAAGGACATTGGTGGTGGCAATGAAGTTTAGAACTAGGCCTCTTTGGAGGTCGCAAGTTTAAAACCGAGCCGAACTGGGTTTCACCGCAATGGGCCTTCAGCGGGCGAGCTTTCCCCGGAACTTGTGGCTCGCTATGCATCCAACTCTGACCGTTATGGAGGAGGGGGTGCATTTGCTCGATTGAGGGCATCCCAGGATGCTTATCCGATTATTTAGTTGGCCATTCGAAAAAAACTAACATGTCACATCTTTTCTCTCTCTTCTATATAAAAGTCAACATGTCACATCTTTTCTCTCTCTTCTATTTACAATTCAACATGGGACATTTATTGAGTAGTGATTTTTAGGTGAGTTCGTTTGGTAAAATCCTCAAATTTCGTAAACCCGAAATCGGGGTCGGAGACATAAAAAGATGTTTGACGTAAAAAAAATTGTAAAAAGGTTTTTTTTTAAATAATTTTTTTTTGTTTGGCGTAAATTATTTTTTGTTTTTTGTAAAATAGTTTAAACCCGTAAAAAATTTTGTTTTTTTGGAAAAAAAATTGTTTTAAAGTTTAAAACCACGCGTAAAAAAGTTTTTTATACTGCTGCGTAAAAAAGTTTAAACCCGCGCGTAACAAAGTTTAAAACCGGCGCGTAAAAAAAAGTTAAAACCGCCGTAAAAAAGATTAAAACCTGAGCGTAAAAAAACTTGAAAACCGCGTCCGTAAAAAAAGTTAAAACCGGCGCGTAAAAAAGCTTAAAACTGATGCGTAAAAAAAGTTAAAACCAACGCGCAAAAAAGGTTAAAACCGCGCGAAAAAAACTTTGAAACCGCGTGTAAAAACAGTTTTACACTGGCGCGTAAAAAAACTTTTATACAAAAGACTTTAAAACCGCACGTAAAAAAATTTAAAACCGCACGTAAAAAAACTTTGAAACCACGCCTAAAAAAAGTTTTACACCAGTGCGTAAAAGTTTTAAAACCGCGCATAAAAAAACTTTTATGCAAAAAACTGTAAAACCGCGTGAAAAAATTGTTTTTACACCGGCCGCGTAAAAGAACTTTAAAACCACGCGTAAAATTTTCTTACGGTAAATAACATTAATAATGTTATATTAATTTTTTGATTAATTAAATTTTACTGCAAAAATTAAATCAAATTTTTTATGAGTTTACTGTAAAAAAAATTTCTGTAAATCAAATGTAACATCCATCAAAAAACGGGTTTCCAAAACCCGCTTCGTTTATTAATCGAATATCCAGTAAAAAATTTCGTTGCTCATTTAATGCTCAAATAAATTTTAAACGATACATAATTAATAAATAAATTAGAATTTAAAATCTATAATTGAAAATTAATAATAGATAAGGAATAAAAAATAAAAGGGGACCCGGGTTTCGAACCCGGGTCACCCGTTTCAACAAACGCGCAACACACCACTCCGCCACACATTCCATTTGTAACAAATACAGAAACAAATAACATTTAAGTAAACCCGATACTCAAAATCAGGAATCAGCGCGCCCAAATTCCGCAGTCGCCGGAAAAACCAAAGATTTCCGAATCACGACCGTTTCTTTTGACTAAAACGCGTGAACTAAATTCGACATCGGTTATTACCGATGTCTAACCCCCAATTCCAGTCGTAACCGCCGGAAAAAGTTTTGACCGTGAATCAAGACAAAATTCTCACCCAATACATCCTGTTCTACCCTATAAATACCCCCCTCAACCTTCCGGGAATCCTTTCGTTCAAGACCGCACACTTTTTCGTAGTTGATGTGCTCAGAAACTCGTCGCCGGAGATTTTCAATTTCGCCGGAATTGGTCACCGGAAAATCGAACCCATTTCACTTCTTTGCCTTACTCTAAAATAAGACTTCTAAGCTCAGACAGAAAGCACCGCACTCACCTCAAACTTCTGGTAGAGCCTCTGTTGCAAGTTGTTGAATTCTGCTCGCCGGAATCCCCAGTTACTCGCCGGAATCATCACCGGAGGATTTCAATTCGACTCTGATCGGTATAATCTTTTGATCCATGTCCTTTTATCATTTAATTTACTAAAGTATACCAGAATTACTGATTAAACAGTCGTGTTGATTCTCTGGTTTCATAAACTGAAGAAGATGAAGCACTGTTAATATATAAGTTTAATTTAAAACGGATTTTTAAACGGGTTAGACACAGTCCAGTGGTGGACTGTGTGCAATTTTAAACCACATGTCCCGAGTTCGATTCGTGCACTTAACCGGTTTCTGTGATCAATCCTCAATTTTTTTGAAAGGCCCCAGAACACCTTCCAGTTAGTATTTAAGTTTAATAAAAACCAGTATTCTAACCAGGTTAGACACACAGTCCAGCGGTGGACTGTGTGCAAAGTTAAACCACAGGTCCCGAGTTCGAATCATGCTTCTGTAACCGGTTCTGGCAATTATCAAGTTTTTAAATAAAGACAGAAATGAATTAATCTAATTTGTATATATATAATTAAAAACGAGATTATTTCGGGTTAGACACGTAGCTCAGTTGGTAGAGCTACGTGCACGCGTACGGGAGGTCACAGTTCGAACCTCACTCAGCGCATATAATAAACACGGTCCGACCGGTCAACGGTCAAAGTCAAAAAGTCAACATTTTTTATATTTTTTTATTTATTTATTTAATTTAAAAATCAATTAAAATACTTAAAAATAATATTTTTAAAGTTAGAAACTGTCCTTAAACTCACAAAAATAAATCTAGAAATCCTATTAAGGTTATGAATTAAAATTATTAGTCTCAAATAAAAATCCACTTATTTACCGAACCATTATGTTATATTTAGGTTAGTTTCTCTCGTGGTTAAATCCAAATTCGTGCGCATTCATCATCAATCCAAGAAACGCAACCACTGTGAGTGAATTCTTACAAATTCCCCTTTTTATTCATGTTTTGGGGTGTATCATGTGTCGCTTAAATTAATTCGCTTATTCAAACTCGTGCTATACCATTATATGATCTAAACTTAGAATGTAAATATTGTTTGTTGTGATGTATTACATATTGTCAAGTTGTGTGCAAATTATTCATTAGGCCATCAGTTCCTCGTGGGAGACGAGTTGAACAACGCGTGCCTCAAAAACATTCATTAGGCCCATCAGTTCGTTGAACAACGCGTGCCTCAAAAATCATTCATTAGGCCCATCAGTTCCTCGTGGGAGACGAGTTGAACAACGCGTGCCTAAAAACAATCATTTGGTGTATGTGTGTGCAATATTTAATATTATGTGTTTTGTGTAAATTTACATCTACATTTACTCATATGTGGTTATGCACTTTATTTTATAATTGATTCAATAAATACGTTTAAATGTTTTCATAGGATTCACTCGCCAACTTTTTGTTGACCCAAAAACCTATTTTTACACATGATACAGGTGGACAGGATGAAGCAAGGAACACGTAGGAAATTGCCTTAGAAGAAAAATCATGAAGTCTTGAAAGATGTATAGAACATGTTGTACTTGTATGATTTGATTGTATGATCTCCTTTAAATTGTAATAATAAATATGAAACATTATAATAAATGTCATGAGCTTTGATGAAAACCCAATCATGCTGCGGGTCGGGGTGTGACAGATTGGTATCAGAGCTTTTGACTTTAGGGATATAGGATAGGTTATTAGACCCTTAGAGCCTATACTATAGTTGATTAGATTTTAATTGTTTATGTGGTTACATGCAAACTCATGATTTTTATTTGTTTCGTATTTATTACATACACAAATGCATGCAAACACTCCCACTATCATTTTGTGTGATACTTAATGATTATACTTATAGTCAAACATAAATGCTTACATATACATTCATCACGCATATTTCAAGGTTCACATATTTAAATCATCTTATACTTCCGTTATTCAAGATTTTGTCGCATTTTTTTTATTTCTCAATCTCATCAAAGTGAGTTCTACGACGGGCATGTAGTAACTGTAGGGTACGAGTACCGGTAGCTCGGAACGTCCTGTCTAGGTTGGCATTCGTATAAATACCAATATAACGGACCAGTTTTCCTACCTGGGGACTAACGATGAGAGTACGAACGGACCTATTAGGCCAAACATGCCACACCAAACGTCGTTCGAACTAACCCCACTTTGAGGTGCCACCGTGTCCACACCTGGATACATTCCGAATATCATACGTTACATACATATTTCTCGATTTTCTCTGGGTTTTAGTGTACGTTACCAGGCTAACACATGCGAACCATATGAAAGACCCGGTAATCATGGGGGCCCACATGATTACGAAGGTGAAGTATGGCGGCATGCAAGGCCCAATTACAAGCAAAGCCCAAGACATCCTATGGATGTAGTAGATTTATTATTCTATATTTATTTTATGAATGTTCATTCCTAATTACGACACATGACACCTAAAACGTCAATCTCATACTCTCGATACGTATTCCTTGTAGATGTCTTCTAGTCTCGCTCGTAGAAAAATGAAAGCAGGAAAATCCCGTGAGCGCATGGCTGCGCAAATGCTCAACAAATGGCGGCCCTAATACCCAACATCGTAGTTCAAGTTCAACAAGCCCTTACCGCTAATCCCGTCAACCCAATCCACCAAGAAGATCAAAACATTGTCAATCCTTCCCCAAAAGCCACTAAATGCACCTACAAACATTTCAAATCCTAGCGATCCTACAAAATACGAAGGCGACTGAAGGTGTCACCACTCTCCTCCATTGGTTTGAGGAGATGGAGAACACTTACCTCAATTGCGACTGCCCCGATATCGCAAGGTGCGATATGCTACCGGTCGTTTGTTTGGAGTAGCACTTACATGGTGGAATACAGAGAAGGCCAAGCGAGGTGTTAAGATGCTATGACTTTGACTTGGGAAGAGTTGAAGGAAATCATGACAAGACGGTTTTGTCCAAGAAGCGAAATCAAGAAATTGGAAGATGAGTTCTATTCCTTGAAACAAAAGGAGGGCGACCACACCACATACAACAAGAGATTCCTTGAGTTAAATCAAATGGTCCCCAACTTGTTCACTCCCCTCTACCGTTTGATCGAGCACTACATTCGAGGTCTTCCTTCAAAAATTCAAGACTCTGTAATAAGTACCACATCTGCAACTTTGGAAGCAGCATGGAGTTAGCTACAGAGCTCACCGAAAACCGCATACGTAATAAAGACTTCGCGGAGGAGAAGAAGAAGGATAAAACATCAACCGAAACCTCAAACTCCATCCCCAACCGAATCCTCTTCACAACCCATTTCTAAGAGAAAACGAGATGGGCAAATTTTCGCTGTCACCCAACACAATCAACCAACTTCACAAGCCATACCCTCCAAGTTATCCCAATCACTCAAGTAACACCCAACTCAACTTACCAAATAAGAAACCTTACTTTGGACCTCACCCTCAATGCAACACCTGTTTTTATCACCATCCATCTACCTTACCTTTCGACTATGTGCGAATTGTGGACGCTATGGTCATTTGAGCAAGGTTTGCCGTACCTCTCAAAACCAAACCTCACCCCCTACTCAAAACATGATCCAAACATATCAACAACCCCAATACCCCATGTTTTCATATGTTCGAGCTTGTTTTAATTGCGTCGACCCTACCCACTTTAGAAACACGTGCCCTCGATTGGTTAACATCATAAACGCCCATGCTCAAGCAAACCCAGTTAACCAAGCAAATCAAGAAAACCTAACCACTAGGCCACCAGCAAGAGGAAGAGCTTACAACATCAACGCCAATCCTGTTGAAGATATTAACGGGCCAAACGAACCACCCAACTAGTTTTCTTCAACAAAAATCAAGATTCAACTCCAACCGCTTAGTTTTTATGTTTTCTTTATGTTATCTCAATCTTCACGTATCTCAATTATAAATTGGAAATTTATCCAAGAATCTTAATGCGAATTACTATTTCAGTTTTGTTTTATACTCATTGATTTAACATTCATATCATCATACATCTCGACGTATCTCAATCTCATCATTTAAAGAAGTTGGGTTGTGTCTCACTTATACCTAGACTAACCCCTTCATCATAACAAACGAGAGAGGTACTGTCATCATTCAAACATGTATACTATCAGAATTAAGACTGAAGCTTTGATTGTTGTGTTTGTTTATGTTTTAGAGTCACATAGAACTAATCATAACTTACTGATAAAGCCAATGAAAATTTGACAAGAATATGGTGGATACGCCGCTGGTACTTCCTATATATAAGTATTCTTGCCAAAGGATCAGAGGCATTGTCAGGCGGTTATGAGAAGTTCCATGTAGGATTTAGTAATGTCATGGTTGAAGTTTGTTTTATACTCACTGATTTAGCATTCATATCATCATAGATCTCAACGTATTTCAATCTCATCATTCAAAGAAGTTGGGTTGTGTCTCACTTCTACATAGACTAACCTCTGCATCATACCAAACGATAGAGGTATTGTCATCATTCAAACATGTATACTATCAGAATTAAGACTCAAGCTTTGGTTGTTGTGTTTGTTTATGTTTTAGAGTCACATAGAACTAATCATAACTTACTGATAAAGCCAATGAAAATTTGACAAGAATATGGTGGATACGCCGTTGGTACTTCCTATATATAAGTATTCTTGCCAAAGGATCAGAGGCATTGTCAGGCGGTTATGAGAAGTTCCATGTAGGATTTAGTAATGTCATGGTTGAAGTTTGTTTTATACTCACTGATTTAGTATTCATATCATCATACATCTCAACGTATTTCAATCTCATCATTCAAAGAAGTTGGGTTATGTCTCACTTCTACATAGACTAACCTCTTCATCATAACAAACGAGAGAGGTACTGTCATCATTCAAACATGTATACTATCAGAATTAAGACTCAAGCTTTGGTTGTTGTGTTTATTTATGTTCTAGAGTCACATAGAACTAATCATAACTTACTGATAAAGCCAATGGAAATTTGACAAGAATATGGTGGATACGCCGCTGGTACTTCCTATATATAAGTATTCTTGCCAAAGGATCAGAGGCATTGTCAGGCGGTTATGAGAGGTTCCATGTAGGTTTCAGTGGTAGAAGTTTTGTTTTAGGATATAACCTTATCTTTCCAAACGTATCGATTCTCCCAAAAACTCATATGCATAAAATCATACTTAGTCAATCAACTCTGTTTATCCATGTTCCGTATTCTTACACTTTAGGCATCAAAAAGCGATTCCTGTAGCCGGGTATTCAACCCTTACTAGGAACGTTACCGCCTCAAATAAGATTTAAACTCTCACCCTCTTCTAATTATGTAGTTGTCAAATTAAAACATCCTCCCTCCAAGTCAAATATACCACTACTACTTAAATTTTGGGACGAAATTTCTAAAAGTAGGGGATACTGTAACATCCATCAAAAAACGGGTTTCCAAAACCCGCTTCGTTTATTAATCGAATATCCGGTAAAAAATTTTCGTTGCTCATTTAATGCTCAAATTAATTTTAAACGATACATAATTAATAAATAAATTAGAATTTAAAATCTATAATTGAAAATTAATAATAGATAAGGAATAAAAAAAATAAAAGGGGACGCCGGGTTTCGAACCCGGGTCACCCGTTTCAACAAACGCGCAACACACCACTCCGCCATGCATTCCATTTGTAACAAATACAGAAACAAATAACATTTAAGTAAACCCGAAACTCAAAATCAGGAATCAGCGCGCCCAAATCCGCAGTAGCCGGAAAAACCGAAGATTTCACGAATCACGACCGTTTCTTTTGACTAAAACGCGTGAACTAAATTCGACATCGGTTATAACCGATGTCTAACCCCCAATTCCAGTCGTAACCGCCGGAAAAAGTTTTGACCGTGAATCAAGACAAAATTCCGACCCAATAATCCTGTTCTACCCTATAAATACCCCCCTCAACCTTCCGGGAATCCTTTCGTTCAAGACCGCACACTTTTTCGGAGTTGATGTGCTCAGAAACTCGTCGCCGGAGATTTTCAATTTCGCCGGAATGGTCACCGGAAAACCGAACTCATTTCACTTCTTTGCCTTACTCTAAAATAAGACTTCTAGAGCTCAGACAGAAAGCACCGTACTCACCTCAAACTTCTGGTAGAGCCTCTGTTGCAAGTTGAACTTCGCCGGAATTCTCTGCAAGTCGCCGGAATCCCCAGTTACTCACCGGAATCATCACCGGAGGATTTCAATTCGACTCTGATCGGTATAATCTTTTGATCCATGTCCATTTATCATTTAATTTACTAAAGTATACCAGAATTACTGATTAAACAGTCATGTTGATTCTCTGGTTTCATAAACTGAAGAAGATGAAGCACTGTTAATATATAAGTTTAATTTAAAACGGATTTTTAAACGGTTTAGACACACAGTCCAGTGGTGGACTGTGTGCAATTTTAAACCACACGTCCCGAGTTCGATTCGTGCACTTAACCGGTTTCCTGTGATAAATCTCAATTTTTTTGAAAGGCCCCAGAACACCTTCCAGTTAGTATTTAAGTTTAATAAAAACCAGTATTCTAACCAGGTTAGACACACAGTCCAGCGGTGGACTGTGTGCAAAGTTAAACCACAGGTCCCGAGTTCGAATCCTGCTTCTGTAACCGGTTCTGGCAATTATCAAGTTTTTAAATAAAGACAGAAATGAATTAATCTAATTTGTATATATATATAATTAAAAACGAGATTATTTCGGGTTAGACACGTAGCTCAGTTGGTAGAGCTACGTGCACGCGTACGGGAGGTCACGAGTTCGAATCTCACTCAGCGCATATAATAAATACGGTCCGACCGGTCAACGGTCCGGTCAACGGTCAAAGTCAAAAGTCAACATTTTTATATTTTTTATTTATTTATTTAATTTAAAAATCAATTAAAAATACTTAAAAATAATATTTTTAAAGTTAGAAAATGTCCTTAAACTCACAAAAATAAATTTAGAAATCCTATTAAGGTTATGAATTAAAATTATTAATCTCAAATAAAAATCCACTTATTTACCGAACTATTATGTTATTATTTAGGTTAGTTTCTCTCGTGGTTAAATCCAAATTCGTGCGCATTCATCATCAATCCAAGAAACGCAACCACTGTGAGTGAATTCTTACAAATTCCCCTTTTTATTCATGTTTTGGGGTGTATCATGTGTCGCTTAAATTAATTCGCTTATTCAAACTCGTGCTATACCATTATATGATCTAAACTTAGAATGTAAATATTGTTTGTTGTGATGTATTACATATTGTCAAGTTGTGTGCAAATTATTCATTAGGCCCATCAGTTCCTCGTGGGAGACGAGTTGAACAACGCGTACCTCAAAAATATTCATTAGGCCCATCAGTTCGTTGAACAACGCGTGCCTCAAAAATCATTCATTAGGCCCATCATGTCCTCGTGGGAGACGAGTTGAACAACGCGTGCCTAAAAAACAATCATTTGGTGTATGTGTGGGCAATATTTAATATTATGTGTTTTGTAAATAAATTTACATCTACATTTACTCATATGTGGTTATGAATTTTATTTTATAATTGATTCAATAAATACGTTTAAATGTTTTCATAGGATTCACTCGCCAACTTTTTGTTGACCCAAAAACCTATTTTTACACATGATACAGTTGGACAGGACGAAGCAAGGAACACGTAGGAAATTGCCTTAGAAGAAAAATAATGAAGTCTTGAAAGATGTATAGAACATGTTGTACTTGTATGATTTGATTGTATGATCTCCTTTTAAAAGAAATAATAAATATGAAACTTATAATAAATGTCATGAGCTTTGATGAAAACTCAATCATGCCCCGATCACCTTTTTCCGATGCGGGTCAGGGTGTGACATCAAATTACTTAAATTATATTAATTTTTTGATTTATTAAATTTTATTTAACAGTTAAATCAAAGTTTTTTGAAGAACTAATGTAAAAATTTTAATCAAATTATATTAAATTAATCATATCAATAACACCAATCATTAATGTATAAAGTGAAAGACCTAAGTGCCCTTTTCTTACTAGAAAACAAAATCCTATAATTCTAACACAATCATAACTTTACTTTATCATCTTTTAATTAATCTCATCCATACAAACAGCTTTGATCAATGGTTAATAGGTTCCTACGGTTCTCACAACTCAAGGTAGTTCTCATTTTACCTATCCCCTATATATATATATATATATATATATATATATATATATATATATATGATTCGGTTCAATTAAGAAACACAACGAGTTATGAGAACCATGAGAACTACTACTATAACGCGAGTTGGGCCACCATTTTTTGCACAAACATGGATGAAAATATTATAAACACATCTGTAAAAAAGAAACAAAAAATTGTTGAATCGGTAGTTATGCCTGATGTAAAATTTGGTTACGGTGATGTAAATTTTTTTATATCACCAACAAAAACATTTACACCTGATATAAATTTTGCATGCGATTTTTTTCGCTGGAACAAATGATTTTTTAAAACTTTTTGAAAAAAATTTAGTTTTGAAAAAACTTTTTGGAAAGCTTAGTTCTCATAACTCAATATTCCATAAAAAATATAAAATCAACATTAAAAACAATGTACAATGTAAAAATAAATTATAAGTAACTAATGTATGTATCTAAACCATGTATAAAATAAGAAGTAAATATTATCAACAAACAATAGGGTCTTCGGAAACGTGCAGCCACGTTTGTGCGAAAGCATATTCTTCATCACCCATCCACCTATCATGCGTTTTGTCGACCACCTTTCGGCGACACTCGCGCGCGTGGGGCGTTTACTGTTCCCCACTCGCCCCTGCGGTTACTTGGGGATGCGTGATGGTCGCAAAAGTCGTTGTAGTCAAATCGTGCATTAATTGCGGTTAGTATATAAAGGGATCAACGATCCATTTGCTTCCTCACCAAATCACAACTTGAGAGAAATTTAAGTTCATATCTTCCGACGATCTTCAAAGTTTTCGAAGTATTCTTCAAAGTTTTTGTTATGGCGACCGGTGCAAGTTCTGCTGAGATGTCATCGTCAAGTTTTCCCCGTTGAAGTGGTCGAAGAAAGATTTCGATAATCTTGCCACCAACTTTCTCTTTGCTCTGTCTTGGAAGGCATTTTTTCCGGTGGCGAATGCCACGGCGGCTGATGCGCCGACCGGCTATATTACATTATTTTACGATTATTTTGCCGAAGGGAACTTCCGACTTTCGGTGACCCACTTCTTGCTGGAAATTCTCGGTTTTTACAAGATTCACATCTCTCAGTTGAGCCCAGTGGGAATGGTGAGGATCCGGCATTTTGAGTTCGTTTACGGTCGATGCAGATCATGTCGTCGGTCGAGAAGTTTAGAGTTTTCTACCAGTTGCACTGCTCGTTGGGTTTTTATTCGTTCCAACAGCGTGTGCAAGCCAAACGATTGCTGTTGGTGCCGCCGAAGTCCTACCACGACTGGAAGCAAAAGTTCTTCTTCATCAAGGCGGCGTGATCCCGATGAAGATGACGTTCCGGGACGGTAAGGAGATCGAGTTGGAGACCCTTCCCATACCTGCCGACGAGGTATGTTATCAAGATATTAAAGATGTGCCAATATCGATTTGCCGGAGAGGGCCCTCATCGCCGCCAGAATGAGTATTTTCTGGAAGAAGGAACGCCGGGAAAAACCGGTGTATACCGAAGATGGAACTGGTATGTAACCTTTTAACTTCCTAGCAATATCTTTCAATAGATATGTACTGATGCAAAAATGTTTGTTATGTAGCTGCGCCTCTCTACTTGGTCTCTTTCAAGAGAGAAAGGAAAAATGGCCGTCGTGCCTCTTGCTGATGGCGAGGAAACTTGGTTCTCGCAAATCTTGGGGAACTTTGAGTTGCCCAAGAAGGAGGATCTGGAGGCGCAACCATCTTCGAAAACTGGTAACTAAGTTCTTACAAGACCTAAGTTGATATTGCAATATTACTCTTGAACATTTTTTCTAAGTAACTTTGCTCAATATGATTGATTATGTAGGTGATTTGCTAAACTTGGGCGTAGGCCCTGATTCGAAAGAAGAAGAAACCAACTGCTGCTGCAGCTGCTGCGCCTCCTTCCAACCCAGAGCAAAAACCCAAGCCATCACTGCTGCGAAAGCTGAGGGCAAGAAAGGTACGCGTCTCGTATCTGACTCTTGGTGCGATTATGTGGTGGTGTCGGACTCACTGGAGGGTCTTGCGCCTGTAGGTTCGAAGAAACCAAAGCCCGAACCCGTTGACACCTCCTCTCTTCCAGCTGTGAACCCAGATGATCCCTTGGAAGTACCTTCTAGCCCGGAAGAGGCGTTGAAGCGCACTTCCAAGAAGAGGAAGGAGGCGGAAACCAAAACCCCTGCACCAACAAAAGTTGCGCGCCCGCGCATTGGCAAGAAGGGCAATCTGGATGCCTTGCAAAGAAATTTTCACCTGGTACGTTTAGTTTGTTGCCGTTTCTGTCAAAAAGTTGCGCAAAATCTCATACTTGGTATTTGTTGATATGCTTTTGCAGAGAAATGGTGAAGGCTGCGCCGGCCACCTCATCTGCTATACCATCATCAGCGCAGGCCTGAGAACGTTGAAGAGGGAGATGCGGGGCAAGAAACTCCTGTTCTTGATACTGACCCCATCGTCCCGGAAAATATTGAGAAGGTGGCTCCGGAAGAAGAGCCCAAAGATTTTGATGCTGAGAATCCTGCTGGCGAGCAGGTTAAAGATACGGCTGCAGGTGTTGGGGAACCGTCAAAGTTGATATCCAAGGGAGCCGGACCTTCAACACAAAGCGAAGGCTTTGTGTTTGCTGAGGATTCGGAGGAGTAGTCGCCAATTCGCCTAGAGGAAACGCCTGGGGATATTATTATCGCTCTTATTCTGAGAGGCGGGCCTCTGCGATTCATCAGTCGTGTGGAAAGTTAAGCAGGGCGATGTTTTCACCAATTAACACTCCTGCAGGGAGTGGTATAAGGGCATCTTCCCGTCGGCGGAGGTGAAGTGCCAGGAAGAAAAAGACCATGAGGCTACTTACGAGTCATTTCTGCAAGAGTCTGCCCTTGCCTCGTCCATAATAAATAGGATTGTGCGGAATGGCGCAGTATGAACAAGGAGTGGGACGAGGTTGAGCTTGAGAAGGCGAAGACCAAGCTTGAGAAAGAGAAGACGTTGAAGATGCTTGTTGATTTTGAGGCGGAAAAGGCCCAGTTTGAGGAAGAGAAGAAGACTGAAGAATGGGCTGCGCTGTCTTGGAAGCGCAAGTGTGAGGCCTCTATTGTGCAATATGCGGAAGAGCGCAAGCGCTTTGTGGAGGCTTGCGAGCGTGACAACAAAGAAAAAATTTCTCTGCGCAACGAAATTGAGAAACTCAAAAAAGAGAATGCAGCAGAAGAGGCGCGCTCACACAGAGAAAGGAGCGAGCAGAATGAGGTATCAACCAAAATGACTCTCCTTCTTAAGAATAAAGAAATTGATGAGCTAACTGCTATGCTCTTTGACCAGGCGCGGCTGCAAGCTGAGGTTGATAGTTTGAAGAAAGATATCAACCTTCACCGAACAGAGAAAGCCGGGTTAATCCGCCGTTTAACTGAAGGCGAACAAAAACTTAATGACACGGAGGTCGCTCGCGCTACGCTGAAAGCTTGGCCGAATCCCTCATGAACCAGATTACCTGGTTGCGGGAGTACGGATTGTGGAGGTAATATTCACTTTTCTTTATATATGTCTGGTTTGATTGTCGCAACATATACTGATTGTATTTGTGTACAGATCACAAATGCCATCCTTAACTCTACGGAGTTGGATGAGAGAGTGGCAGGATTAATGATGGCGGCGCGCAATGACGGGCATGCCGAGGGCTATAGAGAATGTACTTTGCACGTGGCCCATGCGCTGAAGACTGAATGGGATACCATCCGTGCTGCCACGCATGGGCTAAATACTGCCACCATTTATTCTGCTGCCAAGGAAAAATATGATTAATTGCAAATTCCGATTATGGACCTTGCGGATGCCGCGCTGCAGTACGATGACTTTGTTGATTAATTAAAGGAGATCTTTCTTCAACAGAGAGGCAGGCGGGAACCAAATCCATAGAATAGGAAATTTGTAATTTTTCACGTTGTGTTAACTTGTAATGTTGCGCTGCTGCGCAAGCATTGTGGATGTGAATATAATATATTTCAGTTTTACAATGTTTGCATGGGACCAATTACTTATGTAGGATAGACAAATGAACAATTTCCTCTCATGCGTGAGCATAAGTATTAAGTTAGCTTGTGGCTCAAGAGTTTGTGTTTTTGTTTATCCAAAGGAACTGCATGCATTTGTAAATGAACATATACAAGACTGTAAGTAGTGGCAAAATATTTTATTCATACTGATAAAGCGCAAAGCTATGGTTGCCACTAAGATTACATAATAAAGTAAGCAGTCTCGTTACGCAACGCTCAGAAGTTGCTTAGAGGACTGAGATTACATATAACATCGGCGTAGTTGTTGGGCGTTCCAGGTTCAAGGAACGCTGGATCCGTCCATACGCTTCAGAGTGTACGCGCCTTTTCCCAATACTTCATTTATCACGTACGGACCTTCCTATCCGGGGCTAACTTCCCCAGTTTTTCGGCATTCGACGCTTCATTATCGCGAATAACAAAGTCACCAGGCAAAAAGAAACAAATGCGCACCCTTTTGTTGTAGTATTTTTCAAGCTGGGACTTGTATTTAGCTTCGCGAATCGCTGCATTTTCTCGATGTTCTTCCAATAAGTCTAGGTCGATGCGCCTTTGTTCTTCGTTATCTTGTTTTTCCAAAGCTAGCATTCTTGGAGATGGTAACCCAATTTCGGCAGGAATCACAGCTTCTGTGCCATACACCAGGCTAAAAGGAGTTTCTCCAGTACTAGTCTCGGGCATAGTTCGGTGTGCCCACAAGATGGTAGGTAATTCATCAACCCACCCCCGCCGTGTTGTGCCAAGGCGGGCCTTTATACCGTCGACCAGTTATTTGTTTATGCTTTCAACTTGACAATTTGCTTGTGGGTGCGTAACAGAAGTGAAAACATGCTGGATTCCCATTTCGGTCATCCATGTTTGCAGCTCTTGAGCCGTTAAATTTGGACCGTTGTCTGTAATAATGCGCATGGGCAGACCAAAACGCAAATAATATATTCCCAAATGAATTTGTGAATTACCATCGCTGTAGTAGAAGCTAAAGGTTTGGCTTCAACCCATTTGGTGAAGTAATCGACCGCAACAATGATAAACTTTACTGCACCGGGCGCATCTGGAAATGGTCCCACTAAATCAATGGCCCATTGTTGAAATGGCCAAGCTGTTGTGACGGGTACCAAAGGATTCTTTGGGCGCAACGTTTTAGGGGCATGCCTTTAGCAGGACATGCATTTGCGCAAGATCTCTACCGCGTCAACGTACATTCCGGGCCAATAACACCCTGCGCTTTTTACTTTGGCTACGACCATGCGCGGCCCAGAATGTATGCCACATAGCCCCTCATGAATCTCCCTGATCAGGTATTGCGCGTCATGTTTGTTAACACAGCGGAGTGAAGGGCCGATGTAAGAGCGTCGGTACAGAATACCGTCAATCATTTTGTAATTGAGGGCTTTGCATCGTAACTTACGTGCTTGCGCTTTATCTTCTGGTAAAGACCCATGTGACAAATACATCATTATTGGAGACATCCAAGATGGATCTCCTATTTCGACCATTGTCACTTGTCTGAGAGGGATTGATGGATTACTTAAAACCTTGATGCGAACCTCTTTTGCCAAATGCTTTAAACTAGTTGCAGCAAGTTTGCTTAAAGCGTCACATGTTTGTTTTCGCTTCGCTTGACGTGTGTGATTTTAAATTGTTGGAACTGTGCTATAAGAGCCTTGGCTTGCGCCAAGTATAGAGCCATGATATCTCCCTTTGCATCATACGTTCCAACTACTTGCTCAGCAACTAGTAATGAATCAACATGGGCTTCTAAATTTGTTGCACCCATTTTGATAGCGAGGCGCAAGCCTGCTAGGAAAGCTTCATATTCGGCCTCGTTGTTGGTGCTTTTATAATCCAACCGAATTGCATATGTGAATTCTGCTCCCTCTAGGACTCATTAATCGAAGACCTGCTCCAGCCCCATCACTGTTTGATGCGCCATCTTAAACAATGCCAGGCTCTATTGTCGATGACTGGGACTGGGTTTTGGATTGCTTGGCACTCTTCAGTTTATCGGTGGGAATTTCAGCGATGAAATCTGCCAAAACTTGGCCTTTGATAGCTGGTCTAGGTTTATAACAGATGTTATAACTCCCAATTCTATTTCCATTTCGCAAGTCGTCCAGAAACATCTGGTTTGGCCAGGACTTGGCCAGTGTGAAAATTGTTAAAACTGTAATAACATGTCCAGAAAAGTATCTTCGTAGCCTGGTGAAGCATGGAGCAATGCTAAAACTAATTTCTCCATGATTGAATACCTTGTCTCTGGATTGTTCAACATCTTGCTGATATAATAAATTGGAGACTAGACCCCTCGCGTTCTACCAACAAGACAGCACCTACTGCTACCTCAGATGCAGCAAGATATAAGACCATGGGTTCTTTTTCACAGGAGCAGTAAGTGTGGAAGTTGAACTAAACAATCTTTCATCTGCTGGAAGGCTTGATCAGCTTCCGGAGTCCATGCGAACTCTTTCCTCTTCGTACAATTGCGCAAGGTTCGAATAAATGGATAAGACTTTGCAGCGTGATTGACGAGGAAGCGGTTTAGCATAGCTAACCTTCCAGCCAAACGTTGCATCTCTTTGATGGATAGTGGGAGAGGACATTTTTTGTATTGCCTCGACCTTCTCGGGATTAACTTTGAAACCGTCTTTGGTGACGATGAAACCCAAAATTTGCCTTCCTCCATGCCGAAGGAGCATTTGCTAGGATTTAACTTTAGATTTACCTTTGCAGAGAATCAACAGTTCTTTGGATGTTGTCTAGCATAGTGTCTTCTGGATTACTCATAATGACCAAATCATCGATGTAGACTTCCACAGTTTTCCCAATGTCATCTCCAAACACTGTATCCATCAATCTTTGATAAGTAGCTCCCGCATTGCGGAGACCAAAAGGCATCTTGGTATAACAAAAAACGCCCTTCTCTGTGCGAAACATGGTTTTATCTTCATCCTCTTTTTTTATCAAGACTTGATGATAACCTTTATAACAATCTAAAAAACATTTCCAGCGAAAGAAGCTAAAGAGTCAACCTTTTTGTCAATCTCAGGAAGAGAATAACAATCTTTCGGACACGCCTTGTCTAGATCTTTAAAATCTACGCACATCCGCCATCCACCATTATGTTTCTTTAGCATGACTGGGTTTGCCACCCAGGTCTGGTATTTGACTTCGCGCAGAATACCAACATTTAATAACTCGGTGACTTGTTCATTCATTGCCTCTGTCTTTTCTGACCCGAGGCTGCGCTTTTTCTGCACAACTGGTTCTGCTGATGGAAATACATTCAGGCAATGTTCCGCAACATCGCGTGGGACACCAATCATGTCAGCAGGTGTCCAGGCGATGCTTTTGTTGTGAAACAACAGTAGTTTAAGCTTTGTGCGAATTTCAATACTGACTGCGGGCCCTAATAAGATTGTTTGCTCAGGGTACTTATTGTTGAGTACCCACGTTTCTGGTTCGTTGCTTGGCAATGTCTTGCCAGCCTTCATAACTGGTTCCTCAATTGACATGATTTCTTTCCGCGCATAAAGTATAGCTATACCATTTGGTGTCAGAAAACCACAAGCAGCATGCGGAGCGGAGGTAATCATACTAAAATCACGTTGCGCGCGGCGCCCCAATAGTACATCATGACGGGAATTTGTCGGCAGCAACATGAAGTTGACGTTACTCATTCGAGAACACTTCCCATCAGATAAGGTAACAGGAAAAAGGATTTGTCCTAGAGGAAAGACAGCCTCATTGCAGAACCCAGTTAATGGAAAATCAACTGGTTCCAAGCAGTGCCTTATCCTCAGGATCTAGTTGCTTGAAGCACTGCTCATACATGATATCCATGGAACTAGCTAGATCTATAAACATATAGTCTGTTTGGTAGTGCCAAAAGATACCGGTGATAACTATTGGCCGGTCTTCTTGAGAACCTCCTGGAACGATAGGAAAAATGACTTGCTGTTCGCGCCAAGTGTTGTTTTCAAAATGTTGAAGGCTACGCTTGCGCGATGATCACCTTGAATCATGGAAACGTGCTGTTTCATTTTCTTGTTGCTAGGCCCTTTGTTCTCGCGCGTAATCTATTTAATCTCTTTGCGCACATTCTGGAGTAGATGTGTAAGCTTCCCACTCTTTAATGCTTTCTCAATCTCCGTGCGCAGACTGATGCAGTTATCTGTTGTGTGGCCTGTGTCTCTATGATAGTCACAGAACAAATTTGGGTCTTGCCCTTTTTTTGTTTTTCATTGGTTGTGGCTGTTTAAACTCATAATTCTCAGTGCTGAGAACCTCAGCCGGCAATTTAGTCAAGGGAGTCCACTGACGTTCCCTATTCTCTTGTTTAATCGCTTTTTGAGTTGTTATCTTGTTGATTGTTTCTCGCCATCAATTGGTGAATAAGGAGAATACGAATTCTGACTTGATTCTTTCCATTTCTCTTATACTTGCGACTACCTTACTCAGGTCTTTGCAGACGATTCTGAGGTAGAGGTGGCCTGCTAGAACTTAAGTTGCACTCAGTTTGGGCGTAGACTTTAGCTGCCGCCATGAGTTTATCCCTGTTTTTTGGAAGGCCAGTTGTACCGGACAACACTTTAATCATTTCGTCGCACCTTACCGCATACTTGAACTGTGCGCATATAAGGTCTTCATGGACATCTCCAATCTCCAACACCTATTTATTGTAACATGTTATAAAATCTTCGAGGCTTTCATCGTCCCTCCGCCAGATGTTCATTACATCTGAGGAGTCGCGCACGTATCGCCGTTGCTGACTAAAGTGTGTAAGAAAATTTTCTTTTAAGTCATTCCAGAGGAAGTTTACCTGCCGGCAAATTATCAAACCAAAGGCGCGCAGCGCCAGTAAGGGTTTGTACAAATAAGTGACACCACATTGCCAATGTCCAGCACCCAAGTAACCCTGCACCGGTAAAGAGGCGCATGTGATCATCAGGATCGGTTAAACCGTTAAACTTTCCAACGTTGGATGGTAATTTCGCTCGCTCCAACGGAGCCAGTGCTATATCTCTGGTAAACTTTGATTGCTCAGCTGCTTTGGTTGGGCGATACACCAAATTGTAATCATGCTCAGCTTCTGGATTGTATACTGCACGTACTTTTGGCCTGTAACTGGCATGATCTGCAGATATGCGATTGAAAATACTTACACTATCCCCTTCGTCATAGGTTCTATCGAGCTCATCGTGTTGGGTGCCCCGTTTCTGTGAAGACCGTGGGCCCAAACGAGAGTGGACAGATGCGCGACGTTGAACGTTGTCTTCTGCCTTCTATTACCAGAATGAACAGGATCATTCCTGGTTTTAGAATACATTTCTGTTCCATCTTCAGGCATGCACGAAGGGGAACGAGCATGACTTTGAGTATTATAACTCAAAACTCGAGGTGCCGGCGAAGCACGGACCTGAGGAGCGTTAACCGGAGCTTGAAAGGCTGGAGTTCCGGTTTGTGCACATAACTGAGCATACATAGCGTTTAGAGTCGCTTGAGATTTGATTAACCACGATGGAGTCTCTCCAGGTGGTAAAATCGACGTAACATCGACCTGAGGAGCCGCCGGCGATACAGGAATACTCGCATGATTAGGATCATAATGAGCATTAGCTTCGCCGGAAGAATCCTCAACTATTTGTCCGTCGACCTGAGGTCCGACAACAATGCGTCGAATCCCAGACCGAGGACCTTGAAAAGATGATCCGTCAGCCATGATGCTGCAGATCTAAGTGAAACGAAACGAAAGGTGAGAAAGAATCGAAATCGGTGGGCGCCAATGAAGAAACCCTAGATCAACTAGACCGGAATCTAAGTAGATCTATGGAATGGGCTCTGCATAAAAGGGTTAACCCTCCGTTTGGTTTCACGATGGATGGTGAATATACAGTACTTCTGCTGAACCTGCAAAACAGAACACCGTTAGCTCGCCACGGAGAGAAGGGGGGTTCTCTCCTGACCACCCTCCGGCGTGAGAACAAGTACAGGTAGTCGGAAGTAAGTATTGTAAGAGAGGGAGTAGTTAAGAATGAATACCTTTCCTTGAACTCCAAGTTACTTATTTATAGCCGGTGTTTGGCGCCAAAAAGAGAGATTGTTAACTTTAACGGAATCTTTTGCTACTCCGTTAACGTTGTTGTGGGCAATCCGTTAGTGCACACGGATCGTGAGCTCATTAGCGGTTAGAGAGGTGCCACGTGTCAACATGAGATCACTACATCTTATAAATGTGAGCATGTCATCACCGTGATCTTCCTCAGCCGTCCAGATGCTGCCATGTGGCAATTGGTTATAACCGAAAAGATGCTTGCACGATTGGGTGTTAATGGCTTCTAGAAGGTTTCACAGCTGTTACCCATCTACTATTCGTCATGTGTACATTCTGTTACAACAGAAAAGATTCCCTTTGCTTCTGCACCAAGTCAAGGATTTTGGTAAGGGAAAGTTTCTCAGGACTTACTGTTTCCTTGCGCGAGAAGCGCAAGTTAGTTAACCAATCTTCCTTCTTCTCCTTGCTGCTTAGCGCAAGTTTGGTGGATGCTTGCTTTGATATAAATATCTGCGCAAGGTTTGTGCATGAAGCATTATCCAACGAGAATGTTAGGTTAACTTTGAACCTTGCGCAAGCCCGCGCAAGGTAGTTAAATGAAGCATTATCAAACGAGAATGTTCAAGGTTAACTTTGAACCTTGCGCGAGCCCGCCAAGGTAGTTAAATGAAGCATTATCAAACGAGAATGTTCAAGGTTAACTTTGAACCTTGCGGAGCTCGCGCAAGGTAGTTAAATGAAGCTTTTATCCAAAGAGAGTGTTCAAGGTTAACTTTGAACATTGCGCGAGCCCGCGCAAGGTAGTTAAATGACGCTTTCCTTTCTTGGATATTTGGCGCAGAGTTCTAATAAATCTTATTTTGGCAAAGAAGTCTGCGCGCAGTTTTCTTAGAAGTTATTAATGGGTATGGTTTCCTTGATTGGCCCAAGGTTTCTGGGACCATACCCCTTCAATTATAGATATCTATACTATAATACTAGTAACCGAACCTCAAACACTAACAAATTCATGGATTGTTGTTAAGAGCTACGGTTTTGATATCTTCGATTGAAACATCTCACGTTTAGTCTTCCAATAGGCAAACTTGTGCCTATAAAGAAAACATAATCATGGTGTCCAAATTGAGTGTTTGTCAAGATAACCTTTTATGTATTTTCTTACTAAAACTAAGCATCTGCATACTCATTTCTAGTCCAAAATCTGTCGAACTCATAGGCCTCGTTTATCCTTGTAGGATAACTAGGCGATCTCAACACCTTCAACTCATCAACTCACTTTCCTAGAATTTCTACGCAAATCATGAGTATACTCAAATCCTCTTTTACGCTTTAAACATTTTTGGGGTGTAACATGTATGACTTAATCAAATACACTTATGCACACAATCAAACTATGCAATCACTCAATCCATCAAACATATTATTTGTTATGCTTAGGTTATTCATGCTAGATACTCAAACACTCATACATGCAAACTATTTGTCCTTAACTTTGCACAAGCCTACCTTATACATGTATAGCGCTATAGGAGTAGCACACCGCCCTTAGGAAGGGTCATTGTTAAGTATTCAATCATTAACGATCTTGTTCATTGCGATGACAAGATTACGCTCGTGGAAACTTTGGTTTGACAATTAAGTTATGCATGCTAGTATGTAATTCAACTTAGTATACAAAATGCCATGTTGGATTTGAGACAAACTTTTATACGTATGCTATGTCACACCCCGACCGATGGCGGAATCATCAGGGCAGACGTAAGTAAATTGCTCGAGACATCATAACACTATTGTGACAATATTTAATTCAAAACCATTTATTTCATAAAGAAGCATTTTTTTAGTACATTACAAGAAATCATAATACAACAATTGGAAAGTTTAAAGTACAAAAAAAATCAACAATACTAAAACATCAAAATCTAGTAATTCTAGATGCGTTTCTAAGTCGTCCGTATTAGATTTCATCAATATCAACATCATCAAACTGCAACATGTTTAAAAGTATAGTTCAACACAAAAGCATTGGCGAGTACACAAGTTTATTATAGCATAAGTATGTAAAAAGTGACCAAACGAATCCGCATGGCAAAAATAGTTAACTAGATTAATGTATCATGGCATGCAATTTTATAAGTCAACCATCTGATTACCGCATGAATTAAAGACTTAACATGACCTCAAGAATAAGGGCAGTGCGTTACTCCTATAGCACTATACATGTTAAAGGGAGGTTCGTACGAAGTTAATGACAAGTGAATCACATAAGAATGTTCCAAGTATACAAAGCAAGTATCACGTATTTTAAGCATGCATGAATGAATTGTTTGTGTTTGCATAAAGTATAACTGTGAATGTGTAATTTGATAGGTTAAGCATATTGCACCCAAAAGTGTAAAGCGTAAAAAGGGCGTTCGAGTGTACTCACGGTTTTGCAAAGCTTCCTTTGGAAATCCCGTGAAGAGTTGGAGAGTTGGAGGACGGAACACCGAGGTCACCCTACATGGGGTAAACGAAGGTGTGTGAGTATTCGGATTCGGAACCTAAAGTACAAAAGTATGTATACACAAAGTAATTATCTGGTCTTTAACACCCGTTTTTGACACTATAAATCTCGTATAGGTTGATATGATTTCATGGGTCAAGTTACCCATTAGAATCGTAACGAGATGTTCAAGACTTAGATAATAAACCTATTGCCATGACAAGTAACCGTATCCGATTATCATCAAGGGTTCGGTTAAATATATGTTTATATAGTTTACATAAGTTAAGTCTATCAAGAGTATTCATAGATTGTCATGTAAGTCAAGCATGGAGGATTAACCTCATTGTATGAATCACCAATACACAAATCGTCACAAGGATGATTCGGATGGTCATGAATGAAAAGGAAATGTACAACTAATTACCATATCAAGGAGCCAAAAACTTTAACCCATGTGAGCCATTCCCGACATGGAAAGAATTAACTAAGTGTCGGAGACTAGACGGGGTTAAGTTACTTTAAGTCTAGCGAACTACTTGAGATAGCAATGTAAAACATCAAGTGAGGTGGTGGAACGAAGTTAGGATAGCCAAGGCCTCCAAGTATTCACACCTATACCAAAACACAAGTCTTGCCATAAGAATTATAGGCAAGCTCGGATGGTTTCATCACTTGTGGGTTGTATGAACCCTAGTAAAACGGAAAGTTTAGAGATGTTTGCACCTCTTAAACTCATAAGAATCTTCTCCTAGCAAGTCTTATAACCTTAGATAGGCTTAAGAACAAGTAGGCACAAGATTGAATAAAGAAAAAACATAGTTTATAAAGGTTTATCAAAATTTTCTTCCAAAACAGAAAGTTTGGACCTCAAAATGGTGATATCCACCTTGGTTTACCATGGTAAACCTGTGGAAACAATCCTATAGGTGTCCCAAGCTTTGTAGAGGAAGATTTGGTGAAAAAAATGTAACAACCTGACTTTTTGGTTGTTATCCCTTATCGTCATTTCAACTTTTAACCGTTTTGTAATCCAAGATTCGATATAAAAAATGGATTTTGTTATACTAAATACATCATCACACAGCATCATTGTTGCACACTTAAACGCTTATTACTCTCAACGCTAACGCAACACGAATCACAGTTAACTATGTTACTTTAAGTGCCAAGTGTGTTTGTTTGTTCGGTACTCGCTCACGCCTTCGACCTCGCTTATCACACTAATCGCAAACGCAGTTACTTATGTGGGTTATATTACGCTATGTGTTCATATGTTTATGATTATGCTTGCTTAAACGCTCGCTCGCTCACGCAACTCGCTCTATCGCATTATTGGGTAATGCAACGCTTAACACTGCACTAAAACACTTAACACAACTAACTAATATAAAAGAAAACATCAAACGAACAGCCAATGCGTGAATTGGAAACAATTCGCACGAAACTGGTCAGCTCGTACGAATTGCCTCCAATTCACCTCTCCCCCCCCCCCTCTCCTATAAGTACCACACTCCCTCACACGCATTCCTCTTGCTGCAACTCGCACAAAAACGCCCTCTACTCTTCTCCTTTGTTTTCCCAAGTAAGAAACAACTATTTTCATACGAATCACAATGATTTCCACTACGATTTTACACCAGTTTATCTCCGATTTCATCTACACTTATCTGTTTACGAAAATCTTCATTTTTTCATAAAACCTTCTGTTTTTCCCTCGGAATAACGCTTAAACAATGTATTTGAGTTAGCCTTAGCTTCTCAAGTTAGGAAACTAAATGTTTTCCAGCTCACCAAGTGTTGATCCAAAGAAAATTGTTTTAAAACTCGATTTCTACACTAAAACGGACTAAAACAACATATGTTCATTCACTAGATAGTGGGACTTGAAATCACGTCTGTTCCAAGCGAAAACTCAGTTCCGGATTCATGAAGACGCTAAACAGTCAACTCGTGTGAATCAGACTGGCTCGTATGAATTGACCAATTCGTATGAACCAGCCCTAATTCCCACAAGTGACTAAGCTCGCTCTAAAGACCTCCCCAGCTTTTGGTTTGCTCGGTAGCTTAAGGTTGGAAGGATGGACACTCGATTTCCCGAAGAAATGATGCGAAAACACTCGATTTTGGATACGAAACGGCTCAATTCGTACAAAACTCAATTCGTACGAATTGAGAAATTTGTACGAATTGACCAATTCATACGAACTGGTGCAACTCGTACGAATTGACATGTTTTCCCCACACTGACACTTCGTTTCGACCGATTCAGCACTGTGAAAGACTTATGCACTTCTGTTCCAGCTTGCAGGCTGACCCGGCACTCCCCTTGCTACCCTCCGCTCGTACTTAACCGATTACGCACCCACTGTGAGTATATTTGGCTCCTTTTGCTTTAATGCACTTTTGGGTGTTACAGACGTTCCCTATCAAACGATCATAACACACAACTCTAAAAATCTTTCAAAACGCAAACCCACTATCGCATGACTATACGTGAATGCTGAACAGCTATGTGTTAATTGTATGCCTTGAGATTTGCTGACCACCCTTAACATGATAGCTACTATAGGTTGACCCGCCACCCCTTAGTTCGGGGGTTGTTAAGGCTCGCTCTCGCTTTACTTTACTTGTCTCACTTGTGATTGTGTTAGTTAGTCTATTTCGGTATAGGTAACATATATGTTCACATGATTACGTTAGCGCATGCTGGCTTCGTTAAACGCTTATCTACTATTATTATGCAAAACATGTGTACTTACCTTTACATGTTTGTATTGACTTTTATTTAATGTATGTAACAGGTTGATGGATTATATGTTGCAAAAAGGATTAGGCTCCTAGATACACGCCTAATTTAGTTGCCAAAAATTTTGTTATGTTTATTTTCATTGCTTGAGACAATATTGTAATTCGTATCAGATAAGTTGTTTGAATGTTGGTTTAAATTGTATGGGAAATTGAACTAAATTAATATTCGTCACAATTTAGCCGTTATGGATCTCTCGAGCAATCTTGTCGCTTAGTCCCACATCCCGATGATTCCGCCATCGGTTGGGGTGTGATAGAAAAGATGAAGAAAAGTGAGTTTGAGCTTACTTTTGTACTTAGAATGTTTCTGCCTTGAACTTGAATTCCTAGAGATTTGAGAGTGTTTTGGAGGTATAGATGAGTTTGGAAAGTGGATATAGGTGTGGAGGCTTGCTTTTATAATGGTGAAGTAGGGTTTTGTGTTTAGTGGAGGTTTGAAGATGATTGGGTGAGTTTGGAGGTGAAAAAATGACCAATCTGCTGAAAGGAAACAACTTTCTGCAAATAGGGGACCTAGATGTTACGCGTAGGTGTAGAGGAAGGGCGTCGCGCGACGCGGCGCCTCTTTTATCCGGCATAAGTTTGATATTTCAATTTTGGCCCCTGAACTTGCAAAATGTTATCATTTCATGCATAAACTTTGGTATCTAACATGTTTCTAAGTATATAGAATGTATGCAAGTACAATTTGAGTATGGTGAAGTATCTACGAGTAATTGCACGTATAATAAGTGTCGATTTATGTATAAATTATTAAAATGTAAGTATAACAATCATGTATAAAGTATAAATTTCATTACGATCAAAGTCTCATATTACAAAGTGGGGAATGAAATGCGAATAAGATACGAATACAAGTTTCCATAAATAGAAATACGATTACACTTTCTAAATAAGGAAAGTACAAAATACGAAGCGTTACATGTAATCAAACTTGTATACTCGCCAACTTTTGTTGATTGTAGTTTAATACATGTTGCAGAAAATTGATGATGGCACATGAGAAACTACTTAGGGTGAATTAGAAACGCGTTTATTAATTTATGTTTGTGTACTTTGTCGTTGATTTTGTTATGAACAAGTCGTTGTAATTTCCTTTCCAATGTTGTACTCTTGATTATAAATGAAATGAAATTTGATTAAATAAACTATTGCCACAATTAGTCGTTATGAAGTCTCGAGCAATCTTGTTTTCGTCTCACTCCGATGTTTCCGCCATCAGTTGGGTGTGACAAGCGAATCCCCAATGGCTACAAGGTGGAATTCCATCCCGCCCATTGTTTGGTTGTCGATCCACCCATGGCGCCTATGGGCAGGAGGTATGCACATCGTTAATGGGCGATGTGGCACCCCCTCGCTATTACACAATGAACATCTAATATGAAATTAATTATTAGTTTTTTAAATAAATAAACTTATACTTCTTACTTAAAGGTTTCACCAAGTTTGAAACTATGTTCTTTAAATATTAAAAAAAAATAATGATTATAAATTTTTTTATTAGCGATTTCTAAAAGTTTTCAAATATTTAATTTGGTTAGATGGTAAAAGTACAATATGTTAAATAATAGAAAACCAAATGGTATTAAAAAAATCAAAACCAATACCCAGTTAAAAGAAATAATGTTTTAAAAATTAACGTGGAAAAATTTTATAATTGAGACGTTAAACTCATTTTTTAAATAAATATTTTTTAAGATCATAAGGACGCTGCCATATGTATCCTTCGATATTTTAAGTCCACTTGAAGCCAAGGAATTCTTTTGTTGATGACAAGCAACATGGATCTCGTTGCTTATTGTGGTGGTGCAAACTGGTTAGGATGTTCTTTCACTAGACGGTCTCGGTCTCAACCAGTTATTTGCTCCTTTTAGAATGATCCCCAATTTCGTGGAGAACAAAGAAACAATTGGTGGTTTCAAGATTTTCAGTTATACTATTCCATGGCTTCTAATGTTAGCGAGATTATTTGGATGGGGTGGTTACTAAAGGAGCTACAAGCTTCTCCCACCGGCCCGACTCCTATATTTTGCAAGGACTTAGCCGCCCGACGCAATGTTAACAGCCCGGTTTTTCATGAACCAATAAAGTATATTGAGATAAATTGCTATCTTGTAAGAGAATGTGTTTGATCGAAAGAAATATTGCCTATTACCTCTACACATTGACACAAAGAAGCAAATTGATTTTTTTTACCAAAGCTTTGGGAGCATAATATCTTCATTCACTATTCATTACTTAATAAATTGGGCATTCGTGACCTTCAAGTGCCAACTTAAGGTGGAGTAAAAGATTTTGTTTCATTTGTTTCCTTTTTTTCTTTAATTCCTTCTGTATTTATTTGACTCCTTTAATTATAACAACTTTTGAATCACATATGTTTATAATTTTCATTAAACCTTGTTTTTCTAACGTTTTCTTTATTCATCCATTTTAAAATAAAGGGTAAATTAGAAAAAATCGTTCTTTATGTTTATATCGAATTTCAAAGACTGTCATATTCCTTCAAAATTGATGGAATTTGTACTTTAGGTTTTCAAATATTCCACATTACGTTCTTTGGTTGTAACTTAATTATTTTTTTGTCGTTAAGTTAAATCACATGCAAGGACATGAGGGTAGTTTAGACTTTTCCATACCCTCTACATTCCACACACACGTATATATATTTACAACTAGGCTATCACCCGGGAACATCCCGAGCTAGGAAAATTTAATTTTCAATAATCAGAAGTACATAAACAACATTTTGAACCTCTTAGTATCTTCTTTCCCTTCCAACCATAAATTTTTTTGTTCGTTTTCATAAGTATCCCAACTTTGCCTCCATATGTATAGAATTTTTCATGTAAAGCTAATTTCTTTTTAATTGATAATGAGATCTCAATATAAGAATTGTTTTTTAAACCCATACGTAATGTTTTATTGTTTTTTAATTTGTATTCGAATATGTTAAAATTAAAAGACATGTTTCAAACGTTATTTGCCGTAAAATAACATTTTTTTCCTTGGGGCGCCTCCCTCCTTTTCTTTACATGTGGGTGGACCCCTATGCGATACCGTACCGGTTAAGTCAAACCACTTATGAAGAAATGAGTTGAGCCAAACCACTTTTTTACCATAATCCCGAAGAAATAAAGGAACTTCTGTTTTTACCTTTTTTTAACCGAAACCCGATTACCAAACCTGACCCAACGCTACTTAAACCATGTAAGAAGAACCGACCCCAATTATTATTAATACCTGAACCCGAATACTCATATTCAGTTTGGTAATCAAATCTTTTCTGAAAAGAAAGAACCCAAGGAACCTCGACCAATTATTAATTCCCTAACCTGCATACCCATCTCCATTTGGGTAATCAAATCGTGTTGCTTTGATTCAAGTTTACCTAATAACCAAAGACCATTAAAAATTCAATAAACCTAAATAAAGTAACATTGTAGATAAATAAAGTAACATAGTAGATAAACATGATACTTATTTTTTGTTAGTTTATCTATAATCTCTTGATATATTGTATAGTACGTTTGTTAGTTTTCTTATTCATAGGATAGGTGTTGTTAATATATTCCATGAACCCTATAGTTCTTCAACATTAATTAATAGATCATCGCCTTTACAGAAACAAAAAAACCAACATTGGCCCCTACATATAAGGGTACTCGTGGTCCAATTGTAACAGTAAGTCAAACCGTTGGAACAGTTTTTTATCATTGAAAACTGAAATTGAAGCATTCAACACTAAATCGTCGCGTTCAAAATTAAAACCAAACCAAAAAAAACCATTACTAATGGTTTAAAGGTTTGAATCAGGGTTGATTTCACGGTTTGACATCTCCGGCCACATTTTTAGTTTACAAGCATGATGCCCTCATTATATATCCAGTCTCTTGATGTCACACCCCGACTCGCAGCGGAAGAAAAATTCAGGGTGCGGAAGACACATGGCAATTCCCCATAATTTAAAAACATGATATCACATCAAGAGGGAACCTCGGTTACAACATACATAAAATATAACAAACCACAAGTTCAAGTACGGTACTACAAGCCACTACAGCTCTTATTCTGCTGCAGTTTACTACCTAAGCCATCCACACGCACATTTCTTATTCCTGCTTAGCTTTACCTGAAATGCATGTTAGTTTTAAAAAGGGTCAGCTAACGCTGATGGTGAGTTCCTCTGATTAAGTTGTTGTGGAACAATATGTGTAGTTTAGTTGCACTGGTCATAGTCACAGATGGAATTACACGAGAACACAAGTGAAACCTTGACCATCATAACCGCTCCGTGTCATACAGACACATCATTGCACCGGGTCTGTCACCACCGACACTTCCCACCAACTGCATCACATGCAGTTCAATGTTCCCCTACAGTTATGCCTAACCACATAACCAGGTTAGGACGCGTGCAGTGCCTGGTTGCCTAACACACCGACACAGCCTGGCGAGACTGGGTTTATCAGACCAATAGTACTATCCACTGTCCACAGTTTACGCTAATCACTTGTAGAGGGGAGGTAGTTCGTGTGTTAGATAATTCACATCCTCACAAGTTGGTGCAATTAACACAGTTTGTAACATGCAAATCACCCCAAAACAGTAAAACAGTTTAAAAGTGAGGAAGTGAAAACTCACTCACAAGTTGGTGTAATTAACATAGTTTGTAACATGCAAGTCCCCAGAAAATAGTAAAACAATTCAAAAGTGGGGAAGTGAAAACTAACAGTGCGAGTAGTAGTCTCAACAAAAGAGTGATCAAGCAACTGGATCAACTTTAATAGCAAGCATTCAAGTATGGACTCAAATTAGTATCTAGGTTGGTAATGGTTATAACTTGGATTCGGTCAGGAGTTTTCACCCCGGATTGAGTCTATAGGACATTGGCACGGTGATGGAGGTCAGCATAGTATTAGTTTTCAGTTTGGCTTCCAGACACCGTTTCGCGTGCCAGCCAAAGTCGGTTGTTTAACATGTTCAGATAATGGTATGGGAATACCAGTAGTGAAAATACGTTGTTATTTAAGAATGATTAACTTTTCATTAAGGGAGTTTGGGTGTTTGGGGAGTCTAGGTTGCCGAATTTTAAGTTTTCATGCCCGCCGTCGGAGACTCTCCCGAACTGGCCTAGGACACACCCCTAGTGTCCAATCCGCCCTAGAATCTCCCGGAATACTTCCAATGTTCCAATTATAGTACTAGTCGGGTTTGGTTAGTTCCCGATTCTGGCAGGTTCGTTATACGGTAAACTGCCGAAATTATTTAAAATGACCCGTTTTTACTTCCATAAATTCCCGTTTAATCCATGATTTGAATAAAAACCTGTAAATTTTTTTACAATTTAGTAAAATTCTGTAGATTATGGGAAAAATAATTTGGGAAATATTTAGTCATTTTAGTTATTTAAATAAATTCTTCGAAAACAGTATTTAACCAAACAATTATCATTAACCATCATCCATGGTCGAAAAATTCCCAACAAATTCCAAAAACTCCTTTACATGTCCAGGAACTTCTCATAAAAATTTGAGATTTTTCCGATTTCGTTTTGGTGCGTTTCCGGCTACCAAAAACTCCCGAAAACACGGATTTTAAATCCGAATAAAATCTCAATCAATAGACTCCCAAATTTCCCAAAACTTTCCTTATATGTTTCTTAGTGTTCAGGTAAGTTTTGGTGATTTATTGACTCTGTTTGGTATTTTTTTCTGGAATTGTTTTGATAAAACAGTCAAACATTCACCATATATCGTAGAAAATTCCAAAAATTAAAATTAACGTTGACATTCCTATCAACACTATACATCACCACACCAAATTTCAGCTCAATCCAAGCATCACAAAACAAGTTATAAGCAAAACAAGTTTCCGCCTATCCTAAATTCGGTTTTTGGATGTTATACCTAGCGCATGCTTCGTTTCCAAGCGTTCCTTGTGAGTCCAGAAGTGTGTGGGTGCTATATTCAGTACCTACACATCAAGTACAATCCAAATATGCCATAGTTCATGTCAATCAAGCTTTGTTTCATTATTTTTCGGTTAATCGAATTGTTATGCGATTTTGGTCGATTAGGGTGTCAAAACCCAAACTTTGTGATCTTGGCTACCATATAACACTAGGGAATTCACAGGGTGTTCTTGTTCAGCCAATAAACTTGTTTAAACCCTCCAAAAACATGGATTAAAAAGGGTTTTTGTATACTAGATCATGTTTACTCAAGAAAACCTTATCAAAACCACTTGGAACATGGAGTATACCTTGAATTTGATTGAGTTTTGAAGGTAATCAGCTGATATGAAGAAGAAGATGACCATATTTTTGTGAATTCAATTGATAAAAAATAATAATAATATAAAAGGGGGTGGCGATTTAGGGGTGGGGTGCCCCACCCCTACTATGTTTTGCGAAACGGGCTTCGTTTTTCGCTTTTTTTGTGTCAAAAGACTCGGTTTTAAAAATTATGCATAACCGTCTTGAAATCCGAGCCCAGTTACGTTTTAATCATAAAAGCCTCGTATTAGGGTAGTTTAAGGGTTTTTAAGCTTGATTGACTGTTCCTTCATATTTGGTTTGTCTTTCGTCGCTCTTAAAACAAAGCGTTTCCCTAACCGGGAACCGCCTCGTTTTGCGTGCCCGAGCTCCGATTTGCTTCTAACCTTATGTCATAGTCTATGGCACATAATCAAGATGTTTCATGAACTCGGAATCATAAGGGCCCTACTGTTGGCCTAATAATCATGATCGAATGTTCAATGCACTTGTTAAACGTCAAGTCTCCGTTTAACACGTTGTTATCGGCTAAGGACACCAACCTCACATCGTTGGTCCTTAATAGTGTCATATTAACCATGACGTGATCTCGGATTCCTCCGACACATAACAAATATCGTTTAGCATAGCACACAAGTCATGCAAGTTTGCAAAGTTTACATGCAATTATTGTTTTATCTTGCTTTAAGTTTAGGACCCATTAAGGTGTACCTGGTTTCGTTATGGATATCACAGTCTCCCCTGGTTAAGAAATTTCGTCCCCGAAATTTACTTCGTCAAGCTAGGGAAGAGGTGAGGGCATTTTCTACGGAATTCATCCTTCGGTTCCAAGTATATTCAGGTCCTTGTTTAGAGTTCCACCGGACTTTAGCCAGTGAAATATTGTTGTGCCTTAATTGTTTAACCCGTCCATCAACTATTTCTATCGGTTCCTCCATGAAGTGGAGCTTATCATCAACGTGTATGTCTTCCAATGGTATCTTGGTGGCCTCGCCCGAAAGGCACTTCTTTAAGTTCGAAATGTGGAAGACATTGTGAATGGCATTAAGCTCGGTTGGTAGCTTCAACCGATATGCTACGGGACCTACTTTTGCTAGGATCTTGTAGGGTCCAATGTATCATGGGGCTAACTTTCCGGACTTTCCAAATCTGATAACGCCTTTCCATGGCGATACTTTTAACAATACCCGTTCCCCCACTTCGAACGATAACGGTTTTCGGCGCACATCAGCCCAACTCTTCTGCCGATCCTGAGCAGCTTTCAATCTGTTCTGAATCTGATGGACCTTATCAGTCGTTTCCTGTACTAGCTCGGATCCTGTCAGTTGGGTGTCACCCACTTTGACCCAACAAAGTGGTGATCGACACTTTCGACCATAAAGTGCCTCATACGGGACTGCCTGGATACTACCGTGGTAAATATTATTATATGAAAATTCCACTACTGGGAGATGCTTGTCCCAGCTTCCTTCGAAGTCTAGGACACAAGCACGAAGCAAGTCCTCTTTAGTGTCTGGATCGTGCATTCCGATTGGCCGTCGGTTTGGGGATGGTAAACAGTGCTCAAATCAATTCGCGTCCCAAAGCTTCTTGTAACTTTTGCCAATACCGCGAGGTAAAATGGCTGTCTCGGTCGGAAATAATAGCCATCAGGACACCATGTCTAGCTACTATCTCGTTAGTGTAGATCTCGGCCAACTGATCGGTCTTATAAGTGGTATGGATCGGAAGAAGATGTGAGGATTTGGTCAATCGGTCAACGATTACCCAAATCGCGTCATGCCCACGAGGCGTCCTTGGGAGATGGGTCATGAAATCCATCGTGATTTGTTCCCATTTCAACTGAGGTATCTCGGGTTGTTGTAACATTCCCGCGGGCTTCTGATATTCTGCCTTGACTCGAGCACAAGTCAAGCATTGGCTCACATATTCGGCTACGTCCCTTTTCATCCCGGCCAACAATAAAATTCTTTAAGATCGTGGTACATCTTATTTATACCGGGGTGAATCGAATACTTTGATTTATGAGCCTCGTCCATGATCAATTGTCTCAGCTCCGAGCTTACAGGAATCCACACTCGATTTTGAAATACAACCCCTCGTCCGTTTTCTTCACAAAGCTTTTCTCATTCTCGTGCAATCCTTCACCGGGTAACTGGCTTTCCTCCAAGGCTTGCATTTGCGCGTTCCGGATTTGCTCTATCAGGCTCGTCTGCACAATCATTCCCAAGGCTCTCACTCGGAGGGGTTTAATTCGATCCTTCCTACTTAGCGCATCCGCTATCACATTTGCTTTCCTCGGGTGGTACTTTATTTCGCAGTCGTAATCATTTAACAACTCCACCCATCTGCGCTACCTCATGTTTAGGTCCTTTTGGTCGAAAATATGTTGGAGGCTTTTGTGATCCGTATATATAGTACACTTTGTACCATATAAGTAATGTCTCCATATCTTTAGTGCGAACATAACGGCACCTAGTTCCAAGTCATGCTCGTGTGGTTCTTTTCATGCACCTTCAGTTGTTTAGAAGCGTACGCAATAACTTTATTCCTTTGCATAAGGACACATCCAAGCCCTTGTCGTGATGCGTCACAATATACGACAAAGTTATCGTTGCCTTCGGGTAACGTTAGAATTGGGGCCTCACATAACTTTCGTTTCAACAGCTGGAATGATGTTTCTTGCTCCTCACCCCATTCATACTTCCTGCTCTTCTGCGTCAATACTGTTAGCGATTGGGCGATATTAGAGAAATTCTCGATGAAGCGACGATAATACCCTGCCAGTCCCAAGAATTGTTTCTTTCGGATATTTTGGTGCCGGCCAATTCTTGATTGCTTCTATCTTGCTTGGATCCACGTGAATTCCGTCCTGATCCACCACATGTCCTAAAAATGCACAGCTTGCAACCAAAAGTCGCACTTAGACAACTTAGTGTACAGTTGCTCTGTTCGTAGTATCTCCAAGATAGCACGTAAATAATACTCATGCTCGTCCTTGCTCTTGGAATAGATCAGAATATCGTCGATAAAGACGATGACGAACTTGTCGAGGTATGGTTTACACACCCTGTTCATGAGGTTCATGAACATAGGCGGTGTGTTGGTTAACCCAAAGGGCATGACTAGGAACTCATAGTGCCCATAATGAGTTCGAAAACGCCCTCTTAGGAATATCATCCTCTTGGACCTTCACTTGATGGTAACCTGACCAAAGATCTATCTTAGAAAAATACCGGGCTCCTTGTAGCTGAAAAAAAAGATCATCGATCCTTGGAAGAGGGTAACGATTCTTGATAGTGACCTTGTTCAATTCCCTGTAGTCGATGCACATTCGGAAGTTACCGTCCTTCTTCTTCACAAACAAAAATGGGGCTCCCCAGGGGGAATAACTAGGACGGATGAAACCACGATTAAGTAACTCCTGTAGTTGCGTCGATAGTTCTTGCAACTAGGACGCTGCAAGACAATAGGGGGCTTTAGCAATGGGTGTCGTTCCCGGTATTAGGTCGATGCGAAACTCGACTTGCCGATTAGGCGGCAATCCAGACAATTCCTCCGGGGATACATCAGGGTATTCATATACTACCGGATGTCTTCAATACGCTTCTCGGCCGGTTCCTCCGTCGTGACGCTGGCTAAAAACACGTCACATCCCTGTCGTATATACTTCAATGCCTTGAGGTGAGATATGAGGTTCAGCATGGTACCTAACTTCTCTCTCTGTACCATGATTGCATTCGTCGGGGATAAAGGAATCTTCACAACCTTTTGTTCACACAACACTTTCGCACGATGGCTGGAGAGCCAGTCCATTCCTACGACGATGTCAAAACTACCCAATTCTACGGGTAAAAGATCGATAGTAAATTGGTGACCGTTAAGGGTTATAGGTCAGTTACAAATGAGTTGGTGACTAATAATCAGTTTTCCGTTAGCAAGTTCGACGGAATAGGGTTGTTTAAGTCCATAGCGGGCATATTCAATAGTGGCAAAAACACAATCGAAACATAACTTCTATCTGCTCCCGTATCAAATAACACTGAAGCAAATTGATCGGAAACAAGGAGCGTACCTGAACCACATTGGGATCCTGGCGTGCGTCACCAGACCCCATGACAAAGGTACGACCTTGGGCTGCATTCGAGGTAGATGCTTGGTTCTGCGTCTTCCTTCCAACTGTCTGGTGAACTAACTTTAGGCAACTATTCTGAAAATGCTCCGTACTGCCACATCCAAAGCATGTACGGGGGTAGGTAACCTGTTGGGTTGATTGTTGGGGTCGCTGCTGAAGAGGTTGAGGCCTAGGGGGTTGGAAACGGGTTGGTTTGGGATTTGGTTCCAGGGACATCTTACAGTTCCTGGCAAAATGCCCATCTTTATGACACTTCCAACATATCAATCCTTGACATATACCCGAGTGGTGGAGAGTGCACTTGTTGCACTTTGGGGCCTTTCCCTTTAGTTATCAATGTTACCCGTCGGGGTAGTCATGGCGTAGCTCTGGCTGGTAGCTCTCCCCCTCTTCGATACTGCTGCCCTTGCGTGACTACTCTCCGGGGCTTCTCGCTTGTTCGCGGCCTGCTCTCCAGGCATCATCAAAATCTTGCGTCTAACCATGTCGTACGTAACAGTACCTGACCTGGCGACCACTCCGTGCATGGTCAGGTGTTCCACCGAGTTAATGATACTCCTCACTTCTGGGTCCAGTCCCCAGATATACCTTTCGATCCTCTTGGGCCCGGTCGGACCAAGTCTGGCAATATGCGTGCCAGTTCATTGAAGCGGTTTGTGTAACCTGCATGGTAGGCACCTTGCATCTGCATGTTCCAAAACTCATGTTCGAGCTTCTGAATCTCATGGGCTGGGCAGAACCTTTCCCTCATCAGTATCTTAAGATCATCCCAAGTCATAGCGTTAATCGCGTCCTATCCGAGATTGAACAATAGTGTTCCACCAGTTTAAGGCGTGGTCCATAAAGGTAAAAGTTGTATACTTGACTGCGCAATCACCGGGACAATTACTTATATTAAGTACCATTCCGACTTCTCGATCCATTATACAAACCCATTTGGTCCTTCAGTTCCATTGAATCCCATCGGTTTGCACTCCATGAAATGCTTATATGTGCAAACCGGCCTACCATTATTTTGATTATCGTTTTGACCTACCGGTCCGGGTTGCGGGTTAGCATTGATACCAGCGCTAACCTGCGCCACAATCATGGGGATAACTGCCTGAAGTTGCTGCGCTATCATTTGCGCAATTTCTGCCTCAGTCATATGTGGTGCGCGTTTCGGGGCCATTCTATTATAAACAATAGATATGTATGGATTAATGTCACATAGTCAATTGTCACACATCACCCCATTTCATTACACACATAAGTTCACAACATGTATAACCACAAGCGTCATTATATATAATAATAATATATGTCATCATACAACTGTCAAAATTTGCACATAGACTTAACCCATAAGGGCCAGTGCTTAAATGTGTTGTCAAAACATGTCACCGAAGTGACATACATACTCGATGCAACAAAAGTACTAACTATGAAAACATGGAAACACTACGACTACATCACCACCTCGACATGGACATAACCCAGTGCTTGGTAGGATGGGCAAAAGATACATCATATATGTCTATACTATAAAAAAAACCATACTTAGAACGCCACAACCAACACGTCAAACCTACAAAACCTGCCACCAGGCCTATGATAGTACCGATGCATCCATACAACATCGCCCGAAAATGATCATGGTGCTGATGAACATACCCCATACCCTGAATGATCGCCTGCTGTAAGACGATCAAGTAATCTCCCATCGCTCTCCTATGCTGCTCGTCCTCATCCCGCGCCATCCGTAGCAAGGAGATCTGCTCGAACAACCCCATCAAACTGCTCTCGATAATGGGAGCAGGTGCCTCCTGAGAAAGAACTGGTATGCCCCAGACAGGGGGTGTAGACTCTCTAACCGGCGAGAAGGGCCACCTCGCTCGTAAGTGTGAAAAGGAGAAAGGTCCTCTCTAGGTGGTGTAAGGAAACGGGCAGTAAAGTGTGCGGGGTCCCTATAGGTACCGGTCTCGGACGGATAGGAGAAACTGGTGGTGTGAACACAGGTACAGGTGTAAGTACCCTCCGACGAGCCGTCTGTCGAAGGCCAAAGGTGGGTATCTCATGGGAGCTAGGTGAAGATGGTAAATAAGCACTCGGGGTGGAAGGAGTATAAGGATCAGGAGGAGTCTATGGTGAAGGTAAGCGGGGTGCAACCGGCTCCCACTCCCAATGCTCCATAGCAGGAGTAGGGCACTGGGGATCGGTCCCTAACTGGATAGCAATGCCTGGGGTACGACTATGCTCTGAGGAGCTAGTCAAATGGTAAGATGGAGAACGGTAGGCGCTCGAGACCTCTCCCTCGCGCCTAGTACGAGGTCTGGGTGGGTAAGGACCACAACAGTAACCAGAAGGATCTAGCTCGTTGCTTGATGTCAAGGGGGTATAAGTGGATCCTCCTCAGGATCGGTCTCTGTATGAGAGGTAGTCTGGCGACTCGAATGATGCGACATGATACCTGTAGAAAGAAAACCACATACAACGCTGATTTTACTGACCAGCTAACCGAACTCAACATTCCATAAATATAAACATAAGCATGTATTGCACACAATTTTGATTTTAAGTTTTTAAAAATTATTTATGACTGGTGACGTTAGTAGACAGATTCTCATCCTATCTCAATGACGTTCCCAGAACTCCCAAGTATGAACATATAAATTATTGTGTTCCGGGCCACAATAATTTATTTGCCCCACAAGGTCGTCCTAGTAGTAGCCACACTACTCAGTCTCTAGAGGTTCTCAGTGTGGGGAAGCTAAACTTGGGATTATAGTCAAGGTTCTTTAGGGATACCTAATTTTCTATAACCGATGCCTCTCATACCGTCTTCTGTCGCACCCCGACTCGCAGCGGAAAGACAAATGCAGGGTGCGGCAGACACATGGCAATTCCCCATAATTTAAAAACATGATATCACATAAAGAGGGAACCTCGGTTACAACATACATAAAATATCATATTACAAACCACAAGTTCAAGTATGGTACTACGAGCCACTACAGCTCTTATTCTGCTATAGTTTACTACCCAAGCCATCCACATGCACATTTCTTATTCCTGCTTAGCTTTACCTGAAATGCATGTTAGTTTTAAAAAGGGTCAGCTAACGCTGCTGGTGAGTTCCACTGATTTAGTTGTTGTGGAACAATATGTGTTAACAAGTTTAATTGCATTGGTCATAGTCACAGATGGAATTACATGAGAACACAATTGAAACCTTGACCGTCATAACCGCTCCGTGTCATACACACACATCATTGCACCGGGTCGTGTCACCACTGACATTTCCCACCACTACATCACATGCAGTTCAATGTTCCCCTACAGTTATGCCTAACCACATAACCAGGTTAGGACGCGTGCAGTGCCTGGTTGCCTACACACCGTGTCACACTGACACAGCCTGGCGACACTGGGTTTGTCAACCAATAGTACTATCCACTGCCCACGGCTTACACTAATCCTTGTAAGGGGAGGTAGTTCGTGTGTTAGATAATTCACATCCTCACAAGTTGGTGCAACTAACACAGTTTGTAACATGCAAATCACCCCAAAAACAGTAAAACAGATTAAAAGTGGGAAGTGAAAACTCACTCACAAGTTGGTGTAATTAACATAGTTTGTAACATGCAAGTCCCAGAAAATAGTAAAACAATTCAAAAGTGGGGAAGTGAAAACTCACCGAAAAGTAGTCTCAACAAAAGAGTGATCAAGCAACTGGATCAACTTTAATAGCAAGCATGCAAGTATGGACTCAAATCAGTATCTAGGTTGGTAATGGTTATAACTTGGATTCGGTCAGGAGTTTTCACCCCGGATTGAGTCTATAGGACACTGGCATTAGTTTTCAGTTTGGCTTATGGGCACCGTTTCGCGTGCCAGCCTAAAGTCGGTTGTTTAACATGTTCGGATAATGGTATGGGAATACCAGTAGTGCCAATACGTTGTTATTTAAGAATGATTAACTTTTCATTAAGGGAGTTTGGGTGTTTGGGGAGTCTAGGTTGCCCAATTTTAAGTTTCCATTCCCACCGTCAGGGATTCTCCCGAACTGGCCTAGGACACACCCCTAGTGTCCAATCCGCCCTAGAATCTCCTGGAATACTTCTGGTGTTCCAATTATAGTACTAGTCGGGTTTGGTCAGTTCCCGATTCTGGCAGGTTCGTTATACGGTAAACTGCCGAAATTATTTAAAATGACCTGTTTTTACTTCTATAAATTCCCGTTTAATCCATGTATGAATAAAAATCTGTAAATTTTTTTTAATTTAGTAAAAATATTTAGATTATGGGAAAAATAATTTGGGAATTTATTTAGTCATTTTAGTTATTTAAAAATTCTTTGTAAAACAGTATTTAACCGAACAATTATCATTAACTATCATCCGTGGTCTAAAAATTCCCAAATAATTCCAGAAAATCCCTTACATGTCCAGAACTTCTCATAAAAATTTAGATTTTTCCGATTTCATTTTGGTGCGTTTTCGGCTACCGAAAACTCCCGAAAACACGGATTTTTAATCCGAATCAAAACTGAACCAATAGACTCTGAAATTTCCCAGAACTTTCCTCATATTTTCTTAGTGTTCAAGTAAATTTTGGTGATTTACTGGCTCTGTTTGGTATTTTTTTATGGAATTGGTTTTGAAAACAGTCAAAAATTCCCCAAATATCGTAGAAAATTACAAAAATTGTAAAATTTAACGTGGACATTTCTGTCAACACCCTACATCACCACACCAAATTTCAGCTCAATCCAACCATCACGGACCAAGTTATAAGCAAAACAAGTTTCTGCCTATCCTAAATTCGGTTTTCGGAAGTTATACCTAGCGCAGGCTTCGTTTCCAAGCGTTCCTTGTGAGTCCAGAAGTGTGTGCGTGCTATATTCAGTAGCTACACATCAAGTACAATCCAAATATGCCATAGTTCATGTCAATCAAGCTTTGTTTCATTGTTTTTCGGTTAATCGAATTGTTATGCGATTTTGGTCGATTAGGGGTTGATTAGGGTGTCAAAACCCAAACTTTGTGATCTTGGCTACCATATAACACCAGGAAATTCACATGGTGTTCTGTTCAGCCAATAAACTTGTTTAAACCCTCCAAAAACATGGATTAAAAAGGGTTTTTGTATACTAGATCATGTTTACTCAAGAAAACTTTATCAAAACCACTTGGAACATGGAGTATACCTTGAATTTGATTGAGTTTTGAAGGTAATCAGCTGATATGAAGAAGAAGATGACCAGATTTGTGTGAATAAAATTGATAAAAAAAATATAATATAAAGGGGGTGGCGGTTTAGAGGTGCGGTGCCCCTACCCCTCCTATGCTTTTTCGTGCTTCGTAAAACGTGTTAAAAGATTATGTTTATCTTCGGTGTTGCGTTTAGGTTCGTTTTCGGGTCCCGTACGCGTCTCTGATTTGCGAAACGGGCTCCGTTTTTAGTGCCAAAAGACTCGGTTTTAAAAATTATGCATAATCGTCTCTAAATCCGAGCCCGTTACGTTTTAATCATAAAAGCCTCGTATTAGGGTAGTTTAAGGCTTTTTAAGCTTGATTGACTGTTTCTTGCATGTTTGGTTTGTCTTTCGTCGCTCTTAAAACAAAGCGTTTCCCTAACCGGGAACCGCCTCGTTTTGCGTGCCCGAGCTCCGATTTGCTTCTAACCTTATGTCATCGTCTATGGCACATAATCAAGATGTTTCATGAACTCAGAATCATAAAGGGCCTACCGTTGGCCTAATAATCCTGATCAAATGTTCAATGCACTTGTTAAACGTCAAGTCTCCGTTTAACACGTTGTTATCGGCTAAGGACTCCAACCTCACATCGTTGGTCCTTAATAGTGTCATGTTAACCATGACGTGCTCTCGGATTCCTCCGAGACATAAAAAATATCGTTTAGCATAGCACACAAGTCATGCAAGTTTGCAAAGTTTACGCGCAATTATTGTTTTAATATGCTTTAAGTTTAGGACCCATTAAGTGTACCTGGTTTCGTCATGGGTATCACACTTGAACACGAAAAGCATATAAGTTTTTAGTTGTTACATAAAGTATTGATTAAGCTTCAAACACAAATGTATCCAAACCCGAAGCATATGCATCCAGTTAGATTCTTACAGAAAGTGTGTTGCATTTTCTTCATTTGGTTATTCGAAACTACGTATACATGCATAAGAGAAGTATCATTATAATTCAAAGTAAAAAACATACATCAGTAATATACACACAAGAAATTTCATTCAAGTCCATAATTTCGCATGTGGAATTGGTGTAACAGATGCCCAGTTTATTTTAGATACATCCAATATACAATATAAATAACTCAATAAATATAATTTATTTAAAAACTTAAAATCAAATTAAACATATACAGTCCGATTCATTTTTAAACGCTTGGCTCTTGTTATAAACTGTATGGCAAACTGTTCTCTATGGTTTTAAAATTTTGAAACCGACCGACCAAAAGTATCAAAAGAAAACCAACATTGAAACCAAACCGATGAGCGTTTTAGACAGTTTCACATTTTTAAACAAAATCGTGAACACTACAATCTCTACAATACCTAAAACTAATAAAACAAAAACAAATCATCAATGAAGCCATCTAAAATTTTGTATCATTGACAACCTTGGTATCCAGACATCCTCCATTAACCAGTTCTCTACAACCTTCTAGTAATGCATCAATATGCTCAACCTGGAGTAGCTTCAAGACAACCACCAACCACAGTTGCTATTAAACTAACTTGGCCATCTTTTCTAAACTTCTTAACCTAGTTTTAGCATCACAAACATCACCTAAACTACTAATAACCGTGAATACATGACAAGCAAAAGAAAACATTCGTGAAGACAGATGTCAACACAATCGGAGAATATCAAATGCTAACTTATGTAAAACTATTTCGACCACAAAATAAAATAAATAACATTTACAAAATTACCATTCAAGGTCAAATCAAAACACAAGGTAATGTCTTCAAAATAGCTTCAATATATGATATATGTCCATTGGGGCATTAAAACCAATAACCATCTTATGAACAAAAAAATAGCTAAAAAGGAATCTCGCCACAAGAAAAAAACGTGTAGCATCTCTCTTAGGCAAGGTCTCATAAGACCAACCCTTTTCTGGTAAAGAAGCTCCCTCAGTTGCGGGAATTTGGTAACTTGCTTAAACCTTTTGACGCTTTATACCCTTGTCATGAAAATCTACACCCTTATTTTCTTTTTGTTATCCTTTTCAGGAGAGATGACCTTAGCATAACTCTTGTTGTTCCTTGTAGACCAGGGAGCTAAAGCTTCCTACATATATAATATGTACATACATAAATGAATTAGGGAACCATGAAAATGTACATACACTTTATCTTGCTTAAACAATTCTTTTGCCTCAAATCTCAAAATACTAATAACTCTTATGGAACCATGAAAATGAATTAAATAGAGCAATAATCCCTTGATATCATAACGTTTTGTCTAACTTAAAAAACAATTACTATAAGTACGAATGATGTTCATCAATGAATCAGGGTCACTCGGGGTAAACATAGATCAACCATATCACAAAATTTCATTTGACAAAAACTTAAAATCAAATACATGTGAAAAATTAGCAGTGGGTGACAAATATATGAGTACGTCAAATGGATAATTTTACGTGCAATGGGTCTAGTTAAGCTGACCGTTATTTTTATTTTAATTAAATAGTCAATTTGTTAGAAATGTTTAAAAAACATTAGTTAACAATACATTAGCATAATTTATTTAAGTATAAAGATTTTTGCACCTATATGTTCTTGCATAGCATCCATTATATATATATATATATATATATATATATATATATATATGTTTAAGATTAATCATCTTGCAATAGTTAGACCATAGACCCTAATTGAATCAATGTATGATCTCTAAATGTTTTAGCTGAAGAAAGGATGTGATCATTATGTTTCGACACCTTTTTATAGGTAAATGAGTCGAATTGAGTTAAACTTGTCAATAATTCACAAACGTGGTAGGAGTGGCCTCCAGGCATATTTTTAATCATTTGAGTTGAGGTACCTTCAACTTAGTAAAGAGTTAAGCCTTTTCAAATGAAGAGGTCCATGCCTGTAAAATAACCAAAGCAATTAACCAAATGTTTATGACGGAAAGGTTTGATAATTTTTTAAATAGGTATTTACTTCTTTACAAAGAGGACAATTTGATGTAGATAATTAAATATACCACGTTCCTTCCTGTAGTTTTAGATAATTGAAATTTAATTTCCAAAAAAAAGAATGCAACTATACAACAGACCAGGTGTTGCACTAGCAGCACCTCTGTAGTAGGATCTTGTGGTTCTTCTAATGATTCTTGACTCGCCTAACCGACAATTATTTATATTTAAATACACTTTCTTTTAAATAACATTCAACCCTATGTATCAACTATCAAGAAAGGTATAACAAAGGTATAAGATACTATGTTCCATATCTTAAGTTGTATTAGTTTGTTGTCTTGGTTACTAAACCTAGAGGTTCATTCAGGTACCGGTATTACCGGTAATCAACCAAAATACCAGTACCGGTTTCGAACCAATCTTGGTCCCAAAAAGTGGGAAAAATTGGTACCTGGTACCATATACTCATCCTAGTTCTAATTGTGCTCATATAAATACGTCATTGTTCCTCATATCTTGAAAATACGTCAATGTTTCTCATAAATTTTAATTCTTTCAAAAAATAAACAAAAGCTAGAAAACATTACCCAAGGCTAAAATATTGAGGATATTACTTACTTTCAAGTTCCACCGCTGAAGGGAAAACTTCTCATATCATCTTCAACAATTTTACTATCAATTTGTTGAATCAATCTACAATCAGCCAAGTCATGACCCCAGTTGTATGTTGTAGCTGAATGAAAGGGTGCAAGATTAGTTACTAGACACATAAGAAGGATAATCAAGAGCCATCAAGTATTAAAGAAACATATAGTTGCAGATTACACGTAATCATTCAAATTCCATTTCAATATTGTAAAAAAGGTGAGAGGATACATACCTTTGATGGTTGCAAGATTTGAATCCATTCATGGTCATAATCTGTTGTAGTTGAAAGTTGGAATCCATCCATGGGTAGCATTGTTGCAATTGGCGGTTGAATCTATCAACTACCTTCTACCAGCGCTTCGAACTTAGTTGATCATGAAAGAACCTTAACACGTTTGCTACGAAATGAGAGTCTGGTGGAACACCCACCTTCAGCCAGATGCTAACCTGCCACCAAACACATCACCAAGCATTTAATATAGATATGATTTATATTACACATTACATTTGCACAAATCATTTCAAAAACGCTACCCAAACTTAATAATTCCCATAAACTTCACATAATTCAACAATAAACTTGCTATTCAGTATTGTGAATCGCACAAATTACCAAAAAAAACCACCAAAAAGCAACAACGCGTTACCTCACATCCACCAAAAACAAACAAAAATTCCCCAAAACATAACAATCTTGGTACTAAAAAGCATGACTATGCGCAAGGGCCATCGCTTTTTCACTTAACGCCTCGAGATAACACTTTCTTTTTGCCATGGGTGCTGATTAAAGCCTAAAGGTGAGGTCATATAGGAAAAAACAAAACAGATTATTCCCTTGCAGCAGCTTGTGCAGTGTCAAACCCACCTTAAAAATCAATGACATAAAACTAAACACAACTAATATCCGACATGCCACAATGAGAAAGTACCTTAATAGCAAGAAGTCCAACAATAAAAGGACTTCCCTACTCCTGGAATCCGCAACTTCCTTCCGATCCATAGCCGTACAAGCGTCGGAGTCGCACCAGATTCAATAATCAAACTCACAATATCATCTACAAATCAACATTCTAAATCTAAATAACATGTAGTTTTGTATTTATTTTATATCTAATTATTTCATTTATTAAAAATCGATAACATCGTACAATTGTTTTCTGTGGTGTGGCATTTTAAGGGTTTGTTTTTGAAGCTAGTGTTGTGGTAGGCAGGGTGGTGATTTTTGTTGTTCTTATGTTGGATGGCAGGGAATGGTCACTGGGTCAATGACACTATCAATCTTTACTTTTCTTTCATTTAATAGGGGTGTGGAATAGAAAGGTGCATATTAAATGAATTAGTGAGTCATACCTGAACCTGCAAAATGATATCATGTACAAAAAGAAAGCTTCAATGCTAAAAAATAACAAAATCAAAAAACAAAACTCTGATTAGGTTTTTTTCATACTATTAAATTTCAACCAATTCTAGAGGTTACCTCCACCAGTTTGCTACCAATCCAGAAAAAAGAAATGATCTGAGTGTAATAACTTACAATAACGCCGTCACTCGTGTCAACATCTTCCAAATCCAGTAACTGCTTTCTATCTTTTGCAGGTTTCTACACTTTCCACTCTTACCAGTCTGGTCCTATCCTCGTATTTCTATTCAAATGCCTGTTTGTGTCATTAAAAGAATCAATCAACATCTATAAGATATAATGATGGACATTTAAAGAAAGAAAGAATCGTTAGGGTTCCAATCTGACCCAACCCATTTCGACATGCTCGTACCCATTTAGACCAGTTACCGAACCAGACTGTTTTCCACTTTTGACATTATATCATACTCTAGCTTACAAATTAAATGTGATAAAAAATTTCAATAACAATACTAATTACTCACCAATATTTCGGCACAGATACTATCAACAACTTCTGCAGTCATTCTGTCAAAGAAGAGTATACCCTGTAGAATTAAGTGAGATAAGTTCAGAAAATAAAATTGTAAAAATGTTGATAATATAATCTGATAGATTCAAATTGTTAAAAAAATGGTCTATGGTTAAAATAAATATAGTCGCTACTTGCATTTTGCATTCGCATTCTAGACTTTGGAATTTTTTTTTATTAAAATGGTCTCTGGTTATTACTGTTTTTTGACCCTTGCTGCACATAGGCTTACAAATCCTTCCAAGAAACCTTTTTGACATTTGCTAAGATTCCAAGATTTTAGTTTTTAGATGAACCTTTGAAATCCTACAGATTTTTAATGTGTTTTACAATTAAAAATAATGGGCCATACTCTTTCATAATATCAGTAAATCTTGTCATAAATGGATACTTATTTCTTATACAAATCAGCTAAGAGTTTAAACATATAATATGGCATGTTTAAGTTAACTCGAATCGGCTCGAATACAATAATATAAGATACTCTTGAACATTGTTAAGTTGATCATTGTCAACTCGAGCTTATCGAAAGTTGAGAGGATGTTGGTTAAAACATTAACTTTGTATAGACATCAACTTATCTAGCAAGACATCGCACACTACACTGCCTAAACACACAAATTAAACTTTCGTCGGCCTAGAAAACCAAACCAATAATACCTACCTACATGTCACCGACGGCGAAAGCTTAAAACCCACCAAAAGAAGACGATACAAACTTCATGCAAAGTTGCCTGATCTTCAACATCTTCATCATCATCATCGTCTTCCACGTATTTGCTGTTTTGGCTGGAAATATAACAATCGACGCATATAGTTATGCGATTCAAATGCAATCACTACGTGGAGAATCAGAACATGCAAGAATATACCCCAGTTTGTTGGTTTCAAAAAGAAAGGAATATACCTTTAGAGGAATCCTTTTGAGAAGCACCATTAATGTCTAGGAGATTAAGTTTGAAAACCGAGGGCCAGTGGCAACATATTCCAGTAGTGTATTAGTATAATTAAAATCAGATTACCCAGCAACCGATACAACTTTCATATTTTTTACCATAATCAAGTGAAATTACCTTTCAATATTGTCAAGCACAATAATGCTCAATGTCGAAATGTCGACCTGTAAGCATCCTCAAATACCTAAAAAGTGTTCCCATTAAAAAACTCATGAATCCATCATAAAATGGTATGAGTCGGAAGACGTAAAAAACCTTGGCAATTTTCGCGCATTTACTAGCTTCACTGAGTCCAATCATCGATTCAGCCAAAATCTTCAAATGTGGAAAATATGGAAACAACTCTTTTCATCAATTAATGTCATTTATGTTTAAACATCTTAATTAGAGATAAAGAACTCCGCACATAAGAGCTTCATCAAGAAAATCCTTTCTATTTGTTATACAGATAAGCAAAACATTAATCAGCGCCTCCACACCGTCTATCTTTGTAAGAAGCTGATTGACGATGCTATCATGCCATAACACCAACAAAATCCCAATGAATATGAATTTCCATTAAACATAATCATGCCTTTCAGCCCCTTTTACCACCAGATTGTAATCGAACTTATTTTTAACATAATTCTAACACCTTATAGCCTAGTATTAGTATAAAGAGCTCATTGTAACACTATTTGGACACCATGTTATAAAAAACTACTTGTGAGAATCATTCAAGATTCATTGAAATTGTATAAAAAACACAGACCGATGAAGATCGAACCCGAAATACACATTGGGCTGACCTATAAGTAACATGCATGAATGACTGAAGAATTATTATATTATAACGACTACATTCCTCTTGTTGCTTAAATCAATCAAGACATGCATGTTTTTAAATATCAATACATAATTGCTGCAAATCGATCAAAACACAATTTATAGGCTGCTTTTTCTTTGATGACACATTACCGAATTGGGTACAAATTATGCCATATAATCATTCGATAAAAGCAATAACAAATCAAGTATAAATTAATAGCAGCAAAATAACACAATTGCAGGTTTCACTTACCTTCAAAATAGCAGTAGCGAAATAATCTCAAACGAATTTGAAGTGATTAGTCGGTCTCGGGTGAAACATCGAACCGAATGGTGATGTTTGCCCTACTTTGTTTTATTAGAATAACAAACCCTAAAATCCCCAAAGCTTTTGTAGCAGCCGACACCCTTAACAATTCACCTTTTCTTTCCTCAACTTCAAGCGAAACCCTAAATAACATCCAGATCCAGCCGTCCCCAAGCACACCTTCATTCTTCTTCTGCGTTCAAATCAACGAACAACACCAACAATAAAAAAAACCCCTACCTTGATTAAAAAAAAGTGCTGAATCGTAGTGTGACAAAGATGAAACCGAATCAGACCTAATCAAACAAAACCGAGCCATCGAATTAGATTGTTTGTCACAAAAGATGAGATAAAACCCAAAATAATGCTTCAAGCACAAAGAAAACTCGATTAGCACTCAGATTACATGTAACCGAATGAATCATGGATGAATGATAGAAGAATCATAAGAAATTGAAAGAAATCATCGATGAAAGATATAAGAAATCATAGGAAAATAAGAATAGATTCATTGACTTACCAACTGCTATTGAAATCGAAAGAGATGGTGGTAGATTTGCTAGTCGGCGATGAACAAAATTAGGGTTTTGTAAGCTTGAATGAAAGCGTGAATGAAAAGAATGATGCGTCTGAGAGATTTAGACTAATTAGATGGTTTTTATAACCGGGTCCAAAAACGGGTTTAGATATACCATGCGGGATCCATAAAAAATAAAAATTATCCACCATTTTTCACTAAAAAACCAAAATGGTTGCACATATACATGTGTCCCAAATCTTATTTATATTATATATAATATATAGATATATATAATTAAAAATATATTTCTCTCTTTAAATACACACACCCTCTTTCTCTTTCTCTCTTAAGGAAAAATATCGGGAATCTTAAATGCAAATAACAGTTTTTGATGTTTAATTACTAAAAACTAATTGATGATTAAACAAAATTTAGAAAATAAATATGAATATTAATATATATTTTACGACAAAAGATCAAATACAAATAATTTTAACGTACAAACGAAGGTTTTGCTGAAAAACGCGATGATCTTTTCGTAATTATTTGCTCGTAGGGTAATTATAAAATTACTCTATCAAATGATCTTGTAGAGTAATTTTGTAAATATTCTTGTAATGTAATTTTGATCGTAGAGTATCACAATTACTCTACAAATGATTTTGTAGAGTAATTTTGAATTGTATATTGTTTAATAAATTTATAAAGTAATTTTAATACACTTGTAGAGTAATTTTGATGCAATTAATTTTGATATACTTATAAAATAATTTTTATAATTACTCTATAAGTAAATAATTATGTAAATATCACCACCGATTTTGGGCTTTTACATGACTTTCGTGCATCCAGACATTAAACTTATTTTTACGAAAACTTTACTCAATATTTTACATCATCAACCCCAAACCACGAACACCCAAAGAAACCAGCCGTCTTACAATTTGGGGGATTTTGTTTTGACCTTTCTTCCATTCTGCAAATTCTCCACCAAAACCATACGTAAACACTCCAATAAACTTCATCTATCTATATGCACACACACAGCTTCAGTTTCCCCAATCTTGTCCTCTAATATCTCTCAATTCGCATGCATACGGCACTTGTTTTGGTTCAAAATTGAACAATTAGGGCACAGATCGAGCAATCATTGGGGAAAAGATGTAATTGACCGAGAGATTTGACGAATTTCATCGGGTTTGAATTCTGTGATTGAATAGTTCATTTAGGGTTTGGTGGTTTCTGATTGTGTCGTACGGATGAAAGGTGCATTGGATCGAACCAAGGTTGTGCTTCGGCACTTGCCGCATAATATGTCTCAGTCGGTGCTTGTGGAGCAGATTGATGCTCGGTTTTCCGGTCGTTATAACTGGTTTTGTTTCCGTTCTGGCAAGAATAGGTTAGGGTTTTACGTTGTGTTTTCTTTCAGATTATGTTATAACTGGTTTTGTTTCTGTAACTGTCATTGAGTTATATGCCCTTAGGTTAATTGCTTGCCTTTACAAGATAAGTGTCAGGTTGAGACACGATAGACAGATAAATGGAAGATGGAATATCAAGCATAGTAAATTGTATGTATGCCTAACATTAAGAAAGGTGGCTTTTTAGTTTGTGAATAGAGTGTTCACCATTGTTTTGTCTCTATTTTTGTGTTTTCATTCGTGTTTATGGTTTGATACTGTTACGGCTTTTGGCTGGTAAATAATTGGTGGTGAAAGATGGGTTTTTAGTACTTGAATGTTAAGTTAGCTTGTGTAAACTTTACTGGGCTTGATTTTATCTAATCATAGTCGTTTGGTTAATTGAGGTATCTGGTATACGGCATCCTTGATTTTGTGGTGGTTATACCTTATCCTTAATGGCCATGTTAAACACTAGATAAATAGTTTGTGTAGCATAATATGACACAGAACATTATCAATATATTTAATTGGAGCATATGTGGCTAATTTTTCAAATCTTCGCGGGATAAAATTTTAGGCGAGACTCTTCTTTATTTTCATTTCCTTTCTTAGTTTTTAAGTGTCCCATCATCATCTTGTGGCTAACGACATCTCTCGATTTTGTTGGTGTTCGTTTTTGGTAAATGACATCATAATGGACAATAGAGGGAGTTTGAATTGACTCTTGGATCCTTTATTGACATCACGTTACATAGCAAGATGACATAGGGGATCATCAACACTGATGCCGCCCCATTATAGGTGTGAAACCATGTAATTGAAAACAACACCTCTGAGTGTTGTTGTACCTTGGTAAAAGTCATATATGCTGATGAGTGATGGTCTAAATAGACCTTTAGGTCGCATTTGATTTGTAAAAGGGATTGGGAGTGCGTGTAGGTTTGAAAGAAAAGTGGGAGGAGAAAGAGATGATTATTTAAAAGTTTATGTTTTATGAGTTGGTATAGGAATTAACAATGTAACTAATTATTATTCAAAATGAAAATCAGGAGGCAAAAAGAGAGAGGGGGATGAGAGGTGGTCTAATAATTCACTTAAAGTGACCAAAAATACCATACTTTATAGTTTTGGATTCTAATTTTGTAACCTATCAGAGTAAAGCAAACAAATACTATCACTTTCATTCTAAATTCTTAAACCAAAGACACCCTTATATCATAAAGTGGTCTTAGAATATATGCAGAAAACAACATAAAACATGGGACTATATTTATGGGTGTATTTTGACCCAGACATTTAGTATATATTTCTGATTTGTTTTGGAGCCCAAAGGACCACAACATCTATTTATTATTAGAATTAATAAGCAACTCGAATCCTGTATCAGGGAAGAATCTTTTGTCACTTAAAATCTTGCTACCATTGTAACAGTTCTACCTGCTTCAGAATGTGGAACTCTTTCCAAATGTGCCATTGTTTCTTGAAAGCATCTCTTTTATGCATATTCTTTTAAGTTTTTAACATATTCAATTGAACATGTTTTGCAGTCTGAAGTGTCAATCCTATTCCCGAGCCTACATCGACTTTAAACAACCAGAGGATGTTATCGAGTTTGCAGAGTTCTTTGACGGCCATGTGTTTGTTAATGAAAAGGGTAATACCAACCATCTACATTTAAGGGGTCAAATGTCATCATTATCTTTTTCATCATCATCATCATCATACTCAGTAAATCCCACCAATAGCAAAGCTAAGGTAGGGTCTGAGGAGGGTAAGATGTAGATAGCCTTACCTCTACCCCGTAGGAATAGAGAGGCCGCTTCCAGTGAGACCCCCGGCTTGATAGTAGTTTTGCATCAAGCCTTGTCTTTCGGCTATCAACGCTACCACACAATGCATGATTAATCATCCCCCTCTTTTAACGTTATTTTCACGAAATTTTTAAAATAACGTTAAAATTAGTGCACTTTCACTTTTGCCCCTGAGCGCCCACACATATATTCATTATATGCGCATGCCGCAAGCGGGGCGTTGTCTTTTTTCATGTTGATTGATTTTACTATGTTTACAATCTTATTAACTTGTCTTAGGTACCCAATTTAAAACTATTGTTGAGTATGCACCTTCACAGCGTGTTCCAAAGCAATGGTCTAAGAAAGATGGACGTGAAGGGACCATAGACAAAGGTATCTCAGATGGCTAAAATAGTTACTCTTGTATAACTGATTGTTATGCATCTTTAATAGTTAACTTTTGATGAACATATAGATCCTCAATATCTTGAATTCCTCGAATTACTTGCAAAGCCTGTCGAGAATCTTCCTAGTGCAGAGATACAATTGGAAAGAAAGGAAGCCGAGCGAGCTGGTTAGTCTTAAATGGAAATAGAATTCATTGTTAAAAATGAAAACAAGGTTTAATACATTCAAATAATGTATCTGGAATTGAGTTAATACAACTTTTGTTTTCTTTTCTAGGTACCGCTAAAGAAGTGCCTATAGTTACTCCTTTAATGGCTTTTGTTCGCCAGAAAAGAGCCGCGAAGGGTGGATCTCGTGTACGATCTATAATTCTTTCATGTTCAGTTTATTCTTTCAATCTATTAGGCTATAAGATCACAGCTGAAAGCTTAAGGTTGCTATTGGCTGTGAGATAGCAAAAGCTTAAGATCTTTCACATATCTTGTTTTTTTGCTGTTTCACGAGTTCTATAAAGTTTTTAAGGTAACTGTTATTATTACTGTAAAATATATCATGTCACATGTGCACATGCTTTCTTTGTTTTTGGTGACCTATGCCAGAGGGCCTTACTTAACGGGAAATTGGCAAGAAGGACTAGCAGTGCATCCTCTTCAAGTTCAACTTCTGCTGCACTGAAACGCGGTTCTGAGAGGAGGACTTCAACCACCATGGTATAGAACTTACAAATTGTGATACGACAGTTATAAGTAGCTTGATCACAGGATAAATATATTTGCATGACAACTGACATTGGCCCTTCTATGCTCATTGAATTTGTTCTATAGATTTGTATGGTTTTCTTGTTTGTTTATGTGCATGGCTGATGGTGAACATTATTTATTATCTAGTTGTTTTCCTCATTGGCAGTATGTCCCAAGGGATACTGGGAAAAGCAGAAGTGGTAAAGAAAAGTCAACCTATGTTCAGATCCAAAACCGTGATGGTCAACAGCTTTCTGAAAAGCCTGCTGCTTCATCTTCTGTATCTGGAAGCGTGGTGCTGGAGGGTATGTGCTTGTCACTGCGTTTATAACTTTATTTCATCGTTGTATCAATCAACATTACTGGTTGCTCTGTTTTATTGCCTTGTGCAGGTTCTTCAGATACTGGGAAAAAGAAAATTTTGCTCTTGAAGGGAAAGGAGAAGGAAATTCCCCATGTAAATATTAGATAATATTTCTTCCTTTTTCGAGTAAAATGTCATTTCCGTCTTTTGAGGTTTGGCCTTTTTGTTCAAAGGTTTGTTTTTCAGCATCTGGATCCAAAAGGTTTGAAATCTTGCCATTTTCATCTGACTCGTTAACTCCATTTTTTCTCAGTTAAATGAAGGGTATTTCCGTCTTTTTAGACAATTTTTATTAAAATTAGAAACACTGTTAAGAAAAAAAGATACACCTCTGTTGACTTTCTAGTTGTGACTTTTTTTTATAAGCACTAACAAATAGGTAAAAGGACGAAAATGCCCCTGACTTAACGTTAAAAATAGGATGGAGTTAATGAGTCAGCTGAAAATGGCAAGATTTTAAACCTTTTGGATCCAGATGCGGAAAAGCAAACCTTTGGACAAAAGTCCAAAAGTGGTCAAACCTCAGGGACGAAAATGGCATTTTACTCTTCTTTTTCCGTAATATTTTGATTGATTCTTATAATTTATTTTTTGTTTCTGTGATTTGGATTCCAGATGGGTACTGGGTTGTCTCCACAGCAGAACGTAGCATCTTCTGTTAAGCTTTTGCAAAATTCTGGTGGTCTAAAACCGAACCAGCAACGGGAGGGTGGTAGTGGAAGGATGATTAGAAGCATACTGGTGAACAAACAAAATCAATCTGAACAACAGAACCAGCCACCAAATATGGAGAGAAGACCACCACCTAGACCTTCACCGCATTCCAACGGTTTGCCAGATGATAATTATGACAAGCGTAGTACGAGGAATAAGGACAGACCTGATCGTGGTGTTTGGACTCCCCTTAAACGTTCTGATGAATCCCTTTCATCTTCTAACTCTCAATTTACACAAGTGCCACTAGAATCTGCAGAAGGTATAGTAATTACATATCCAATGTCGGCATGTGACGTTTAATGCAGAATTAGCGTTAAGAGTCTAATACGTGCCAGGTTGAGTTGGTCCCACAAACAGTTTTTTGTCCATTTATAATACTTTCATCACCGAGTAATGCGTTAATTATATTTACGAAAACTATAGTCTTGCAATAATAAAATGCCATTTTCGTCCCTGAAGTTTGGCCAGTTTTGCGACATTCGTTTAAAGGTTTGTTTTTCCGCATCCGGATCCAAAAGGGTTGAAATCTTGCCATTTTCATCCGGCTCGTTAGCTGCATTTTTTTCTCCGTTAAGTCAGGGGTTTTTCCGTCTTCTTTGTTAACTTAAAGGGAAATTCGATCTAACGGATTAGGTCAGGTGTATTTTAAATCGAATTGCCCTTTAAGTTAACAAAAAAGACGGAAATATCCCTGACTTAACGGAGAAAAATGGATGGAGTTGGATGAAAATGGCAAGATTTCAAACCTTTTAGATCCAGATGCGGAAAAACAAACCTTTGGACGAAAATTGCAAAACTGACCAAATCTTAGTGATGAAAATGGCATTTTACCCTCTAAATTTTGAATAAGATGATTTATGAGGTTGTATAATAGTAGATGTTGGGTGAGTTTTAATCTGTTGAGTTTCTCTATTTGCTACTTTTTCTTATTTGGCCCTTTTGAAAATCATAGCCCAAATTGACCCATCCATAAGTAACTGGTCAAAATTACCACCTTTTGATTTGACCATAAATTTGATAAGGTTCTACAGGAACTCATGGAGAGGTGAAGAATGACCTGTCAATTGCAAGGAGTGGGGATTCTAAACCCATTGGAAGTGGACGTGGTGGTCATCTCTCAGTTGATAATGGTTGGTTCCGCTAGTGGAAATTTGATGAAACACACATACGTGCTTGTAGATAAGAATAAAACAAAAAGATTATATTCTATCCTTTTACCTTATGATAAGAAAGTGATTTTTGGATAAATATGTAGGCTCCTATAAACACGGTGGTCGGCGGGGACCATCTCACAATGTTAAGGATGCAGACAGTTTAAGTGAGGGAAAACCTTTGAAGAGAGGAGTTTCTAGTGGCTATAGTTCTCATGAGGTGTGTTTTTGGATTGAGACCAAATAGCTCTCGGTATTTTTTATTTTTAACTAGGATATAACTAAATTTTGTAAGGTGTGAATGTAATGCAGAAACAGGTCTGGGTTCAGAAGTCAAGTTCTGGTTCTTAGTCTTGTCACTAAGGTAAAACTTCGCTCATTTTTAGACGTTTTCATATAGACACCTAATACTTAAATACTATCATACACTTGCCCAATAATATCAAAGATACCCATTCAAAACACCCTAAGTTATATTTTTACGCATTTCGGTAAATATAGTTCATAACATTCTTATTATACCCTTATCTCTCTCACTACACTTCAAACCCCCATAATCTAAATACGTACATAAAGGAAGGGTATATAACTATATATGTCATAAAGATGAAAGTGGTATCTCTCTCACTACACTTCAAACCCTCATAATCTAAATACGTACATAAAGGAAGGGTATATAACTATATATGTCATAAAGATGAAAGTGGGTATATAGTATATTTGATGTAAATATTTATGAAATCGCTCAATTTTTTAGGGGTATATATGATATTATCCTTTTTCATAATCGCTATCGTTTATAAAATTGTGTTTGACAGCAATTCTACACTGCAATCAACACAAATTGGTTTGCTTATGAATTTATTTAACATAATCTTTTTTCTTGTAGTTTTTATGTTCAAGAAATATGAAAGTGGGTATATTTTATATAATAATTTTCCATTGGGTAAATATGAAATTGCTCAGTTTTTATGTCTGACTTGGTAATGAATACTTGGTACCATAAAAAATAAAACGTTTGACTTGGCATGCAGATTAGTTAAACTCTTTAACTAGTAATGAATACCGTGTACCAATATCTTGTAGCGCCTGCTAATGGGGAACTACATAAATTTGAATTGGATTCTTACCAAGGAAATGTTTTATATTTATGACAATTAAGTAATGGATTATGGAATACATATATAGTAAGAACTTTATTCTCTGATGTAGAGGTGTTAATTCTTTACTGGTTAATCTGGGTTGAGTTTCTCTTAGTTGATCAATGGAAGAATTAGCTAAAAGGGAATTGGGTCAAAAGTAATCTATAAGTCTTTTTTATTGCATACCACATTTTAACTCGTTTTATTCCAAGGTTTAGAATATTATTGTAATCATAATTAAAGCATATATAGAAACTTTCAATAGCATATGGACAAAAAAAAATTTAGACCATCTGGACCTGTTACCACCCTGTCCATCTTGCCACCTCTACTATGACAATATGATTTTTAAGCCATCTTGTTTTGGTATATTATGGTTTCTTGTCTAAATCGGACCATTACATTAATGTTGGTGATTTGCAGTTGAGTGAAGACATTGATTTTTTTAGAAAAAGTATTGGAGTTGTGGGAGCCCATGAAGTTTTCTTTTTGCTAGATTCATGATCCAAGCAGAAGCAAAAAAGAAAGATCATGAAGTAAAGCAAGCTTTTTTGTGAAACCCTAGGGGTGGAGTGGACATTTTACCCTACTTACAAACGAAACAGGAACAGGAAGCGGAACAGGAACAAAAGTGATGTGTTTTTTTTCTTGAATGAAAAAGTAAGTTCCTGTTAATCGGGAGTCTTGCTTGTCCAGCAAAGCTGTGTGGTTATCCTATGAATCTTGTTCACATGGCTTGGCTGGTGGCCTTTGTTAAATAGCTGAATTTTATGGTTTTTAAGGGTGACTGTATATACTAATACTAACCAAAACCTTAAATGGTGTTGCCTCCTGATATATGCACATAGAATAGAGAGATATGACCATGTTTCTATGGCTTATGTAACTGTGGCTTGTGGTTTGGATTTTGTTCCATCAAGGAAAGTATGATATTGGTGTTGACATTGTTCTTTCCTATTTCTTTTTGGTTTTCTTGTTGGGGCCAACCATGCAACGCTGGAGCTTGTTAGAATCATGATGAAAAATCCATCGTGTTACCATGTTTCCGTACAAATTGCGTGGTTTGGAGTTGGGTATCAATTTTACTCACATGTGCGGTTTGGATGGGTTTATCAGTGGTGCATAAGAGGCCCGTGTGAGATTCCAATGCGCTATAAGTTTGGTTGAACCGGTTTATGTGTTGTTGATAAGGTTACATGTGATGGTGTTCGCAGTACGGCTATATCAGTGGTGCATAGGAGGCTCTATGTATTTTGTTGCATTCAAATATGTTGGGTTTACAATTGAAACCAATTCGCAAGCCAAGCTCGAAAGCCTGAAAATATACTACTTAACCCGGTTCTTTGGCTCATCTATATCTTGGCAAACCTTAGAATATTTAGCATTCATAGAAGTTATCACATGGACTCAAAGCACCCATGCAAATAGTAAAATTCAAGTATGACGTTTTATCATGCTTATTTTTATCTAAGTTCAGATATAAATTTTACTTAAAACCGAGTTGTAAATAGTAATATGCATGCGATCGAAGGACAAAGCCTTATAAATATCGAATATGTTGTTTCGCGCTTATTTTTACAAGTAAATTACAAAAAAAAAAAAAAAAAAAAACCGCCCATTATATTCACACTAGATTGCAAAGTACGTCATTTACCTTCAAAAATCACAAAAAAAACGTACTTTACGTTTTCAAACTATTGTACCTTATATCTTTTGATCCTAACCTAATTAATTTTTATGGTCAAATCTGACAAAAAACTAACCTCCATCCACGTTATTTCACACCCACTAAACCCCAGATTTACTACCCCCCCCCCATCCACGTTAGGCACTATCCGAGAACGAGTTAGCGAAAGATGAGGACTATAAGTGTACTTTTAGGAAGATGGAGACTATAGGTGAAATTCCACCAAAAACATATGGACTATCTGGGTTTTTTCTCTATTTTTTATGATTATTTATTTTAGTATTTAGGGTTAAAAAACCAAAATATCCTCATGTGAGGTCCACTTGGTCAGATTTAACCATGAAAATTAATTGAATTAAGGCGAAAGGACATAACGTGTAAGAGTTTGAAAACATAAAGTGTCACACCCCAACCGATGGCGGAAACATCGAGATGGAACGATAACGAGATTGCTCAAAACTTCATAACACTATTTTACGACAATAATTTAAGCATAACCATTTTCATTGATAACTAATTCGAAATACATTTTTCAAATACGAAAATACAACAATTGTTCAAAGCATAACAATATGACAATATAACATAAGTTTATAATTCGATTTAGGTGTGTTTCTAGTCCTACCTAAATACGTTTCTTGAATCTTCAACATCTAATTTCCTACAGCATGTATACAATAAGGTCAACATAACGCCGGCGAGTACACAAGTTTCATACGAAATAGCATAAGTGATAAAAGTGTTGTCTCATATCCAAACATGGCAATTGTAATTCAATGTAATCGCATACTAGCATGTGAACCTATGTCAAACCAAAGTGTACCGCAATCGTGCATACTAATATCGCTGAAACGACCAAGTAAGTAATATGATGTCTTAACAATACCACAAGAATATGGGCAGTGCGTTAATCCTATAGTGCTATAATTGTTAAGGTAGGCTTGCAAAGCTAATGAGCATTTGTGTCACAAGTAGGCATGGCATTTGATGTTCATAAAATTAACAAATACATGTTTATAATGGATAGAGTGTTGCATAAAAATGTTGTGTTCATGAGAATAGTTTATAGGCATACATATTGCACCCCACAAATGTAAAACGTAAAAGGGGGATTCGAGTGTACTCACGGTTTTGCGATTAAAGTTCTTCGTAACCGTGACTTGGGTGAAAGTAAGATGAGTCGGGAGCCGAGTTACCCTATAAATGGGAACAAATGCGGGTAAGTTTTCGGGTTTATTCAAGATTTAATAATAATAATATAACAATGACATAAACATTTAGTTACATTAGGGTTTTTAGTCATGTAATCCCTGAAAGGGGTCATAAGATCAAACAAGAGGTAGGATGATATGCATCCATTAGAAACCTCGTCAAGGATTCACCGAACACAAACCCGAAGGTCGGTTGGTCATGAATTTAGATTCACCAAAGCACAACCCGGAGGTCGGTTGTCATGAATATTGATGTAACAACTCTCTAAAACACCCCAAACCGGACCGCTAACGAAGAACCGGACATGCAAATCAAGACGCAGCACGCAAAACGGAGCAGGCCCACCTGGGCATCCCAGGCGCCACGCGCCAGAGACTAGTGTCTTTGTTGCGACGCGCAGGAGACGTCCAGGTGACGTGTCACCGTTTCGCGCCGTGTGGCAACCCTACACTTGTGACCAGGCTGACCTAGCCTAGCTAGGTGTCTCTAGCGCCACGCGAGAGTGGACCCGGAATCCCGCGCGACGCGCGGGGGAGGTCAAGTTCGGGTATAAATAGAGCAGTCTGGGACGAAGTCCAGTGCTCACATTCGATCGAAATTCTCTGATCGTACTCTCTCATATCCCCACTTTTCTGATAAACACCCGCTAAACCCCTAAATCCCTAAACCTGCGAAAGTCTGCCCGCTGTACGTATCTTAACCCCCGATCACTAATTCATACCCTATCCGATTGATTTAGGACCCACCGACGCATGTCGAGGCTCTGCCTGACTAAGTTCATTGGGGTTCTGTCTCGTGTTGTATGGCTAAAGTGACCTGGGTTAATTTACTAACACATGTGCATTGTATGTTTTAAACAGAAATTCCAGGAAGTAATCAAGAATTGTCACCAGAAACTCCGTAGGAATACCTAAGTTTTCAAGGCGAGTACATTCTCTCTTTGTAAATCTTTTTGTGAGTCAAAATGTGTTACCAAAACCTCAAATGTTTTAATTATGCTTAACAGTGATTGAGTATATGTTTTCTACAATTACTGCCGGTATGTTGGGGTTTTGTATACATTGCTAGTCCACAGTCACGGGAATGTGACAGGAACCGTATGACCCACAAGTCAGGATTGACAGTACTGATTGAGTAATTGTGTAGATATAAACATTGTAAATGCGGATGCTCTCAATAACTGTAAAGTATAATCACTTGTTTTGATAAAACTTAGATGGATTCGCCAGTATTTCTTGCTGATAAAATGTTTTTAAAACGTGTTTCAGGTAACTTAATGTGAAGCTAACAGAAGCCAGCTGGAGAGCACTGAAGGCTTAGAAAAGTGGCTATCAAAGTTACCTAAATAAAAAGGAATTTATGTTTTTCATAAATTGGGGTTACCCCTCTACGAATATATTGTAATAGAAACATGGGTTCTATCCCATGTTTAATATAAAAGTTTGGTGTTTTGAAACTATGATATTTATTTCCTAACTACGATCCTGATGTTTTACTTCCGTTGCCAAATTAAAAAACACCGATACCACTTGACTGGTTCACGGCTCCAGCTCCCGGGGTGGGGTCGGGGGCTGCGACAGAAGGTGGTATCAGAGCTATACCACTGGTTTAAGCCATTTAGGTGTTCTTTTGAAATACCTAAATTTTAACCAATTGTGTTAGAAAATATCCGCGACTTTACTCTGTGTAAATATATATTATTATTTTGTGTCATTTTAATAACTTCTTTAGTTTTCAGTATGAGTGATCAGGGTACTTTTGACGCTTATAGTCACCTACCTCATTCTTTCATGGATGAAGGAACATCCCAGCCAACCACCAACTACACCGCCGATTCCGAAGATATCTTTGTTTTCAAAGCCAAATCCGCGAACCTTTTCCCCCCTAAAAAGAGAGGTTGGTTTAGTAGAGCCCGAGGAGAGAGAAGGAAAAGAATGAGGCAAGTACAACAACAAGCCATAACAACTAGAACTGAGAGAAACACCCAAAACCCAGAAGTTAGACCCTTGTGGGAAGAAGAATTGGATAGACAACTAGCTAATTTTCACATGTTTGGAAATGTAGGAGGAGAACCTAATTTTAATCAAGTAGCAAATCCAGAACCATCTCCCTTATTTCCTAACCAACCCATGAACCTAGAACAGAACCAGGGAAACCAATTTTCAATCCCAGCCTTTGATCCCAATGAGATACCTAGAATACCAGCACCAAACCCTTTAGATCAATGGTGGGCTAACAACTAGGCAATTCAGAACCTGCTAGAAAATCCAATTCCCTATGAAGAACCAGTCCCACCTTACCCTGAACCAGTGCCAGCCCCAATACTACGCAGAGCACATGTGGAAGAACTCCGCCAGCTTGGAGATGAACTGGTGGAGGAAGGAAACCGAATTCGCCAAATCGGAGAGAAGCTCGTCTGGAAGTATGACGAGCGGGAAATGCAGTTTTAAGGAAGCAATAGCTAATATATATATATATATATGTGTGTGTGTGTGTGTGTGTGTGTGTGTGTGTGTGTGTGTTTTGTTACTTTGAAAAAAAAAACAGACATAAAGTAATATCACCATATATATATATATATATATCGATGCATAGGTTAGTAATCTTTGAATTCCAGTTATGTTTGTACTAGATGCATATATATGAAAAGAGTAAAAGTCGCAATGCTCGACGATTTTGATTCACTGTGTTGGTGTGATTGTCATTTAATGTTTTCTGTGATATTAATAGCTGATAAATGTTTAAATTCAGATGTCAGACGAAGTAAACCAGGAAATCCAGAATAACGATAATAACGAGAATCAAATGAATAAGAGTGCTATCGAACACATAGTGGCCCAAGGAATCATAGATGCTATGCCCTATATTATCGATACTATTAAAAAGGCAGGAAATAATGAATCCATAAACGGGAATAAACGTGGACCCCCTAAACCAAATCACAGCATGAATGGAAATCATGAATTATTAATCCAAGCTCCAATTCCAAAAAGAAGAAGAACCATCTCATATGGTTGTTCTTATAAAGAATTCTTATCATGCAAACCGATAGAATTCTCAGGCAATGAAGGAGTTATTTCAGCCTTGCGCTGGATGGAAAAGACAGAAGCAGTCCAAAAGATAAGTAAATGTGGAAATCAAGATAAAGTTATGTATGCTTCTAATCTTTTTAAAGATGCAGCTTTAGAGTGGTGGAATGCCATTCTTTAGTCTAAAGGAAGTGACAGAGTTTATAGTATGGAATGGAACAACTTTAAGGAAATAGTTGAAAGGAAATTCTATCTCCTAATGAAAAGGAGCAGATTGCTAATAAATTCCTAAATCATAGCATGATTGGGGTAGATTGCAGGGAATATACTACCACATTCTTTGAATATGCAAGGATTGTACCAACCTTGGCCTCACCAGAACCAGTATTAATCTCCTGTTACATCTGGGGATTAATCAGTGAGATCAGGCATGTAGTCAAAGCAGCTAGACCTCAAACCATAGAAGAAGTAGTAGAGCTAGCAAACACTTTGACAGATGAATTGGTACGTACGCAAGAAGAAAACCAGAAAAGAAACCTAGCTCAAAAGATCACCCAGGAACTACGTTATGGTCATTCCGACCGTGGGAAAGGGGCAAGTTCTTCTTCACCCCCATGTAAGTACTGCAAAAGGAAACATTCAGGGAAATGCTCTACATCCTGCAATTTCTGCAAATTCCCAGGGCATAAGGAAGAAGACTGCAGAAGGAAAGTTAGCAATAGGTTGTGCTATAATTGCGGAGAAGCCGGTCATATCAAACCAAACTGCCCAAAGCTAGCTCCAACAGCCAACAATAAAGCAAAGACAACCAAAGGACCCAAGAAGACTGCCAGAGCATTCGTGCTAACCACTGAAGAAGCAAAGATGATTCCGGATGTGATTGCCGGTACGTTTTTAGTTAATGATGTTTATGCAAAAGTATTATTTGACTCTGGTGCAAACCAAAGTTTCATCAATACTTCCTTTTGCAATTTTCTTAATCAACCATTAACTAAACTTCACCAAGACTGTCTGCTGGAAACGGAAAATGGATCTTCTATCAAAATAAGCGAAATCCTGCAAGGAGTAAATATAGAAATTTGAAGTCATAATTTTACTGCTAACCTTTTTCCAATGGATCTTGCCGGATTTGATGTCGTGTTAGGAATGGATTGGTTGGTAGCCAATCAGGCACGAATAGTATGTGATCAAAAGTCTGTAGAAGTAAATGCACCATCTGGCGAAAGGATCACAATTAAAGGAGATAAGTCGACAAGTTCAACGAAATTCATCTCTGTGATGAAAGCTGCAAGCTATATACGGAAAGGAGGAATGGTGTATATGATTTCCCTAATCATTAACACTAAAGAAAAGGAACTAAAAGATATTCCAGTAATATCTGAATTCTCTGATGTTTTCCAAGAAGAGTTGCATAGATTACCTCCAGATCGAGAAGTTGAATTTAGAATTCACCTAATACCAGGAACGACACCGATTGCCAAAGCACCCTATCGCCTAGCACCAACGGAGATGCATGAATTGAAGAAACAACTTGATGAATTACTAGAAAAAGGTTTCATACAACCCAGCTCATCGCCATGGGGAGCACCGGTGTTATTTGTCAAGAAGAAAGACGGATCAATGCAAATGTGCATTGATTACCGAGAATTGAACAAAGTGACAATCAAAAATCAATACCCATTACCAAGAATTGATGATTTGTTTGACCAACTCCAAGGAGCTCGATTCTTTTCTAAGATCGACTTACGCTCAGGATATCATCAGTTGAAAGTACAGGAAGAGGACATTCCTAAAACAGCTTTCAGAACAAGGTACGGTCATTATGAATTTATTGTCATGCCATTTGGTTTAACCAATGCCCCAGCTGCATTTATGGACATGATGAACATGATATGTAAACCATACCTGGATAAATTCATAATTGTTTTTATAGATGATATTCTAATTTACTCTAAGAGTAAGGAAGATCACGCAGAGCATTTGCATAGACTCCTAACATTGCTGAGGAAAGAAAAGCTTTATGCGAAATTCTCAAAATGTGAATTCTGGTTACAAGAAGTACAATTCCTTGGACATCTGGTAAACCACGAAGGAATTCATGTGGATCCCACAAAGATCGAAGCAATTACCAAATGGAAGGTCCCAGAATCACCAACGGAAGTAAGAAGTTTTCTTGGATTGGCAGGATATTATAGACGTTTTATTCAAGATTTTTCTAGAATAGCCATCCCGTTAACTAAGCTACCTTGCAAATCAGTTAAGTTTGGATGGGGACCAAAGCAGGAAGAAGCATTCCAAATTTTGAAGCAAAAGTTAACCAACGCACCAATACTCGCTTTGCCAGAAGGGACTGAAGATTTCATAGTTTATTGTGATGCGTCGAAATTAGGTATGGATGCGTGTTGATACAACGTCAAAAAGTAATTGCTTATGCCACTAGACAACTTAAGAAGCATGAAGAGAATTATACAACCCATGATCTAGAGTTAGGAGCAATAATTTTTGCCCTTAAGATTTGGAGACACTAACTTTACGGTAGTAAGTTCGTGATATTCACAGACCACAAGAGTTTAAGATATGTCTTTGACAAAAGGAATTAAACATGAGACAGAGGCGATGGATGGAAATCCTTAGTGATTATGATTGTGATATCCAGTATCATGCAGGAAAAGCTAACGTAGTAGCTGATGCTTTAAGTCGAAAGTATCATTAGAAGCCAAAAAGAGTAGGCTCTCTTAGACTAAACATGCAGATAGATTTAAATGAGCAAATTAAACAGACTCAGGAAACAGTAATCAAGGACGATGCTGAAGGATTAAAAGGGATGACTAAGGAATTAGAGAAAGGCACAGATGGAATTTGGAAATTCCATAAGGAAAGGATTTGGATTCCTATCCAAGGAGGCCTACAAAATCGAATTTTAGAAGAAGCCCATAAGACTAAGTATACAATGCATCCTGGAAGTGATAAGATGTATAAAGACTTGAGAAAGAATTTCTGGTGGATAGGAATGAAGAAGGATTTAGCAAGCTACGTTGCTAAATGTCTAACATGTTCACAGGTTAAAGCTGAACATCAGAAACCCTCAGGCTTGTTACAACAATTGGAAATGCCAATTTGGAAATGGGAATTGAATACAATGGACTTTGTTACCAAACTACCCAGGACACGAAAAGGTAATGATACAATCTGGGTGATTGTAGACAGGTTGACCAAATCTGCTCATTTCTTGCAAATGAAGGAAACTTTCAGTATGGAACAGCTAGCTAAATTATATGTAAATGAAATAGTTTCATTGCATGGAATTCCTTTATCTATTGTATCTGACAGGGACAACCGTTTTACCTCTCATTTTTGGACAAGTTTCCAAAAAGCAATAGGAACTAGATTAAATCTAAGTACAGCATACCATCCTCAAACAGACGGTCAAAGTGAAAGGACAATCCAAACAATGGAAGACATGCTTAGAGCCTGTGTAATTGATTTCGGAGGAAATTGGGATGAACATTTGCCTTTGATAGAGTTTTCCTACAACAACAGCTATCATACCAGCATCAATGCTGCACCATTTGAAGCCCTTATGGACGAAAATGTCGAACTCCAGTATGTTGTTGCGTGCTTATTTTTACGAGTAAATTACAAAAAAAACCGCCCATTATATTCACACTAGATTGCAAAGTACGTCATTTACCTTCAAAAATCACAAAAAAACGTACTTCACGTTTTCAAACTATTGCACCTTATATCCTTTGATCCTAACCTAATTAATTTTTACAGTTAAATCTGACAAAAAAACTAACCTCCATCCATGTTATTTCACACCCACTTAACCCCAGATCTACTACCCCCATCCACGTTAGGCACTATCCGAGAAACGAGTTAGCGAAGGATAAGGACTATAAGTGTACTTTTAGGAAGATAGAGACTATAGGTGAAATTCCACCAAACCATATGGACTATCTGGGCATTTTCTCTATTTTTTATGATTATTTATTTTAGTATTTAGGGTTAAAAAAACCAAAATATCCTCATGTGAGGTCCACTTGGTCAGATTTAACCATGAAAATTAATTGAATTAGGTGCAAAGGACATAACGTGTAAGAGTTTCAAAACATAAAGTGTCACACCCCAACCGATGGCGAAACATCGAGAGGGAACGATAACCAGATTGCTCAAACTTCATAACACTATTTTGCGACAATAATTTAAGCATAAGCATTTTCACTGATAACTAATTCGAAATACATTTTTCAAATACGAAAATACAACAAGTGTTTAAAGCATAACAATATGACAAAATAACATAAGTTCATAATTCGATTTAGGCGTGTTTCTAGTCCATCCTAAATACGTTTCTTGAATCTTCAACATCTAATTTCCTGCAACATGTATAAAATAAGGTCAACATAACGCCGACGAGTACACAAGTTTCATACGATATAGCATAAGTGATAAAAGTGTTGTCTCATATCCAAACATGGTAATTGTAATTCAATGTAATCGCATACTAGCATGTGAAGCTATGTCAAACCAAAGTGTACCGCAATCGTGCATACTAATATCACCGAAACGACCAAGTAAGTAATACGATGTCTTAAAAATACCACAAGAATACGGGCCGTGCGTTAATCCTATAGCGCTATAATTGTTAAGGTAGGCTTGCAAAGCTAATGAGCATTTGTGTCACAAGTAGGCATGGCATTTGATGTTCATGAAATTGATAAATACATGTTTATAATGGATAGAGTGTTGCATAAAAATGTTGTGTTCATGTGAATAGTTTATAGGCATACATATTGCACCCCACAAGTGTAAAACGTAAAAGGGGGATTCGAGTGTACTCACAGTTTTGCGATTAAAGTTCTTCGTAACCGTGACTTGGGTGATAGTAAGATGAGCCGGGAGCCGAGTTACCCTATAAATAGGAACAAAGGCGGGTAAGTTTTCGGGTTTATTCAAGATTTAATAACAATAATATAACAATGACATAAACATTAAGTTACATTAGGGTTTTTAGACATGTATTCCCTGAAAGGGGTTATAAGATCAAACAAGAGGTAGGATGATATGAATCCATTAGAAACCTCGTCAAGGATTCACCGAACACAAACCCGAAGGCCGGTTGGTCATGAATTTAGATTCACCAAAGCACAACCCGGAGGTCGGTTGGTCATGAATGTTAATGTAACAACACTCCAAAACACCCCAAACCGGACCGCTAACGAAGAACCGGACACGCGAATCAAGACGCGACACGCAAAACGGAGCAGGCCCACCAAGGCATCCCACGCGCCAGAGATTGGTGTCTCTCTCATGACACGCAGGAGACATCCAGGTGACGTGTCACCGTTTCGCGCCATGTGGCAACCCTACACTTGTGACCAGGCTGACCCAGCCTAGCTAGGTGTCCCTGGCGCCACGCGAGAGTGGACCCGGAATCCCACGCGACGCACGGGGGAGGTCAACTTCGGGTATAATTAGAGCAGTCTGGGATGAAGTCCAGTGCTCACATTCGATCGAAATTCTCTGATCGTACTCTCTCATATCCCCACTTTTCTAATAAACACCCCCTAAACCCCTAAACCTGCGAAGCGCTGCCCGCTGTAAGTATCTTACCCGATTAATTTTAGTACCCACCGATGCATGTCGAGGCTCTGCCTGACTAAGTTCGTTGGGTTTCTGTCTTGTGTTGTATTGGCTAAAGTGACTTGGGTTAATTTACTAACACATGTGCATTGTATGTTTTAAATAGAAATTCCAAGAAGTAATCAAGAACTGTGACCAGAAAACCCGTAGGAATACCTAGGTTTTCAAGGCGAGTACATTCTCTCTTTGTAAATCTTTTTGTGAGTCAAAATGTGTTACCAAAACCTCAAATGTTTTAATTATGCTTAACAGTGATTGAGTATATGTATTCTACAATTACTGCTGGTATGTTGGGGTTTTGTATACATTGCTAGTCCACAGTCACGGGAATGTGACAGGAACCGTTACTGTTGGGTGACAGGGCCCAAAGTTATATGACCCACAAGTCAGGATTGACAGTACTGATTGAGTAATTGTGTAGATATAAACATGGTAAATGCGGATGCTCTCAATAACTGTAAAGTATAATCACTTGTTTTGATAAAACTGAGATGGATTCGCCAGTATTTCTTGCTGATAAAATATTTTTAAAACGCGTTTCAGGTAACTTAATGTGAAGCTAACAGAAGCCAGCTGGAGAGCACTGAAGGCTTAGAAAAGTGGCTATAAAAGTTACCTAAATAAAAAGGAATTTATGTTTTTCATAAATTGGGGTTACCCCTCTACGAATGTATTGTAATAGAAACATGGGTTCTATCCCGTTGTTTAATATAAAAGTTTGGTGTTTTAGAACTCTGATATTTATTTCCTAACTACGATCCTGATGTTTCAATTCCGCTGCCAAATTAAGAAACACCGATACCACTTAACTGGCTCACGGCTCCCGCTCCCGGGGTAGGGTCGGGGGCTGCGACAGTTAAGGTTCACTAAACACAAGTCTATAACAACTAGGTTGTTCATGAACAAGTTTATGTTGTGTATATGCTATGTATAAGTTAAAAACTAAACTTGTCTCCATGCACAGAAAGTTTGGGAGTTAAATAACCATGGAGCTTACTGATTTACATCAGTAAGTTCACCCATTTTGGTCACACATATGATACACAACTCAAAAACTCAAGATCAAGATGAAAAGTTTGAAGAACATGAATATTCTTTGTAAAAATCCTTTGAAAACAAAAAAATAAACACTTTGGAGATCAAAATCAGATGGTTCCTGATGTTATAACATCAGTGAATGATATGATATGCAACTTTGGTTTTGAATCTTTCGTTTCTTACCATTGTTGCTTCGCGACTGAGACTTAGGTTCCTTAGGTTCGGTGGTGGCTTGGTTAACGGATTTGGTAGTGATGGGGGTTTTGGATTGTTTGTCTCGTACACGATTATCGTTGATTCCAGCGGCTAGGCTGTAAACCACCTCTATGTGTCAGGTCTTATGGCTTGGATGGCGTCGCGAATGGCGGGATGAAGACCATTGAGGTACTTCCTAATCGCACGTTCGGGCGTGTTCATGAGGTGAGGAACGATGATGCTGAGTGCTTGAAGCGGTTGGTGTAACTAAGGTTATCGTCACCCACTTGTCTGAGGTGCCAGAATTGTTCCTCGAGCCGTTCTGGCTCGTGTGGAGGACAAAATTCCATCATTACTATTTCCCTAACCTCGATCCAAGGAAGGGCATAGGCATCTTCGTTGGAGCGAGGTTACGCTCGTTTTCCCACCAGTCGAGGGCGTGCCCACCAGTCGAGGGCGTCCCCACCAGTTGAGTGCGCGTGACGGAAGACGCCCGTTGCGCTTCGGGTTTTCAGGTGTTCGGGACACTCACTATTAATGAATGTCACTTCAATGCTATCAAACCACTCGAGCATTGCAATGACACCTTCATAGCCAGTGAATGGCCTAGGGCTGTAGGCGACGAAGTGCTTGTAGTTAAACGAGGTTGGCTTAGGTTGGTCGGCCTTGGGATTGACCGATGAGTTGGTGGTATTGGCGGTAACCTTGCTCACAATGTCAGGGATCACTTAAGCCATTTGCTTGGCCATGAACGCAATCATCTTCTTGCTTGAGTTCGACTTGGAGTTCCTTTTGGAGTTGGAGAAACGGTTGGAAGACATCTACAAGGTTGATGAAAAAGGATGAGACTTGATCATAATGTTTTTGAAAAGATAAGTTGCATAATTTAACATGTAATATATCAAGTAGCATGTAGTTTCAAGTAGTTTCACATAGACATAACAAGATTCCACATTATATAATCACAAATTTTGACATGAAGGGTTGTAAATTTAGTTTGTTCACGAAGGATTATTATTATTGTTTGAGATTGCAGGATGTGCGAATTGTGCATCGGTTTTGAAATGAACGAGGTAACAAGTATTAAAACACATGAAAATTGAGATAGCATAAAAGTTAGGCTTGATAAAACATTAGATTGTTTCGGGTAGAGAAATGTCGACTATTCCAAAGTGAAACGAAAGTCCTTTCGAGTTAGGGAGACATGTTTTGGCCTAATAGGTAGAATACTCTCGTCGAGAAGTGACTAACGGTATTCATCCTTCCAGTTACTACATGTCCCTAGTCGATCGAAAATCGAGACTTTGGCGAGATTGAAAATCGAGGAATGGGACTAGTTAACAAGGTGCGGGTCTCACCCCTAACTTGATAACATCATACCCTAAACGTGGTTGGTACTTACCAAACAAGGAGTAAATTCCGACCCACTAGAGTTTGAAATGGAAGTCTTCCATCAAGGTGTGGATATCACTCCTAACTTGATGGCGTAACTTCATGTAAAATCGTAAACGCGGAATGAGGGATTTCACCAAAAATTGCGGGCCATTAGGCCTATCTTGGTGCAAATCGTCTCGTTGATGTAATATGAGTGTCTTCAAGTGTGTATTGTGTAAGACGTCTTAGGAAAGACATATTGTAATGTTAAGACAAAAGAAGAGATAGAAGCAAAATAGAAAGAAGTAATATATTAAGCAAGAATCAAGAATGGTTAAGTTGGTCACTTAAACTATAGACTAGGTCAAAAGCATGACAATTTTCCTATACCAATCTGTCACACCCCAACCGATGGCGGAAACATCGGGATGGAACGATAACGAGATTGCTCAAAACTTCATAACACTATTTTGCGACAATAATTTAAGCATAACCATTTTCATTAACTAATTCGAAATACATTGTTCAAATATGAAGAAAACAACAATTGTTCAAAGCATAACAATATGACAAAATAACATAAGTTCATAATTCGATTTAGGCGTGTTTCTAGTCCATCCTAAATACGTTTCTTGAATCTTCAACATCTAATTTCCTGCAACATGTATATAATAAGGTCAACATAACGACGGCGAGTACACAAGTTTCATACGATATAGCATAAGTGATAAAAGTGTTGTCTCATATCCAAACATGGCAATTGTAATTCAATGTAATCGTATACTAGCATGTGAACCTATGTCAAACCAAAGTGTACCGCAATCGTGCATACTAATATCGCCGAAACGACCAAGTAAGTAATATGATGTCTTAACAATACCACAAGAATACGGGTGGTGCGTTAATCCTATAGCGGCTATAATTGTTAAGGTAGGCTTGCAAAGCTAATGAAATTGACAAATACATGTTTATAATGGATAGGGTGTTGCATAAAAATGTTGTGTTCATGTGAATAGTTTATAGGGATACATATTGCACCCCAAAAGTGTAAAACGTAAAAGGGGGATTCGAGTGTACTCACGGTTTTGCGATTAAAGTTCTTCGTAACCGTGACTTGGGTTAAAGTAAGATGAGCCGGGAGCCGAGTTACCCTATAAATGGGAACAAAGGCGTGTAAGTTTTCGGGTTTATTCAAGATTTAATAAAAATAATATAACAATGACATAAACATTAAGTTACATTAGGGTTTTTAGTCATGTATTCCCCAAAAGGGGTCATAAGATCAAACAAGATGTAGGATGATATGCATCCAATAGAAACCTCATCATGGATTCACCGAACACAAACCCAAAGGCCGGTTGGTCATGAATTTAGATTCACCAAAGAACAACTCGGAGGTCGGTTGGTCATGAATGTTAAGGTTCACCAAACACAAGTCTATAACAACTAGGTTGGTCATGAACAAGTTTATGTTGTGTATATGCTATGTATAAGTTAAGAACTCAACTTGTCTCCACAAATAGAAAGTTTGGGAGTTAAATAACCATGGGGCTTACTGATTTACATCAGTAAGTTCACCCATTTTGGTCACACATATGATACACAACTCAAAAACTAAAGAACAAGATGAAAAGTTTGAAGAACATGAAGATTCTTTGTAAAAATCCTTTGAAAATAGAAAAATAAACACTTTGGAGGTCAAAATCAGATGGTTCCTGATGTTATAACATCAGTGAATGATATGAAAGCAATCCTTAGTGAAAACCAAGTGTTTATGAAGAAGAAAACATGAAGAACTTGAAGAAGAAATGAGTTTTTCACTCACTTTTGGACTTGAGATGAATCTGTCCAACTTGAATAAAATAGCAGAGATCTTCACAAATTTAGGGTTTAGAGGGAGTGAAAAAAGTGTTAGAGTACTTGGAGGAGTTGTATTTATAGGCTAGAGTGGTTGGGAGGTGATTGAATGGAGGTTTGAAGCCATTGGTGGCTGAAAGAGGTGGAGAAAAGGATCAAAAACGCAGGCTGTCAAGGGTTTCTCCGTCAGACAGCCTTACGGACCGTAAGACATGGACCCTTGCGGTCCGTAATGCTTCCTAGAAGCCAATTTTTCATTTTTAATCCTTGATGCTTTTTGGTTTGTCCATTTATTCCATACCTTTATGGTGTTTAGTGTTTTTGGACCATTTAGGGTGTGAACGAGCATGTTTTCAAGCATAGTTTCGTACGTACAAGTAATGTAAGTATAAATAATGTGTTTAAGGTGTTTATAAGTATAAAATGTTTTATAATAAGTTTCGAAAACGTTAATCGTCGGTCGTATCACATAGTTGCCGATTAGGGCACAAAGTGCAAGTTTAAGTGAATTACAACCAATAATACGTAATTGCAAGTATAATAATCATGTCGAAAGTGTTAACAAGTATAATAGGATGTATAATAAGTGTTGGATATGTAATTTGTCCATTAAAACAAGTATGGCATGTAAATGCGTTAAAATCGGTTAAGTTCACGTATTATCGCATAAATTTTCGAATAAGGGTTCCACATATGTAATTACAAGTATAATTTGGACATAATAAGTATAAATTGAACATAATTGATATAAAACATGACTTTCATTATGATCGGAATCTCGGATTACAAGTTGAAATGATAAACGATACAAGTACAAGGTTTCCGAAAATAGAAAGTTTCCCAAAATGGAAAGTACAACAAGACTTGCTAAATATAGAAAGTGTGAAAAGCAGGGCGTTACATTAAGTACGTTTTTTTTTTGTAATTTATGAAGGTAAAGGACATACTTTGCAATAGTATGTAAACACAAAGGACATTTTTTGTAATTTACTTTATTTTTATTTAGGAAAACTGGATTTAAATAATTCAAACCGGCTCTTTATGGCTGGTAATAATCCCAACTCAGTTATTTACCCACAGTGGTCTTAACTTTTGCATTTTTTGTAAAATAGTCCGTTGTTAAAAAAACATAACATAGTTAAGTTTTTTTTCCAAATTACAAACGATGCTTTCGGGCTTTTGATCAGAACGAGGATACGGGTTTATTGATGTAAAACTTACCTCAAAACAGTGCTCTAAACGACGAAAACGGTGCTTCAATTCGGGTGTTTGAACTTCTAATTAACAAAATCAAGTCGTTTAGAGCACTGTTTCGAGGTAAGTTTTGCATCAATCGAACCGTATCATCGTTTTGATCAAAAGCCCGAAAACATCGGTTTGTAATTTGGAAAAAAACTTAAGTCCGTTATGTTTATTTTAACGGCGGACTATTTACAAATAAAATGGAAAAGTTCGGACTACTGTAGGTACATAACTGAGTTGGGATTATTAACGGCCAAAAAGAGCCAGTTCTGATTATTTAAATCCAATTTATCTTTTATTTATGATAAAGGACAAATATGATTGAGTTCTTTTTTGCCGTTAGAAATGAACTAACACCATTCAAAGAACATTAATGTCACACCTCGATTTCCACATAGATCCCGGTGGGCCCGATGCGGAGTATCGTGACGTAAGTTGATATCCTCATAGTCAATATACACAGAATAACACAGCGGAAGTCTTGGAGTAAAATTACTATTACAAACCGAAGTGTCCAAAGTTCAAAAAAAAATATACAGATGGTTCGTAATAAAAAGATCCGCAGGCGGATCATAAAAATGTACAAAAGGTATTCAACAGACTCTAGGCAGATCTAAGGACTTGCAAGATCCTCATATATCAATACCGAACAGCTTCCAGCCTATTTTCGTATTGTATCTGTAACTTAGTCTTTTGAAAATACGTTAGTTTTCACTGGTAAATACAATTAACCGACTCGTTTTGAAAACATTTCAAAATTTTATTTAGGTGTACAAGGCATGAAAAATCTTTTATAACTTTGGAAAGTTAAGCTTTTAACCTTGTATACAGTTTTACAATGTTTGTCAATACATATGGGGCCCGGTATAGAAACCGAGACATGATTAACCGACACACCACTTATAAACCCACGAAGGAGTTATCCCCAACTTGTGGGTAAAAGAAATTATTTAGCACATATGTCAAGTGTATGCATACACCCCGTCTTAAAGGCGTGGCCATTAATAACTCAAATGAGCCGAGGATACCAGGACACAGTCGCGTTAACCCGCAATGTTTAAGTTATCAAACAATACCGATCAAAACGGGTTATGCGGATTTACTAGCCACAATCCGGCATTCGATGGATCCCATACCCGACCAAACGGTAATAATTTACAGTATCCCAAGCCCTTATAGGGAAAATAAGTTAAAGTATTTACCTAAGCTAATACTTGATTTATTATGCAAGATTTATAAATAACTCAGTCGTTTAATCAATAGGTAAGCGTAGGTAGCATTTACTGGAAGGCTCTAGTCTGAAATTATGGTATAAATAACCAATTAGAATGCTAACGGGTCCTATTTAAGTCATAGACTTGGACCGGCTAGCTTAAAGGATAAGTAATGGTACTAAACGCTAGATTAAGCGATGACCGGTATAGAATGTAGTTTAAACCCTACAAGTACTAAGACTTGTATAATATGGGTAAGCTATTTACATTCTAAAATTTGAAGTAAAAATGATAAGGTTAAACCCGTTTTGGTTAAATTATGGAAACTAGTCACATAAGCTTAACCGTGCGCGTATACGCGATACCGGGTAACCGGATAAGTCATGAACAAGTTCCATATGCCATTATACTTTAAACAAGTTATAATATCAGTAGGATATCCACTTGTATGCCCATTAAGGTTTTAAAATGAAACTAGGCCTTATAAGGGCGTTTTGGTCATTACGCGACGTATAAAAGGAACTTGTGTATAATCTGATGTTATGATTAAAACATTCTGGAAAAATACTCTATTAGTGACATAATATCAGTAAAATATCCAACATATGTGTGCTTTATAATTTAAGACCATACGATGCTCCGTAGGGGCATTTTGGTCATTTCACACATAGTTTCGTAGCTTATTTGGGAGTCTGAGTTTTATATAATGTACCTACTGCAAAAATATTTTAAATGAGTTATAAACTCAGTAGATAACAAGTCTTGGTCGATAAGTATGGTTTAAAACCATCCTATGCACCGAAACGACGTTTAAGTCAGTAAATGACGATTTATGCGATGTTTAATGAAAACTGATATTATGATCATGTTTATGTGACCAAGATATGTTATTTAGTATAACACATCAGTAGGTATAAAGGTTTTGTATGAAAAGCTTGATTAAAACCGATTTATGTGCCTTAAGGGCATTTTCGTCATTTATCGACATAATGCAAGAACTTCCAGAATACAATCTGACTTGACATCCCAAATAATTCTATTGATGATATTATATCAGTAGTTTATGAGTTTTATGAAGAGATTATGCTTAAAACTGTTTTAGATGCCAAACGTGCATTTTGGTCCTTTAAAAGCACGATTATTGTAAAACTCGGTTTATGATCAGAATGATAACATCATAATATGTACATAAATCATTTACAAGTTCATTGTAAGTTAAAACCTTATTTTTAACAAAAAAGGGCATTTTAGTCAAGATATGGCATAATGAGGAACTTGCGCATAAAGTCGGAGTACTATTATAATCATGTAATATAACCTCAGAGGGTTATACTACATAATAATATGATCATAAAGAAACCTTAGATCAGTAGCTAACAAATCTATATCGGGTCAGTATCGAAAGTCAAAGCAGAAGTCAAACTTCGCGACTTTCGGTTGCGAACCGACCCTACGACTGGAATTAACGGGCTGAACATGTTCACACATGTTCTAATAATTATTACCAAGTAATTAAAGTGTCAAAACATGTTTTATAACATCTACATTATCATATTTGAATTAATTACAAAACTGACACGTTTGACTTTTTAAAGCTTAAACTTTGACCCGTCAATTGGTCTAGTAAACGTGATCTTTAGGAGGTGCCCTCTTGAGGGATTATCACCTACCTAATCACGATCACTTAGCCATGTTCATATCGAACAATGGCTGGACCATAATGGTCTTAACCGAAAGTCAAAGCGCTTTATCAAAAGCGCTTGACTTTTGGCTATAAAAGCCTACAAAATGAAAAGAACAAGGATGGAACACTTACAAGTGGTCTAACAGAAATGTTTAAACTCAGAGGGATGCTCCTTAGAAAACCAGGAACTTCCAAGAGTATATAGAGGAGAAAAGAGAGGAATGAGCAAGGTTCAAAGCTCACAAGGGATGCTATTTATAGTGGAAGAAAGTCCATAGGATCAATCCAGGTGTTTGGCATTGTCCTAGGATGCTAGCAGATGTCCCTTGACGTGTAAGGAGCTGAACCATAGTGGCAAAATGCGAGAAAGGTGGCAAGAGGGCAGAATGCCTTGGCTCCCAAACAAAACTGCCACTGGCAGTCCCTTATGGACCGTATGGCATAGTGCTTACAGTTCGTAAGGACCTTCTGGCACCCACTGATTTGAAATGGTTGCGGATCGTAAGGACATAGCCTTGCGGTCCGTAACCGACCTTCAGCTATAATCTCTTTTTCTTGCTTACAGGTCTGTAAGCAATAATGCTTACGGTCCGTAAGGGTCTCAGAGGCCAAAGTTTTGGCATATTGACACATTTGATCCCTCAACTAATTGTTGTTCAGAGGTTATTAAAATAACATTACGACAAAATTAGTCCATCTCGGCCAACACATGGCATATACGCGGGACACGTATTCTACAGGTCACGAATTTACGAGGTGTTATAATTAGTACCGCACCGTATTCATATTTGTGGTTTTCTGTACATGGCGTATTTTAGTAATATAACATAATTATTTATAACTTCAAATATACCGTTGTGATGCGTTTATTATTTCTAACTTCGAATATACCATTATGATGTGCTTATTTTTAGCTACACTTCAAAATATAGTTGTTTTTTCTTTAATGTGAAAACCAAACTTATACCGTCAGAACAACATCGGTACTGTATTCGTTTCTATCTTGTCTTATCATGAAAATATATAAGCTATAGTGATTGTGTAACATCCTGTTTTTAAGTATAAATAAAATATTTGGATTTATATTCCGAATATTATTAAACGAGTAACGGATAAAATGGCTAATTGAAATATTAGGTGTTCAGACGAGTAATTAGTATTATAAAATACTTTTTGATAATGGCTCCCACTATTCTCAGACCCCTATATATAGCGAGAGATAGAGAGAAGGGTGTGTGAAAAATAACTTCCCTTGATAATATATATATACACACACAAATCTCGTTTAATAGATATAAATACCATTGGATTTATTTTCCGAATATTATTACACATGATTAAAATTATGACATTATAGATGTCTGCGCAGATATCACCAGTGGCGGACTTAAGAAATTTTTTCATAGGGGTGGAAATTTTTAGGTGTCATTTGTCTATCGTTATGTAATAATGTTTTTCGGTTTTGTTTGAGTCGGGTCGAATCGTTTAAAATTTTAATGGGTATTTCAATGGGTTTTGATAAATAAGCTTTTTTTAATCAAAATGTCTTTCGTGAATCATATATATATCAAACAAGTTACTAAAAAAATAAGCTTTAAGCTATATAAAGGGGAAACAAGTAATAAAATAGAGAGTAAACTGCCAAAATCAACCCTTAGGGTGGATGGGGCGGGTTCGGGGAAGCTTTCGGTGAGTGGGTTTTACCGCGCGGCAAGGGGATGCAACCCCATCTTCGGTGAGCGGTGACCAAGATGAAGGGATTGAAATTGATGAATACTCACCGAAAAGAGAAGAGAAGAGATAGAGGAGAGAAAGAGGGTTAATGGTGGGCCCCATCCTTTTTCAACCAATCTTTTTTTTAAATGTTTATCACTATTCACATGTTTGAACACCCCTAGTGTTTGAGTGTAAATTGTGGAGTGAATGGGGAAGTTGAGTTTGCATGATAGTATTGATCGAAAAAAAGTTTACCACTCCCTATTTAGGTAGCACCCCTTCCACACTTAGGTTCGGCCACTTTCATCTCTGAGGTGCCATTTCCATCCAAAAAGGTTGAAATCTTATCATTTTTGTCCCCAATGGCCTTTTTCAAGATATGAAAGTCGCAATAAATTGCCAACCTCAAAGATAAAATGACAAAAAAAAACCAAAGATGAAGGATTTCAATGCACAAAAAACGTTTTTGGATGAAACATGCAAATATGCCCATACCTTAAGGATGATTTTGACAATTTACTCTAAAATAAATATAAAACAAAAATATAAGAGTAAAATGCCAAAAAATTCTCTAAGGTTTGGTCATATTTGCTTGTTCCATCAAAAAGGACAGAAAAACCCTTAACCTTAACAGCAACAATAAACTATGTTAGTGATTCGGATGCAAATGACAATAAGCGCAAACCGAAAACTCAAATACACAAAAAAGTCATTTTGAATGGAACAAATAAATATGACTAAACCTTAGGGACAATTTTGACATTTTACTGATTATTTTATAATAAATAGGGGTATTTTAGTTTTTTTAATAGACTTAATTAAAGACTTCGTAATTTGGATTCAAATAATTACAGATTAATACATCAGGTAATTTGTGATTTTAGACTTAAGTGATCAAAATCAAAACTGTAAATATCAAAAAGAAGTTTTTTTAGATGGTATTCTTACACCAATATATTAAGTTCCCCTTGGTCTAGATTTAAACATGGGAACTCACGTATCTATATGCCTCTGCCAAGTGGGTTAGGGTGAGTTTGCTATCATTGTCTGGCCACAGGTGCAAAGAGAGCTGCGTGGCCATTTTGAAACTACAAAACCAGCAGTTCAAAATTGAGCTTCACCGATTCATGAAATCTAGTTCTCTCTGGTGCTTCTGTTAATGGCTACCCTAGGAACCTTCTTCAAACCTACCCTTTCTCCTCCTCTTCCTTCCTTCAACAAACACAAATTCGTATACAAACGTCGTAATTCCACCATTTCAGCCACAACGGTTGCTGAAGATGCGGCTTCATCTTCATCTTCCACGATTACACAAACCAAATCCTTTTCAGATCTCATCGAATTATCTTTCTGCATTTCTCTTCTTTTCAGTTCCTAATTGTATGAGTGCTTTAGCCCTTATGAGGATGGTTGATTGAAACAAGTTTATACAGATTTCTTCAACTATCTACAATTGTATGAAATTAAAACAATTGTGTGGTCTCTCTTGGTTCTGGATTTTTGATTGATTTTGTCATTTGTTTAGCATGTGACCGACAGAATGGCAGATGTAAATAAAAAATCTTTAAAATTGTAATAGCTTAGGCAAATCCTCAACTTCCCTGAAAGCGTTTAAGTGCATAACTCCACAAACAGGCGTATGTTTTCAGGACTGGCCCGGATGCCGAAACGGTCTTCTTACCGGTTCAATGGTTCGACCGGTCAGACCGGACGTAAAAACCAGAAGGTGTCGTAAATATTAAAAAACTTAATAGGGTTAAATCTAAAAAAAATATATAAAAAACCGGTCCAACCCTTCTAAAAACCGGTCCAACCTCCGGTTCGATGTATTTTCAGTCCGACCGGCCCGTCTGGTCCGGGTCTGAAAACACTGTGCTTGCTTGGTTTAAAAAAGGTATAAGGCACAATGGTAAGAAACCGACATTGGGTCAGGGTCAAACCCAGTTGATGAATAATAAAGGGAAAGAAAGCTTGAAATTGGGGCTGAATGTTAGGAATGTCAAAGTCAAGAGGCTGAAATTTAGGATTAGTAAATTTTCTATTTCTTATTTACTTATTTCATTTCTGTTCTATTTTCCTATACTTTGTTTTTTGGATTATCTAGTGTTCTTTTAGAGATTTTTCAATAATGAACTCCTCACACACGTGCGCATCAACTTTTGGGATCAAAACACATCATACATAGAGAGAGCCTCACGCCTTTTTAAACAAAGCTAGGATGGGAATAATTTCGGGAACATCGACAATATAGGTTGGTTTGAGGGTCAGATGTTACAAAAACTGCCAATCCCTGTTTAAAACTTGTTAGGAAACACTTGAAGACTTGCTTTTGCAATGGAGGTTGACACTTATACTTCCACTGTTCTGCCCCTTAAGGAATGCAAGTTTTACATGTAAATTCAGTAAAAAAACATCATTCCATTTTCACATTAATGGATAGTTTGCATTCATGATCTAAGTTTATGCTTCCTGCTTTATGTTTGTTTATGGTTTAAGCAATTAAATTATTACATGTAATTTGTGAATGTTGTAAAACTGTACTCCAACTCTATTCTTAAACACTTGTGCATTTTTTGTTTATATCAAATAAAGAAGGGCAAAATAGTCATTTAATGCAATGGCAAGATAACATGCAGGGAACGCAGAAGCAGATGTTGTTGTCATAGGAAGTGGTCTCGGTGGACTATGCTGTGCTGGACTTCTAGCTAGATACGGGAAAGACGTTATAGTTTTGGAAAGCCACGATTTACCAGGTGGCGCCGCCCATTCGTTTGAGATAAAAGATTACAAGTTTGACTGAGGCCCGTCTTTGTTTTCGGGTTTTCAATCTAGAGGTCTCCAGGCGAATCCCCTTGCACAAGTATTTTTTTTTTACGTCTTTCACACTCTTCTTTCCATACTAAACTAAAATGTTATATTATTTATGGTAATTATATCTATTTATTTATCTGTATATCTGTTTGCTTATTTATGTTCATCATGGTTAACAGGTATTGGACGCGTTAGGTGAGTCGATTCCATGTGCCAAGTATGACTCATGGATGGTTTATGTGCCTGAAGGGAGTTTCTATCACGCATTGGTCCCACCGAATTTTTCAAGGTAGTTTTCTATACTCAAAAGATGTTTGTAATATGTAAACTTATGGTTATATTACCGAATTTCTGTGTAGATTAATCAAAACTTATATAAGATTTTTGATGTCAGGACCTAGAGATGTACGCGGGCCCGGATGCTGTGCTGGAATGGCGAAAACTTCTTGTTAGTGACCTTTAACTTTGTTTTCTTCTACACTTGTTTGAACTCAGAAGTTAGATTTACTTTCATCTTTCATTAAAGAGTTAACTGCCATTTTCGTCCTGTGGTTTGTCCAATTATGCTAGTCCAGGTCAAATTTCAAATTTGTACCATTCCCGTCCCCTGACATTCTTGAAACATGACACTTTAATCCAAAAAGTTAACGATCGTTAACTTTGACTTTTATTTAAGTATTTCAAATTTCCACGGTCGTTAACTTTGACTGTCAAACACAGAATAATTAATTGTAAAAAAATAGAAAATTACCTTTTTACCCCTCATTTAACAGTCAAAGTTAACGACCATTAAATTTTTGGATTAAACTGGCATGCTTCAAGAATGTCAGGGACAGAAATAGTACAAATTTGAAATTAGGCCTGAACTGGCATAATTGGACAAACCACATGGACGAAAATGGCCGTTAACTCTTCATTAATTGTTGTTTAATTTCACTTCACTATTGATAAATAGTGAAGTTGGACACCAAATAATTCTTCAAATATTGGTCAAATAAAGTCAAACTTCATTTTAAACAGGATGCGATACTTCCATTATCTGCAGCTGCAATGGCATTGCCCCCGTTATCCATCAGGGGTGACTTGGGCGTTCTTTCAACTGCCGGTGCCAGATACGCGCTCTCACTTTTAAAATCATTCGCACAAATGGGACCGAAAGGTGCTCTTGGTGCTACAAAGTTTCTGAGACCGTTTTCAGATGTTGTTAACTCATTGGGACTCAAAGATCCCTTCATCAGGAACTGGATCGATCTCTTGTGGTTCTTGCTTTACTTTCAGCAGAAATGGTACGTAAATGACAATTTAGGATCATGTTATTTATCGTAATTAGGTTTCTGGTGTTGTAGTTATATAGCTATATTTCCGTATTGCAGATTTACATGTTTGCAGAATGGTATAAACCGGGTTGCAGTTTAGAATACCCAATCGGTGGAAGTGGAGCTGTTCTTGTTCGGGGATTAAAAAAGTTTGGTGGTCAAATATATTTGAAAAGCCATGTTGATAATATTGTCGTTGAAAACGGCCGAGCAGTTGGAGTGAAGCTAAGAAATGGTCAAGTGAGTAACCGAGACTATTAACTTATTTTATTTTTATTTTTCGGACGATAAATACTTGCACACACTTCTCTTATTTGATGTTTTTTAATAACGTTTGTGACATCGCAGTTTGTGCGTGCAAAGCAAGCTGTTGTGAGCAATGCATCCATGTGGGACACTTTAAAGTTATTACCTAAAGAGGCTGTTCCAAAGTCATACGAGGAAAGGATTGAAAATACAAAGCAATGAGAGTCGTTTATGCATCTGCATTTGGGATTTGATGCGGAGGTGAGTGTCTCAAAAATAAATTTCTCCAGATATTATATATTTTAGATAATTAGTCTGTCAAATATGATCACAAAAATTCTAAGATTCCTAATCATCTAATATTTTGAGTAACCCGGTTTAGAAGGTTTCATGCACTAAAAATACATATCGTTCAACCTTTTCGTTTTTTAGCTATTTTTTTTTATTTGGTTAGAGATACAACATATACCGAATCTATTTCATATTCTGATGTTATACATTTCAGTATTCCAATATATGCTTAATTATTTATATGAAGGCGTCTAAGTAATTATTCAATTATTAGGGGATACCGGAAGACTTGGGAATCCATCACATAGTTGTAAATGACTGGGACCGTGGAGTTGATGCTGATCAAAATGTGGTGTTGATATCTGTACCAAGTGTACTTAGTCCAGATCTTGCACCACCTGGAAAGCATGTATTACATGCGTACACCCCGGGAACCGAACCGTTTCAACTTTGGGAAGGGATTGACCGTAAAAGCGCAGAATACAAGCAACGCAAAGCCGAGAGATCTGAGGTAAGAGTTTACTCGGTTCACTTTTTCTGTATTTAAATGAGACAGAATCTAAACATTTTGATGAAATGGATTAAAACAGGTGACTATCAAAATGGGTCGGGCTTTGTGTAAAAATAGTCATTTTTATGAATAATTTGTGCGTCATATATGATTACGAAGATTATACTTTTCTCAGTGAGTAAAATGCTATTTTCGTCCCTGAGGTTTGGCCAGTTTGCGACTTTCGTCCAAATGTTTGTTTTTCCGTATCCCGATCCAAAAGGTTTGAAATCTTGCCATTTTCATCCGGCTCGGTAACTCTATCCTTTTTTCTCCGTTAAGTTAGAGGTGTTTCGGTCTTTTTCGCTAACTTAAAGGGAAATTCGGTCTTTTTCACTTTATGTAAAAAAACCAAATACCCCTAAAAAAGACCGAATTGCTCTTTAAGTTAACAAAAAAGACAGAAATACCCCTGACTTAACAGAGAAAAATGGATTTGAGTTAACAAGTAGGATGGAAATGGCAAAATTTTCAAACCTTTTGGATCCTGATGCGTAAAAACAATCCTTTGGACGAAAGTCGCAAAACTGGCCAAACCTCAGGGACGAAAATGGTATTTTACTCTTTCTCAATAATAATATAAATATTTGAAGAAAAGAACGTAGGAGATTTTATGCAACGAAATACATTTTGTGTGAATTTCAACCCGTTTGAGTCATTTCCTATTAAGTTTATTTTTTAAACTATGGGCCAGGTAATGTGGAAGGCGGTGGAACGATCACTCGGTCCAGGTTTCAGTCGAGATAAATGCGAAGTGAAATTAGTCGGGACTCCATTAACACACCAACGATTTCTTAGACGAAACAGAGGAACATACGGGCCCGCCATAGAAGCTGGAAAAGACTCGTTTCCTGGACACCCTACACCAATCCCGCAACTGTATTGCTGTGGAGATTCTACTTTTCCGGGAATCGGAGTCCCTGCTGTTACTGCCAGTGTGCCATTGTTGCTAATTCACTGGTTTCTGTTTCTCAACACTCTCAACTCCTTGATGCTGTAGGAATATAGTTAAACTACCAAGCTCACAAGTTACAATATTTTGTTTCTCTTTTCATATTCTTGCTTTTATAAGATACTTTGTAAAGAAATTATAACAGTAAACTGATCATATACAATGATAGAACAGATTGTCATAGAAACACGATTATATATATTGGCGGACCGCGTAAACACAATGTTATTCTACACGTTTGTTTTAAACACTATCGACCGAACCACCAGAAAGAAAGTCTGAAACAAGGTCGGTTTTTGTTGTGGATTATACCCATCTCTTCAAAGGTAGTTAAATCTGTCCATAGTTATCAGATAATAAAATGTGAATAATTACTAATAGAGTAATAGTAATAGAACTTTGATGTTAGGAAAAAAATGGTAGATTTTAAAGGTATCCCACATCGGAGGTGAGAAGAGAAGGAAAGATAAAAGGAATTGAATAAAATGGGAAGAGGGTATTGGGAAAGGCACTTACCTGGATGGGTTCAATCGGTGATCAAGAAGGCCCATGGCCTATTTAGTGACCTCCATTGCACTTAGGAGGGGTGCTTACCCTAAGGTCGGTCCAAGTGGTTGAGCCTACATCATAATTTTGGCAGGGCCTCTGCACAATACTTTGGTTCAAGCTTATTCTTTTGAAACTTTTGTTTGGTTGACTTAAAAGTTAAAATAGCCATACTTGCTATTAAAACGATAGTAAATGAAACTCCTGAACTACATCTCGCTTTAGTAACCTGTCAGCTTAAGTGCTGCGAGGGGAGATGTGACCAACTCTAGATTCATATTCCCACCTATCCTAACGAAGGAAGCAATAGAACAGCTTCCCGCTTAGCAAGTCGGCTTCATCCGAGTGTCCACATTGGATTGAGCCTAGTGCAAAAGAGAGATACAGCATGGAAAGATTTAGTAAGTACTTACAACACACAAACCTGCGAGATGGAGATTGCCATTTATAGAGAAGCCATGGATTGTTTCATTGCAGGACTGCTTTGAAGGGCATTCTCTATTTAATTTTTCAACCTTCAGCTTCGCTAATTCACGGGGTTCATCACTTTGTTTTAAAATAGTTTTCTTTATTGGTTTACTTTGTTTATATGCATGTTTAGTCCCTCTGCTTCAACTTTGGTATTGTATGTGTTTAATCCCTCTGCTTCAACTTTGGTATTTTACATGTTTAGTCCCTCTGCTTTTATTCTTTTAAGTAATTGATTCTCGCTTTTTGTATTTTACTTTTAAACCTTCAGCTTCGCTAATATACGTGTTTAGCCCATTTGTTTTTAGAAAAAAAAAACTTTCTTTTTATTGGTTAACTTTCTTTATATGCGTGTTTAGTCCCTCTGCTTTAACTTTTGGTAGTGTCCATATTTAGTCATTCAACTTTTATTCCTTTTAGTATTTCATCTTTTAGCCTTTTCTCTTTGCTACCATAACGAATCAACCGGAAGAATAGTGACTGTTAGCTATTGGTGGACATCTGCTACTACTTCTTGGGCTTTAATAAAGTTACTTTACAATTCCTAAATTGTATTAAAACAAAAGTTTTAAACACACGTATTATTATTTATGTCTAATTTTTATTGAGAACGTGTTATGAGTAGTATGTACAAGTAACCGAAACACATACATGCATATTATTAAACTGAAAAATATTCCACTCGGTGCGGGGTGTCTTCTTCCTCTTTTACTGACGATGGAATTGGCTGTTCATAAACTAGATCAGTACAATGATTAAAAACACATCCACACTCCAAACTTTGGTGAGAAGAAGTAGATAAACACTAAGGACTTAATTTGCAGATGTTAGAAGTGAAGGGAGGCATGTTGAAAATAAACAAACATAATACCAATTTTCAGGATTTGACAATAGACACAAATGACGGCCCAAAAACCTTCAGAATCTAGGTGTACCACTATATATGCACAACGTACAATCCGTATAACCTCCGTGAGCAGGATTAGGAAGTGATATCATCCCTCTGGCCTCTAAACCCAGCACAAGGTTCGATTCTGTTGAAGAATCTTGCTGCTAAACATTGTAAGAACACTATTTTTTTGCAATTGTTTCATGTCGCACACTAGCTGTTCGATTATTTGCCTGAGTGAAACTTATAGATTCTTTTTTAGCGGAAGCGTGTGCGCATCTTGGTGGGTTGAGGTGTGCTTGTTGAATCTTTAGCATATGTTTGCTGTTAAACACTTAAACATTTTGTGTATGATATGCCCAGTTAAAATCTTGCATTGTTTATACTCATTCAACATATTGGGTTTTTTTTTTATTTAGGATTGTTGTATAACCTTTTACTCATATCAAATTATCAATCATGAATGTCAATATCTGTTTACTAAGAGTCATTTAATAGATAAATTTAGAGCCCTTGATTTCAATAGGAAACCAACTCTTGGATGCAGCGGTGGACTCAGGAATTTCTTTTTAACGGGTTGGTTCTGCAGGTGTTCCGATGTCTCTTAACTTGACATCTGAATTTTGGGTTTGGGTCGGGCCCGGTACATAAATAATAACGATACTTTCTCGTTGTAACAAGTAAAACTATAGGCACCATGAGGTTTTGAGGGAATTTTGACCACAAAAATATGATGCGCTGTTCAAAAACCGTTTAGAAAGAAATCAAAGAATAAGTGAAGTGCTTAATCGAATTCCATACTTACTTTTTTTGTTTTTGACTTTAGTATTCAAATGCAACATGTATAGATTGATAAATTCTAGGTAACTTTAAACATCCCGAGAGTTGGTCGAAAACCGCAATATACGTTACATATAGAAGCGAAAAAACTAGGGGCGGTTCACCCTGATGCTTGGATGTTTACTTTTGTTTCTTCTTGTTATTCCTAACCTATAATAGTTTCTCTTTTTGCATTTTCTGTTCATCATCCATATTATGTTATTGTTAACCCTAATACTTTTCCTTCCTCTGTACAGATTATTTTAAAATAAACTCAAAAAATGGCTTGCGTTTCACATACTTTTGGAGCTTCCATGAAAATCGGTCAGCTGCCAGTAGCCACTCAGAAGCAGTTTCCAAACAAACTTTCTCAACTCTTGTTCTTACATCCAAGAACTTTAGATCATTAAACATGTGTAATTCCCAGAGTTATAACCATTCAAACCGCTATCAATCCTACATCGCTATTTTCAACAGTCTTTCTTCAGATCACGGCATTTCCGGTGAGAAACCAACACAAAACCTACAAAATTTTATTCCAGTGTTCAATCTTTTCTGATTGTTTTTATTAATGTAATAGAAGAAAGAATTTCTGTACTGGTGATTGGTGGTGGTGGAAGAGAACATTCACTCTGTTACGCGTTAAAACGGTCTCAATCCTGTGACGCTGTCTTTTGCGCGCCTGGAAACCCTGGCATTTCCAACTCCGGTGATGCCACCTGTATTGAAGACCTTGATATATTCGACAGCTCAGCGGTGATAGCTTTTTGCCGTAAATGGGAAATTGGACTTGTCGTGGTGGGGCCAGAAGCTCCTCTGGTTTCGGGTCTTACGAATGATCTTCTGAAAGTTGGCATACACGCTTTCGGTCCTTCATCAGAAGCCGCTGCTTTGGAAGGTTCCAAGAACTTCATGAAAAGTATATGTGATAAATATGGAATTCCAACTGCTAAGGTGACCTACTATTCGTCGTTGTTACATATGTAACATATTTAATTGGAAGATATTGATTTAGTTAAGATTTTAATTATCGCAGTACGAAACATTTACCGACCCGTTAGCGGCAAAGAAGTATATCAACGAACAAGGGGCTCCGATTGTTGTTAAAGCAGACGGGCTGGCTGCAGGAAAAGGTGTAATTGTTGCTACGACACTACAAGAAGCGTTTGAAGCGGTGGATTCGATTCTCGTTAACGGGTCGTTTGGGAAAGCAGGTTCGTCCATAATCGTAGAGGAGTTTTTGGAAGGTGAAGAAGCATCGTTTTTTGCAATTGTTGATGGTGAAAACGCCCTGTCTTTGGAATCTGCACAGGACCATAAACGGGTCGGTGATGGGGATACGGGTCCAAACACGGGTGGGATGGGTGCGTACTGTCCCGCACCTGTTTTGACACATGAACTTCAATCATTGGTTATGAGCTCGATAATTCTTCCCACTGTAACAGGGATGGCAAAAGAGGGCCGCAAGTTTGTGGGAGTTTTGTATGCTGGACTTATGATTGAGAAGAAATCAGGATTACCGAAATTAATCGAATACAATGTGCGTTTTGGAGATCCAGAATGCCAGGTAAGCTAGGTTTTACTTCTACTCTGTATTTGGGTCAAATAATAAGTTTTTCTAAAAGGACTCATGTTAACCTGAGTCCATTTTCGTCAGAACCCGCTTTGACTAGACTAGAACCAAAATATTAACTTTTTTAAGAATAAAATGCCATTTTCGTCTCTGAGGTTTGGTCAATTTTGCGACTTCTGTCCAAAGGTTTGTTTTTCCGCATCTGGATCCAAAAGGTTTGAAAACGTGCTATTCTCGTCCGGCTGGTTAACTCCATCCATTTTTCTCCGTTAAGACAGAGGTATTTCCGTCTTTTTTGCTAACTTAAAGGGCAATTCGGTCTTTTTCACTTTATGTAAAAATACCAAATACCCCTGAAAAAGCCCGAATTGGCCTTTAAATTAACAAAAAAGACGGAAATACCCCTGGTTTAACAAAGAAAAAGTGATGGAGTTAACAAGCCGGATGAAAATGGCAAGATGTCAAACCTTTTGGATCAGATGTGGAGAGCCGATGAAAATAGCAAGATTTCAAACCTTTTGGATCCAGATGTGGAAAACAAACCTTTGAACGAAAGTCGCAAAACTGGCCAAACCTCAGGGACGAAAATGACATTTTACTCTTTTTTTTAAATGGTCCGTTTTGACTTGAACCAAATTGTTACTATTTTAAAAAGGACGCCTTTGAGTCAACCAAATTGTTACTTTTTTATTTTTATTTTTTATAATAAACGGCCCTTTTTGACCCGTTGCCCAACCCGCCCGGTTTAGAGAGAATTATAGAGAACATTGTATGTGAAACAGGTGTTGATGGTTCGTTTGGAGTCTGATCTAGCACAAGTCCTGCTTGCTGCGTGTAAAGGCGAACTAAACTCGGTGAGTCTGGAATGGACCCCTGGTTCAGCCATGGTTGTGGTCATGGCTAGCAATGGCTACCCTGGAAGCTATGTAAAAGGGACCAAGATTCAAAACTTAGAAGAAGCTGAGGCAGCGGCTCCTGGTGTTAAAATATTTCATGCAGGGACAGCTGTTGATGCAGATGGTGATTATGTTGCAAATGGCGGTCGGGTTTTGGGTGTCACTGCAAAGGGGAAAGATCTTGAAGAAGCAAGAGATCGAGCTTACAGAGCCGTTGAAGAGATCAAATGGGATGGCGGGTTTTACCGGAAAGATATTGGTTGGAGAGCACTTCCATTGAAACAAAAATCCTCAACATGTTGAGTTTTTTTTTCTTTTTTCGGGCGTGTGTGGCAAGAAGCTTATCTCAGTTTTGGTTTATTTATGGGGTCAAATAAGTTTACCATGACCGCATTGGTGTTGTTTTCGTAACATTATAGGACATTAAGAGATAATACCAACTCCTTGTACGAATTTGATTAATGATCCTGATTACAAACTTCATAGTCTTTATACAATTTCTCATGATATAGAGATGTTCATTGTGTTAGCTTGGTGGATTCCCGGTTGGCGGGTTGATTTGATGAACCCAAACAAGGCCTGAATGTTTATTCCTGACAATGACATCAGCCCATTGCGAACACACTTAAAATCGTGTAGCCCAAACACGATCTGTGCAACCTATTTCTATGTATTGAAATGAGTCAGAGGCTAACAAGTAAATGGGTTGCACGTTGCATGAATGGATTTGCGGGTTGTAATAAATGTGTTAAACATGTTATAATCAAGCCCATGGATTTGGGGGTTGTAATAAATGCGTTAAAAATCACCACCCCTACTAATAGAATATCGACATAAGAACAACTAGTTACTTGGCACATTATCTTGTCATATAATCTTCAGATCAAGCTTTACAACATACATCATAGTCATCTATTTACATTTGCAGGTTATTACTAACAACTACAGTCAGATTTGTACTAATACATCAAACCATATCTACGTTCTTGATCCATCATCGTTCTGATCGCATGCTATGGCTCGAAGACGAAGCATCAGGGCTTGGAGGACTATTGGTCCGGTCATATCTACATTCCCCATCATAATAAGCATCATAAGGTGAACCCCTTTGATCGTACATTCGTCCCCCTCTATTTGTTCCATGGCTGTGAGATTTTGTATGATCCGTTTGCTGCCTGTAGTATTCCGCTACACCTGTTGACTTCATCCTGCCAAGATGCTCGGGACCACCAGTCTTGTGAGGGTGGCGGTCTAGCGGTGGCTTGGGAGGATGGTAGGGTTGATGATGGAAGTGATGTGGTGGCTGTTGGCGGTGGTGGTTGTGGCGGTTTTGGCTCAAGTTTGGACTCACGGTTGCAACTTGATTATTAAAACTAGGGGTACTACGGGTTCTGGTTAGCGAACTAGATCTACCATGACAAGTGGTGGATTCAGGTTGGTGGCGGTGGTGGTCATGGTTTCAGGCGGTGATCTTGGGGAGGAACACGGAGACGAATTACTGAACGTCGTGTAGCTAGTATTAACCGGCAGTGGTCTGATGGGTGGTGGCTGAACAACAATGCCATTGATGGAATTGATGTATCTTTGTTCAAGCGAATGGCGGTCCATTGATCTCGAATGGTTAACCGTAACAATCGGGTTTGCCGGGAAAAGGAAGGCGCGTAATCTCGGCCCTCCTACATGTCCATGCCGAGCGAATTCGTCAATCATGTGGCGGACATCTTCGTCGGATTTCACTGTAACCAACGTCTCAAAATCCTCTGGCATCAATTGGTACTTGAGGATCATTTCACCTTTGAACATGCTTGTAACTTTCTTCATAAGATCTATAATAATTCGAATCCAAAGTTAGCACATTGATAAAACAGAAAACATAATCTATAATTCAATGTTTATTCAATTCAAATTCGTTGTTCTATGATCTACTTGTTCATAAATTCATAAATATTTCATGATTCCAGCGAAATTCAAATTCATTAATCTACTAATTACTACAGAAATTACATCCTGAAACAAATTATTCCCCAAACATACTCTTTAAAACATCAACAGAGGAAATCTGAAACCCTAATCTAATCTACTTGTTCATCAACTTATAATTCCAGTGAGTCAAATTCATTCATTAACTACCGAAATTACATCTTCAAACAAATTATTCCCCAAAATTGCAACAAACGAAACCGAAACCGTAATTTTAACTACTTATTCATGAATACACGATTCCAGTAAGTCAAATTCATTCATTAACTACCAAAAGAACATCTTCAAACTAATTATTCCCCAAACGAAACCGAAACCCTAATTTAATCTACTTATTCATCAATTCACGATTCCAGTGAGTCAAATCAAATCCATCATTAACTACCGAAATCACATCATCGAACAACTTATTCCACAAAAACTACAACAAATGAAACCGAAACCCTAACTTAACAACGAGATTGTACTTTCACACAACATTAGGGTTCGAAACAGACGAAAAACAATACCGTGAAACGTAATGTGACGGTGAACGGAGATTACGCGAGTATCACCACCGGTGTACTTGAGGCGGCCGTCGGCAGGGCGGGGGAGGATCTTGCCGCCGTGACTGCACAGAAACTTCACGTGCTCCGGTGCCGATTCCGATCTGGAACTACCGGAAACCGATTGGTCATCGGTGCCTGTGATGAAAAAATGTGTGAGATTTGAAGGAATATATAGAGACAGAAAAATGGAGGTTGAGATTGAGATTACGTGATTTTTGATGATGAAGTCTGTATTCTGGCATGGATTTGGTTTCTAAATTTGAATAACTGATTCTGTTTCTGTTTGTTGCACCGGATATATAACGGAACAATGCTTCTATGGTTGTAACCGCTGCTTTGTCTTAAATAGTGAAATTTAAATTAATGAAAAAGGATTCAAATGTATTTTGCTGTGGATAAATAAATATATAAATAATAAAAAGTAAATTACTTTTAAGTTCTTGCGTTGTGTTTTAATAGTTTTATAAATAAATATTTTAGTTTAAAATTATAATAATAAGATAAATAAAAGTCTAATTTTTGAGGTTTGATTCTCGGATGAAACAAAAAAGAGATTTGCTTAACGGAATATAATAATTTTCATTAGTTATTTTCATTATACTATTACAAACCTTATTATTTCCATAAAAAGAAAAGTCTTTTAAGAGTTATAATTATTTATGTTATTATTTGAATATAAGTTGAAATTAATAAAATTGTTCAAAGGGATACTTTAAGATCGTTGGGTTTAATGTGGTCCGATTTATGACTTAAAAGTGTTTGTATTGTACTTGCGAATTGTATTGAATGAATAATTGTTTAAAATAGGGGTCCTATGTATAGGACAATTACAACCTAAAACTAGAAACAATCATTAACAAAAATAGATTTATAACCCCCCCCCCCCCCCCCCCCCCCTCAAGCTAATGCTGGGAAGCAACTTTTAGCTTAGACCTAATAGATAGAAATCCTTGTGAGGATAGGGTTTTGTAACACATTTGCAATTTGATCATCTGCCTTTATAAACTGTATTGAGAGTTGTTTTCGAGCGACCCTTTCTTTGACAAAATGAAAGTCAATCTCCACGTGTTTTGTGCGCTCATGAAAAACAAGATTGGTTGACAAATAAGTGGCGCCTAGATTATCACACCATAAGATAGGTGGCAGTGTCATAGAAACATGAAATTCCTTTAGAAGTGCTTCAAGACATGTTAACTCAGCAACAGTGTCGGCCAAGGCTTTGTATTCAGATTTTGTAGATGTCCGAGAGACAATACGTTGTTTACGAGCATGCCATGAAATAAGATTGGTCCCAAGGTAGATAGAAAATCCCCCGGTGGATCGGCGATCATCGAGGGAGCCAACCCAATCTGCATCAATCAGTGTAGGCATGAATCCCTGGAGCTGATTTTTGTTGAACCAGCAAACCAAGACTGGATGTTCCTCGAAGATATCAAAGAATTCTTTTGACCGTTGACCAATGACTTTCTGTAGGTGAGTGCATAAATTGACAAACTTTATTAACCGCAAAGGTTATGTCAGGTCTGGTAAGAGTTAGGTACTGTAAAGCCCTAACTTTTTGCCTGAATTTCACCGGATTGTCAAACAAAGGTCTGTCTCCAAGAGTCAAGTCAGAGTTAGGAGCAATCGGAGAGTCAACCGGATTTGAGTGAGAGAGACCTGCTTTCTGAATGATGTCAACAATGTATTTTTTCTGTGAGAGAATCAGGTCATGAGTTTTGAAAATTACCTCAATGCCCAAAAAATATGACAACCGACCTATGTCTTGTATCCCAAAGGTAGTACTCAGCTGTTGAATGATGTTGTCAATGAACCGGGAATTATTGCAAGTGAGAATTATGTAATCCACATAAACAAGCATATATAATAAGTGACCATTATGTGAATAAATAAACAATGAAGGATCTGTTCTGGACCCTTGAAACCCAAGTTGTAATACGATACTCGAAAGACGATTGAACCAGGCCCTCGGAGCTTGTTTGAGACCATATAGGGACTTGTGAAGCAAACACACATGATTTGGCTTTGTGGATCAACGAATCCTATTGGTTGTCGTAAGTACACGGTTTCCTTGAGATCACCATGAAGAAAGGCGTTCTGAACGTCTAATTGTCGAAAAGGCCATTGCCTTGTAACAGTAAGTAACAAAACCACGAACCATGGTGGATTTTACCACCAGACTAAACGTCTCATGATAATCAATTCTCGGCCGTTGGTTAAACCTTTTGCCACTAAACGGGCTTTGTGACGTTTGATATTCCCATTTTCATCATGTTTTAACCTGTATACCCACTTATAATCAACAACATTAGAATTTTGAACAAGTGGAACTAAAGTCCAGGTACCGTTTCTCATTAAGGCTTTGTACTCCTCTGTCATGGAAGCGCGCCATTGAGGACGTTTGTTAGCAATGGACAGAGTTGGTGATGGCATGAGTGTGGTAGTATATGGGTTTGTCTCAGCCGAGTTTTGGTAAGTTTGATAGGCTAGAATTGTGGGGTGAGTAAGATAGCCATAGTTGAGCGTTGTTGATAGGTGACAGTCGGTGGGTTGGCTTATGATGGGTTGGTTTATTGGGCCTGGGTAGTGGGTGGTTTAACATATCGGTTGAGCTGAGGGTGGTGACCGATCAGTTTGGTTGGAGTTGGTGAGTTAGGTTGTTGGTTGATTGTGGAAGGGGATGGTTGTTCATGTGGTGTAGGAAAGGGATAGGATGAAAAAAAGGACCGGGAGAGGGTGGGGTAGGCGTAAGGGAAGGGGATTGAAGAAAAGGAAAATACGTTTCATTAAACGTACATGTCGGGCGATGTAAATGCGATTTGTGGTAGGATCAAGACATTGATATCCATGATGCCAGAGACTATACCCTAGGAAGATGCAGATGATATGGACGAAGATGAGGAACACATTGACACCTGAAGACACGTAAAAAAGAAAGATCAGATTTATGTTTGAGAAGATGCTCAAAGGGAGAGATGTGGAATGAGACACGTGATGACATGCGATTTATCAAGTATGTGGCGGTTTCAAAAGCAAAGTTCCAAAAACGCATTGGAACACCAGATTGTGCTAGAAGGGTGAGGCCAGTTTCGACCACATGGCGGTGTCGTCTCTCAACAAAGCCATTTTGTTCGCTTGTATGAGGACAAGATAGGCGATGTAGAATTCCAAGTTTTGCAAAGAAAGAGTATAAGTTTGAAATTCCCATCCACAATCTGTTTGAACTGATTTAAGTTGTGTTTTGAATTGTCTTTCGGCCATTGTGTGAAATTGTTTAAAGATGCTAAATGCATCGATTTATGTTTAGTGGGAAATATCCACATGTATCTAGTTGATGATCAACACAAAGTAAAAAATAGCGATGACCATAAAAGGAAACAACAGGAGCAGGTCCCCAAACATCACAAAAAATTAAATCCAATACATGAGTACTTCTATAATTTGAGGAAGATAAATGCAATTTGAAAATTTTCCCATGGGACAAGAATTACAAAATGGTAAAACATAATTATTTCTAATAGGAAGACAATTCTTAGAAATCATAGATTGTAAAAGTTGCAAGTGAGGATGTCCAAGTCTTTGGTACCATGTTGTAGGAGAAGCTCGAACAGTAGAAAAAGCAACATTTGAGACAAGTCTTTAGTAGATGAAAAGGGTAGAGACCGTCTTTACTTGGACCTATGAGGAGGATAGTTTTGGTAACCAAATCCTTCACAAAAAAAAATGTAGAGTGAATTTCAAAAAACACATTATTCTCTTGATGAAAGCGTTGTACGGAAAGAAGATTTTGTTTAATTTGTGGAACGTGTGGAATGCTTTTGACAGAAAGAGTTTTATTTGGTGAATTGAAAGTGGTGGAACCGATATGAAGAATAGGTAACCTATTGCCATTACCAATAATAAGTGTGTCTTTACCGATATACGGCTCAACATTGTTAAGGCTAGTGAGATCAGGTGCTGCAGTACTGTTTGCACTAGTGTCCGGCAGCTAAGATGATGATGCTTGTGAGCGATGCTAAGCAAAGTTTGCTTGTGGAGCGTATCGTGGTGGACGAATTATTGTTGTATCACGATTTGGGCATTGAGATGGAACATGCCCAATACCACACCTCTCGCAAGAGCCATTGACGATATTCTGATTAGATGCCCAAGCAAATCTGGAATTGTTACTTGACGAGGAGCCCATGTTGCGATTGTGTTGTACTTGCCTTGTCCGCGCCGGTTGTTGTTTCAGTCACGATTAGACTTCCCACGAGTGTTGTAATGGGCCTGATTCTGTTATTGTGCAGCTTGCACATTGAAGCCTAACTGTGTCATCAGTTGTTGAAGCGACTGGACTGTTTCAGGTGAGAGTTGAAGGCTGGGTTGTGCGGCGGAGTCACTGGTTGTAGTCGTGAAAGCCTCGGTAACAGCAGAGAGAATGGGATTAGTCTTCTTTGTCATGTATTCGTGATCAACGAGTAGCCCATGTAATTCCAGGAGGGTTACTGGACGGTGTCGTGCAACAAGGGTGGGTTTCAAGATGTTATATTCTTCCTGGAGGCCTGAAATAATCAGCATAAGAACCTCCTTTTTTTGCATGCCTACACCAATGTTTGCTAATGCATTATTATATTCTTGGGCTCGTGTGATATAGGTAGAAGACGTTTCATCAGGTTGCATTTCCATCTTGAGAAGTTGGGTTCTTAGTGTGTACTCTCGGGAAGATGTGTGTGGCGCGTAACCACGTTCCATGGAAAGCCATAAGTCACGAGAAGTTCACCTGTACCTGGTTGAAAGAGGCTGCAGAGATTGTTGACAACATGAGCATGCGGACGTGGGCATCATTGGAACCCATGTCAAGTAGCCAGGGTTTGGTTGTGTGTGGGTGACTATGGGTCTTTGTCTAACGAGGAGGTGGTAGAAACAATGGTTTGGGATGGATAGGGAAGAGAGCCATCAATATAAACATACAAACGATTGGTAATGAGAAAAGGTTTGATCATGGTTTTCCGGTATCCATGATTGGCCGGGCTTAGTTGAAAACCGAATTTGTGAGAATTGTTTGTGGTTTTCTCTGCTGTGATGAAGGAGGTAATGGCCGTTGTTGGCAGGTTTGACGGAACATAAGTCGATGAAAAAAAGAGCAAGGACCTTGTTGATAAGGGAGCAGGGCCTTGTTGATAAAGGAGCATGGTCTGGTTGAGATCGGAAACAAAAGAGACAACATCGGCAATTTTATGGTTTAGGTAATCCAAGAGCGTATGGCTCTGATACCATATAATTTGTATTGTAATTGTGAATTTATTGAGTGAATAATTGTTTACAATAGGAGGTCCTATACATAGGACAATTACAACCTAAAACAAGAAATAATCATTAACATAAATGAATTATAAATCTCTGTCTAATACGTCGTAACCAGTAGAACAAGATAGCTTCTCGTTTGCAATAAAAATAAATTATTATACAATAACAGATAATAAGAATTTTCAATTTGAAGGCTTGCAATTCTAAAAGTTATCATACATTTCTCTAGTTCACATTTATCTCTATTTTTATTCAAACGTTTTGATTGCTATCTCCTTTAGCCAAATCAGCAGAAGATTTCAGGGATTCCACTCGCTTTTCGCCAACCTTCGATCCTCTACAAACTTTCAAACCCCGCCAATCGAAATCTCCCCAGAATCAAATCCGTTGATCAGTATCGTGTGTCGTGTTTTTTTTTTTTTTTTCCACTCCATCTTCATGGTTTTGGTGTGGAAAAAGAAAAGAAAAGAAAAGAAACTGGTATAATCGACCCCTTTCGACTTTATGCATAATATGTTTGTGATATTGTAGATCTAACACGGTTTTCCGTTTCGACTATTGGGCCTTTGTTCTTGCGAGACGAATAGCCTGGTCATATGTTCGAGTGCCGCCACCGTCGTCAAAATCCTTAGTACACTTAATGTTCTGCTATTGAGGTAACGAAATAGATTTTTTTATTTTAGTTTGTATACACGAAATACTGGTTGGTTTATTATTTCGGAGAGAAGTATCTTTTAAACTAAAATTGATATCTTTAGAAGATGATTTTTGGGTTAATGCAACAAATACAAGACCAAGGATAGTGGACAGACTAGTTAGGCAAATGGCTTCAAGGGTTTCGGTTTGCTAACGCAGGTCGTGGGGGTCCTTCCACGTTTGCAGCACGTGGGGTTGGATCACTTTGTTATTGTTCACTTTGAATTCTGGATTGAAGGATAATCAACCAAAATGTTGATGTTAGTAAAGCTGGATAGTTTGAAGTGAAGAAGAGAACAAACATGAAGCAAGTTCTCGAGAGAGAGAGAAGAAAGATCAGAGATTTAGGATAATCTGACTGATCTGGAATGGATCTTGGTGAATGACAAAGGTTTTTATTTATAGGGAAAGGATCTTGGTGAATGACAAAGGTTTTTATTTATAGGGAAATGATCTTCCAGGAGAAGAACCTTTGACTGCTGATCCAAGGCTGCAGTGAGGGACTTGCCCATTTTGGGGGTTGAAGGGGTATGGTCCCAAAACCTTGCACCAAGCAAGGGACCATACCATTATTATCCAAAAGCAAGCCTTGCGTAGACTAGACCACAAAGGACAAACATTATTTATCCATAGCGTCGGATCAGTGAAAAGAATACTAGATCATTTAACTACCTTGCGCAAGCGCGCGCAAGGGAACAGTTAAGCTTGAAAGTCATAATTCTTATCAAATGACCTCCGCTGCAGGGAACTTAAGTAATTGATAAAAGGCATCTTTTCTTTGTAACAGAAAAGTCACTTGGCAGCAGATCAAGATGTCACAGCTGTAAAATGTTCTAGAAGCAATAAAGGCTCAGTCGTGCAAGGGCACAAAATCACTTACAACTGAATGACACATGACACAATCCGACGATCTCTCATAAATCACGATGATGGTATTCCTCAAGAGTAGATCTGGATGATGGCACGCACCACGTGGCAGCTCCCTAGCCGTCGATCAAAACCTTGATCTGTGTGCTTGGATGATAACTTAACAAACTAGCGGTATGATAAAGATTCCGTTAACTCTCCATCTACATTTTGGCGCCCAAAACCCGGCTATAAATAAGAGACTTCAGGTACAAGTAATCTCATTCACACTCACTTACTCTCTCTCTTACTTCACTTTAACTATTCCGATAACCTGTACTTATTCTCACGCCGGAGGGTGGTCACGGAGAGAACCCCCATTCTCCCCGTGGCGAGGCTGACGGTGTTCTGTTTTGCAGTGTTCATCGGAGATCTATTTTGTTACGGCGAACAATCAGGAGATTAACCTCTGTATGCGGAAACCCTGACAACAGAGCTAATCTGATTCCGGTCAATCAGATCTGGTGTTTCTTCATTGGCGCCCACCGATTACTTTTTCCCTTCTCATCTTTTCGTTTGTTTCACCTGAATCATCAGAATCATGGCTGATGGTTCATCTCATCCACTAGGTCCTCGATTTGAGATTCGTGATGTTACTCGTGGTGCTCAGATCGACGAACACGTAGAAGAAGAGTTTTTCGGTGAAGCTGATGCTCAGCATGACCTTGGTCATACGAGCATTCTAGTAACTCCGGCAGCTCCACGTGTGGATGTTGCGTGATTCTGCCACCTGGCGAAACTCCGTTGTCATGGCTTATCAAATCTAAAAGCGCTCAAATGCTATGTATGCTCAACTCCATGCTCAGACTAGAACTCCATCCTTCCAACCTCCGGTCAATGCTCCTCAGGTCCGTGCTTCGCCGACACCTCGAGTGTTGAGTTATGACTTGCAGATCCTGCTCGTGCACCATCACATGCATCTGCAGAAGAAACTGAGATGTATTCTCAGACCAGGAATGATTCTATTCTTTATGGTAATAAAGCAGGAAGATAATACTCAACGTCGCACATCTATTCACTCACGTTTGGGCCCGCGACTGTCACAGAAGCGGGACACCCAATATGATGAGTACGATAAGACTTACGACGAAGGAGACAACATAAGTGTGTTTAATCGTTTATCTACGAATCATGCCAACTATAAGCCTAAGGTTCGTGCAACATATAACCCTGGGGCGGAGCACGATTATAATCTGGTCTATAGACCTGCTGAAGCAGCTGAGCAATCAAAATTTGTAAAGGAAATCAGCATTGGCTCCGCTGGAATGAGCAAAATTACCATCCAATGTAGGGATGTTTAACGCTTAACTGATCCGGATGATCGCATGCGCCTCTTCACCGGCGCAGGGCTTATTGGAGGCTGGACGTTACCAATGTGGTGTCATCTATTTGTGCAAACTCTTACCAACACTGCGCGCCTATGGTTCGATAACTTACCCACAGGTAAAATTTCCTCCTGGAATGACCTTAAGGAGAAATTCATCACTCATTTTAGCCAACAACGGCGCTATGTCAGAGATTCCTCGGATGTGATGAACATCTGGCGGAAGGATGATGAGAGCCTAGAGGATTTTATCACTCGTTATAACAAGGAGGTGTTAGAAATTGGAGATGTACATGAAGATCTTATCCGCGCACAGTTCAAATATGCGGTAAGATGCGATGAAATGATAAAAGTACTCTCTGAAACTATTGGTCTTCCAAAGAGCTGGACAAACTTATGGCAGCAGCCAAAGTTTATGCGAAAACGGAGCGAAATCTTAATTCCAACAGACCACCACTACCTAAGAATCGTCCTCAGGATCTGAGTAGGGGTAGTCGGAAGTTTAAGAAAGGATGGAAGGATTCGAATCAAAGTTCATATTCTCCTTATTCGCCAGTAGATGCTCGCGCGACAATTAACAAAATTACCGCTCAGAAAGCGATCAAGCAAGAGAATCATGATCGGTAATGGACTCCTCTAACAAAGTCCCTAGCAGAGGTTCTTAGCACAGAGAACTATCAGTTCACACAACCACAACCAATGAAAAATAAGAAGGGACAAGACCAAATCTTTTTTTGACTATCACAAAGATACGGGGCATACAACTGATAATTGTATCAGCTTGTGCACAGAGATAGAAAAAGCTTTGAAGAGTGGCAAACTTACACACTTACTCTAGTCTGTGCGCAAGGAAGTTAGACAACTTACACGCGGGGATGAGGGTCCAAGCAACAAGAAGATGAAGCAAGTTTCTATGATTCAGGGGGTATGACACGCAAGCGCAACTATCAAGGTTTTCGAAATGACAACTGGTGCGAACAACAAGTGATTTTTCCTATTGTCCCTGGCGGACCACAGGAAGAGCGACCAGTAGTGATTACAGGAATTTTTGGTCATTATCAGACTGTTTATGTGTTTATAGATCCTTGGAGCTCCATGGATATTATATATGAACAATGTTTTAAACAATTGGATCCAGAGGATAAGGCACGCCTAGAACCAGTTGATTTTCGTCTGACTGGGTTCTGCAATGAGGCTGTCTTCCCTCTAGGATAGATAGTTTTTCCTGCACCCTCTCAGACGGAAAACATTCACGAACCATCAAGGTGAATTTTATGGTAATGCCGGCGAATTCTCGCCATGATGTTTTATTGGGACGTCGCACGCAACGTGATTTTAGCATGGTTACGTCTGCTCCACATGCTGCTTGTGGTTTTCCAACACCAACAATCATAGCTATTATGTACGCTCGCAAAGAAATAATGTCTATTGAAGAACCAGTTGCCAAAGCTTCAAAGCTTGTATCTTCAAATGAGCCCGGAAATGGATACTTAACACCAAGTATCCTAAGCAAACAATTCTTTTGGGTCCCGCGATAACTACAGCAATCCGCGTAAAGCTTAAGTTGTTATTGTTTCGTAATATGGATATTTTTGCCTGGATGCCTGCTGATATGGTTGGTGTCCCACGCGATGTTGCAGAGCATTGTTTAAATGTTTTTCCATCAGAAGAGCCCGTGGTTCAGAAAAAGCACAACTTGGGGCCAGAAAAAATTCAAGCCATGAACGAACAAGTTTTAGAATTACTGGATGCAAGGATATTGCACGAAGTTAAATACCAGACCTGGGTTGCAAATCCAGTCATGGCGCAAAAACATAATGGTGGCTGGCGCATGTGCGTCAACTTTGATTGTTCCAATGGAAATGTTTGCTATTTTCTTCCTGAAATCGAAAAGAAAGTTGACTCGCTAGCATCGTTCCGATGGAAATGTTTCCTTGATTGTTATACCATCAAGTCTTAATGAAGAAGGAAGATAAAGACAAAACGGCTTTACGCACGGAGAAAGGCATCTTTTGTTACACAAAAATGCCCTTTGGTCTTCGCAATGCTGGAGCCACATATCTGAGAGCTATGGATACATTTTTTGGTGATGATATTGGGGTTACTTTCGAAGTTTACATTAATGATCTCGTCATCATGAGTCACACCGAGGAAACAATGTTAGTGAATATTCAGATAACTTTTGACTCGTTGCGCAGGGTCAACTTGAAGTTAAACCCAAGTAAGTGCTCGTTTGGTATGGAGCAAATTCCTCGGTTTTATTATTGCAAACGATGGTTTTAAAGTGAATCCTGACAAAGTAGAGGCAATTCAGCGCATGCCTTCTCCTGCTAGCATTAAAGAGATGCAACGGTTAGCAGGACGGTTAGCTGCTCTTAACCGGTTCTTAGCTAATCATGCTGCGAAATCTTATCCATTTATTCGTACGTTGCGAAACTGTGTCAAGAGCAAGGAATTCGTTTGGACTCCTGAAGCGGAAAGTGCTTTCCAAGATATGAATAATTGTTTAATACAACACCCAACACTTACAGCCCCGCTTGAAAAAGAACCAATGATACTTTACATTGCCGCATCCGATATGGCAGTAGGGGCAGTTCTACTAGTTGAGCTAGATGGGGTCCAAACCCCAATCTATTATGTCAGCAAGATGTTAAATGACCCGGAGACTCGGTATTCTATCATGGAAAAGCTGGTTCTTGCCCTTGTTCATGCTTCGCGCAGACTGCGCAGGTATTTTTCCGGTCATGTTATTACTGTTCTAACAAACTATCACTTGGGGCAAGTTTTGTCAAAACCTGATGTATCGGGTCGCCTCGCAAAATGGGCAATCGAATTGGGAGGTTACAACATCTTATACAAGCCACGCCCAGCTATCAAGGGCAGATCTTGGCAGATTTTATTGCAGAAGTACCAACAGACAAAATCAAAGAGTGTGAAGCAATTCAAAACCCAATTCCTATAGTTGATGATCGAGTTTGGGTACTATTTACTGACGACGCATCAAATAGCGATGGGGCTGGTGCAGGTCTTCGATTGGTAAATCGTGACAATCAGGAATTTACATATGCCATTCGCCTAGATTTCAAGAGTACAAACAATGAAGCTGAATACGAAGCATTCTTAGCAGGCTGCGCCTCGCTATCAGAATGGGAGCAACAAACCTAACAACACATGTAGATTCTCTACTTGTGGCTGAACAGGTTACTGGTGCATATGATGCAAAAGGAGTTGTTATGGCTTTATATCTGGAGCAAGCAAAGGCTTTGATTAGTGAGTTCAAACACTTTAAAGTGGTTCATGTTAATCGAAGTGAAAACAAGCATGCTAATGCATTGAGCAAGCTTGCAGCGCTAGCTTCAAACATTTGGCAAAAGAAGTGAGAATCGAGGTTCCACAAAATCCATCTGTTCCGCTTAAACATGTCAGCATGATTGAGGTCGGGGCTCCATCTTGGATGTCTCCAATCATCATGTTTCTACAACATGAATCTCTTCCAGAAAACAAGGCAGAAGCACGAAAAATTCAATGTAAAGCTTCAAATTACGAGATGGCAGATGGAATTTTATATCGGAAGTCATATATGGGACCTCTCTTACGATGTGTCGATAAGCATGATGCTCAATACTACTTCAGGGAAATTCATGAAGGCTTATGTGGTATTCACGCCAAGCCGCGCATGGTCATAACCAAGATCATGAGCGCAGGATACTATTGGTCAGGGATGCACTTGGACGCTGTAGAAATTTTGCAAAAATGCACATCTTGTCAACGACATGCTCCGAAAACCCTGCGCCCTAAGAACCTGTTGGTACCAGTAACTACGGCATGGCCTTTCCAACAATGAGGCATCGACCTAGTTGGTCCTTACCCGGATGCACCAGGCGCAATGAAGTTCATCGTTGTTGCAGTGGATTATTTCACTAAATGGGTTGAAGCTAAGCCTTTGGCTTCAACTACAACCATGGTAATTCAGAAATTTATATGGGAACATATTATCTGCCGGTTTGGGTTGCCGATGCGCATTGTCACCGATAACGGAACAAATTTAACTTCTGAAGACCTATAAAAGTGGATGAAGGAAATGCAAATCGTGCATGTTTTCTCTTTGTTGCGCACCTCAGGGCAATGGTCAAGTAGAAAGCATCAACAAACAACTGGTAGACGGAATTAAGGTCTGCCTTGGTATGGTGCGGCGTGGATGGGTTGATGAGCTTCCAAGCATATTATGGGCTCATCGTACTATGCCCAAGACAAGCACCGGTGAAACTCCATTTAGCTTGGTCTATGGAACAGAGACGGTGATTTCCGCCGAAATTGGCCTCCCATCTCCAAGGATGTTGGCACTAGAGAAACAGAACAACGTAGAACAAAGGAGTTTGGACCTTGATCTGGTAGAAGAAAGGCGCAAGAATGCCGCCATTCGCGAAGTGAAATACAAGTCCAAATTGGAGAAGAATTATAACAAAGAGAGTGCGCATCTGCACTTTTTTACCAGGAGATTTCGTCTTTTGCGATAACGAAGCGTCTAACGCCGAGAAGCCTGGAAAGCTGGCTCCAAGGTGGGAAGGACCATATGTAATAAACGAGGTCCTGAGCAAAGGCGCATACACTCTCAAACGCACGGACGGTACCAGTGTTCCTCGAACATGGAACGCCCAACAACTGCGATGTTGTTATTTGTAATCTTAGCTCTCTCAATGCATTAGCCTTGCGCCTTGTAGGAGACTACTTACAATATTTCTACTTTGTAATCTTAGCGACAATATTGGCTTTAAGCCCTATTAATGAAATACTATTGTCGTTACTTACATTACGCTTTTATATACTTTTTTACAAATGCATGCAATTACTTGGGTAAAACAAAAACACAGGTTATTCTAAAACTCATGAACTAAAATGTAACACAATACCGTGATAGGATTAGGTCCTAAGTTCATATATGAGTTAACACCTACATTTATTTGTCTTATCCTTGGCAAGTAATTGTACTCATGCACATATTATAATCCAAATATATATCATTATAAACTTATCAAGTAACATGCGCGCCAACGCACTTGTACACATCAAAACATAAAGTATTTTCATACAAAAAACCACAAATGTTTCAACAAATCCGACAAGACATAACAAGCACTGGAAGATCACTTCTATTCAGGAGCCTTTGCTTTATCATTTTTCTCTTCACCCTCTGAAAAGATTTCCTTCAACCGATCCACAAAGTCATCGTGTGGCAAGGCATTATCCACTAACTCCATTAAAGGGATCTGCAAGTGATCATATCTCACTTTCGCAGCAGTATAAGAGGTATGAGTATCAACCTCATAAAGCATTGATCGGCTGGTATCCCAGTTAACTTTGAGGGCGTGTTCTACATGCATCGCACAATCCTGATAACCCCGGGCATAGCCGTCATTTCGTGCTAAAATCATAAGCTACGCCACCACCTCATCCAGTTTGGTTGAATTTAAAATCGAATTTGCAATCTGCGTAAACGAATTATGATTTAAAAAAACTACGCAACATACTCAAAGAATGAAAGGCAAGTTACTTACATTGATGATCCCATATTGTTGTCAAAGATTCTACCAAGCTCTTAGCAGTTGCTCGCGCCGTTTCGGTATCTTCTACCTTCTTTTCCTTCTCTTGAAGGCGGCACGCCAACTCGGCCTTTTCTACTCGTTCAAGCTGAAGATCCTTCTTCACTACCCCCAATTCATCCTTCATTTGCTCCTGATCAAATAGTAAGGAAGTAAGATCAGAAATATCTTTATTTCTAAGAACGAGGGTAGCACTAGTTTCTACCTCTTTTCATTCACTTAGTTCGCGGTGTGAGCGCGCCTCCTCAACTGCTGCCAGAGCATCGACCTTTTCTTTTTTAAGTTGCTCAATTTCATTGCGCAACCTAATCTTCTCGTTATTATCACGAGCACAAGCATCTTTCCATCTTTGGTGCTCTTCAACCAGTAGCACACCTCTACCTCTGCTTTCTTTTCCAACTTATTGCAGATCATTCTTCAGTCTTCTTTTCTTCATCGAATTTGGCTCTTTCAGCCTCAAGATCAACCAGCAATTTCCTCACCTTCTCTGCTCCACCCCACCTTAAATTTAGATGATTCAAATTCATCCCATTCTTTGTGCATACTGCACCATTCACGCACTATACAGTGGGTAGTGGAGGAAGCTTGGCGGTTTCCAGAAGATAAGCTTGATAAGTCTGGTAATGAGTTTTGTCCTCTTGCGCCTTGACTTCAGCTGGAGGGTATATACCTTTATACCACTCCCTACACACTTGCCAGTCCGCAAACGTATCCCCTTGTCGTAAGTTCCAGACTGGTTCATGAATTGTAGAGGCTCGTTTGGCTGAATAAGATCTGTAATAATAACCCCCTGGAGTCTCCTCTGGGCGGATAGGGGAGTCCTTTCGGGATTCTCAAAAATGACTCATACTCTAGCATAGAAGTAGAAGGCCGAGTATTTTTAACCTGCTCTCCAGCAGTATCAATATTCTCAACATTTGCAGTATCTTTATCCTGCTCGCCAGCAGCAGTGTCAGTGGACAATTTAATTTTTTCTTCATCAAGAATTTTGTCTGGCATCGATGGCGTAACAACTTCTTCTGCTATTTTCTCAGTCACAGTTTCTTCAAAATTGCTTGCTCCCCCTGTTGGTACTTCAGATACGGGGATGGCACGAATGGGGGAGGAGGTTTGTGGTTGAGCAGAGGATGCCATTTTTTATACAAAAAGAGATTTGAAGATTAGCGATGATAGATGTTTATAAGGAAAGCATCAATCATGCTTACCAGGAGAAAACTTTGCCGCAAGGGCGTCAAGATTGCTTTTCTTCCTAATCCTGGGCTTCATTGTCTTTTTTGGTGGTTGAGTGGGGGTCCCCGAGTCCGTTGTTTTCCTCTTTTTTGTCCTATCGGCACCAACGGCTCAGGACTTGATTCGACATCGATAGGATCATCGGGATTGGCCACGGGTATATCTGTAATATCCACAGGCTCCGCCTTAGGCACCCTCACACCTACAGGCACAAGGCCTTCCAATAAGTCAGAGACCACCACGTAATCACATGAAGACTTGGATACGGGGCGTTTACCTTTCTTAATCTCTTTCTGCGAAACATCGGGTTTCTTGGGAAGAGGGATAAGTGGAACAACAGTTTTCTTCTTCTTCTTAGACTCTGGGCCTACGCCAAAGTTTGAAAATCACCTAAGAGAAGCAAAATGAAATCAAGCCATAAGTTATATTGCAATATTGCCTAGGCACAGTAACAGCTATCATATTGCAATATTCACTTAGGCATCATTAAACATACTTACCAACGGTGGAGGAAGGCTGCGCATTTAGATCTTCTAACTTGGGCAAAACGAAATTCTTCAGAATCTATTCATACCATGACGGCTCGCCAGCGCGCAACTCAGTGGTGCCCATTTTGCCGATGTCTCTCTTGAAGGCCACCACATACAACGAGGTCACTACAGGGTGCGCGGGCATAAGCAAACACAACAAAGAGCGATAATATTCACAGAAGAATTTCACAACTTACCTTTGCCCTCCTCAGTATACACAGGCTTCTCACGACGGTCAGCTTTCCACAATAAACTCATCTCGCCGCTAGTAAGGCTCTCTCCGGCAACATGATGCTGGGCACATCTTTCAGATCCTGATACCAGACTTCATCAATCGGTATCGCCATGGTTTCTAACTCTATGTCTTCAGCACCTTGAAATTGCATCTTCATCGGTATCACATCGGCCTATATATAAAAAAGTTTCTGTTTCCAGTCATGTTTATGATTTTGGAGGGGTAAGCAACAGTTTCTTCGCCGATAGTCGTTTTGAAACGAATAAAAACCCAGTGTACAATGCAACTGGTAGAAAACACGAAAGCGATTGACAGAAGGTATAACACCCATTGAACGACAGATAAATTCGAAGTGATGAATCCTGACCATCCCCATTGGATTCAACTGGGAGATGTGAAATTTATAATGCCCAAGAATTTCAAGAAAGAACTGGGTTACCAACAACCGGAAATTCCCATCAGCGAAGTAATCCCAAAATAACGTAATACAACTGGCCGGAGCATTTGCCGCCGTGTCAGTCTTCGCCGGATATCTAGCATCCCAGACGCTCGGAAATTTAAAATCTTTTACCATACTGTCAAAGGAAATACGGCTCCATTTTAATAGAGGAAGCGACGACGGTGAAGGCATATCTGCCATATTATCAGGCTTAGAATTGGTAGCCATGATTCAGGATATGAAAAAGAAAACGGGAAGGACAATCTTTTTCCGACAACAGAAGAAGAAGATTGGGAAAAGCTTGAGAAGAAGTCCAAAGGATCTGCAATTCTCCAACAAAGGTGAAGAAGACGAAGTGTGTCTTTCCTTATATAGTCATCGCCATTAATGCCATAGGAGTAGGGATGAGCAAATCAAACCCGGTACCGGTACCGAATTTACCAAACTGGATACTTTTTCGGTACCGACTTTTGACATTTTCGGTACCGGTTCGGTACCGGTATTTACCGGTTTTTACCCTCAAATACCGGTACCGAACCAGTACCGAAACGTACCTAACCGGGTATATTCGGTACCGGTACCCACTTTTGAGGATTTTCGGTACCGGTTCTTTCGGTACCGGACGGTACCGAGCTCATCCCTACATAGGAGAGCGTGCTTCACTTTTTACGTTTTCAAGAAACCCTAACAAAAAGAGGGGCGAGTGGGGAACAGTAACCGATGTCACAGCATGTGTACCCGACGACAACCGTAAACCAATTAATGTTAGACGTCTGACATTGACAGTTGTCATACAGTAATCAGAACGTCACAAATTGCACGTTGTCTCTCACCAACCCTCTGACACATTGTCATGTCACAAGATGATATATTTTTCAAAATTCAAATTTCTTCAACGATTATCCATTGATGATGTCAGCTACTTCTCAACCTCGCGCGACAGAGCAAAACAACAATATTTTAATAAGTCCAGTACTACTCCTACTTGTTATAGCGCATAGGAGCAACACTGGACTGGGGGGACTTGAAGGGGTACGGTCCCAAAACCTTGCGCCAAGCAAGGGACCATACCATTATTATCCAAAAGCAAGCCTTGCACAGACTGGACCACAAAGGACAAACATTATTTATCCATGCGCTGGATCAGTGAAAAGAATACTAGATCATTTAACTACCTTGCGCAAGCGCGCGCAAGGGAATAGTTAAGCTTGAAAGTCATAATTCTTATCAAATGACCTCCTCGTGCAAGGAACTTAAGTAATTGACAAAAGGCATCTTTTTTCTGTTGTAACAGAAAAGACACATGGCAGCAGATCAAGAGATCACAACTGTAAAATGTTCTAGAAGCAATAAAGGCTCAGTCGTGCAAGGGCACATTCAGTTACAACTAAATGACACGTGGCACAATCCGACGATCTCTCATAAATCACGATGATGGTATTCCTCACGAGTAGATCTGGATGATGGCACGCACCACATGGCAGCTCCCTAGCCGTCGATGAAAACCTTGATCAGTGTGCTTGGATGATAACTTAACAAACTAACGGTATGATAAAGATTCTGTTAACTCTCCATCTACATTTTGGCGCCAAAAACCCGGCTATAAATAAGAGACTTCAGGTACAAGTAATCTCATTCACACTCACTTACTCTCTCTCTTACTTCACTTTAACTATTCTTATAACCTTTACTTATTCTCATGCCGGGGGTGGTCACGGAGAGAACCCCCATTCTCCTCGTGGTGAGGCTGACGGTGTTCTGTTTTGCAGTGTTCATCGGAGATCTATTTTGTTACCCGAAGAATCAGGAGATTAACCTCTGTATGCGAAAACCCTGACAACAGATCTATCTGATTCTGGTCAATTAGATCTGGTGTTTCTTTAGGGGTTGAAGGCTTCGGACCTGCAGGTAAAAGAGTGTCTCTTTTCGCATGCCTATTATGTGGCTGAGTGGGAGAGTGAACAAGTTAAGGGTGATGTACTCATCACTGTCCTTGTTCTTTTTGTTGTTCACCACAGTTGGTTAATATTGAACCCTTTAACCTTTTAACCTTTTAAGTTGTTATGTGTTATAGCCAATTTATTAAGACTTGAGCTAACCCCTTCATCAGCCCCCCAAGTCAGAGGTTTTTGGGATGTAAGCCTGAATGCTTTTGAGTTTGCATATTATTATTTTTTGCTTGCAGGCTTAAAGGGTTCCTGAGCGGGTTGAGATTTGAATTTTGAAATGACAGTTGATGTGATAGGTGGCAGTTTTCGCAGGCGGCGGTTTTAATTGCCTTATGTTTAATAATAACTTCCCAATATATCATTTTTCTTTTTCATTTATCACAAAAACTAACTCTTCAAATTTCTCTCAAGCATTTCGTCAGTTTTTTCTTACACTCAGGTTAGTTTCGATTCTTCTTTCTTTTTCCTTGTTTTCGTTTGATCGTTTCTCATGGGTGATTGTAAGGATCTGTCGGTTAGTTATTCGTGTCTTACTCAAGAAGAAGTTGAGGCGTTTTGCCTGGAATGGGGCATTGGTTGAAATACAATCCGGATGCTCCAGGTTTAGATAAATCAAACGATCAGTGTCCTGCTGGTTCGATTGCATTGTATTGTCGACATTTTGAGTTTTCCAATCTGCATCATCCGTTCTCAACCTTTGTTCTAAACATCTTAGAGTATTATCCATTTCGTTTGGGCAGATACACCCACAGGGGCTTGCTAGGGTTTTACATTTTGAAATCTTGTGTCGAGCGTTAAGGTATGATCCTTCGTTATTGCTAGTCCGCCGTTTCTTTCGTTTAGCGAAGAACGGTGATTGGTTTACCTTTGAAACATCTCAAGTTGACGTTTGTTTGATTTCTTCTATGGTTACAAGCCTTGGTTCTTGGAAAGATTGATTTTTTTGGGTTTCTGAGTCAGTTGTTCCTTTTATACTGGTTGGAGGTATCCGGATGCTGTCTTGAATGAACTGGAACCGTTTGACTCTGAGTTGAATAGCGTTTTTTCTGAAATCCATTAGGGAATGCCCTTCTAGGCTTTGTCCTTTTCCGGAACATCTCTTGGTTTTGTTTGGAATTAGCAAGTTGTCTGATAAACCGGATCGTGATCCCGTGCTTATGAGAAATGATCAGGTTATGGTGTATTATTTTATATCTTTTTACTTTGTTTGTGTGTTTCTTGCTTATGCTTTATTTCGTTTATTGTAGTCATGTCTGCATTGGATTTCATCAAGAGTGATGATACTTCCGACGTTGTGTTTGGAGATGTTAAAGCCACGCCTGGTGAACATGCTGTTGTTAGGGGGTGTGAACATAGGTTCGAAGGTTTGGGGTATGTGAATGTTCCCAATGTTAAGGGCTTCACCAAAGTTGCTGCTTCCAAGACGTCTGTTCATCTTTCTACACGGTGTATGTTGAAGGGTGTTGATCAGCTGTCTGGTTCAGAAGCGATTGATCTAAGTGATGATAATGAGGTTTTCGGTGATCAGGGTACCGGAGGTGATGTGGAGAAGGAGAAAGAGTTAGTGGTTTTCGAGAAAAAGAAGAAGACATGGGTTAAAAAGGTTGTGAAGCCTTTTGTTCAGGGTTCCTCAGGGAAAACTGTTGAAAGCTTGGAGGAGCCAAATGCCAATGAGGTTTATGTTCCTAACTGGGTGTTAAAGTTGGGGATAGTTTCAAGGATGTTGCTGTCTGTGCAGATGTATTAACCAACTTTTCTCCTCCGGCTGTTCGAGGTTCCATATCAGCAATGGAAGACGATACTATGCTATCTCGGCTTATATTGAGTTCCGCCAACCTTTCTGCCCTGCTATAAGAAGGTATTACTCGCTTTCGTAAGGGGATGCACGAGTATGATGAGTTTTTGGAGTAAAAGGATAGGATGAAAACTTCCATGGTTGCGATGAAGAAGGACAATGATGGTTTTGCTAAGAAGGAAGAGGCCTGGTGAAGAAAGTTGGAGATATTACCTCAAGGCATGAGGTGGAGGTTGATGAGTTGAAGAAGGAAGTGGAAGCCTTGAAGGATCGGGGAAAAGCTTCTTGGAGGAGCAAGAAAGGTTGGAGGCTTCGAAGGCCCAACTGACCAGCGATAACAAATGGTTGATCGAGCATGGTTTCCAACAGGTGGTCACTTACCTTCTTCATTCATCTGAGTTTAACCAGGCATTAGGTGGGGTTTATAACAAGCTGCTTGTCCATAGGAGGCATCAAGGCTTTGTTGCTGGATATAAAGCCTGGGAGTCCTGTGAGCCACAAGAGAAATCTTCTCTTTACCAACCACAAGCCCTCAAAGTTTTCCAAGATTCCGTTCGGGAAATGGAGCATAGGACCTATCCCTACGTGGGTGAGGTCTCTGAATGTTTTGGCAATCCACTTTCTGTTTTGCAGGGTTTGAAGCCTCATGGTCTTAACAAGGTTGTTTGTGAGAAAGTGTTGAAGTCCTTGTCCAAGAAACGTTCATGCTCGGGAGATAGTGAAGAAACCTTTTCTGATGGTGGTGAAGGCTCGATGGATGCAAGCCTTGAAGCCTCTGAGGCAGCTGGTGAAGGTAAGAAGAAGAAAGCGAAAAAGTCTAATGGTGGTGAAGCCGGTGCATCGAAATCTGCTGCTGCTGATGATGCAAACTAAAACTTCTTAAAATTTATTCGTAGCTTTCTTAGCACTTTTAAAACAATATTATGTTATGTATGCTTGAACAATTTAGGTTTTGAGGGAACCCTTAAGGTTTCCTTTGGTGATGTTTAGCCTTGCAGGCTGTTTTAACAATGCTTTAGGTTTATGGCTCTTAAAGCCTTTATGTTATGGTTGAAAAACTGATTGTAATGTGTTGATGATTATTGTTGTCTTGTTGTGTTGTTATGTATCTGTTTGTCCATTATACCTTAAGAAGTTTTAGTGTTGCAACCACTTAGCTCCTAGGCAACTTGGATAAAAGATACATGTTGTCTATCCTTCTTATTTAGTGTCTTTGTAAACCGTATTCTAAGGTATAAGGAACGATTGGTGTAGGTTGTTCAAACCCGTCTATGAGACAAGTTAGAAAAAATTTGTTTAAGTCTCATGGAGTTGGATTGATTTAGGAACTCACCCCTTATATAGGTTCATTTAACCCTTGGATCTATTGAGCGATGTGGCCGGGGAGCTCATCCCCTTACATGGCCCTTGCCATGGAGTGTTTTGCTAGGTTCTCAACCTGACTATAGGATAGATAAGACAAGCTTTGATAAAACATCATCATTCATTCATAATAGGGATACTTTAATTACAAAAGAAAGATGGAACATAGAACATTCCTTCTACACGTGGAACCTTTTAAGGTTCTTGCCATTCCAGTGGCGAGGAAGCTTTTTCCTTTTGCATCGGCTAGCTTGTATGACCCTCCTTTGTGTGCTTCAAGAATGGTGTATGCTCCTTCCCATTTATGGCCGAATTTGCCTTGATGCTCCTTCTTGCTTGCTTCATTGTTGCGGAGGACCAAGTCTCCTGGCTTGAAACGTTCATGTTTCACCCTTATATTGTAATAAGCTTCGATTTTCTGCTTATATTTAGCTTCTTGTATGGCAGCTTGATCCTGAGCTTCTTCAAGGAGTTCCAAGTTCAACAAAGTCTCTGTTTTGTTTGATTCGAGATCAATGTTGAACGTTCATTGCGTTGTAACTCCAATTTCTGCTGGGATTACAGCCTCCGATCCAAAAACTAGGCTGTAAGGTGTTTTCTTATGGCTTGTCTTTTTGGTTGTTCGGATTGCCCATAGAACATTGGGAAGCTCTTCAAGCCAATTATTGTTGTGTCTCCCTAATTGGGCTTTAATCTCTTCTACAATGCTTTGATTTTTTCTATCAACTTCGTCATTTGACTGTGGATAAGCAACCGAGCTGAACTCTTGAGCGGTTCTAAACTCTTTGCCCCAAGAGCTAAAAGGCTTCTCGGCAAACTTCTTTCCATTGTCGGTTCACTAGCACCCCAGGGAGTTCAAAACGACAAATTATGTTTTCCCATATGAAGTCAATGAGTTGTTTCCCTGATATTTTGGCCAATGGTTTCACTTCCGGCCCCTTGGTGAAGTAGTCAACGGCTACTAGCAAGAATTTGACTCCTCCTTGGCTGGTGGGAGTGGACCAACAATGTCCATGCCCCATTTGTGAAATGGCCAAGCCGAGGAGATGGGAACCAGATCATGCTTAGGGCTTTTGGGTACTTGAGCATGCAATTGACAAGCTTCACATTTTTCCCGCTGCTCGGTGGTGTCACGGTGCATGGAAGGCCAAAAGTATTTGAGGTTCATTAGTTTCGCAACTACCGATCTTGGGCCATAGTGAGCCCCACATATCCCTTTGTATACCTCTTTGATCAGATACTGCTTTGCTCCGGGCCTACACATCGGAGTAGTGGTGCAATGTAACCTTTCTTGTAGAGTATTTCTCCTTGTAGCACATACTGCCTTGACTTGATGTGAACCCTTTCAGCCTCCGTCTGGTCATTTGGTAATTCACCGTTTCTCAGGAATTTGATCAAAGGGTCATCCAACTTGGCCCTTTCTCAGTAATTACATCTTGCACCTCAAGCTCTTGAATGGACGGTGTTTTAAATACTTCTACTAGCACTTTTTGGTGAGATGAGCAAATGTAAGGGATGCAAGCTTACTTAATGCATCAGCTTTCTTATTTTGTGATCTTGGAACTTGCTTAATTGTGCATGATTAGAATGTGCTCAAAGTTCCTTTGCTTTCTCTTTGTATTTTTTCCATGATGGGTTCCTTAGTTCTGTAGCTATCATTTACTTGGTTTGAAACAAGCAATAAGTCTGTGAAGACTTGAAGCTTTTGGACGTCTATCCTTTTGGCTAGCTTAAGTCCAGCAATGAGGCTTCATACTCGGCTTCGTTCTTAGTTGTCTGAAATTTAAGCTGGAGAGCATATGTAAATTCTAATTCTTTTGGATTAATTAGAACAAGCCCTGCCCCTGACCATTCAAGGCTGGAAGCTCCGTCGGTAAAAAGCTTCCAGGCTTCCGGGTCAGATGGTTCAGTTGTGGCAGTGTTAACTTCTGTTGCTATTTCCTTTGGAATTTCAACGATAAAATTAGCCAAGATTTGGGCTTTGACAACCTTTCTTGGAATATAGGTGATGTTGTGCTCACCTAATTCCACGGCCCATTTGGCTAATCATCCAGAAGTTTCAGGTTTTTCAAGCACACTCTTTAAAGGTTGGTTAGCGACCACTTGTATTAGATGTGCTTGAAAGTACCTTCGAAGCCTTTTGGCTGTTTTTACGAGGGCTAGAGCGAGTTTTTCCAATGGGGGGTACTTGTTCTCTGCCAATTTCAAGGTTTTACTGAAGAAGTAAACGAGTACCTGAGCTTTGTTTCATTCTATGGTCAGGACCGTGCTGATGGCTTCCTCAGCAACTGAGAAATAAACAGAGATTAGTTCCCATGTTTCCGGAGCAACAATGTTTGGTAATGAAGCCAAATGACACTTCATTTGGTTGAAGGCTTCCTCGACTTCTTCTGACCGGAAATCTTTTTTGTTTGTACACCCTTGAAGGGTTTTGAAGAAAGGTAAGGATCTTTCTGCCAATTTGGACATGAAATGCTTCAAGGCTGCAAGCTTTCCACCTCTTTCTTACTTTGTGGGGACTTAGCTTTGAGATTGGCTTTGACCTTGTTGGGATTAGCCTTTATGCTTTGTTTTCCCACTATGTGTCCCAAGAACTTGCCCTCTTCGAAACCAATGAACATTTGGTGGGATTGAGCTTCATGTTGATTTTTCTCAAATTCCAGAAGGTTTCTTGTATGTCATCAAGCATTTGGCCTTCGGTTTTGCTCTTGATTACCAAATCATCAACATAGGCTTCCATGTTTCTACCTATTTGCTCGGCAAATGCCTTGTCTACCAAACGTTGGTAGGTTGCACTGCACTCTTCAAACCAAAAGGCATTTTTTGATAACAAAAAATACCTTTGTCGGTGTGGAAGGCTGTTTTCTCTTCACCTGGATTTGGTGATAACCCTTATAGGCATCAAGAAAGCATTTCAAGGGAAGCCTGTGAGCGAGTCAACCTTTAGATCAATTTTTGGTAACGGATAGCAATCTTTTGGGCATGCTTTTTCAAGTTCTTGAAGTCAATTCACATCCTCCAGGACCCATCAGGTTTTTTAACCATCATCGGATTGGCTATCCAGGAATGATATTTGACTTCTCAAAGGATTCCGGCTTGGACAAGCCCTTCAACCTCTTGACAGGCTGCAAGGCTTTTATCTGGGGCCAAGCTTCTTTTTTGTTGGACAACAGGCTTCACATTTTAGGGGATTTTCAACTCATGTTCAGCAACATCTCGAGGGATACCTGTCATGTCTTCGGGACACCATGCAAAGATGTCCATGTTGTGCAAAAGTGATTTCTTAAGGTAGAGAGTGTTTCTTCAGTGAGGTTCGTATTTACCCTTATCCTTTGTTGAGGATATTTTGGGTTAATTATCCAACCTTGCTCGTTTTCTTTGTTTTTTGAACTTTCCCCTTTAACCATGAAGGCCTCTCGTGTAGGTTGAAGGGTTGCTATTCCTCTTTCGGTTGGAAACTTTACAGTGCCTTGACCAACTAAAACCGCCATTCCAAACAGAAATTGGCAGGGCCTTCCTATGATAACATCATAGTTGGAGAGAATGTTTATCACCACAAAGGTAAGTGGTCCAGTTCTTTCCATTTTCCCTTCACTGAAACAAACATTAAGGGTTAGTTGGCCCAAAGGCTTGATGGGTATGTCAGCGATACCTTTGATAGAGGACTCAGAGGGTTGAAGCCTTGAACACTCATCATCGCTGAGACGGTTGAAGCATTTTTCAAACATAATCTCTGTTGCAGCCCATGTATCAATGTAGGCCTTGTGTGTCTTGATAGTTCCCAACATTGCTTCCACCACCAAGGGTTTTGACAACAAGTCCCCTTCTGGTGGCGGGAAGCAGACACATTGTCGTTCCCAAGCTTCCAAACGCGGTCGTTTGTAAGCGGCTCTGCCATTGACATCCACCATGTTCACTTCTTTGCTTTTCCCTTCAGCCATTTCATCCCTTAATCCCTTTACTAAGTGGGCCAGTTCTCCGAACTTAACAGCTTCCTCAATTCGTTTTTTGAGCTGAAAGTAGTCGTTTGTGTGATGGCCCTTCTCCTCATGGAACTCGTAGTACTGGGTGGAGTTTTCATTTCTTTTGCTCTTTGGTAAAGGCCGGGGAGGCCTAAAGTTGTGTTTGATTTCTTCGGTGGCTAGGATTTCTTGAGGGGTTTTGTCAAGGCTGTGAAGTTTATAGTTTTCTCCCTCCTTAGAGGTTCCTGCCTTCAAGCCTTCTAGGGTCTTGCCCTATGGGTTGTTTGTCAAACGAACCAAAGTTCCCCCTCTTCATATTAGGACTGTTACCTCGCCAACTAGGAGCTCGTTTCCTCTGTTCTTTAATATCCACAACCTCTTCTCCTCGAATATGAGCCTCTGCTCTCCCGAGGGCCTCCTCTATGGTTTTGGGTAGGGACTTATTAAAGTCTCTTGTGAGGTATTTAGAGGTGATGGCGTTCATAAAACCGGTCACCCTCATTTTCTCGCCGGCCCCTACATAGGTTAACCCTTCTTTTTTGTATCTCTCAATGAATTCCCTGAGACTTTAATCATCTATTTGCTGATTTGGAAAATCAAGGTATCAACTTTGACGTACCTTCTTTGCTGCGGAAAGTTGGCCAAGAAACTATTGCTTAAATCATCGAAGGCTCGAATGCTTTTATCAGGTAGGTCGTTGAACCATATCCTGACAGACCCAACGAGGGTTTGCATAAACATAAGGCAACATTCAGCGTTGGACCACTTTTCAATCCTGGCTACTCCATAAAGATTTGTAAGTGATCTTCTTGATTCGAGTTTGAAAATCATAGTCAGCAATTTGTTGAAAAAACATGACACATTGTTGGGCTTATAGGGTTTAGCAAGATCTTCTTCTGCTCTCGAGGCTGGATTGTCGTTGGAGATTCCTTGGTGTGTGGACAACACCTGGTTAATAAAGTGTTGCCAAGGAAACTATGTCATCATCTGCGTCATCAGCTGAGGCATGAGGTTAAAGCATTGGAGGCTTTCTGTTGCACGGTGTAAGGCATTCCCATAGATGTGCTCATGACGGCACCTCTAGCCAAAGGCAGGGTGGTCATGGATTGTTCCCTTGATGTTGCAATGGGAGGGGGAATGCTCGAAGCTGTTGATTGCCATAACTGGTCAAGAGTGGCCTCGTGCCCGATGGGTGCACCGGTTGTCATAGGTTGAGAGGTAAACAAAGGAAAGGCTGTCGGATTTGGTCTTTCAAAAGCACAAAGACTCCGGTTGAGTGGTTGACGACTCACACTGGACCAGCTTCAAAGGTAGACATGGTTGGTTGTGAGCTGTTGAAGGGGAGAGGTGGAGGACCAGGTGATAACGATGGCTCAGACTCATCATAATCCAGTCTTATCCATACCCCCCCTTTTCTTTTTCCCTACTCACGTGTTGGTTGAGAAGGGATCTCAACTGCAAGAAATTCCTCGCTACTCCTTCAGATGTCAAATCAATGCATTCCGACATGTTTGTTGCACCGATTTGAGGAGAAGGAATCCCCGAGCGGGAAGGAGTTGGTGTTTGAAAGAAATCCGGGAACGTGATCCCTGTGGGAGTGCCCTCCTGGGATAGAAAACGGAGTGGATATCGCTGGTGATACTTGGCCAGCGGTAGGTGTCGAAGTACGAGGTACTTGATTAACTTCCCTAGGAGACTCACTTTCCGACATGATGAACTTGATGGAGCTACACTACTGGTCTTTTGAGAAAAGTAAGCGGCGTAGCCCTACGGTGGGCGCCAGCTTGTTGATACAACAAATATAAGAGCAAGGATAGTGGACAGACTGGTTAGGCAAAGGAGTTTGAGGGTTTCGGTTTGCCTAACGCAGGTCGTGGGGTCCTCCCACGTTTGCAGCACGTGGGGTTGGATCACTTTGTTATTATTCACTTTGAATTATGGATTGAAGGATATTCAACCCAAATGTTGATGTTAGTGAAGCTGGATTGTTTAAAGTGAAGAAGAGAACAAGCATGAAGCAAGTTCTCGATAGAGGGGAGAAAGATTAGAGATTTAGGATAATCTGACTGATCTGGAAATGGATCTTGGTGAATGACAAAGGTTTTTATTTATAGGGAAAGGATCTTCCATGAGAAGAAACCTTTGACTGCTGATCCAAGGCTGCAGTGAGGGACTTGCCCATTTTGAGGGTTTAAGGCTTCGGACATGCGGGTAAAAGAGTGTCTCTTTTCACATGCCTCTTTTGCGACTGAGTGGGAGAGTGAACAAGTTAAGGGTGATATGACTCATTACTGTCCTTGTTCATTTTGCTGTTCACCACAGCTGATTAATATTGAACCCTTTAACCTTTAACCGTTTAAGTTGTTTTGCGTTTTAGCCAATTTATTAAGACTTGAGCTACCCGTCATCAATATTACTGATGTATTTAGTACAATAATAAAGTTTCATTTCCCTTGCTGAAAAGTCACGCGCTTTTTCTTTTGTTCAATTCTACTCATTTAATCTTAGCCCTTGATTAATAAATAGATGGTCAAGATTACTTCTTATCGTTCCTACCAATAGAAACTTCCTAGTATATCCTGACCCTTATTATTATTATTATTATTATTATTATTATTATTATTATGGGTAAGGATCAAATAGAAAGTATAATCTGAGCTAGGAAGGATAGGAATTAATCTTAGCCATTCACGTCTCAAATAAAAATACAAGTGGGAAAAGTATTTTAGTCCAATACAAAAATCAGTCTTGTATCTAAAAAACCCATAATATTCACGTTTCTTCATCTACATGGCCACCTCAACTCCTCCTCCACCACCACCACACCACCCACCTAGAAAAGGTCGATCCACTACCTTACACCACCATCACCACTCCACCACACTATTACCCACCGCCACCACCACCCCAACCGCCACTACGATAACCACCACGACAACCACCGCCGCCTTAACCACGACCACCATCTCATAACCACCGGCAACCCATCACCACTCCGAAAGCCAACACCAGCCACTCCCACCACCGTAAACCACAACTCACGTCATCCATTCGATCCAACTGTCAACCTAACGACGTCAGTGCCATCACCCTGTACGGTGCCCACCCAACCACCCTCTCAGATACCAACCTCCGCCATAATCAACCGAATTGATCGAGTTCAACACTTATCTACTTTAATCTTCTTCAAGCTTCGCGTGGCTTGTTATGCTGTAGAATATTTTCATTGCGTTTTATGTACAGCAACCGGATTGACCAGGATGAGCACTTATCTACTGTAACCATCTTCAACCTTTGTGTGGATTTTTATGCTGTAGAATTTTTTCCTTGTGTTTTATGTGGCTAAATATTTCACTGTGTTTTATATGGATGCTGCATCCATTGCGTTTTATGTACTTAGACTCTATTCTTGGAAAATGGGTTTATATTGAATGGAAAGCATTGATGTTGATGGTTAGGTAACATTGAATCGTCTATATTGAAACACGTTGGCCTTCATTGGGGATAGGAAAGTAGATATTTTATGATTAAAATATTGTTACATATGATCCCAGGTTCTTGAATTTTAACTTTATGAGTACATGATACAGTGTTATAAGTAAAAGATAGTTTAAAAGACAAGGAATTTGTAAAACGCAATTGTTTTCATCTTAATGTTTCAATCTTTGTTAGAAAAAATGAAAGAAACACATTTTTTGTGTTTTTATCTATTGCGTTTTAGAAAAGAACAAAAAAAATAGTTTTTTATCTATTTCATTTTACAAAAAATTTAAAAACACATCTTTTTTCGTTTTTTGTCCATTGCGTTTTAGAACAAAGACTTTCTTTTGTGATTTTAGTTATTACGTTTTAGGAAAACACATATTTGTGTTTTTTGTCCATTGCGTTTTAGGAAAAAACACATTTTTTTGTGTTTTTTGTCCATTGCGTTTTAGGATACACACTTTTTTTTGTGTTTTTGGTCCATTGCGTTTTAGGAGTTGTTTTTGGTCCATTGCTGTTTTAGGGAAAAACATATTTTTTGTGTTTTTGGTCCATTTAGAAAAAACAATTTTTTTGTGTTTTTGTCCATTCGTTTTAGAAACCCATTTTTTTTGTCAATTGCAAGTGGTTATACTGTTGGTAGGAGTTACTGACTTACTTTTTACATATTTAAAGAAAGATCCTCTTGAAACATTAGTTTGTATCTAGTACTATAACAGTCATCTCAATCTTAGTTGGAGAAATAGGTGAGCTGAGCACTATTATTTATCCCTCTTATAAAATTCTTCTGTTTGTAGTATGAACTTGCTATTGTTATTGTGTTATGTTGAAGGACGAAAGCATAGCAAAGTGAACTTGAGTCCATTGCGTTTTAGAAAAACACATTTTTTTGTGTTTTTAGTCTATTTCGTTTTACGCATCTGGGTTACAAAACTTTTTTTTTCGAAAGTATAGCAATAGTGTACTCGTTTTAAATATAATAAAACGCTCGTTTTTATGGTGCAATTTTTATAAAAAAATAATATCGTATGGAAAAGTTATTAACGTTTGAAAATTGGGGGAGAATTTGAGGAGAGAGAAACTATTGTCTTGGAGGACTAGAATACCCTTGCTGAAAGTCACGCGCTTTTTCTTTTGTTCAATTCTAGCTCATTTAATCTTAGCTCTTGATTAATAAATAAATGGTCAATATTACTTTTTATCTTCCTACCCATAGAAACTTCCTAGTATATTCACGCTTATTATTATTATTATTCAATAAGGTGCCTATATAAAAAAAAATAATAAAATCAAGTCAATGACATTATTTGGGTATTTTCTTTTAAAATACCTAGTCTAATTAGCAACTAGTAATTTATATTGTTGATGTTGAAGCTGTTCAATATTTATTTTCGTATAAAAAAAGTAAGGTGTGATTAAAGAATTTTAACTGATATTTACAAGAAATATGTTAAAAAGAAGAGTTAAGTGTCATTTACGTCTCCGTGGTTTGTTTATTTTTGCTAGTTTAGACTAAATTTTAAAATTGTATCATTTTGCTCTCTGACATTCTCGAAACGTGGTATTTCAATTCAAAAAACTAACCCAGTTAAAAAAACTCATAACTCAGTTATCACAGGGACATAAATCGCACATAACGCATTGGGACAAAAATGGCACATAACTTCATTTATTTTTTATTTTTTAAATTTCTTTTATTATTATTTTTAAAAATGGGACATAAACTTCCGTTTTGCTCCCTGTGGTTTGACCGGTTTAACGGTTTTACTCCAATCATTTAAAAATAGCCATTTTCCTCCAATAGTTTGCTAAGTTTTTTCCATTTTACTCCCCGCCTCTAACTCCATCCAAATTGTATATTAATTGAAAGGGTATTTCAGTCTTTTCCTTCAAATTAATAAATAACTAATTATATATTACTGAAAAAACCCTTGCTTTTATTTATGAAATTACCAAAATACACTCTCATCACTCTTTCTTCTCCATCACAGATCAGAACCCTCTCTCTCTCTTCACCATAAACTAGCCACCACTAGATCACCACCAACAGCAAGCGCCACCATCCACAACCATTTGCCGACCACCATCCACAACTATTCGCCGGCCACCATCCACATCCATACACCGACAGAAAACGCTACCACCCACAACTATTCGCCGACCACCATCCACAACCATTCGTCGACCACCAACCACAACCATACACCGACATCAAGTGCCACCATCCACAACCATTCGCCGACCACCACCTGCATGAACCCAACCCCAAATCGGAACCCAACACAGTTAGAGGGTTGGGTATTGACGGTGTCGTCTGTGATCGAACCCATGGTTTGGGGTGGGGTTTGTTCTTGTTAGTCTGATGGTGTTGCAGGTTTGGAAAATGAAAATGGAGAAGAGGCAGGGAGGGATCTAAAGGGATTGGGGGTCTTTTTCTTTGTTGTAGGGTGGGGAACGAAAATTGCAATGATTGTTAAAATGCCTAATTTTACTCATGTTAATATAATCCAGCCACCACTAGATCTGAACCATCAGATCTCTCTTTTCATATCGCTTCAACCCCCAAATTGTGACAACCCCTAAATCGAGTTGATGGTGAACCACTTTCCAAACGAATCAGGGTTAATTGTGATGGTTTAGGTAAGCTTCGATCCACTATTAGTTGGGTTCCGATTTGCAAGACCCACTCCGGTAGCATATTGGCTTCACCGTCCTGAGATCAAAGTGGTGGTGGTGGTTCTAATGATGGTGGTATATTGGTGGTTATAATGGCGGAGGTATTATGGTGGCGGTTTAACAGGATTACTATGGTGGTCATTTGCCGGAACTATTGTGATGGTGGCCAAAATCATTGAAGAACTTGTTGGGTTTAGAGCTATGAAGCACAGAAACGGCATGGAGCAGCCGTCTCCCGTCCCGGGGACTGCAAGGGGACGGAAACGCGACGGGTACGCCTGGGAAACGTCCCCGGCGATTAGGAAACGTGGAGGAAACGGTCAGGCGAAGGGGACGGCCAAGAAACGTCAAACCGAAACGTTTCCTGCGCGTTTCCGGATATATTTTTCGGTTTTTTGCATGTGGAAATGATGGACATAACCCTTGAAGGAGTTCTTGAACGAAGAAAAGATTAAATTGGTGAAACAGAACAAACCTGAACTCAGCTTGAAGAAGCGAAACAATGAACCTTCGATTTGAACACGCGCGACCATCGGAAACCACCGGAAACATGTAAATAAAGATAAAATTAAACCCTAATTGAACGGAAAAGAAGCTAAAGAGAATGGAGCTTACGAGCGGCCGGTGACGGCGGTGGTTTCTTGCCCGAAATCGCCGGAAAACAGTCTAGTTCTCTTGACGGCGGTGGTTTCTGCCTGATGTGTCTTCTGGAGGGTTTTAGGGAAAAATGGTGATGTGTGTTTTATAAATGAAACCATCCTCAGGCTATTGCAACTAGGTTTAGTCGCCATAGCTAAGCAAAAATGAATTTTCGATTTTTGCTTTGTTACATCAATATATAACTAATTTGAGTTTTTGTGTTACATTATCTTTGATATATATTTATTTTTTTATATGTTTTTTTTCCCGTACCCGTCCCGTCCCCGCTTCTTAAATTTTTTAGTTTTGCCGTTTCCCGTGCCCGTCCCCGTACCCGTCCCAGTGCATCCTAGGTTTAGAGAGGGAGAGATGGCAAGGGTGAATGGGATAAAATGATTATGTTATTAGTTTTTAGAATTTATGAAACTTAATAATAAATAAATAAATTATTATTTATTAATTTGGATTGGAAAAGACTGAAATACCTTTCAGTTAATAAACAATTTGGATGGAGTTAGAGGCGAGGAGTAAAATGGAAAAAACTTAGCAAACTATTGGAGGAAAATGTCTATTTTTAAATGATTGGGGCAAAACCGTTAAACCGGTCAAACCACAGGGAGCAAAACGGAAGTTTACTCTTATTATTATTATTATTATTATTATTATTATTATTATTATTATTATTATTACACACAGTTAGGGATGAGCATTTTGTACTGGGTACCAGTACTGAATTATTTTCGGTACTGATTCGGTACCAACTTTTGTGTATTTGGTACCAGTACATCCGGTTCGGTACCGGAATTTTACCTTCAAATACTGGTACCGTACCGAATATTTTAGGTAGCGGTACCCATATTTGACGATTTTCAATACCAGTACCGAGCTTAGCCTTACAAAGTCTCTTTCACCCCTTCTCTACATCACCATCACCAGCACCACAGCCCATGCTGTCGCCACCACCAGACAATCACCACCTATAAAAAAAACTCAAATCCACCTTAGATCATGACTTTTTATATACTCTTTTAAATATATAAACTTTTAATATAGTGATCCCTAAAAACATATGATTGGATTGATAATCGTATTGTTCCTTCGTGAACTGCATTTAAATTAAATGACTTGCTTTTCTTCTCTTTAATAAGTTGCCGGGCTTCTAATTATTAGGCTATAGGAGAAATTAATAATAATAAATTAATTATTTATTAATTTGGATTGAATTTAGAATCTAATAAGGTGGGCTTTTTTCTTTAAGGCCCATTTCAATTTGACCTATCTTTACAACTTGTGCAATTGCCTCATGTGCTTATTGCCATGTTCTCCATCTGGCTTCCTTCTTTAATTTCTCCTATAGGCTACAGCTGCCATGAATCTTAATTATAGAACATTGATTAATCCAAAAAAGGTGCATTTACATTGTAATATCGTAGATTGTATTTAGTGGTGACTAAACCTATGAACTATGATGGTTAAAAGTTTTAAGTGGCGTTTTCCCCTATATAAAAAAATAATCCAAAGACCGAAAAATTGTAACCTGGCGAAAAAATTTACTTTGTGTCTAATGTCCATAACTGGCTTGCGGTTATTTCGCTAAGGCAAAAAGGAAATGGTTAGCAATCCACCGGCGCGCACAACATCCTTCCCGAACATCTTCACACACAAACCATGTCACCAATTGTAGCGGGTGTATGCGTGCAAGTAAGGGGCCATGGGTTCAAGAAAGTCCACTTCTTACAGGTTCGGTCCGGAACAATGAAGGGTGCGGTGCTTGTAAGAAACACAGTACAAAACGGTTCATGTGGGTTGACTCGTAAACCGGGATTCATAATAGATATTAAACAAACTAAATATCGCACAAGTGGATCTGTGGCGCAATGGTAGCGCGTCTGACTCCAGATCAGAAGGTTGCGTGTTCGATTCACGTCAGGTTCACATTTTTTTTAAATTTATTTTGTAATAATACTTATTTTATTGCCACAATCACTTAATTAGAATTTTCTAAGCAAATAATTTTGTTGTACAAATATAAGATTGCATTGTCACGGTCTAATGTGAAACGTTAAAAAGTGATTAGAACGATTTACGTTGGAAGTTTACAAACTAATTTGATGCTGGAAAACAAATTCAAACATTTTTTTTATAAATGAATCCAGACGATGAAAGTAACCACGTCGCTTCATTTTCTCATTCCACTTAAGCCAACCAAACGAATATAAGATTGCATGTCTGATTCGTGTCAGGCTAAGTTAAGTTACTTAGACCGTCTATTAAATATTCCCCGCATAAATGCCTGTTTTGGCATACAAAATTTTGACCAAGTAATGCACCTTGATACAAAAGTAAAAAATATTTGTGCGAAACGGGTACAATCATATGATGCATAAACTAATAACATCATGCTTAGTTGTAAGGATGGACACATCATGTTACTAATGTGAAGGCCAACACACTCCTTCCCTTGAACAAGGTAGAGGTGTTGGATGTGCAATGTAGGTTGGGTATTTTTGTCCTGGCATCAATATCGATAAATCCGATGCATTTCCCATTTGTACCTATAACAAACAAGATGTTTTAACTATTTGTATCACACATAGATCAAAAACAATAAAATTTTGCATATCACAAGTGACTTACATGTGGTTGTGAATCCAAGAGCTTGTGCATTGGTCTTGGGTCAGCTGGTGGGTGGCGGGTTGGTTGAACGGTAAAGTGAAATGAAGCATTTGATTTGAAGAAGTATTCAATAATCGCCATGATGATGAACATGGATATGAAGATTGTGGTTGCAAGAAATCCTAACGAAATTGACGTCCCATAGGACTTCCACCAGCCTTCATCAACGATGTTTGGTGGAGTCTCGTGCAAGTTGACGTAGTTCGATCGTTTGGTATCGAACTCGTCCATGGTTGTGTCAAACTTTTCCAAATCTTTCTAAAGAGCAAAGAGAGGGATGTGTGGTTGGGGGCTTATAAGGTAACACTATGTTTACTATATATTGGATTAGATGCTTAACTTCAATATGAATAACCATACAAAAAGTACACATCTTTTAAGATATAAACTATTACAACATCAGATTTGTCTAAACGAAAATAGTGTTAAATATTAATTTAGAAAATAAATGTGTTTAAACAATATAATATTTTCTACTTTAGCTTACTTAAAAAGGAATACAAGTTTCTTTGTAAGTTGGATTTTCATTTTCTAAAAACTATTACTTAAGATATAAACTATTACAACTACCGGGAAGAACCGGAAAATACATTTGTATGTAATGCTTGAAAATTGAAAGACCCGGAAAATACATTTGTATGTAATGCTTAAATATATAATGGGAGTTTGAAAGATAGCGATGGAGACGGTTACACTTATTCAATCACTTTCAAAGACAAAATGTATAAGTGTTTATTCGATTTACAAACTTCTCTAGAAGTTGGTTTGATAATGGATGGACCCATTTATATAAATATTAATTAAGTTATTTATAAAAAAAAAAATATTTTTTAGTTTGATTAATGCATAATGATGAAATAAATAAGGCTTTTGAATGTGGAGAACCACAAGAAGAGGATCCAATTGGTTCTTTTTAAAAGCGATGCAATCTTCCATTTTCATTTAACAATAGGGATGGATGTTTCCCCTTCGGGTCGACCCGTATACGATCATTCGGGTTTGATTCTTATTCATTTTCCAACTATCAAGATTTGGACATTCATATCGACATCAATGGTGCTTCTAAGAAAATTACAACAAGGCATATGTGAGGTACGAATAACATATATTTTAAAGCCATAAATATCATTAGAACTTGACCCGACCCGAGTAAATATGGTTGAGAAATTAAAAGGGAGATGGGAGCATAATACATAATCATCCCACTAATACAAGTGAAAGCTGCCATAAAGACACAAAGTTAAGGCTGCTCCAATACCACCAAGATTTTATTTATTAATCACTTTCTTTCTTTAAATAACAAATAGTATTTTCTCTTAGGATGATTCTTATATATAAAAAAGTGTTATAATTGATAAAATTACAACATCAAAAGGAATGTTCAGCTGATCTAAAAGGGTTAGTCCGAATGAGATCTTAAGTCGAATGACTAAACAAGTAAAATAATAATTAAAGTTATATATAAGTATTATTTGAATTATCTTAGTATTAGATTTGATTAGTGTTTAATTGTTCAACGATAAGTATAAGTAAGAATAAGAGTCCTAGTAGAATAGGTTATTTCTAGTACTAGGTTATAACCCCGTGTATTACACTGATTAAGTAAATAAAAAAATCAAATAGTTAATAACGAAGATTTAACGATTATAAAACGATATTTTTAAGACGTTTTTCTGATATCCAAACAAAATTTTGTATCATGTATGATCAAAACTTGTGATGTTTGCCAAGTTTATAATATAAAAGCATTTGAACCATCTATTAGAAGACGAGCTGCATCATCGACTTTCTCACTAGTTTTAACAATCGTGTGAACATACATTTAATAACGCAAGTTTTATTTAAATAATAGTGGTCTTAATTTGTTAGTTCTAAAAAATGGTTGAAATCATCAGATTAGTCATATAGCAATTAGCCAATTAGATAAACTTATAGCTACAAAATAATATTTAAATTAATTAGATAAGTATAAATTATCAGTAATTATTTAATTATATAACTTTAAAATTTAAATAATAAGATCTAAACCGAAATGTCCTAACAATGAAATTCTTTTGTAACTTGAAACTTCATTGAAACATGATAGTTGTTAACGTTTGTATTAAGCTTGAATCTTCATTGAAACATGATAGTTCTTTAACTGTTAACCGATAGATTCTAGAAATTTAAACAATATTTTCTAACCTAGTAATTAATATAAATAAATATAAGATATTTTATGGAACTTTATCCATAATTTTCTTAAATGTTTGAAACATGTATTAAATTAACTAACGATTATCTACAATAATATTCCTATACTAATAAATGAAAATATTTTTTGGACACATGTCACTTTCTGGTGTTTTCTCATCTTATTTTCCTATTTATCTCTTGTATTAATTAAATAATAATAATAATTTTAAACAAAATTAGATAAGAATAAATATTTGTTTTTCTATAAATAATTTTATACAATATTTAGATAAGGGTAATTTTAAACAAATATTTAGATAAGGATAAATGTTTGTTTTTTATATAATTATAAAGTTATATCTCGAGTATTATGAGTGTGTCTGTGTATATAAATGAGAACACCCATCTTTTGTGAGAACCATGAGAACAAATCTCAACCACTCATTTACCCCCTTGTGTTTTAATTAAAAGGGTAAAGTGGTAATTGGTCATAGCTAAACCATTCAGAGCATTTCCCCTGTTCTTATACCAATATGTGATCTTCAATCGATTATGTTCCATATAACCTTCAACTATTCTTCAATCAATCCTAAATCCATATGATTTCCTGCATATTCAGGTATGTTCTTGCGAATTTTTTGTTTTCAAATCAATCTTAATCTTAATTTAACCTATTCTAGATCCCTACGACCTTTACCTTATCGATTTTGGATCCATGTGATTTATGTAGATTAAGTTATGTTCAAGATAATCTTTTGTTATAAATCAATCTTATCTTGATTCGAAGTACTCTGTCATGCTTTCATTACAGATCTCAGTTAATTTACACTTAAATCATTGATTTTAATAGTGTTACTGTTCTTCCTATCCCCGTTTGTTGTTTCAAATTGTTTTCGAATATGAATTGGATAATTAGTAGAGATTTTGCAACATTCTTTTTAGTTGATTATGCGTATGGTTGTTTATTGGAATTAGGGTTTTGTATTTAACTTCATATCTCTCTTTGTTATGTATAGTTTCTATTTCAGTATTGTATTTCATAGATGATGGCTCTCTAACTTCATACTAACTGGTGATGTGTATAAGGTGTACCATTTATGTGTTTTTCTTCATAAAGTTAAGCTTTTAAAGAGCGCTGTAGGTTTATGACTTGGACGTTAATTGGTAAATTGCATTTTATAGTGAAGTTTAATCTTTGTAAACTTTTGTTGTTGGATTAAGACTTAGTTTAGTGAATGTAATTAAGAGTAAGATGACTAAAGATTGGATTTTTTTATGACTGCAAGTAAAACAAAGCATAAAAAATGAAGTTTTGGATTCATTATGTTTACAAGTACATTTAGCTCGATTTGTCTATACCATATGATTATATGCAATTGATTAGTTTGGATAATTAAATAAATATTAGTGTTTAAATATCTTTATTTTATCTTTTTTAAAATTTTGCATTCATACATTGTGAAATCTGTTCATGTAACTGATCCACTGGATATACTGGTGTTTATATATTCATCCAATATGTTGTGTTTATTCTATTCATTTGTTTTACACATGTGTAACGTTCGATTAATGTTCAGGATTGGTTGGTGCAAGCACTAGCTACGGACGTATAATGTGAGTAGGCGTGTTTATGACGCTGTGGCGAGCGACTAAGAGGGTAAAATAACAGGACCAACTTTGAGATACCATTGGTGTTCTTGTTGTCTACATCTGCGACAAAGAAAGGAGACAAAAGAAATCCAGTAAAGCGGCTGTACTATTAACACTAGTAATGGTGACTTCAGTGGACCAACTCTTTTGTATGACTCTTCCGATGGCGATAAGAATGAAGGTGAAGCCTCCCAATACAACCAATCAAGCTATTGGACGTAACTATGTACACGTTATTAATTTTTGGTAATTAATACTTATGCATTATGTTTGTTATGTTGGTGGATCTTACGTCTTTTTATATTTTTGTCATGTCGTTGTTCCAATATTGTGGATTTCATACATATGTTCAGGTTTGAGGGATGAATCTACTTGCATGTACTTTTTGTGGAGTAGTCTAATTGGTTATTTGTGCAACTGAATTACACATGCGTAAACTATTTTCCATCACGTATGTGTTTGTTTTACATATGTGCGTTTGAATTACACATGTGTAAACTGGTAACTGGAACATATGTGTGTGTATTTTACATATGTGCAGCGGAATTACACATATGTAAATTGTCCATTGTCACATACGTAATCTGGTTTTTACACATTTTCAACTTTATTACACATGTGTAAATTGTTCTCTGTCACTTATTTTGTTCTGTTTTACACATTTTCAGCTCAATTACACATGTGTAAACTGTTCCGTGGTCACTTAATTGTTTATGTTTTACACATTTTCATATCAATTACACATGTGTAAACAGTTTCGTGGTCACTTAATTGCCTTATGTTTACACGTTTTCAACTCATTTACACATGTGTAAACTCTTCTCTGTCAATTAATCTTTTCTATTTCACACATTTGTAGCTCATTTAAACATGTGTAAACTATTAATTAAACAAGATAGTATACTATGTAAAAGGGGGTGGCAGCCCGATAAATTGTGATGATAACAACATATATTTACAACTTATGGGCATTGGGCTTCCCGAGATATACCCGAGGAAGACACCAACTCCAAACCATTAGCTATGGTCTAACAATTAGAACCTAACAAAGCTTCGACCATGAGCTAAACTAGAAATAAAAAAACAACTTATACTATACTTAAAGCCACACTCGGCCCAAGTCCAACATAAAAATAAATCTATACAATCAAGTTTCAAACAACCTAAACCTTCCAAAAAAATAAAAAAACAATCAAACATGACTAAGACATTAAAACAACATCCAAGGGTCCATCTTGAGCTTCCCAAAAACCTTGAACTAAAAAAAGCAGCAACATCATCCTCATTTCTCAACCTGACCAAACTCCAAACAAATATACACCAAAGAATATCATTAGCAAACACTAAAACCAACCTGATTTTCACATCCCCAAACCAATATTTAAGTTATTTGTTTTACATATCATTATAATAAATAAACATTCTGATTTACACATTTGTAAGTTTGTCGTTTTATACATGTGTGAATTATTAGTTAAACATGTATTACAAATTTTCTATTTTACACATGTATGAGTTTCTATTTTACATGTGTAAGTGTTTTTTTACATGTGTAAATTCTTAGTTAAATGTAATTAAAAAACATTTTTAATATGTGTAAGTAGTAGCTTATGTAATTGTTTTCTAACACATGCGAAAACAAGGTACTTACACATGTACAAACATCTTATTTACACATGTGTAAATTGCTTAATTACACGGATTCAATACTAACTAAGATGATATACACATGTTTATATAGCTTACTTACACATGTGTAAACAACTTATTTACACGTGTAAATTTCTTAATTACACAAATGCAATAGGAACTAAGATGATTTACACATGTGTAAATTGCTTTACACACACAATATTAACCATGATAATTTACGTATGTTTAAAGATTTTTTTAAGCTTAAGCATGATAATGTACATCTTTGTAAACCTACATATATAGATGAAACAACTTGAGAAAATAGTTTATGTCCTTGAATAAGCCCAAATATCACAAAACAGATTCCAACAGTTTTGTCAAAATCCATATTCAAACATGGTCCCTTTTAATAGGTCTCACCACTTTTACTAATACACCATCAATAATAATCTCGATAAATTATAATATACACTTACAAGATTATTTGGATAAATTCTAGCATACACATATACATTTCATTAAACACCTCATCTACAACTGCTTAAACAAAAATGATTCAACAAAACCAGCCCAATAGACACTTAGACCTTAACCCCTTATTCAAACAATTCATATGAAACTATCAAACATAAGTAATTCAACAAAATCAATGTGATAGACACTTAGACCTTTACTTAAACACCTCATATAAAACTACTCAAGCAAAGATAACCCAACAAAATCAAGACAACACACACTTAAACATTTCATCAAACACCTTATGTGCAACTACTCAAAACCAAATATCCCTCTTACATCCTCACATAATTATCAACTCACAACAAAATCCAGACCAACATACATTAAATTAAACAAAAAAAAACATCAAATACCTTCAATCAACAACAAAACAACAATCAAATACTTTGTAGATTAAAAGATGAATGAATGGAAAATCAATAGCTGCAAACACAAAGAACATTCAGAGAATCAAAAATCAATTGCAGATACAAACCTTATGTATGGTATCGACACCGATTTTTGTTTAGTTATCTTCAACGCCAACCTTGTAACCTTGTCTCTAGTGTTAGATATCAATTGCAGAGAACTGAGTGTTTTATTCCATAAGGATGAAGGTAATTTTGTGGCTGACGGGTTATGCAAAGGTATTGGGTTTTTTTAAAATGTATTTTTACAATAATGCCCTTTTGAGTCTTTTATTATATGGTTCCTTTCTCATTTAAACCACCTATAATCTTAGCCCTTGATTGAAGATGATCTATGGATTAAAATAGTTCCTAGTGTTCTCACAATTCCATGTTCTCAAGATAACCCTCCCCTATATATATATATATATATTATATATATATATATATATATATATATATATATATAATTTGGAGTTCGGTGATTGAAATTATGGTAAATTAGAAATCAAAGGTTCTCATTTGAAACTAAAATGTTTAAGTGAATTCATTTTTAAAAGATAAATCTTGACAAGCATATGTGTTAACATATGACATTATATTATATTCAACACGTGTAATACACGAGTTTTTTAAAAGATATATCTTTTTTATTATTAATTATATAAATTACATTTATGCTTTTGGACACGTGCCGCTTTCTTGTGCTTTCTAACCTTATTTTTCTATTTATCTCTCATATTAAATAACAATATGAATTTAAAAAAAAAACATAGATAAGAAAAAATATTTTATTATATAAAACTTGACAACTTTTTTTTTGATAAATAGTAATCTTTTTTTTGGTTTTGTAATATCAAATTATATCTTAAATAATCCCGGTTTTCAGAAGAAAAAAAAAGTATATAAAAATATTGACAAACAAACACCAAACAACACTACATATAGATTTTTATTAATATTATATACTACACAATATTTGAGAAAGGTAAATCATATATTAAATCACATAACTAAAAAAAGAATATAGTTAATCAGAGATTCAATTGCTTTATATTTTTCGAGACCATGTAAACCCTAAGTTATGGACAACATGGTCGGCTCTGAGTATGGGCTGGGTGGGCGTCCCTTTAAAAGACAAATTTTAACAACTGTACGTGTTAACATATGACATTATTATTTTATTAAACACGTGCAATGCATGAGTTTTAGTAAATATATATTTTTTTATTAATTATTATATAAAATTATATTTATGTAACCCGTGTAATACACGGGATTCAAACCTAGTTTAATTAAATAATAATTATCTACAATTAAGGAATTAAGATATAATTTCTAACCTAGTAATTAATATAAATAAATAATAAGATATTTTATGGAACTTTATCCCTAATTTCTTAAATTTTTGAAACATATATTAAATTAAATAATTTAATTTAAATAATAATTATCTACAATTAATGATGCTCTAGAATATGACAGGTGTCCCTTCATTGGTTCTAAATATACATTAAATTTAATAATTTAAATAAAATATTAATTATCTATAGTTAAGGATGGTCTAAAATAATGACAAGTGTCTATTTATTGGTTTCTTTTATTATATAGTATAGAAGATTTATATTTCTTAAGTCTTGTAGTTTTATTAATTCACCAAAAGTTAATAGAAGTAATTAGTAAATCCAGTTTGTTCATCTCTCTGATGTTATACCTAAATTTAACAATAATTTCATATAAATGTTACGTATACGTTATGTTATCATGACTATATAGATACCTAACTCTAATAGTAATGTCAAGACACTTAAAATGATGACTTTTGTAATATTTAAGTTAATGAAAATAGTTGTTTTAGTCGCTCTTTTCTCCAACTCTCTATGATCATATTTTATCTAGATTTTACTATTAGGTTATTTCACAACAAGTTATTAAAAGTGGCATTTGAACAAGAACTGTAATTGATGCTTTGTATGAAGTTGTAATAATCATGGTTCTCATAATTGTTTTTGTCATCATCACATATGTTCAATCAAATCATCCTACTAGTAGTAAGTTTCTTTTAATTTATAACACTTTCATGATTATAACAATATATGATATATCAATTATGTGTATTTGTTTAAGTTAAAATTAAACAAAATTACACAAATCAACCTTTATGTTATACCTAAACTGCACTTCATATCTTTAACTATGAAATCGACCAAACCCAACCTTTATGTTCATGTTGTGCTACAGAGTATAATCTTTTAACACAAACGATGTTAACTTTCTTGGTTAAGTCACCTCACATGCAAAGCATGTGAGGGCATTTTAGTCTTTTTACCTATCTTTTAAAAGTAGTTGTTTTCTTTAAATAAACTACATAAAACCTAACTTTTATTTCACCATCCGCAACACCCACAACCATTATGGTGGGAGGCTTTTGTTACGCCGGTGATGGGTTATGATGACGTTAATCATCGGCGGTGGTGCGACTGTCTGGAAGCTCACCGGAGAAATTGTTCGTTCAGGTTTGACTCTGACCGGAAGTTTAGCTTGGAGAATAAGAAACCCATTAATTTTACACAACATTTTGAGGATAAGAAGTTAAATGATTATGAACAAATTATATCTCAATGTGGGGTTGCATTGGGTAAATTTTATAGTCAAAATCAAAGTTAAAGTGAAAGTCAAAGGCAAGATTATTGAGGGGGAGAATTCACACAATGGCTAAAGATCAAAACGAGTGTAGTATTTTACAAGCTTTGTTTGAAACACCAACTGTTGAAGAAGTGGATATTGTTGTGTCTGAGGTTGTCGATTTCATTCCGATTTGATGACTAAAGATCAGTTTGGGAATTATTTAGTTCAAAAACTTGGTGGCCGTTGTTGTGCAGGTGAGTCGGTGACGGTGGTTCGTTATCGCGTTCCTACGTTGTTGGAGTCTCTAAGCGAACTAAGAAGTGGGGGCCCTGATTTCGCCGATAAAATCTCCTCCAATCCCTACGCCATGGGTGATTACCCTTACTTTTTTTCATACAGTGAAAGGCGATAACCTAGAAATTGAAAGCAGGTTGCGATGGAAAGTGGGAACGATGATTGCGGCTGTATTTAGTGACTTTAGCCGCTAAATATTGATGATTAGGTCGATGGATGTTGTGTTGTAATAGTTGGAAATCAAAGCAAAATGGGTTTGAAACTTGACCTTTTTTGCTAAACAATATTTATCTTGGGCTCCTTCAGTGAAAAACCAGTTTAGTTTTGAAATAAATGTGTTTATTTGGGCATAATACATATACTATATATAAAATTTCTAAAAACTTGAAGGCCCTTATTTTATGGTGGCCTTAGGCCCGTGCCTAGGTTGCCAAGCCTATGGAGCCGGCCGTGCGTAGTGATTGTTATGGTGGTGACTGAAAAGGAATATTTGTTCTCTTATTTTTTTTGCCAATTGAAGAAAAGAATTTGGGAATTTTTGAAGAAAAAAATCAACTTGAAAAAGACATGATGTGGTTTGATAAATTGAGATCTTTTTAACTTAGGCAGTGGTGGTGTTCGTATGGTGATGCTGCTGCTTGGGTTATAAAGGAGGGTTGGTTGTTGGTTGTTAATCAGAAACCATGAGCATATAAGAAATGAGAAATGCTTCCAACGACTTTTATTACGTTGTGTATATATCATACAATAAAAATTACAACTACAAAGCCAAAATTACCCACAAACAACCTGCCAGTTCATATGATTTGATTTTCTTTGATTTGTTCAACAAGATGATAACCCCTCCTTTAGTGGTTTTTTTTTAAATATATATTAAATATGGATTTGAAAAGACAAAAGCCCTCACATGCTGTGAGGTGACTTAACTAAGAAATTTAACAGAGTTTGTGATAAAGGTTGTACTCTGTAGCAAAACATGAACATAAAGGTTGGATTTGATCGATTTGATAGTGAAATGTATGAAGTGCAATATAGGTATAACATAAAGGTTGATTTGTGCAATTTGGTCTTAGAATTATTAACTAACTGAAGGTTAAAAAGATGTATAACTGAATAGTTTGATCATTAGCATTAGGTTGAATATATTTTCAATTAGAGCTATTAGCTATCCTCAATTTGCTTAACCTTATTATTATTAACAATAATAATATTAACAGTAATAATAATAAGTTGGATAAATAACATGGTATATTTTCTTTATATAATGCATTTTAAGCTGAAATTATAACTTTCTATGTTAAGGTGTTGGCCAAGGCTTGGATCGACACTTTAAGGACCGAGAGACTATAATCATTATCGAGTTGAATGATTTTGTAAATTTGATCCTTGTACATTTTGTATCACAATTGGGACTACTGAGCGGAATGTACGCCAACTTAACTCAAAAATGGAAGGATATGCACTTGGTGTTCAACAAGTGTAACCCTATCTACAACAACAAGGTGATGAATTGGCAAATCAGTTAATGAGAACTGAATAATGAAGGTAACATTCAAAGTGTGTAATGGTCTTCATACGGTCAAAGGGTTTCCTCACCAAACAATAGGGGAAATTTGTATAAGAGTAAATTACAAAAATCGTCCTTCATGTTGACACCAGATTGCAAACTATGTCTTTTATCTTCAAAAAGTACAAAAACCATACTCGATGTTTGCAAACCGTTGCACATGTACTTTAGCCCTAACTCAGTTAATTTTTATGGTTAAACCTGCCCGGTGAACCCCAATTGAGGGCAAATTAGACTTTTTGCCATTTATTTATATAAAACAATTTTAAACATATAACCAATACTTTCAGATATGTCTCTCATCTCATCCACCACCACCAACCATCCTGCCACCACCAGGCACCACCGCCCCACCTGTAACCACCAGCCTCCACTACCCCACCAACCACCACCCACCTGCCACCACAACCACACACCCACACAACCTGATATCGCTACTCTAACCCACCACAAAATCAGCCCCTACGTCCACAACCCACCACCACAAACCCTAACCTCCAAACTCCATCATCTTCCCCAAACACCTACAACAACCACCGTACCAAATACAACGTCCAGCCCCCATCTTCCACCATCATCGGAACCTTACCAGAAGTTCACCAGAACCCTAGATTGCACCAACAACCACCGATGTAGCTTCCTCTACCCCAACCAACCCCCAAATCCCCAATCACTTGAACCGAGCAAATCCCTGTCATTTTCTTCTCGTCTGACCTCACCAGAAAAACCTAATCTAGTCAGATTTGTCATAAATCTGAACCCTAATCGTGGTGGTGACCATCGCTGGTTGCACGTGAAGTGGTGTTTGTTCAAGGCAGAAACTACGCAAGGGAGAATGATGGAGGGTGATGGCAGATGAGGGCGGTGGTGGCAGTGGATAGCAGAGGAGATAGGGTAGGGATAGAGAATAGGTTTTTTCTTATGATTTAAAATTATTTGCAATAATATAGATAAATGGCAAAAAGTCTAATTTGCCCTCAAATGGCGCTCATTTGGTCAGATTTAGTCATGAAAACTAACTGAGTTAGGGCTAAAGGACGTACGATGCAAGGGTTTGCAAACATCGAGGACGTTTTTGTGCCTTTTGAAGATAAATGTCATATTTTGCAATCTGATGTCAACATAATGGACGATTTTTGAAATTTACTCTTTATATAAATCATTTGGAATGGGTTGTTGTTCCTCTCGTGGGTGCCTGATTTACTCAACAATCATTAGAAAGGATGAAGAAATCTGGGTAAAACACGTACACCTCTTTGGAAGCCCAGTTTCTCATCGACGTCAAAAGCGAGGATGAGGGTTTTCCACCGCTGAAGAGTCGACAAGACCGCCTTAACGAAAGGGGAGAAATTTGCATCATCATCATCATTAACAAACCAACAAGAACGGATTAAGATCGTTTCTAAATTTAGCATTTTAAAAAAATAAAGACTTCGACGATAAAAATCAGATTCAGACGAAGAAATTCTTCCTCAAGAAGGGAAAAGAAAGTAATTTACTATATAAAACCAAGAGGCGGTGCACATGATGCAAAAATAACAAAAGGTGTTGCAAATGAAAAAAAAGTAATCAACTTTTTCCTAAAGTTGTATATCATATACGAAGTTGCACTGAATCTGATAATAGCACAAAAACATGGAATATCACAACATTGGAGATGAGATTGAAATGTTAATTTTTAATTTTTGATTATCATGTATTCTTTTTCTAATTAATGAGATGTTATTTTTTGTCAATTTTATATTTTCTATATTAGTTTTAGGCAAATTGGATTTTAATAATTCGAACTGACTTTTATTGGTCGATAATAATCTCAACTCAGTTAATTATCCATAATAATCCCAACTCTTTCATTTTGTTTTTAAAATCGTTTGTCGTTAAAGAAACATAGCGGAGTTAAGTTTTTTCCCAAATTACAAACCGATATTTTCGGCCTTTTGATCAAAACGAGGATACGTGTCGACTGATGTAAAACTTACCTCGAAACGGTGCTCTAAACGACTTGATTTTGTTAATTAGAAGTTCAAACACCCGAATTGAAGCCTCGTTTTCGTCGTTTAGAGCACTGTTTCGAGGTAAGTTTTGCATCAATACACTCGTATCCTCGTTCTGACAAAACCCGAAAAAAACATCGGTTTGTAATTTGGGAAAAAAACTTAACTCCGTTATGTTTTCTTAACGGCGGACTATTTTACAAACAAAATAAAAGAGTTCGAATTATTGTGGGTGATTAACTGAGTTGTGATTATTATCAACAAAAAGAGCTAGTTTAGATTATTAAAATCCAATTTACCTTGGTTTTTATATTTTAATTAAATTTAGAGGTTCTAGGGATGACTATAGATGGTTAGAAAACGGGTAATATTGATATGGGAGAGAGGGATGAACAACCCTACCGTTACATACATGACCACACATTTGCACCATGTAAATGCGTTAGGTTGATATTCGTTGCATGTAACTTATTTAGATGCACCATTGTATCATTCTTGGGCGCACCGCTTATTTAAAACAAATAGTTAGTAAATAAGATTTAATTAAGTTTTTTTTGTAAATATATAATTATGTAGCGAAATACTATACTCAATAGATTTATAAAATTTTCAAATTTACGGTAAAAATATTTAAAACAAATAGTTAGTAAATAAGAGTTAATTAAGTTTAAGAAAATGATTGAACTAGATCTAAAAAAATCAATCATGTTTCATAATACTTCTTTTTTTCTGGTACTGACCATAAGAGACCCACGATGCAAGGTGAGGTGGCAAAGTTCGGATTTTCTAAACCTCCTAATTTCACACCTCACCATTGTGGGTGTTGGTGTTTGAATTTACATACCTATAACAAGTAGGTGTTGGTTTATATGGAGTCTAAAATTCTAAGTTCGAATTTGCATACCTTCAACAAGCCTATCAAGTAGCCCCCACTCACATCTCCCTCTTTCATGCTCATGCATGCATACATGTATGTCATGCATGCATACATACATGTATGTATGTATGTATTTAATAGGTAATTTTTAGTGCTTTGAGAGAAGTGGGTGGGTGTTATTTAAGGAGATTAGGAATCTCATGTGGTAGTTGAGGTGACGATTTGTGAGAGTTTAGTTTTGTGGGTGCTCTACAAGAGTGTCCAATACTTTGTTTATTGGTTTATTACAAAATTATCTTCTTCCAATACCTTTTTATTATATTTTTTTACGTAATCCTCTTACAAGGGTGTCCCACAAATGAAAAAGATTAAAAGAAATTGATAGTTAAAAAAATATTTTTATTGGTTCACGAGAAGGGGTGGGTGTTAGATTCATACATGTGTGTGTTCGAAAGTATATTTTTCTACTAAGATTTACGACTTCTTTTTACTTCCAATACATGTATCTTATAAGATATATGACTCATCCTTGTATTTGACGATCTTTATCATGTTCTCCAATGACTATTAGAATAACTGATTTAGGTTTATTTGAACAAGGGGGAAGGGTGCCCCATTAGGATATCCAACACAAGTACAAAATAGGGTTCTCCTCAAACAGCCAAAAACAAAAAGACAAAAAGACAACGCTCCATACAATTATTCAGGGAGTGAAGCCACGGCGGTCGTTTGGGGGCACTACTCCCCAAGGAGCCGAGTGGGAGGGTGACAGTCTAAGATTGTGGATCCAACCAAACAAATAAAACACTCGTTTTATTTCCCATCTATTCTGCCCCGTTAGCAACCCGACTAGCACGGCTTTTGCATAGATAAAGAACAAACATCAATGAATTATAAGAATCTAATATTTGTGACTTCAAAATTTCAACCACTTCGCATAACCAAATCTTAAAAAAAACCACCAAATCCTCAATAAAAGCCAAAAACAAACAGAAGTACTCGGGTTGTATTTAAATCCCTAAGCTTTGACTCGTCCATAGAACTTGGCCTTTTCATCTGCGGTCTGGAAACGACCATGCCCAAACTTAGAAGACGTGTCGATGAACTTGAGCTTAATCTCCTCCATAGCAAGCCTAGATGTCTGGGTCAACAGAGACTGTCTCAAAGTCACGACACGTTTCTTCGGTCCCACGCAGCACCCCTTGATCATAAGAAAATCATCTTTCACCACACCATAGTGTGGGAAACCGCCCATTGGGGTTATCTCCTTCTCAGTCCTATCATATACACAAGCAACTTTTAGAAACCAATTGTGTTATTTCAATACCACCATAAACCAATAAATCAGGATATCAATTAAACCTGTCAAATTCAGTGAGGGCGGAATGAGACTCTTGGCCAGACTTCCCGAGCTTGTAAATCTTCTTATTCATTTCGGTTCGATGATGATACCCGTTCTGACCAGCTCTAGCTACGGTGAACGAAACCCTAGCCGGATGCCAAGCACCGATACAAGCAACCTTACGAAGCCCACGATGAGTCTTACGGGGCAAACGAGTCACACCCCAACGAGTCACAACACCTTCATAACCCTTACCCTTGGTTACACCAATGATATCAATCATTTCATCTTTCTGGAACACAGCATCAATCGGAATCTGCTTCTCAAAGAAACTGTAGCCGAAATCAACCTTTTGTGCCACGTCACCACCGTTAACCTGAATCTCCATCAAGTGGGCCTTCTTCTGCTTCAAGCCCTTCATCTTTCGGTTCTGTGTGTGTGCCAGCACACGGATGACATTGCAGTACTTCTTCATTTTTTCCAACTGTGATTGAATTTCCTTCTTGCCTGAGTCGTTCTCGTACTTCAATGCGTATTTGGTAAAAGCTTTCTTCTTTGACTTGCACCAGTTCTTATAGAACCTTCTTTTAACATCCTCACTGAGATGTTGGGCCCAGACGGTGTTCAGACTGCGAAGCCCGCGTGGGGTCTTGACGTAGCCCACAAGCCCAATGACGACCATTGGAGGCGTCTCGATGATTGTCACTGCCTCACATGTTTCTTTCTTGTGGAGTTCTGAGAAACAATATACAAGATTCAGATATTATATTGTGTTTTTATAAAATAATTAAAAAAATGTCATTAAATTGAAGATAGCTTACTTGACCCAGGTTTCTCGACTTCTCTAACAATGTGGGTCATTCCAGCTTTGTATCCCAAAAAAGCAGTTAGTCTGCAAGGTTTGGTAGGGTCATCTTTCGGGAACGCCTTCACTGCAAAACCGAAACAATTACAACATAAGCTATATTATCAACGATGTATTAAAACATAACAATATAACATGATAGCTTATAATTTACAACATAGTAAATGGTCCATAACACAAGTCACCATTTTTTTAAAAACTTACAGTTAAATATTTTGAAAACAAAAAACAAGTATAAGCAATGTGAGTTTGATAAAGAGATGGTAGAGTAAAATCAAAATATCGTTGTTATGAATAATTAACCAGTAAGAAAAACAGGTGACACAAAATAATACTAAAATCACATAAATTAATAATTATGAGAATCAAAACCTTTTCCTCTGTGACGGGCTGCCCTTTTCCTAGGAAGAAACCCCAATGAGCCATGTCTTGGGTGCTCAAACTTGCGATGAGACATGGTATCTAGCTTGTTTTAAATCTGCAAAACTTATGAACTTCATTTCCAAATTAAACTAAGATATAAATACAACAATAAGAAGTCAACTAGTCAATTTATATGAGCGTGCATAATAGTACCAGAAGATAGAAACCTATATAGTTTCATAAAAAGTACCTATATGTTTAAACAAAAATTCCTTTTGAAAAGACCGTGTTACTACATAAGTGAACAGTAATCATTTTTAAATATATACGCATATATTCATGAAAGGTCTTATTTATTTGTAGATGTATGATTAACTTAATCAACCATTACATGAATAAGCTATACATAAAGTTACAATATCTAAATATATACACATGTGTGTGTTTATATAAATGGATTTATTTATGGTTACATAAGTTAACAGTGAACATTGAAAATAAAATATATTTAAAGCTTCACTTACATGCACAAACATATTTGTAGAGTAAAAAAATATCTTAATTTATCTTCTCTCTACATTACTCAGTAGTAAGTTCTTTACACATGTGTAAATGACAAAACTTTAAACAAGCATAACTGATAAACTTTTCTTCTTTTCGTAGACATGGCAAAATTAAACAAAAGTTTTTATGATGTAATTTAATCATAAAAAGTGTAAACATTGGAATTTAAGTGTTTTTTGATGACACAAAATATAAGAATTCTCACTTGAACCTAACTCTATATATACACAAAGACACACAATTATACTAATGCTAGTAATATTTGATGATGTTATGATTATGCATTCTAAATTTTCGTATCAGTTTTACCACAATCCATTCGTAGTGACTAGGATACATAAGTGAGCAATAATGAACATTGTACCCATATATATAGTTTATACATGCATAAATACAAATGGCATCCGGTGAAGTAAGATTCATACATATACAAGAAAAAACATAACACGTTTAATTAACTTGATATTATGCACACTACATAAAAATTAGATTAAAACAGCAAAAGTCTAAAAGATTAAACGTTAATAGTGGTCACTCTTAAAAGTAATAAAGAAACAAAATAAATATTACCCACCTAAATGAATTTAGAACTTTTGCAATGATAAGTAAAAAATAAATAAATGAAAAACATATGTCCAGACAAACAAAAAAGTAAAATGCACAAACTTAAATTTTGATAGCATATAGAGAGCATTGACTTGCAGCAGATGGTGATAACCACATTATGTAATGATGAATAAAAATGCTCCAATACCATAGGCCTATGGCAAAATGTTTTTGCCAATTCTCAGGCTCATTAGGTTTCTTACCAAAACCACAATGGGAATTGGCAGATAAGCCCTTTGAGACTCAAGCCTTGATTAATTATATGTTTTAGGAGACCATTTCATTCACCATACACAAATGAGGTCAAACCAATATGCTAACAAGATCAAGTTCTATTTGTCATCTTAAAACAATAAAATTACAAAAAAAAAATAAATATAAATATATTATATTGCAAGAAAATACCATAAAAACAAACATCTCTACATATCTTTTCAAGAAAAATCAACTAAAATTTATAAGATTAAAAAATTATGAAAATTAATAAAAGAAAAACAGAAAGTCAGCTATGAATCAAAAAAATTATATTTCTGATGACGGCATACAAAAAGCTACAAATATATACATAAAATGATTGATAAAACATCATAAACATCAAAATTATAAGTTTCTAATCATAGAAACAATCGTTCGTGTAAAAGCTAGAACATAATTAACCAATTCAAATCCAAGTCCACTAATTTCAATACGTTAAGCTAATAAAAAACAGGATCTATTGAATATATATACACACTGTAATCTAATTAACCATCTGCAAGCATACGAATTCAATTCGACAAAGTAATCAATATATATATGATAATAAACATAAGATCAACAGCTGAAAATTATGCATAATTGCAATAACTAAAGAGGTAATTCAGAAAGTCATACCTCGAAACTTAATTGAGAGAGAGATCTGAGACGAACGGCACAGAAAGTGTGCCTTTGGTTAGGGTTTTATCGACTTCTATGATACTCTAGGGATGATTTTTGGCCGTTGGATCAAGTCATTGACGCGATCAGCGATATTAGGGTTTGTTATTGGGCTACTGGGCCGCTAAGGACGGATTGGGCCTTGGGAACAAAGATCCATCAACTAAACTAGAGGTGTACAAAAATAATCGATTTGGGTCTGGTGTACAGGTCCAAATCAACCCTACCGGTTCTTAACCCGAACCAATTTGGACCAAACATGTTTGAGACCAAATTAAAAAAGGCCATATTATAAACTGAATCGGTTTGGTCCCAAACCAGTTTTTCTACACCTATGAACGATTTCACTATTAATATTTTATATATTTATGTATTTTAGAGCATTCACAATTAAATCTCTTATTATATCTCTATAATTATACGAAAACTACCATTTCTCTCTCATTTTCAATTAAATAATATTTTTTTATACTTTTACCATTACATTTTCTCTCTCATCCACTTACAACCACTTTCAAAAAATATTAAAAAACTAGTATTAAGCCCCTGCGTTGCAGCGGTTGTCGTAAAACTGTGTCAAGTAGTACCAATGCCATACTATTGTCAGCGACCACAAACACCGGAAAAGCTCATAAAAACAACAAAAATGAAAACGGAAAAAATAACCCCTAGCGAAAAGCAGACGTAAAATCTTTGAATCACGCACGCTCGTTGCAGAGAAATTAAACCGATACATAAAACATAAAAAAATAATAACAAAGTAAATCCAGGACCAGCGCGTTGGACGAACTTGTCAAACGTAGATGTGTTGTGACGGGCCAGTCAAACGGGAAAAAATATACAAAAAAATGTTAATGTAACGCCTCATGTTTCCATACTTTCTATTTATAGCTAGCTCGTATTGTATTTCTATTTTCGGAAAGCATTGTATCTCGTATTCGAATTGTCGTTGTAATCGTTGTATTCTGAGACTTGGATCATAATGAAAACTCGTATTTTATTCGTGTAATGCTTATTCATAACCATTTTATACTTATACATATGCATACACTTGGAACATATTCGTAATACTCGTAATCGTGTGATAAACTTGCAAAACGTGATGATTATACTTATTCGGAACATAAACGTGATATCCGTACTCAATCGCATTCATTTTATACATATCCATACCTTGTGACATGTTATTTATGCTTATAATACCTTAGTTATTCATAAAATACCTTAAAAATGCATTTAAAACCCGTAACATTTGAACAAAACAACAAAATGCAAAACCTTGTCCCGGACCCGGTCCTTGCGGACAGCAAGGGGAAACCTTACGATCCGTAAGGCATGCTGGGCGGGACAACAGGTTTCAAACCCGTGGGGTTGTACGAATCCACACATATTTTACCTCACCAATCACCTTCTAACCTCCTTTAATCACCTCCTATCAACCCTAAACACTTCCACTATTAATACACACCTCCAAGCTATTTTACACTTTCACAACTCTCTAATCTCACCAAAATCACTCTCAAATTGTTCCAAATCAGTTGCAACATCAGAATTTCGGGCAGATTCATACACCCTCACAAAAGTGAGCATAACTTGCTCAATAGTTGTTCTTTTTACTTGATTCTTCTTTCTAAATACTTGGATAAACATTGTGATTGAATCCAAGGGTTCTACATGGAGAATCGAGACCTGGAAATGCTCCCAAAGTGTCCAAAACTTTCTGTTGTGCTTCAAATCTTTTCAAACTTTGTTTAATCTTATCAAACTTGAGTCTAACTCATCTCAAACCTATGTCATAATGCTTACAACACTACTTGTGGTTAGTTAGGCTTAAAAACAAGGTTGAGACATTCAAAGTAGAGGAATTATCCTCATAAATATTATGTTTTCATAGAGCTTGAAGCTCACAAATGATGCAAGTCCATGAACTTGTTCATGTGTGTCCACCTTGGTTAGCTTGGGCAATCCTAACTTTGAGACCACACATCACTTGATGTTTTTCATCAGTGTCCCAAGTAGTTTGCTAGATTAAAAGTGTTACAACCCCGTCTAGCCTTTGACGTGTGTCAAGTGTGCTCACCGGGTTGTATTTCACTTGGCTACTTGGTATCATGGTGACACATTTACATTCTTGTTCATATCACTGTTCTAAGACCCTCCTTGTTACCTATGGTGACTTGTGTAGGGGTGAACATCATACGAGGTTCCAAAGTGGATGGTTAATCCTCCCACCTCCTACTTGACTTACATGACACTAAGAGGTACCAAAGTGGATGGTTCTGTAGGACCAATCCTCGATGCTAAGGAACCTAAATTTGATATCTAACGTCTATAATAGCAGAAATATTACGTCGTGTTTACCAATAGACAAGAATTAATCAGTTAATCATCAGTTTTATTGATCAAACGTCAAGAGTACAAAACTGACGGAGCTTCGCCTCGAAAATGCCAAAGTTACAAATGAGGAGCACTAGCTAGGTATTTATAGACTTGCAAGTTCGCCCTTGGGAGACTCAAGTTCGCCCGAACTTGCCTTAGCAAGTTCGGCCGAACATGTCCTAACATGACATACATGGGCGAACTTGTCCTCATACTACATAAATACATCTTTTACCTAGCCTATTCAGCTCTAAACTATACAGACTCGATATAAGACTAAGACATAGACATTATGCACCAATAGACTCCCCCTTGGATATAGTCTTCGTCTTGTATCAGTCTTCAAAACTCTGTCTTCATATAAACGTTAACGCACACGACCGAAGAAGTTCTTGTACGGTTTGCTTCGTCGTTCTTGTTTCGGATCCGGCGTCTGATCTGTAGGAGGCACTTTGTTCAAATGCTGAAATCTTTTAACACTTGCCTTCCTAGTTCTTTCATTAATTGCTTCAAGACGCTTTTCCTCCTTTAGAAACTCAACTCTTTCTAAGTCTCTCCACTTCGTTTGCCACATCTTTCCACAATTGACTTCGCGTGCATAACAAACGTTTACAACTCTCTGAAACTGCATCGCTTGTATCTTTTCTCGTTCTTCAAAAACAATCTTGCTATAGAACAAGGTTTTGATGTCTTCTCTCGAGCAGTTCACAAGCCACATAGGATCTAGAATCCTTATCGTCCTCCATAAACCCGTCATGCCCTGATGACTCATCACCTCAACCCTTTCCTTTGTTATTCCAAGTGTTCTTCAAACTTCAGAACAATAACTGCTTCACAAGTAGCTGGATCTATTTGACACCACTTTAACAAAGGATAGAAGTTTTGTTCAATCGGCATTAGCGGCATATTCCTCATGGGTCTTGGACGTTTCATGATCAAAGTTATGTCTTTTTCTCCCGTTTTCTTGTTTGTCTTGATTCTGCGGCTAGGAATAAAAGGCTTCCAGTAATTGAATCCTTTCACCGCTTCATACTTGATCATTTTCCACAATAACTGATCAATATACTTCATGTGATATGTAACATTCATAGTCTGCACTTACTCTTCCACATCCCAATAAGGTAAAGTCTTGAAATCAGAAAGATACTTGAAGTATTGCACTCCAAATTCCCTCTTAATTGCATAAACATTCAACTCTTTGAACCAACCCCAACTCAAAATATCCCCCAAAGATACATCTTTGTCTCTGGTAAAGAATGCTAGAGGACGTCGAAACTTACGTTCGCGAGGCATCCCTTTAAACCAAGACTTCTTTGCTTGAGCGATTTCCTCCTTTGTCATAGGTTTAGGAATTTTCCCTCTCGTAGAGATTCTTCTATCTTTTCCTTCAACATTTCTACATTGAGTTGCTTGTACATCTCCTCGAAAGTAGAAAAACTTTCAGAATTAGGACCGACGTACTTCGCAGTATGATCCGTTTCATCATCAGAAGACCAATCCTCTACGATCACCTTGTTATACTCATCAGCCTCAAATCTTCTAGTATACTGATAATCATTTGGCTCAAAAGTATTAACATTCAAAACTTCCTCGAAATCAAAGTCTAAACTTTCAGCTTCAACCAATCTTGCCAAATCTTCTTTTGACTAATTGTGCACGTACTCACCTTCTTCCACATTATGTTCCAACATCAACATTAACGGCTTTGTGGGTACTGCAGCAACTGGCTTTGCAAATCGATCAATATTTGACAAATCTATATCCTCTGAAGGCCCTGTCTTCCCTGACTCCCCCCAACTTTATCTTCCATCTTATGATCGACTCATCATTCATAAGATCAGGAAAATCATAGTCATCAGCGACTTTCGCTTCATTAACTTTAATGCCAGTACTACCTTGATCATAATCATCGTCATCATCACCAACATTCCAATCCTCATAACCATCTTCCTCTTCATCCTCATTATCATCTTTCTCAGCTTCCTCATCGTCTTTTTCTTCAGAAGCAGTGATAGGATCAGAAGGCTTGACAGATTCGTCAACCTTTGGAATATCAGACTCAGAAGCTGGAATCACATCATCGATATACTTCTCTGCAGCTACAAAAGAAGTAGGTGCTTCACCTTCAACATTCTTTCCTTTACCGCTCGCAGCTAATTCTTTCTCAGAGCGTTCTTTAGCTTCCTGTTGATCTAGACGATCATATTCTTTGATGAAGTCGATACCCAGTGCATTAGATAACACTTTCTGCATCCTGGAGAAGTTTCAATCATTTAAGAATTGGATAGACTTCAGATCAGCTATCTCAGTTTGCATCTTTTCATTTGCATCCTGCAAACTTTCGATCAACGCTTTAAAGTACTCTCTTTCATTCTCTAACACTTTAACCTTGTCATCCAAAATCTCTTTCTCAACCGCACTTTAATTCATCTTTTGAATAAGCTCTGCTTTTTCAACTTCATTCTGTGCCACTTTGTCTTCTAATGCCTTGACACGCTTTTCCAGAAGTTCAACGTTAGTCTCTGGAAAGAAATCGTTTAGATCCTGCAGACTTATCGGATCATTGTGCATATCACCAAACACATAGGCCCTCCTGGAGTTTTTGGTGTTGACTTTGGAGTCGTAGCCTTTGGTGTAGACTTCTTTGGCGTAGAACTATCAGGAACAGAAGTCGTTGCAGCAATTGGAGACTGAGTAATAGGAACTTCGAGTAAACCAGTCACATGAGGTTCTTGTGTAACTCTTTGACTTTCAGTTTCAGCATGAACAATAACAGGAGGTTCTTGTGTAGGAGGTTCTTGTGTGACTCCTGTTTCCTGTGCACCAGAAGGTTCTTGTGGGGCTTTTGTGCTTTTCGTCTTTCCAATATACTTTCTGCTTGCTGCTTTTCTTTTCTTGCCTTTTGCTTGAGGAGATCCTGTAGTCTTTGTTGACGAAACAGTTGCAGACTTAACACGTTTAGATTTCTTTTTGGGTCTTTCCTCATCTGACTCTTTTTCCTGATTCGGATCAAAATCAGCATCCACATCTCTTTCTTTCTCGGCTCTAATCTCAGCCTCTGATTTCTCTGGTTCTTTAACTGGAATCTCTTTATCAGAATCATCTTCGTTTTCAGAAGTAGCAGAAATGACATCTTCTTGAGTCGTTTTCACTGTTTCTTGACTCTCAACCACTACTGCAGCACTTGAACCTGCTTCTGTTTGCACATTCTCTGGTTCATCTTCGTCTACAAGCATAGTTTCAATTTTCCTTGTAGCTCGTTTCTTCTTAGGCTTATCAGCTTCTGCCTTTAAGAACCATTCGCTTCTTGCTTTCGTCTTGAATTCCTTAAACCATTCCTTCTCAGCGTTAAGCTCTTTCTCATCATCACTACCATCTTTCCTCCATTTATTGTCTGGTGGCGCAATGTAGTTAGACTCTTTAATAGCTCCGAAAACTGGTTTTTGCAACAGGAGCTGAAGCTTGCTTCTGAAACTTTATGAGCTTCTTCACTGTTGTCTCATCAAGATGAACTAGATAAAGCACATCATTCAGATCTCGTGCTATATTCGTGAACTTCTCATCAATCAGCATTTGCACGAATCTCGGATAAAGACAAAGTCTTGAATCCTCCATATTCTTCGACATGTGCATGAAAACAAGCTTCGAAAAGTTGAACGGCTTCTTCAGAATAAGTGTCGTTGCCATGCAAGCTAAATAATCTTGCACGTCATTGAGACCCGCCTTTCGGTGACTAAAAGTATGGATAATAGCGTGCATCAGGAGCTTGTAGGGATTTGGCACTTTCCATTTCTTTAATGCCGGCTTATTCACACTTCCTTTGTAACCCATCCTGAAGAAACACCCTCTGACCATCCTCTCATCAAGATAAATCGAATCGTCTTCGTTATCGTTGAATTGTAACACTCTGCGTATATCATCTTCAATTACAATGATCGGTTTAACTTCATTACCGACTTGCATAGATGAAACAATTGACTTCTGATCTTCACTAAGACTCGCGTTCATCCAAAAATGAAAAGTATGAGATCTATATGATACTGTGCTCTGTGATAGCCTGGTGAATAGGACTTTCCTCCAAAAACTTCAATATACTATCGTATTCCTTAAGCGATGGACAGATTGATTTGTCGAGCGTAATAAAGGTGTTGTGCGTCTTTGAAAACTCAACAGAAATTATACGCGCTGGTTCTTGAACCTGAAAAACGACGCAAAACAATTAGTACGCTTTTCGAGAAAAATTTCACAAAATTTTCTAACACTTTTATTAAGTTTGGTCGAACTTGATTATGTGTTAAACATTCTGTTTTTAACAAGTTCGCCCGAACATGTATTAATACATGTTCACAATTTTCTTAATAAGTTCGGGCGAACTTATATTATCAATCATTCAGATTTTCAAAGTCCAAGTTCGGTCGAAGATGCATTATGTTCCTTTTATTCAGTTTGTTAACAAGCCTCTTACTCAAGTTTGGTCGAACTTGACAACAAGTTCGGCCGAACTTGTCGTCTTCTCCAAACTCAACATCTGTTAACATGCCATTCAACTTTACAGTTCAATCAAAAACATATACACGGTCGATTTTAAGTATGGATTATGATTTTAAGTTCTATTTAGCTATTAAACCCCTAGATCTATCAAATTTGAGTTTTTTAGATCTTGTTTAGTTCATTTATGGTCCAAACATGATTCATAGAACAAATCAATACCTCTGCCATTGATTGTGGTGTGCAAATCACCAAAACCAATTGAAAAACGGGCATTATAACGACGTCAAATTGCCAAAATCACACAATTCTCTCTCAAGTTCAAGTTCGCTCAGTGTTGTTGATATGCTGTTGAATGAGTTCGGCCGAACTTGATTGGTATTTATACCAAGTCAAATTCGGGCGAACTTGCTAAGCCCAACATGAAGGCCCAGTCAAGTCCGAGCGAAGTTAACTATAAAACAACACAACCATTCCTTAGCAAGTTCAGTCGAACTTGCTTAGATGTTAAACTTGAATCAGTTTAGCAAGTTCGGCCGAACTTTCCAAACCACAATTTTAAACTTTTTTAATTTTTCAATTTAACCCCTGAACTTTCCAACCTTTTACCAGTTATGAAAATCCACTCAGTTGACCAAGTCCAAGCTAATGACCTTGGTTAACCGATTTGTCTGCTGAGTCCAAGTTAATGACCTCGGTTTGACCCGTTACGAACAAACTGTTGATATTTTCAAAATCAAAGTTTCAATTTAATGAAATTTTTATCGTTTTGGCTTTTCAGTTTTAACAGATTAGCTCACAGCCCGTTATCAAAGAGATTCCCACCAGTTCTAGCATCTTACCAGACTTCGAAGATCCGTTCTCCAACATTGGTTTGCTGAAAACAATGTAGAAATAAAATCTTTTTGAATTTTGAAAGTTTATGCTAAAACACGCTGAAAATCTTTTTGATTTTAATCTGTAAAGCTAATAAACTATGTACAGGACAAAGTAAACTATGTACAAACATATTTACAGACATATTTTTGTGAATTCGTGTCTAAGGATCATATCAGTTGATTGAGACATATCACCAGTACCGTTGACCTTTAAATGACTTTAAGTTTTAAAACCCGTTTACCTAGATTGTCGATATGTTTGTCCACTTAAGTTTTACCACATTTCTCAACTGTTTCAAGATATGTTAAGGTAAGATTTATGAAACTTAACTTATCTGTGGTTTCCACTTCTTGAATATACTCCCGTGTCCAGATTCCCTAGATTTCATCTTACAGGTGAATATAGCATAATTGATATCTGTATTTAGGTAATGCGAGACTTTGAGAGCTCAGGTTAGTACTACCGTACAGACAAAGAGATGAAGGCTCGTCTTTAAGGTGTGTTCCACTGAAGGAATCTTTTTAGCACTGCACATGATTAGATCTTTCGATTCTTTTCAATATTGCATGCAGTTTGGGGATTTTTGGCGAAAGTATTATAGAAGTTCTAGGCCATTGCTTCCGCAAAATCAGAAGAACTTGTATAATACCCCAGATATCAACTATCTATAAAGACCTCGTATCTCAGAATTAGGCAATCTTTCAAACGAAATTTCAGAGTACTAAGTCCATATATCCAAGATTTGATAATCCACAATATTAAGCATTTGCTAAATTTAGTTTATATCTCGAAAACAGTTTACTGAACGTGTTAAGCCTATCGACACATCCACAGTAAGACTCGTTTATTACTTTTAAACTTTCCATTTCTTTAGCATACTGTGATAGTCCACTGATGTACTATCATTTCCTTTTTTGTGACATCGAATTCTTTTTGTCTTTTTCAATGTTTTTGTACATTTTGAATTTTTCATATGTTTTGGATTTTAAAATTTTTCGAATGTTTTTGTATTTTCTCTAACATTTCTCCCCCTAAAATCAAAAACATCTTTTGGATTTTAGTTTTTAACAAAATTCTAAACTAGAAAGATATTTACAAACCAATGTGGATCACGCGAACTCGTCGTTCGATCCGTATTCAACTTCAGCGTCCGCACCTGTCAGCAAATTTTTCATGCCATTAATTCTCAACAAGTATTTAAACTGTGACAAAGAAAAAGGTTTGGTATAAAAATCAGCCTTTTGTTCGTCGGTGTGGATTTTTCTATTTGCACCAATTTCTTTTCGTAGCAATCACGAATGAAATGATAACGAATTTCAATGTGTTTTGTGCGTGAGTGATGAACCAGATTTTTAGTTATATCTATGGCTGCCTTCTTATCAACAAACAGCGCAGTGTCTAGAAATTGCAGACCATAGTCTCTCATCTGTCGTTGAATCCACAGAATCTGTGAACAACAGCTGGAGGCCGAGATATACTCAGCTTCACAGGTAGAGAGAGCGACCGTAGTCTGTTTCTTACATTGCCAGGTTACCATTCTTGTTCTGAAGAACTGGCATCCCGCTGTAGTTGATTTTGAATTCAACTTATCTACACCAAAATCAGAATCAGCATAGCCTGGAGGTCGAAATTGTCGTTCTTCGGGTACCACAAGCCGTGCTTGGGCATCCTTTCAGGTATCTAAAGATTCGTTTCATAATCTGCATGTGTAAGATCCTCGGTCTTGACTGATATCTGGCGCAGAGGCAGGTTGGATACATAATATCTGGGCGCGATGCCGTCAGATACATCAGCGATCCAATCATTGATCTGTATAACATCTCGTCAACTTTGGCTCCAGTCTCGTCAACGCAAATCCCGTGATTTAGAGCAAGAGGCGTAGATAGAGGCTTCAAGCTTTCCATTCCGAACTTCTTCAAGATGTCGTGAACATACTTAGTCTGATGAATGAAAATACCATCCGGAAGCTGATCTACTTGCAAACCAAGAAAGAACTTCATTTCGCCCATCGAGGACATTTCAAATTTCTTTTTAATGATTCCCTCAAACTCCTTGCAGAGACTATCGTTTGTAGATCCAAAGATGATGTCGTCGACGTAGATTTGAACTATAATCAGATGACCATTAACCTCTCTGGTGAAAAGAGTACTATCCACAGCTCCTCTGATAAAGCCGTTGCCGACGAGATGTTGCGATAACGTCTCGTACCAAGCTATTGGGGCTTGGTGTAGACCATAAAGAGCTTTATCCAGTAGGTATGCTTTCTTCTTGTTGAGTGGATCGACAAACCCTGGTGGTTGTCCAACGTACACCTTCTCACGTAATTTCCGTACAGAAAAGCCGATTTGACATCCAATTGATAGACCTTAAATCCTTTCCATGATGCGAAAGCTAGAAAGATTCGAATAGATTCCAAGAGAGCTACTGGTGCGTAGACTTCCGTGTAGTCTATCCATTCCTGCTGGTGAAATCCCTTGACAACAAGCCTAGCTTTGTTACGAACAATAACCCATCTATCATCACGTTTACACTTAAAGACCCATTTTGTATCAATTGCTTTCTGATTTTCTGGTAGGTCTTCAAGCTTCCACACTCCCAACTTCTCAAACTGCAATAGTTCTTCTTGTATGCTTGTACCCAGTTTTCATCGGCTAAAGCTTCATTAACTGTCTTTGGCTCTATCTGAGAGATGAAACATGAATAGAAGCAATAGTTCTAGGTTGGAGCAACGCGAGTGTAGAAACAACTGAGTGCTTTGTTTATTTGACTTCAAGTTCCAACACCAGTTTGAAGTTCTCCGATTATATTTGTTGACGGATGGTAGGAATATGATCGCGGCAATTCTTCACTTGGAACATCTACTGCGTTTTGTTGATTCGTGATGTTGAGATCAACGACCAATTCAACGTTTGGAGAGCTTGATGAAGCTTCATTTCTGTTGCTTGGGTCTGCAGATTGATTAAGAAGACTTGTTATCTGCTCCACTTCCTCGTCTGAAGAAGATGATTCCCGATCAGCATCAAATGTTGGTGCTTCATCTGAGTCAGAATTCTGATTCTGAGGCATACTGGGCTCCGTTGTTGTATTCACTGGTTCAGTAGAGGCATTTGTTGGAGGAGTAGTAGGTGTTAATAATGTTTCAGAAACATTTTCAGCCGGAACACCACTATTACTTGAACTTGCGCCAAAAGAAGATGGATCCAACGTGGGTTGATTAATCACAATTGGTCGAACAATTTGTTCTTGATTTGCTGATTGGTGAAGATAATATAATGATGCAACTTCTTCATCAGACGGTTCTTCGGGCAAGTCAAATGACTTCCAAAGGTCTTGATAGTTAAACAGCCACGCGTCACCTCTCCTTTGAATAGGATCTGTGTAGTTGAAACAATCCACGTGCTGTGCTTCATAACCTTTCTCAACGAAGGAACATATACTCTTCTCAACGGACTCGCATATCCGACAAAGAAACCTTCAAGAGATTTAGCTCCGAATTTGCCATCTTGGTCTATTACGGTACATGGCGCACCAAATGGTTCTAAGAACTTCAAACCGTCGGTTTATCATCTCAAAACATGTTTTCTTTGTTGGTTTGATAGTGAGAACCCTGTTTAGCGTGTAGCAAGCCGCAACAACTGCTTCACTCCAGAAGCTGATTGGAAGTTTAGAATCTGCAAGCATTGTTCTTGCAGTTTCAATCAAAGTTCTGTTTTTTCCGTTCAGCTACTCCGTTTTGCTGTGGAGTATAAGGAGCACTAAACTCGTGCAGAATCCCTTTTGCGTTGCAGAATTCCTTCATTTTAGTATTCTTAAACTCTGTGCCGTTGTCACTTCTAATGCGTCTGACCGACAAATGATAAAGATTCTTGAAAAGAATAACCAAGTTCTCGAACGTTTCGTCTTTTGATTCTTGAAAGAATACCCACGAATATCTCGAATAGTCATTTGTCACGACCAAGCAGTATAAGTCTCATGAGATGCTTCGAACATTGACAGGACCAAATAAATCCATGTGGAGACGTTCTAATGGCAACTTGATTGAGTTCAGAATTTTCTTCAGATGAGATTTCTTAATCTGCTTTCCCTTTTTGCATTCTAAGCAATGATCAGACATCTGAAAACTCCGAAGATTTACGCCTTCTACAAGATCATTATGAACCAAGAAATTCATTTTTCTTAAATGAATATGCCCCATCTTTGATGCCAAAGAATAGAATCCTTTTCAATAGCCTTTGACACAAAACATTGTGCTGATTTTGATGAAGTGGTAGCGACACCTATATCAAGAACATATAAATCATTCTCTCGAGGTGCTCGCATCAGAATCCACTCATCTGGTATTATGAAACCCGGCTTCAAGATGATACACTCTTTGTCGTTGAAACGGACCGTGAACTTCTTGTCACAAATTTGCGATATACTCAGAAGATTATTCTCAAGTTCTGTAATATAGTTCACACGATCAAATGAAACGACGCCGTTTGAGAGTTTTCCCTCGGCGACTATCCTTCCACCTTGGTTCCCTGCAAATCCAACATATCCACCATTGATAGCTTTTATGTCGAATAGCCACGCTTTCATTCCCGTCATATGCCTGGACGCTCCACTATTCAAAATCCACTTAGAAAGTACTGATCTCTGGAGCCCCTGCACATTTCAACAATCTATTTAAAAAGCGAGACCCAAGCCTTTTTGGTCTTGGGTTGAATTGGATAACCATCATCAAAATCAAATTCACACTCATCAGCATAATCGAATCCACACTAATCAGCATAATCAAATTCATAATCATCATCTGGATTTTCTGTGATGTTTATGTTTGAAAACTTTACTGTCTTTTTATCTTTTGAATTGTTACCACTTGTAGGTTTGACATTTTCAGATGTGGTTTCAACTATGATTTCAGATTTTGATTCTTTTGTGTTAGTAGTCTTTACAAGCTCAGACTTAATAACACTGGATGTTGTTGACCGTTTCTTTGCAATCGACGCTTGAGATTTGATGTTAGCCTTCTTGATGTAAATTTGTTTTCATTAGCCTTTGAAGTTTCACCTTTTTCAAAAATTGAATTTTCAAACTTAGGTTTGACTTCAGCTTTTGATTCATTTCTTTTCAAAATCTTTACAGGTTTTACAAACACTGGTTTCTTTGGTTTCACAACATTTGAACTTTTTTTCCTTCGAAGATAAGCCGGCTTTGATTTCGGACAGTAACGTGCAATATGACCAATTTCGTTGCACTTGAAACAAGTCCGAGAATCATGTGGATGTCCTTTTGTGGGTTTTACACCACTTGTTTTGACAACACTTGCAATTTTGGCTTTATCTCGAAGTTCTTTTTGTTTATTAAACTCATCATTTGATTGTTTCCCGATCAAACTTTCCTCATGAACCGTGTTCGTCCCATATACAAAATTCATGTTTTTATTCTTGTATTCATGAAATGGTGACGGTTTCTTTTAAGCCCAACTCAGCTCTCCGGTTTTCCGGATGATCACCACCATTCTTTCGGTAGTTATTTCTTTTAGGTTTGGAACAGAACTTCTTTTCATTGATCTCCAGATCATCTCATGTGACTTCCACGAGTTTATAGAATTTCTCTAACAATTCTTCCTTCACGTTCTGAATCGGAAAACTATCATCAAAGTATAATCTATCAGATTCCTTAATCTTGTACATGACAACATTAGGATCATCACATAGATCATTCTCTGATGATGTATTGTCATCTTCGGACTATGAATCAGAATTCTTTGAGCTCGAGTCCGCGCTTTTAAAGCTGCCTTCATCAAATCGTTCAAAACATTTTCAACAACTTTTTTAACCACAACATTGTCATTATCTGTTTTAGTATAGATTACATCAATGTTCTCTGGCAACTCCATTTTCTTTTCAGATAACAACTCAATGCTGAGTGCCTTATCCATCCCATCAGCGGATTTGCGACAATACTTCTCGCAAAGGGGTGGAGGAACATTGCTGTATTCTTTACCAATTTTCTTTTTAGGTTTCTCTTCCGATGGAATTGTTGGAAGGATGTGATCAATGACATATGCATTACATGTAACTCCTCAAAAGTTGTTGAACACGCTCTGTTTCAATTGTCATGTCCTGGAGTTGTTGCTTAGTTTCAGCAATGGTGTTAATATAGATATTAATCGCTTTTTGCTTATCCATTACTGTTCCTTTTAACATTCTTATGGTATCATGTTGTTCGATGTTATTTCTATCAAGCCTTCCATAATCATTTTTCATTTTATCATACGCTTCCTTCATTGTGCGATAATCGTATTTCAAAAGTTCGTTATGCACATTGTTTTCAGCGATGATCTTTGATTTTTCGGCTCACTCAGAACATGATTCGGTACATTTTGTACAAGGTTTCGCAACCTCTACAACTTGTACTTTGACAACTTCATTTACCTCTGGACCTACCTTGGTTAGATTTGCCATCAATGCTTTGTCGGCAATGTTGTTGAGGTTTTCGGCATTCACTTCTTGAGTAACATCAATGACCACTTCATCAGTTGATTTCTTCTCGGGAACTTGCTCCTTAAAACTTCCATCAAAATGACCTGCAAAACTTTCACAAGAATTAGGAGATAAAATTCCTTGCTTCTGCATGTGGATATACTCCTCTTCTTCACGTTGTTGTTGCAGATATTGTTCCAGCAGAATATTCTCCAAAGCCGCTGCTTCTTCTGCAGATGTATCTTCAACTATCTCAGGCATAAAGCAACTCTGGTCTTTTTACCGATGTAAGAATTCCAGTCGAAACCATCATCTTTGTTTGATGCAACCATAGCTTTCTTATTGCTGCTGCTATTTGGTTTCTCTTGAATTTCAATCTGAGTCTTTTTTCGGGAAAGGCTTGTACTGAAGTGACTTCTTGTAATACTCATTTCCTCCTCCGAATGGACTTTGATTTCCCGTAGCTTCAGGATTTTTGCACTCTCTCTTGAAATGTCCCTTTTGGAGACATCTAAAGCACGTCACTTTTGACTTGTCAAAACCCAACTTGTTGCTAGAATTTCCGATATCTCGGCCTGTGAGAGCAACAAACTTGGTAACCCTTCAATAATCGAAGCTAAACTCCACTTATCCATTAACTCGAGTTCTTCTTCATCCACTTGGTCATAATCTTCTGCCGTCATTTAAGGATTTCCAATTTTACCGGCTACAAGACTTTCGTATGACTCCGGAACAGTGGCGAGAAGAGATATATGTTGTTTAGCGACTTGTTCCGAAACAACATTGTTCAAATTTACTGCGATGTTGCACTTGTATACATTCAAATCAGAATTTGTTTGTTGATTCTGATTTGCTTGATTTTGATAAGATGAATTTGAACCAGTGCTTGAGAACGAACTCTGTGGACTCTGATCATAATGAGGTTGTGATTGACTCTGGTTTTGTTAAGAAGCATTCATGTTTGCACTAAACGCTGTCCCAATTTTTGGACTTGAAATGTTGTCTTGCATTCCACTTTTTTAGTATAACCCAACGTCTTGAACTACATTAGCGTTCTTTGACTTTGCAATCTTCAATAGTTCCATTTCATGGCCTTCGAGTTTATCGATAAATGTTGACAGCTTGAAGAATTCCCATTTATCGCTTTCCTTCAGAACCATTAGATAAGTAGTCCACTCTCCATCTGGTAGAGCGTCTGCAAGCATGTCGATGTACTCTTGTTCCGTCTTCTCAAGACCGTGTCTTCGCATTTGGACTTTAAGATGACAGAAGCGTTCAATCATCTGCTTCATGGTCTCACCCTTCAGCATGTTGAAGATATCGAACTCTTTCATAATGAGCGCTTTCTTGCTCTTGATCATCTCCTCGCTTCTTTGATACTTCTTTTGAAGTGAGAGCTAGAGATCTCTTGCTGTTGTGTATTCCGGTAGCAAGACGAGAATATCTTCTTTGACGGATTGTTGGATAAGACTGATCATCTTTTTCTCAGCAATGTATTCCTCTTTCTGTACCGTCGAGTAATTGTACTTCTCAAGAACTTGCTGATGTTCATCCACCAGAACAGTATAACCTCTTTCAATCGACACCCAGCCTGCGAAATGCATGGCTAGAACCCAATACGTAAATTTCTCTCTCCATGCTTCATACTCGTCCAAGCTCATTAGCTTGGGCGGTTTTACAGTCGTTCCAATTTCGTTATCAAGATTGACTTGATGAATCACGTTGGCATTTGACGAACTAGCTCCATACATAAAAGCTCTTTGAATATCATCCATCGTGAATAACGATACGTATACGCTGAGAACACTCAAAAACTTTTGAAAATGTTAGATATACAAGTTCGGTCGAACTTGTAGTTTGGATGAAGAATTCTTGATTTGTCACAAGTTCGATCGAACTTGTGATATTTGATTTGAAATTTTTGTTTTATCTTCGGTCGAACATGTATAATGAGCTTTGATCACAATATTGTAAGTTCGGGCGAACTTACCTTTAATTTCCTTGAGATTATCCAAGTTCAGTCGAACTTGATATAAAATCAGTGAAAAATTGGTAACTTCGAGCGAACTTGATCAAGATTTCCTCAAACACCACTAAAGTTCGAGCGAACTTGCTAAAAAATCACTTGAAAAGTGATATTTTAGACCAAGTTCGGCCGAACATGGTTAAACAAATTCGATGAAAATCTTTTGGAAAACATGGTTTTTTCAAAATTTTGACATGATTTCGGTTAAATTTGGTCTCCAATATTTCAAGGTTTATCTTTGTTGTATTTTACATGATATATTCAAAATTAAAAAGATTTTGACTGTGAATTCTTCATTTCTGATGAAAAAGTTAAGAAAAATAGAAGAATGGAGATGAAATAGAAGTGTTCTTGTCTTGATACTATCAAATCAGGCTCATATACCACTTGTAGGACCAATCCTCGATGTTAAGGAACCTAAATTTGATATCTAACGTCCATAATAGCGGAAATATTACGTCGTGTTTACCAATAGACAAGAATTAATCAGTTAATCATCAGTTTCATTGATTAAACTTCGAGAGTACAAACTGGCAGAGCTTCGCCTCCAAAATGCCAAAGTTACAAATGAAATAGGCTAGCTAGGTTTATATAGAGACGCAAGTTAACCCCTGGGAGACACAAGTTCGCCCGAACTTGCCTTAGCAAGTTCGGCCGAACATGTCCTAACATGACATACAGGGGCGAACTTGTCCTCATACTACATAAATACATCTTTTACCTAGCCTATTCAGCTCTATACTATACAGACTCGATATAAGACTAAGACATAGACATTATGCACCAACAGGTTCATCCTCCCACCTCCTACATGATTATATAACTATATACGTATATATGGACTATAATATAAATCCTTAAAACCGAACCCTTGATGATGATTAAGTAGTCACCTATCAAGTTTATAAGTTTATCACTAATGTGTATAGTTCCTTGTCACGATTCTAATAGGTCTTGAACCTATGAAACCACATTCAATCCTTATGGATTACCATAGTGTCAAAGACAAGTGCTAATACCTTAGTGACTATTTTCGTATAATATACTTTGTCATTTTGAATCTTAAATCCGAATGTCCCATCATCATCATCCCCAAAATACTCATACGGCTTCGTTTTCCTCTTGTAGGATAACTCGGCGTTCATTCCATCCGAAACAACTACCTTCACGGACTTGTCAAGTTAAGAAGACTTAGCAAAACCGTGAGTACACTCGACCCACTTTTTGTTTATAACACTTTTGGATGTAACATGTTTCCATATACAAAAATCACTAAACTTAAACTTTATGAAATGCACAAACAATCCTATATCCATGAATACTTGAATCGATTACTTGATGCTTATAACTTGGACATTCTTTATGTGATACCTTAGTCATTAACCATTTTAGCCTTCGTTTGACATGTATAGCACTATAGGAAGTAACGCATCCCCCTCCTCATGAAATTTAGAGGCCATGTTAAAATATCGTGATTGCGTTAAGGGTTTGACTAGTAGTATTGCATGCCTTGTATATGCTCTTGTAAAAATCATAGTTGCCATGAAGATTGTTTAAACTTTAAACTTGTGTACTCGCCTTTGTTTTTGCATTGAATTGTTATTTTAAAACATGTTACAGGTTGATGGAGATGATGCTATGAAATCAAAGTAGCAAGGACGATAAATACACATTTAAACATTTATGTTTAATATTGTTGTATCAAATTTTGTCATATCTACGTTGTTGTATTTGAATTTCTCTTGTAATGTATTACAATTTATGTATGAAATGAAACCGGTTTAACTAATGATTGTCACAATTAGTTTTATGAGCAATGAGCAATCTATTTCGTCCCGCCTCGATGTTTCCGCCATCGGTTGGGGTGTGACAATTAAACCCCACACGCACGTTGCAGTATGTTAACTTACAAAATTTAGAACGAAACAAAAAAATTGGGAAAGATAAAAAGTATGCTGGGCCAAATTGAAATAAAAAAGAGTTAGGGATTAAATAGTAAAAGATGAAAAACTATGGGTTAAAACTAAAAAACAAAGGGTCTAAATTGCAAAAATTGAAGTTATTTATTAATCTTAGATAAAGATAAGGATAAAAATAAGTGATACCTTTATATTAGTTGTTAATATTAATATTAAAAGAAATTAGTTGTTAATATTAATATTAAAAGAAATTTATTGAACAAATATAAATAAAATTTAGAGTAAAATGCCCGGATAGTCCCTGTAGTTTTGTAAAATAACATCTGTAGTCCCCAACTTTTAAAAATTACACCGGCGATCCCTATGGTTTGACAGTTTGTTACTCGGGTAGTCCCTGTAGTGGATGTCCGTTAGTTTCTCCGTTAGGTCCATCTAAAATTACTTATTTACCCATCCCTTAAAAAAATAAATATGGATTATTAAAAGTGTGGGGTCCACCTTATTTACCCCTCCCTTGTAAACAACCAGCCACCATCACCATAGCCACCCACCTCCACCACCACCCACCCCCACCATCACCAAAGCCAGTAACCGACATCGGAACATGAATGATCCCTTTCTCCGTACTCACGATATCATCAAAGACTTCCCTTTCTCCAAGAAAAACCACCTTCTTCTTCATGCCCGAAATCAACACAGTTCCTCCAACCAATCTCGACATCACATAATACCAAACTGACGCCGACCCAAAAAAATATAGAATCTTGGATTTCGTAAAAAAAATGATTTTTACCATCTTTTACTGCCAAATCTTCAACTAACATTACCATATCCCTAGAACTACACAATTCACACTCACAAATAGTAACCTCAGCAATACAAAGTTCAAATAAAATGCATTATCTTTAGTTGTACCAATTTGTTCAATATGTTCAACACTCCAGCTGATAATTTCTAAATACCCACCACATGGTTTGACCGGAATAAAGTTCCATGTGAGAACATTGATTGTTTGGCCAATGATTCGAAGATTGAAGTCGAGAATGTTGCAACAAATGGTGGCAGAGTGGTCAGAGAAGTGGAGCCAACTGGAATTGCAGCAAGAGGGAGGGGTGGTTAGAGTTCCGATTAGGGATGATTTGTGGTTGAAAGGTTTAATAATTTTAGGATGATTTGGGGTTTGTGGATGGGAGGGTGGAGGGATGGTTGGTGGTAGTTTTGGACGGTGGCGTTTTGATTATGGTTGTTACAATGTTGGATTGGTGGTGTTTGGTAGTTGTGGTGGTGGTGGTACTGGTGGTTTTAAAGAGAGATTCATAGTTTTCTGATAAAATGTACTAATAATTAACAAATTAATTATGGGCCCAATTGATATTTTAAATAACTAATTAGTTTTTCTTATATTTTAATAAAAGCAAGGGTAATTTTGTCATTTTATATGGATTAGACGGAGGAAACTAACGAACATCCACTCCAGGGACTATCTGAGTAACAACTTGTCAAATTACAGGGAGCACCAGTGTAATTTCCAAAAGTTGGGGACTATATGTGTTATTTTACAAAACCACATGGAGCATCCACTCTAAAATTTATTAGGTTGAAGGAGAGAATGCCATATGACATTACTTAGAGTCTTTTATTATAAGTTAGATTATAGAGGTGAACAGTATCTCCTCCAAATTTACCAATGAACAGTAACTTTTCATGTTTTTTCTTTCTCATCCACTCACAATAATTTACAACCACTCTCACAAATATAGAGGTTACACTCACATACATATAAAGCATCCATTGTGAATGCTCTTATGGGTATAAAAATGATGTTTGAAGTGTAACTAATTTTGAGAAAATATAACAAAGTGAGTTATCCAACTATGATCGTTAAGATGCGACTATTTTAAGAAAATGTAGCATTCAACGTTATGTTGTTTCATCTTTATAATCATTTTCTATATCATGTTTTAAGTTGTCGCATGTCCTGCTAGTGTGGTGAGCTTCTTAGCCTCAAAAAATGCGTAGTCTAAAAGGAGGCACCAAGCAAGGTCGGCTCAAGGGGTAGTGAAATAAAACAATCATTTTGAGCCTCCACTTCCTTGGGACCTCAAATTCTAAAAAGAGAGATATTATATGTAGGTGAGTTTAGCTTTAGATTGTTGATATTGAGGTTTGTGATCTATAATTATGCATACACAAAGATGAAATATGAATCATATGATCTAAAGCAGATTTTTTTACGAAAAGGCCCCAATATTATTATTATTTGCCTTGAGCCTATAGTATTGTGAGCCGGCCTTGGCACTACGAAGCAAAACTTTGCAGCCTTGACAATAACCTAAGCAAAGAATATGAGTCAAGTCATGGGCCATCTAATGTTCACTTTGTTTTTAAGAGGTAAAATGTATGTAGTCTGCGGATCACATCTGCAGACATATGTAGAAGAAGAGGTGGACCAAACCTCACCAGTCTGCAAGAAGAAGGTTGTTTGTTTTTTAACGTAGTAGATTTCTAAAATAAATTGGTGGTGGTGTACGGACGGTGGTGGTGGGTGGTGGACGTGGACAGTGGGTCGGTGTGGACAGTGGTGGTGGTGGTGAACGGTGGGTGGTGGTGGTGAACGGTGGTGGGTGGTGGAGGTGTGGGATGGTGGTGGTAGTGTTTAACCTTCTGCAGACCTTAAAAGATGTTAAAAGTGGTTGGGCTAAGTCTGCACCAAGAAGAGCTAGCGCAGACGTTTTTTAATGAAATGTCTTCGGAAAAACAACCGGTCTGCATATTGCAATGTTTGCACGTGGTAGGCGCGGCGTGGACAGAAGAGCATGCGCATATCTTTTTAAAAAAACAAACACCACCTAAATATACGGATTCTAAACTAACATAAGGTAGTATAAATATGGAACACACCATTGTCCCACATCTAGTATGATCTTTGTAAAATGTTATCAAGGCAATGTTTAGTTGGCATAATCTTGCTTTCATATAAGTCATTCCATCACTCTAATGGATCAGGGACATAGATGAACTTAATAAAGACATAGTAACACAAAATCTTGGATATATAACTCTGTGTGCACATTCAATTTAAAAAATGGTGAGCGAGCTTGGAAAGGGTGTTACAATGAGATAGCAAGTGGTGACGAGAAGTGTGGTTGAGAAGAGACTCGACAAGGACATGGTAGTTAGCTGGGAAAAGAGGGATTATAGATGTGGAGTCATCGATAAGGAGTTGACATCCCCCGTCAAAGGTTCACAACACCAAATGAGAAAGATGGGAGCCTATATGAGGATATGAGGGACAACTTCAATGTGCTAAGTGGAGACTTGAAACGCCAGCTCTGTGGCTTAATACCTATGGCCATGAGAGAGATTGTGAAATTATATAATGAAGTTGTTGGGGAGAGGTCTTTTTGGTAGATGGCTTCATGTAGGAGATGAAATAGGTATGGATCAAGGTTGATGTGACCAAGTTTAAGATGACCAAAATGTTCTCGAATAATACACATGCATTATGATGAAGACGTCAACATGTTGACATTAAATGACGTACATGTTCCATCAAAGACGTTAAGCAAACTATGTCATATTAATGGCAAAAGTGAGACACTAAGCTAGTTACCCTGATAGTTAAATGATATACCAAACAAGAGAAATTGAGGAATAATTTTTTATTAAGAACTTGATAACTGTAAATACATAATAATGACAACATGATTTCAACATAAATTCCAGGGATAGTTCCCTCTCTCCATGCAACAACCAGGTGCCAATAACAAAATAACAAACTCAGTCATGCCCTAACAAGCCTTAGTCTTTGTTACTTATATTACCTTCCAAATACACTTTAGTCACTTTTAATATTTTCTCATTTACCCCTTCTAGAATAGACTTGTCACTTGTGGTAAGCCGATTAGTAAGCTCATCCATACTCCCCATTTCAAAGAAGTCTTGTCCTCAAGACTTATAATAGGAAATTGGCCTTCAACCCATGAGGAATCTTCCCAGGTTGCATCTTCCGGGGGTTGGCTTGCCAATGCACCAGGCATTACTCAATTGACTCTGGACCATCCTTAAGTAAGCGCGTAGCCAACACTGCTGCTAGGACAAGAGGGTTTTTGTCGCTAATGACAACTCAAGAGGTAAGGTAGAACCACATTCTTTAACGATTAAACGTGAAAAACATGATGGATTTTTGAAGTAACCAGAAGTTGCAGAACGTAAGCCACTGGTCCGAGTTTTTCAAGAATCTGAAATGGCCCAAAAATATTAGTAGCTAACTTCTGGTGAATTCGGCTTTTGATGGAGAACTACCGATTAGGTTTGAGCTTCACATAAACCCACTTGCCGACCAAAAAGTGCACACCCCTGCGTTTCTTATCTGCTTGCAGCTTCATGGAACTTTGAGCATTGGCTAAATGCGTTTTGAGTTGTTTTAAAGCTTCATCTCGATCTTGGAGTTCTTGGGCAACCGACTCCATTCGTACTTCTTCGGGAATGAACTGGAGAACCAATGGAGGACGTTGATCATAAACAGCCTCGAACGGTGTAGTACCCCTTGACGCATGAAACATCGAATTATACTAAAAGTCAGCCCATGGAATCTACGTCGCCCAAGTCTTGGACTGGTCAAGAGCGAAGCAACGTAAATAGGTTTCCAAACACGAGTTGACTACCTTGGTTTGCCCATCGGACTTAGGATGGTAGGTGGAACTCATGTGGAGTTTGGTGCCCATAGAACGAAATATTTCCTGCCAAAACTTGCTAAGGAATAAAGGGTCACAGTCACTTACTATTGATTTAGGCACCCCATGATGACGGATGACCTCTTTAACAAAAACCTCCGCTATAGTTTTAGCAGTGACAGATGTTTTAAGAGAAGGAATGGGAGTATTTGGATAGTCGATCCACGATAACCAAAAAACATTATAGCCATGTGACATGGGTAAAGCTGTAACAAAATCCATAGATGAAATTTCCCAAATCGCTTCTGGAATATCAAGAAGTTGAAGTAGACCCCTTGGAAGAACTGAACTAGCTTTACATCGTTGATAGATGCCACATTCACGGATAAATTTCAATTGTCGTCGTCATTCCGGACTAATATAAATTTGTTTCCAACCGCCTATAAGTAGGATAAACCGAGAAAGACCGCCAGCATCCCAAACCGGAGCAGATATGACCTGACAAAATTCCCCAGAATCAGCCCGACGCGACAAAGCATCAGTGACTCGATTCTCCCGTCCCGGTTTATACTGAAAATCAAATCGTATCCGAGGAGTTTAGCGACCCAGTTCTGTTGATCCGGAGAGGAACCCGTTGTTCGAGTAAAAATTTCAAGCTTTCTTGATTTGTATAAACAATGAAACGTGCACCTAATAAGTAAAGACACCAATGTTGAACAGCCAAAATTAAAGCCATCAGTTTTTGTTCATATGTCGATTTAGCCAGATTACGATCGCTTAAGGCTTTGCTTAATAAAGAATAGGCTTGTGGTGTTGCATCAATACTGCACCAATATCCCTTCTTGGAGTGTCACTTTTAACCACGAACGGGTCGTTGAAATCCGGTAAAGTAAGGACAGCAGCAGAGACCAAAGCTTGCTTAAGTTCTTCCGATGCTTGTTGAGTAGTAGGCTTCCATGAGAAGGCATCTTTCTAAGTTAAATTAGTGAGAGGACGAGCAATATTACCATAATCATTTATAAACTCCTGGTTTAACCAGTTATACCTAAGAATCGCCGATAACGCTTCAAATTTTATACAGGCCATTCCCAGACAACTTCAATTTTCTTAGGATCCATAGAAACCCCATGATCATCAATGATATAGCGCAAATATTAAATAGATGACTGACCAAACGAAAATTTTTGTTGATTTACCATGAAATGATTATTTCGTAGCACCCGTAAGACTACCTCTAAATCCTGGACATGAACCTCCCATGTAGGGCTATCATCATCGAAAAATGACCACATTATGCGCAAAACAGGTCGAAAAATGTCATTCATAGTTGCTTGAAACATTGTTGGCGCGTTCATTAGACCAACGAGCATAACAAGGTATTCATAGTGTCCATCATGAGTCCGAAAGGTTGTTTTCTCAATGTTATCCGACCTCATATGGATCTAGTTATACCCTGATGTGAAATCCAATTTAGAGAAAAAACAAGAGTCGTATAATTCATCAAGTAATTCATCCACAACAGGAATTGGATACTTATCCTGTATCGTGGCATGATTAAGAGCCTTATAGTCAACACACATTCGCCATGAATTATCCCTTTTTCTAACTAAAATCACCAGGCTAGAGTAAGCACTTTTACTTGTATGATCATGCTCGAAGCAAACAACTCTTAAACTTGTCTTTCGATCATGGTCTTTTGAACATGTAGGTATCGATAGGGTCGGACACAGATCACTAGTAGTCAAAGTGATACCATGATCATGTGGTCGAGAAGGACGCAAAGTGGTGGGGGTTTGAAACACCATAGTGTATTGATGGAAAAGAATGGACATGTCAACTTGTTGTGAGGTAGATAAAGACGAGAAAGAAGAAGGAGATACCACCATGGATGGAGGTAGAGATAATTATGGACTAGACAATAGGGAATCCCTATCCAAAGACAACAACTGAAGTAGGGTCGCGGGTTGTGATTAAACCAACATCACCCCTTGCAACTGCACCAGAGTACCTTGGTAAACAAACTTCATCTAAGCCTTCTGCCATTCATGAACCACTTCCCAATGATTGCAACCACTCCATACCTAATATAAAATTAAGGCCACCGATATCCATAACCAAAGCATTGAAAACAAACATGCAAGGGTCCACATTCAATGTAATATCGAGACATTGTTCCGAGACAAACACGAAATGACCATCGCCCAATTTAATTTTAATGCTTCTGAACTCAAAAGAAGGTAACCCCAAAGCTGATACTAGACGGTGAGAAACAAAGTTGTGGGAAGCCCCGCTATCAACCAAAATATAAATCGAAATACCGTGCAACGCCCCTTCAAGTTTCAATGTGTTAGCACTTCCATGAGGTGCAAGAACACCCTCAAAATCCAACAACATACATGTACCAGTTGCCAAAACGGAGTGTTTGTCATCCTCACCAGCCGCTTAGTTTCCAGTGAGAAATATTCCCCCTCCGACGTAGCATACTCATCGCCCCCCAAGAACAATACCCTTAATTTCCCTTCAGAACACTTATGTGTCGATCCGTATTGTTGTGCACAAGTAAAAATATAAACCCTTCTTACGTTGATCCGCCACTCAATTCGAGATAAAGAACGTACCCCCAATCAAGTTGGAAGATCGGAGTTGACTCTTGAGAAGGAGAGAAACCCAATTTGGATGAAGAAGAAATACGTGTGACATCCCCATGTCCTCCTGGAACCCTATAAAAAATCTTGGTCTGAGAAGGCAGTTTGGGCTCACTTCGGCTTAAATTGGAAAGTCCATTGATTGGAGAAAAAGAAAAAGGCCCATAACGCTGAAGGTACTGGAATCTAGAAGACAAACCATTACCCCCACTTGGCTGGAGCATCTCCTCAACATACTTGGCGAGATACATCGCATTCAATTTAGATTAGGGCCAGTGTAATCGTACCCATTTTTTCACATCATCACGTAAATCAACCACAAAATACCCTAATGCATGAGATTCCGGTAAACAAGGTACCAACGACAAGAGGTGTTCAAAATCATCAATATAGTCACAAACCATGAAAGGGAATCACAAACCTGAGTAATGATGGTGAACCAATGTTGGTTGACCCAACCATGCTTAGTTGAGCCAACCAGAGCCGAGTATCATCAGGAGTATCGTTGATATCAAAATAGAGTTTCGCCTTCTAGATCCAACCTGTGGATCGAAACCATTGAACTCCGGTAATTTGACCTTCTTTTCTGCCCAAGGAAGACCTATAGACGAACCCCCACTGAACCGGATTTAGTTCCAACAAGACGAGAACACCTCACCGGAAGAAAAACCATATCCCGAGAACCATCGACATGCTTCTTCTCCTTTTGCTTCATCCACCCCAAAACCACTTTCCGGAACTCCCTGGATGTCACACCCCAACCGATGGTGGAAACATCGAGGTAGGACAAAATAGATTGCTTGAGACTTCATAACTTGCTAATAATGACAATAATTTAAATAACAATACTTCATTTCATTCTAAATGGAAGTAAATAGTCTTGAAAGGAAAATACAACAATTTTGGCAACTTGAACATAATGAAACAAAGGAAATACATAACATGAAAATTTGAGTGCGTATCTATTCACCCTAACCAATTTCTTCAAATCATCAAGGCTAATTTCCTGCAACATGTATTAAAATAATTTGTCAACACATAGTGGTCGGTGAGCATACAAGTTTGGTTTACATAGCATATCATAAAAAGTCTCAAATCCAACATGGCAAAATGTATACTGCAAAATGTATACTAAATTGAAGCTAGCATGCATAACTATAAGTCAAACCCTTGTGTCCACTGAATATTGTATGTACCCTTGCCACCGAAGTGAATGACACCATAAAATTTGATTGAATACTTAACAAATACCCAATAAACGGACGGTGTGCTACTCCTATAGCGCTATAATTGTCAAGGTGGGCTAGCTAACTAAATGACAAATAGAGTGCATGAATGTTTTATAGCATGAACAACCTAAGCATAACAAATAGCATGTTTGGTAGATTGAGTGATTGAATATGATTGGTTGTGTGCATTGTTATTTTTGGTAGATTATACATGTTACACCCAAAAGTGCATTAAAGCGTAAAAAGGGCCACGTATACTCTCGGTTTACTAAAGCTTCCCAATGTGCATTGATATGAATGGGAGGATTGGAACACCAAAGTTACTCATGGGAAACAAAGGTGTGTGAGTCAATGGAGTTTGATTATAAGTTAGATTCGGAATTTAAGAATTATAACAAGCAAGTACGATATTGTATAAATTACATCTTGTCTAGACACTCATTCGGACACTAGGTTTTAGTGTGTGTTTATGGGTACCAAATCACCCATGAGAATCCGAAGTGAGGAATCAAGAACCAGGATGATGAACACCATAACTCATAACTTTCAATCATAATTAGTTGAAGTTAGGGTTCAGTTTTATAAGTATATTACATACATATGTTAATTTAATTAGTCATGTATGGTCATGTATGGAGGTAGGATGATTTCCATCCATTTAACCTCATTACTAAGATCCACAAAGCACAAAAATAATCCATTTAATTGATGATTTTTGGTTAGCCATGAACATTTAATTTTCCTAATTCACCAAGACAACTAAATGAGTAAACTAGATGAGTGCATTTGTTTGAAGACTTGGTGTAGTTTGTTCACTTTGTTTTCTTGATAATTGTTTGGTGACTTAGATGGTATGAAAGTAAGTAATTAACTAAGTAATCTAGTGAGGTAGGTGGAATCCAAGTTGTAGAACCGAGGTTCCATTGTTCATACCATTACCATAACTCAAATCTTTCAACATTACAAGTTGAAGACTTGGTTCGGTTCCTTTCTCTTTGTTGTATTATGGAGTTTACTTACGGTCTTTGAAGCATTAGGAAGGAGGCATATGAACCTCATGTTTGCTGGAATAAACCTTAACTCAAGTCCCTTAACATGAATATTAGTTGGGAACTCGGTTTGGTACATAATACCCCAAGAAAACAAAGTAGAAAAGAATAAGTATGAAAGTTTTAACAAAACGTAGAAAAGTAATCCTAACTTTGGACCTCAACATGGTGATGTACCAACTTTGTTTACTTTGGTAAACATGTGGTAATACTCCTAGAGGTTGTCCAAGTAGGAGGAAAGCAATAAACAAGAAGAAAAAGATGAAGAAACAAGCTCAAACTCGCTTTGTGGACTTAGAATTTCCTGCCCAAAAGGAAGATTTCTTGATGTTTTGAGAGAGTTTGGGAGTGATAAAAAGTGTGGAAAGTATTTAGGAGGTGGTGGAGGCTTATATTTATAAGTGGGGATTAGGGTTTGGGAGTTAATGAAGTTGGTTGGGAGTTAGAGACATTAAAGAAAGTGGTTGGGGAGATGGAAATTTTCATTTAGTCATTGCACTTGTTTGTTGGTTATTTTATGCTATAAAGGTGTATGCAGTTATAAGTATGAAACACGTATGAACGTGATTCCGAGAAAATATAATCTCGATGTATGTCTCGGTTTTATATAAAACGGGAATTTCATGATTGATTATGTATTGTGCATGTATGAATAAACAAGTATGCATAAAATGTGATTTTTATTTCAAACGTCTTAGATTATAACGATTGAAATTCAATATGAATATAAGTTTCTAAAAATGGAAAGCACAATTACGGAATGTTACACTGGATTTGGCCCAATCATCTTCCTGTGCCTTCAAGTGGTCTTCATCTCAGATAAATCAGATTGAAATTGTTTAGTCTGATGCTCTTGAACATCTAAGCGAGTATTAGAATGAGTCCCCATGATGAATTAAAGGAAGCGACAGATCGAAGGCAGGTCAGACCAATGATAGGTAAATGATATACCAAACAAGCGAAATTAAAGAAGGATTTTTATTAAGAACTTGATAAATGTGAAGTAATAATAACTGCAGGATTTCAACAAGAATTCCAGGGATAGTTCCGTCTCTCCATGCAACACGCAGGAGCCAATAACAAAATAACAAACTCAATCGTGCCCTAACAAGCCTTATTCTCTATTACTTATATTACCCCCAAATTACATTTTAGCCACTTTTAATATTTCCTCCTTTGCCCCTTTGAGAATAGACCTGTAACAACTTAGACTTGTCACTTATGGTAAGCCGTTTAGTAAGCCCATCATACGCAAACTCAAGAATAATGTGACGAATCAAGAGTATGTAAAAGTAAAAGACGTCATGACCCTAACTTTTGAGATCACTTAGGATTAAAGCAAAACCCACAAGTTTGGTTCCATGGATTACCACTTCTTAAACCACATAGTGAAATGAATTCTTCAATATGTTAGCACACTATCACATGGCATCTTCATGTGGCAGGCCTACTCTATTTTTATTGATGCATTAACGAATGCTAGTTGTGAGGCTAACAGACAAGGGGACACATGCTTGTCGATCCACAAGAATTATGTTATAGTCCTTGGTACACTTCTCATTACATGAAGTTCCGGAGAACAACACAATGTATCCTAGTCATCCACATAATCTGAATATGAAGCTTTTTTCGACACAACCATATGACTTATGTCACACCCCAACCGATGGCGGAAACATCGGGGTTAGTGGCACTAGGCGACCAGATTGTCTCATGAGAATTCCATAACAATTATCTATCAACATCATTTAACATTAACGTCCCATACCATTAAACACAAATATCTCAAAATAATCATTACAGAAACTTGTTTTCCCCACAAAACTAATCGGGTTCGATTTTCCCTAGATTTATTACATTTGGAAACTAAACAAAAGCAAACTAAACTAAGCACGCTACATCCAAAGCATCCAAGCTAAAATCCTCAACCTGTTACATACGTTAAAATACAAGTCAATACAATTAATAAAGGTGAGCATACAGGTTTTAGTAATACTAGCATAGTAGAGAAACTGTTCGCGAAATAGTCCAATTACATATCATGATACACCAAAACACATCACACAGATAAACATAGGCTTATTTCTCATGCTAACTACCGTGAGAAGGCTTGCGCGTCCATCATAACTAGACCCCGTCGGGCATTAGCCACACTATAGTACCATACTAGCTAAGGAGGCAAGTTAACGAAAATAAGTCCTAGTCACATGTTTCTAGTATCACGTATAGAGCATACATAATCAGATTATTCGCGTGTGATAAACAGTTTGAGTTGTGAAGTGATTTTGATAGAGGAACGTATGTAACACCCAAATAGTGCATTTAAGCGAAAATGGGTCAAGTATACTGTCACACCCCGACCCGCAGCGGAATAAGAGTCGGGGCATAATTGGGTTATCACCAAAGCTCATGATGTTTACTAATATGTTTCATATTTATTAAATTCAAATTACATCTCAAATGTTCAAGTCAAATTCATACAATACAAGGAAAGGAAAATTAAATAAACAATCCAAAATCTAAACTGATTTATTCTTCTAGGCCGTTCTATATGTTTCTTGCTTCAACTGGATCACCTGTATCATGTGTAAAAATGGGGGTTTTTGGGTCAACAAAAGTTGGCGAGTGAACCTTGTTAGAAAACATTTATAATTGATTTCTTGTTGTAATTAATATGGAAAATTTGTGCAATAATCATATATGAGCAAACGTAAATAAACATACAATGACAAACCACCTTGCAGGAGTATATGACATGAATGATAATGTATATGTTGGCAACGTCACGTTCTGCTCATAGGTAATGGGAAATGGACGGCCTACGATGATGTATGTGCGATCAAGGCTCAATCCAACGGAGCCGGTCGTATGTTGGCAACGCCACGTTCCACTCATAGGTAATGGGAACGGTTCCGCTCATAGTAATGGGGAACAGACGAGCCTATGATGATGTATGTACTGAAAATGATAAATTAAATCTAAACATTAACCACACAAACAAGTGATACATATTGGAAACACATTTGATCATGAATATGATGGATGCACAAGTGTTTAAATGAAATAAATAAATAGCGACACATGATACACCCCAAAATGTGATTAAAACGGGGAATTGGTAGAGATTCACTCACCTTGGGTGCGTTCGTTTGATGATGTTAGAATGCGCACGAGTTTAGAGAGTTGATCGACGAGGAATAACTAACCTAAATAATAACGAAAAGGTACGGTAAATAAGTGGATTTTATTAACAATTTTAATTGGATTTTTAGATTTATTTTTGTGAGTTTAAGGTCACTTTCTAACTTTAAAAATGTTATTTTTAAGTATTTTTAATAAAACAATAAATAAAAATATAAAAAAATGTTGACTTTTTGGGTTGACCGTTGACTTTGACCGTTGACCGGTTCGGACTTTGTGTATATATGCGCTGGGTGAGGCTCGAACTCGTGACCTCCCGTACGCGTGCACGCAGCTCTACCAACTGAGCTACGTGTCTATCCCGAAATATTTCTGTTTTTAATTATATTTATACACTATTTAATTTTATTCAGAAATCATTTATTTTAAAAAGGGTTTTAATTATGTCGGACCGATGCACACAACAGGTCTCGAACCCGGGACCCGTTGTTTAGCGTTGCACACAGTCCACCGCTGGACTGTGTGTCTAACTTGGTTAATGTACTGATTTTTATTAAACTTAACATCTTACAGCGAGTTGATCCGGTTCGGTTTAAAAAGAACATTTTTATTTCAGAGAGTGAGGTTGTGTCAGGGATCGAACTCCAGACGTGTGCTAATTGTTTGCACACAGTTCACCGCTGGACTGTGTGTCTAACCCGGTTTAATACTTGTTTTAAATTATCTTATAAACATCGTCGACTTCGTCTTCTTCGTTCAAAGACTCAGACGACCAATATTCTTGTGTTCTTGATTATATCGTTCATCGAACATATTACTGGTTGAAATGTAAAGGATAAGAAGAGTTAAGGAATCGAATGTACCGATCAGACTGTATTTCTCATAATTCCGGCAATGGTCGTCGGCTCTGATTTGTATATTCCGTCTGATTGAATCAATTAATAGTTTTGATCGATTAGTTGTGAAATTGGGTTACTAAACAAGGATTAACAGAAGGTTTAAATGATTATACCGATTCACAGCGTGACTTTGGAAAATCCAGAGGTTTTCCGGCGAGTGCAGAATATTCCGGCTACGTCGATTCTGGTTGATGGATTGAAGTTAGTAATAGTCTAACAATGGATTGAAACCGAAAGAGTCGAGGTATTTATCGTTTTGATGTAAGTCTTGGTTTTCCAGCGAAAGTCCGGCGATTGCAGAAAATCTCCGGCGAGTGAAATTGATTCGAGAAATGGTGCGATTTTGAGCGAAATGATTTCCAGAGACTCGGGTGTGTATTTATAGGGAAGAATCACGATGAATTGGTCTGATTTTAGTCTTGATTCGTGGTCAGCTTTTCTCCGGCGGTTATGACTGATGTCGCGGGATTAGACATCGGTTATAACCGATGTTGATGTTAATACATTCGTTAAGTCAAAGGAAACCATCGATAATTGGCGAAATCGTCGGAATTTCCGGTGAGAGCGATTTGGGCGCGCTGATGATCGAATTTGATTTCGAGTTTCATTATATGTTTTAATTGTTTTGATATAACAATAAACAACTCAAGTGGCAGAGTGGTTAAGACTTTGTTGGTTGAGTCTTCCGGCTGACCCGGGTTCGAAACCCGACAGCCGGTTTTCTTTTTTATTTATTTTATTTTCACTTTTTATCAATTATAGCTTTTAAATTCTAAATTGTTTATTAATTATGTATTGTTTAAAATTAAAATAAATCATAAATGCGCAACGAAATTTTATAACTTGATATTCGATTAATAAACGAAGCGGGTTTGGAAACCCGTTTTTCGACGGATGTTACAGTATCCCCTACTTTTAGAAATTTCGTCCCGAAATTTAATTAGTAGTGGTAACAGGAAAAAGATGTGGGTATTTCTCGCATATTGAGTCTTCACGTTCCCAAGTAAACTCAGGTCCTCGTTTTGACTCCCAGCGTACCCTTACGATTGGAATACGGCTTCGTCTTAAACGTTTCTCTCCGAAGTCCATAATTTCTACTGGTCTTTCAATGAAATGCATAGATTCATCGACTTGAATGTCTTCTAGAGGAATATGGAGGTTTTCATCGGCGAGGCACTTCTTCAAGTTCGATACGTGGAATGTGGGATGAATTATGTTGAGTTCTTCTGGTAGGTCAAGCTTGTATGCTACAGGTCCTACTCTTTCGAGTATCTTGAAAGGTCCTACGGGGCTAGCTTTCCCTTCTGGCCAAAACGAACCACTCCCTTCCACGGTGATACTTTTAAAAGTACATGATCACCAATGTTAAACTCCAAGGGCTTTCTTCGTTTGTCTGCATAACTCTTTTGACGACTTTGTGCCGCTAGAAGGTTGTTTCGGATTTGATGGATCTTGTCTGTTGTTTCTTGAATTAACTCTGGACCGGTGATTTGAGCTTCTCCAATTTCGTGCCAACATATTGGTGATCGGCACTTACGACCATATAAAGCTTCGAAAGGTGCCATGCTGATACTTGAATGATAGCTGTTGTTGTATGAAAATTCAACTAATGGTAGATGAGCGTCCCAATTCCCTTTGAAGTCTATGACACATGCTCGAAGCATATCTTCAAGAGTTTGGATGGTGCGTTCAGATTGTCCATCAGTTTGAGGATGAAAAGCGGTACTGAGGTCTAGTCGTGTACCCAAGGCGGCTTGTACGGCTTGCCATGTTCGTGAAGTGAAACGACCATCACGGTCTGAAATGATGCTTAAAGGTACACCATGACAGCTTACGATCTCGCTGATGTAGATACGAGCTAACTTCTCGTTCTTGAAGTCCTCGCGAATCGGAATGAAGTGAGCTGATTTTGTGAGACGGTCAATGATTACCCATATAGTGTCATACCCACTGGAGGTGCGAGGTAACCCGGTAATGAAGTCCATGGTTATGTTTTCCCACTTCCATACAGGTATTTCAGGTTGGGTTAGAAGTCCTGAAGGTCTTTGATGTTCAGCTTTTACTTTAGAACAGGTAAGGCACTTGGAAACAAAAACAGCAATATCCTTTTTCATGCCAGGCCACCAGTAGGTGTATCAAAGGTCTTGATACATCTTGTCGGCTCCTGGGTGTACAGAGTATCGTGTTTTGTGCGCCTCTTTCATAAGGAAATCACGAAGGTTATTGTGATCGGGAATCCATATGTAATCTAGATAATACAGAATACCGTCGGATTTTGTTTCGAGTTTAAGTTCTGCTCCACAAGATAGCTCATTGTGTATGTCGTTTTCTGTTATAGAAACATGTTGAGCTTCTCGGATTTGATCTTTGATGTCCGTTATGATTTGCGAACATAGAAGACGAATGGAGTTCGCATAACCCTTTCGACTGAGTGCATCGGCCACCACATTTGCCTTTCCCGGATGATACCGAATTTCACAGTCGTAGTCATTAAGAAGTTCGATCCATCTTCGTTGTCTCATATTCAACTCCTTCTGATTAAAGATATGTTGGAGGCTCTTGTGGTCAGTGTATATTTCACACTTGGTACCGTAGAGGTAATGTCTCCATATCTTAAGAGCGAACACAACGGCTCCAAGTTCCAGGTCGTGGGTGGTGTAGTTCTTCTCATGAACTTTGAGTTGTCTAGAAGCGTAGGCTATCACTTTTCCCCTTTGCATTAATACACAGCCTAATCCTTGCCCTGATGCGTCGCAATATACTACAAAATCATCGCAACCTTCGGGGAGCGTGAGGATAGGTGCGTCACAAAGCTTTTGCTTAAGGGTTTGGAAGGCTTCTTCTTGTTTAGGTCCCCATATGAAAGGTTTTCCTTTATGAGTCAAAGCCGTGAGTGGTACAGTAATACGGGAGAAATTTGCAATGAAACGGCGATAGTAACCCGCCAAACCAAGAAATGATCTTACTTCGGTAGGGGTACGTGGCGCTTGCCATTCCTGTACTGCTTTGATCTTTGAGGGGTCGACATGTATTCCCTTGTCATTGACGACATGTCCAAGGAATTGTACCTCTCTTAACCAGAATTCGCACTTGGAGAATTTAGCGTAGAGCTTTTCGGTTTTAAGAGTGTGAGGATGAGTTGAAGGTGTCGTTCATGATTAGATTTAGACTTTGAGTAGATGAGGATGTCGTCGATGAAGACTATGACAAAGCGGTCGAGATAGGGTTTGCATACCCTATTCATTAGATCAATGAATACAGCTGGGGCGTTGGTTAATCCAAATGGCATGACCATGAATTCGTAATGACCATAACGAGTTCAGAAGGCGGTCTTTGGGACGTCTTCTTCATGTACTCTGACTTGATGATAGCCAGAACGAAGGTCGATCTTTGAAAAACAGGTGGCACCCTAGAGTTGGTCTAGAAGATCATCGATGCGAGGTAATGGATAACGGTTTTTTACCGTTAATTTGTTGAGTTCTTTGTAATCGATACACATGCGAAACGTTCCATCCTTCTTCTTCACAAACAGAACAGGTGCACCCCAAGGCGATGAGCTAGGGCGTATGAATCCTTTGTCGGTCAGTTCTTGCAGTTGACTGGCCAGCTCTTGCATTTCGGATGGGGCTAACCTATAAGGAGATTTTGCGACGGGTGTAGCGCCAGGTACAAGATCAATGCGGAATTCGACTTCTCTCATGGGAGGAAGTCCTGAGATTTCGTCGGGAAAGACTTGTGGGAATTCTTTCACTACAGGTATATCTTCGAGTTTCTTCTCCTTGCTTCCCTTCTTGACAACGTGAGTTAGGTATGCGACACAGTTCTTGCGGAGATATTTTCGGGCTTGAAGGCAGGACATCAGTTTGAGTCCTTTCGTAGGGTTTCTCCAAAGATTCGTAGGGTTTGACCGTCTGCAAGAGGAATGCGAATGAACTTTTCGCGGCATACTACTTCAGCATAACGTTGGCTGAGCCAGTCCATGCCGATTATAATGTCGAAACTTCCCAACTTCATAGGAATGAGGTCAATTGGAAAATCGTGATCGTTTAGAGTGAGAGTACAGTTTCGGATAATGGAGTTTAATGAGACCGGTTTTCCGTCAGCAACTTCCACCGTTATGGATTCCATGAGTTTATCACGAGTTTGGTTGAGGATGGGTTCAAATTCTAAGGACACAAAACTCTTATCCGCGCCAGCATCAAATAACATGGATGCATAACTACCATTGATGAGAAACGTACCGTTAACCATGTTGTTGTCGGCCCTAGCTTGATTAGCGTTGATGTTGAAAGCTCTTCCTCTAGCAGGTGGAGGAGCTTGGTTAGCTTGATTCATCGGATTTGCTTGAGCTTGAGCATGTATGATGTTCACCAAGTGTGGACAAGTGTTTCTATAGTGGTTTGGGTCTCCACAGTTGTAACAAGCCCGCATGGGTTGCATCATGGGATAGTTGGGTTGGTAGTAGGATTGGGCCGTATTTTGTGTAGTTGGTAGTAGTAAGGGTTGTTGGGCTTGACCCACTATCTGATGGTGGGTTTGGGTTGAGGGTTGGTTGCGGTTCATTCGTTGAAGTGTGCGACAGGTTTGGATGGTGTGACCTGCACGGCCACAGCTGGTGCAATATTGGCAGGGTGTTCGGGAAAGTGATGGTATTGGCAACGAGTGCATTTTGGGTATGGGCCGGAGTATGCCCTTTTGTATGGTGCAGATGAGGGGGCAATTTGGGTGATGGGTGCAGCAGTGATTGGGGGGTTTGTTTGAGTGACAGCAAAGTTTCTGGTGTTTCGCTTCCTTTTACCAGTAAACTTCGAAGAGGAGCCAGAATGGTTTGAAGTTTGAGCCTCAATGGGGGCTTTCTTTTTCTCCTCCTTGAATTTACCGTTTCGGATGCGATTCTCGGTAAGTTCGGTAGCTAGTTCCATTGCAGCTTCAAGGGTTGCAGGTGAAGTGCTTAGAACTGAGTCTTGAATTTTCGAGGGGAGGCCTCGAATATAGTGTTCAACCAAGCGGTACACTGGGGTGAACAAGTTAGGAACCATCTGATTCAGCTCAAGAAATCTTTTGTTGTAGGAAGTATGATCTCCTTCCTTTTGCTTTAGTGAGTGGAATTCATCTTCCAACTTCTTGATTTCACTTCTTGGGCAGAAGCGTCTTGTCATTATTTCCCTTAACTCTTCCCAGGTTAAGGCCATGGCGTCTTCGACTCCTCTCTTGCCCTTCTCTGTGTTCCACCAGGTCAGGGCTACCCCAAATAGTCTCCCGGTTGCGTAACGTACCTTGCGATCCTCGGGACAATCGCAATTGAGGAAAGTGTTCTCCATTTCCTCAAACCAGTGGAGAAAAGCAGTGACACCTTCGGTCCTTTCATACTTTGGGGGATCGCAAGACTTGAAGTGTTTGTAGGAGCACTTTTTGGAGGGAGGGTTGACGACGTTCTGGTCTTCTTGGTTGGGAGGGTTGATGGGATTCGCGGTGAGACCATGTTGGACATGAATAACGATGTCAGGAAGCACCGCAGCCATTTGTTTTGCAATTTGGGTGGCCAAGCGTTCGTTTGACCTTCCTGACTTTCGACCTCCACGTAGCTGCCTAGCCGACATCTACAGGAACATACATAGGAAGATTGTGAGTTTAAGAAGTGTTTAGGTGTCATGTGTCGTTAAAAGTAATAAAATAACATAATCATCAATAATGCAACTACATCCATAGGATGTCTTGGGTTTGCTCATGTTTGGGCCTCCAATGTCCCCCATACCATCACCTGTATAGTCATGTGGGCCCCCATGACTATTGGCTTAGTAGGATTCACATTGGTGTTGGCGGTTTAACACTCGCATCACCTGAAGGAAAACCATGAAATATGTTTGCGAGATGTATGGTCGGAGGGTGTCCAGGTATAGACACAATGACAACTCAAAGTGGGGTTAGTTCACACGACGTTTGGTATAGCATGCTTTGGCCTAATAGGTCCTTCGTACTCTCATCGTTAGTCCCCAGGTAGGCAAACTGGTCCTTTATTTTGGATTTATATGAATGCCAAGCCTAGACAGGACGTTCCGACTACCGGTACTCGTACCCTTCCAGATACTACATGCCCGTCATGAGAGCTCACTTTGATGTGATTTGAAAATACAAAAATCGTTGTAAAAATCATATGAATTGTGAGATGTGTGCTCTCATGGATATGGTATGTTATGATGATATGATTCATGATGAGCATTGTATAATAATATGTACTTATGAACATGCTTGCATAACATTGAATGTAACAATAAACATAAAGCATATAAACATCATGAATTTTGCATGTAACACACAAACAAAAATTTTTTTAATCAACTATAGTATAGGCTCTAAGGGTCTAATAACCTATCCTATACCCCTATAGTCATGGCTCTGATACCAATCTATCACACCCCGATCCGCAGCGGAATAAGAGTCGGGGCATAATTGGGTTATCACCAAAGCTCATGATGTTTACTAATATGTTTCATATTTATTAAATTCAAATTACATCTCAAATGTTCAAGTCAAATTCATACAATACAAGGAAAGGAAAATTAAATAAACAATCCAAAATCTAAACTGATTTATTCTTCTAGGCCGTCCTATATGTTTCTTGCTTCAACTGGATCACCTGTATCATGTGTAAAAATGGGGGTTTTTGGGTCAACAAAAGTTGGCGAGTGAACCTTGTTAGAAAACATTTATTAATGATTTCTTGCTGTAATTAATATGGAAAATTTGTGCAATAATCATATATGAGCAAACGTAAATAAACATACAATGACAAACCACCTTGCAGGAGTATATGACATGAATGATAATGTATATGTTGGCAACGTCACGTTCCGCTCATAGGTAATGGGAAACGGACGGCCTATGATGATGTATGTGCGATCAAGGCTCAATCCAACGGAGTCGATCGTATGTTGGCAACGCCACGTTCCGCTCATAGGTAATGGGGAACGGTTCCGCTCATAGGTAATGGGGAACAGACAAGCCTATGATGATGTATGTACTGAAAATGATAAATTAAATCTAAACATTAACCACACAAACAAGTGATACATATTGGATATACATTTGATCATGAATATGATGGATGCACAAGTGTTTAAATGAAATAAATAAATAGCGACACACGATACACCCCAAAATGTGATTAAAATGGGGAATTGGTAGAGATTCACTCACCTTGGGTGCGTTTGTTTGATGATGTTAGAATGCGCACGAGTTTAGAGAGTTGATCGACGAGGAATAACTAACCTAAATAATAACGAAAAAGTACGGTAAATAAGTGGATTTTTATTAACAATTTTAATTGGATTTTTAGATTTATTTTTGTGAGTTTAAGGTCAGTTTCTAACTTTAAAAATGTTATTTTTAAGTATTTTTAATAAAACAATAAATAAAAATATATAAAAAATGTTGACTTTTTGGGTTGACCGTTGACCGTTGACTTTGACCGTTGACCGGTTCGGACTTTGTGTATATATGCGCTGGGTGAGGCTCGAACTCGTGACCTCCCGTACGCGTGCACGCAGCTCTACCAACTGAGCTACGTATCTAACCCGAAATATTTCTGTTTTTAATTATAATTATACACTATTTAATTTTATTCAGAAATCATTTATTTTAAAAAGGGTTTTAATTATGTCGGACCGGTGCACACAACAGGTCTCGAACCCGGGACCCGTTGTTTAGCGTTGCACACAGTCCACCGCTGGACTGTGTGTCTAACCTGGTTAATATACTGATTTTTATTAAACTTAACATCTTACAGCGAGTTGATCCGGTTCGGTTTAAAGAGAACATTTTTATTTCAGAGAGTGAGGTTGTGTCAGGGATCGAACTCGAGACGTGTGCTAATTGTTTGCACACAGTCCACCGCTGGACTGTGTGTCTAACCCGGTTTAATAACTTGTTTTAATTAATCTTATAAACATCGTCGACTTCGTCTTCTTCGTTCAAAGACTCAGACGACCGATATTCTTCTGTTCTTGATTATATCGTTCATCGAACATATTACTGGTTGAAATGTAAAGGATAAGAAGAGTTAAGGAATCGAATGTACCGATCAGACTGTATTTCTCATAATTCCGGCAATGGTCGTCGGCTCTGATTTGTATATTCCGTCTGATTGAATCAATTAACAGTTTTGATCGATTAGTTGTGAAATTGGGTTACTAAACAAGGATTAACAGAAGGTTTAAATGATTATACCGATTCACAGCGTGACTTTGGAAAATCCAGAGGTTTTCCGGCGAGTGCAGAATATTCCGGCTACGTCGTCTGGGATTGATTCTGGTTGATGGATTGAAGTTAGTAATAGTCTAACAATGGATTGAAACCGAAAGAGTCAAGGTATTTACCGTTTTGATGTAAGTCTCGGTTTTCCGGCGAAAGTCCGGCGATTGCAGAAAATCTCCGGCGAGTGAAATTGATTCGAGAAATGGTGCGATTTTGAGCGAAATGATTTCCAGAGACTTGGGTGTGTATTTATAGGGAAGAATCACGATGAATTGGGTCTGATTTTAGTCTTGATTCGTGGTCAGCTTTTCTCCAGCGGTTATGACTGATGTCGCGGAATTAGACATCGGTTATAACCGATGTTGATGTTAATACATTCGTTAAGTCAAAGGAAACCGTCGATAATTGGCGAAATCGTCGGAATTTCCGGTGAGAGCGATTTGGGCGCGCTGATGACCGAATTTGATTTCGAGTTTCATTATATGTTTTAATTGTTTCGATATAACAACAAACAACTCAAGTGGCGGAGTAGTTAAGACTTTGTTGGTTGAGTCTTCCGGCTGACCCGAGTTCGAAACCCGGCAGCCGGTTTTCTTTTTTATTTATTTTTTTTTCACTTTTATCAATTATAGTTTTTAAATTCTAAATTGTTTATTAATTATGTATTGTTTAAAATTAAAATAAATCATAAATACGCAACGAAATTTTATAACTTGATATTCGATTAATAAACGAAGCGGGTTTGGAAACCCGTTTTTCGACGGATGTTACATATACTCACAGTCGGCGCGTTTAGGAAAGAGTAGACGACTGTCGAGAGGTGAAGAGGAGCGCCGGATCAGCCTGCATACGCGAACGAAAGTGCACCAGTCTCCGAAAAACTGAAACGGTTAAGTTTGGATTGAACAGTAGGAAAGTTTGGCCGAACTTGTATGTGAACATACAAGTTCGAGCGAACTTGTACAGGATTGCTAAGGTTTAAGTCAAGTTCGGGCGAACTTGTAAGTTTCTCAAGGAAACATGACAAGTTCGGTCAAACTTGTGAGAGCTTGATAAGAGGCGAGACAAGTTCGGCCGAACTTGGGGGTTTTCTGTGGAAAAGTTGGTCATCAGTACTCAAGTTCGGCCGAACTTGACCCTCAGAGGGCAAGTTCGAGAGAACTTAACTAGTGAGCTGTACAAAATCAGTGAAATCTCGAGCGAACTTGATGTCTCCGAGTCCAAAATCTTGCGTTTTCGCGTCGTTTGCTGAGGAAATCAAGTGCCTATCCCTCCAACCTTAAGCCACTGAGTAAAACTTAGGCTGGAGAGGTCTTTTGGAGCGAACATAGCCATTTTACAGAAACTCAGGCCAATCCGGGCAAACTAGATGGTTCGTACGGGTTAGTCCAGCTTGTGTAAAGTGACGATTTCGTCCTTGTGCTTCCGGATCTGAGATCTAGCTTCGACTACGCCTCGTTCCACTCAAAAGTGAACGAAACATACGCCATTAGTCTGAAAATGGTGTAAAAATCAAGGATTTAAAAGGTTTTGCTCAGATCTAGTATAGATCTGAGTGAAATAGAAGTTTTTATGGAAAAAGATGAAGATTTTCTTAAACAGAAGAGATTTGATGAAACGAAGGCATTGCCTTGTGCAAAATCATTGTAAACCGTTGTAAAACATTTATAAACATTGTTGTAGTTGAAATCGGGTTGATTCTTACTTAGAAAACAGAGGGTTTCGGGTTTCGGGGGCTCTGAGCGAACTTACAGCAAGTTCAAATGAGAGAATGGAGCTGAGTATTTATAGGTGAAGGCAAAAATGAAGAGCTGGTGGGTCAAGTTCGGCCGAACTTGCATGGAATCATGCAAGTTCGAGCGGACTTGAGAGATATTGAAGAGAGTTGAGTTAAGTTCGGCCGAACTTGCTGAATCCCCTAAAGATTCAGGCAAGTTCGAGCGAACTTGAGTAGAGGAGGAGGACCTGAGTATGGCCAGTCAAGTTCGGCCGAACTTGGTATCACCAATTCGAGCAAACTTGACCCAAATGTTGGGTTTTCTTTGTTTGTTTCGCGTTAAGAGTTCGTTTGGCGATTCGGTTCGTATTAAATAGTTATATTAAGCGTTATAATTGATATAATAGTGCGATTTAGCGATTCGAGTGTGCGAGAGCGATGCGATAGCGAGTGTAACCATAACCACAAACATACACAACACATAAATAACATAAAACCATATAATTAACTGCGAGTTGCGATGCGATGAGATTAGCAATGCGATTAATAAGCGATTTAGATGCGATATAACATACATTGTTGTATTTAATTAACATAAACTTTTCTCATAAACGAATCTTGAGATTTACAAAGGATAGATACAATCGATAATAAAAGGAAAGATAACAACGAAATTCTGAGTTGTTACCGTCTCCCCTACTTTAGGAAATTTCGTCCCGAAATTTAAGTAGTGGTTGTAACAAAGAGGTGCGGGTACTTAGCCTTCATGTCACTTTTCAATTCCCAAGTTAACTCTGCGCCGCGTTTGCCTTCCCATCGGACCTTCACGATAGGGATGCGAGAGCGCCGTAGCTTCTTGGTTTCTAGGTCCATGATTTCGACAGGCTTTTCCATGAAATGGAGAGTCTCGTTCATTTGCAGATCTTCGAGAGGTACATGGAGATTCTCTTTGGCTAGGCATTTCTTGAGGTTAGACACGTGGAAAGTCGGATGTACGTTGTTGAGTTCCTCCGGTAATTCGAGTTGGTAAGCCACTTTCCCAATTCTTTCCAGAATCTTTAAGGGACCAACGTATCGGGGTGCTAGCTTTCCTTTCTTGCCAAAGCGGACCACTCCCTTCCAAGGTGCAACCTTTAGGAGAACGTGATCTCCCACTTCGAACTGCAGGGGCTTGCGGCGTTTATTGGCATAACTCTTTTGATGACTCCAAGCTTTCAAGAGATTGTCTCTGATCTGGAGGATCTTGTCTGTCGTTTCTTGGATTAGCTCGGGACCGGTGATTTGTGCTTCTCCGATCTCGTGCCATGCAATAGGCGACCGACATTTTGTTCCATACAGTGCCTCAAAAGGAGCCATTTGAATGCTGGTATGATAACTATTATTGTACGAGAATTCGATTAAAGGTAAATGCGTATCCAGTTACCACCGAAATTTATGATGCATGCACGAAACATGTCTTCGAGGGTGCGGATCGTGCGCTCAGTCTGACCGTCGGTTTGAGGGTGAAAGCGGTACTGAGACTGAGAGTAGTACCGAGAGCGGATTAAAAAGTCTCTCAGAGACGCGAGGTAAAACGACCGTGTCGGTCAAAGATGATGTCACGAGGCGTCCCGTGTCGACATATAACTTCGTCGATATAGATTCGGGCTAACCGTTCGACCTTAAAGTCTTCTCGTATAGCAATAAAGTGTGCGGATTTGGTAAGACGATCAACGATAACCCAAATGCTATCGTGACCAGAGGAAGTGCGGGGAAGTTTCGTAATAAAGTCCATGACTATACTCTCCCATTTCCACATCGGGATTTCGGGTTGTTCGAGTAAGCCAGAGGGCCTTTGAAGTTCGGCTATAACTTTCGAACAAGTTAAGCACTTCGAGACGTATACGGCGATATCCTTTTTCATGCCCGGCCACCGATACTTAGGACGAAGGTCCTGGTACATCTTGTCGGCTCCGGGGTGAATGGAATATCGAGATTTATGAGCTTCGGTCATTAGCAATTCTCGAAGATTGTCACGGCTGGGAATCCAAATGCGATCGAGATAGTAATAAATACCATTAGGTTTAACAACGAGCTAAGTTTCGGCACCACATTTCATTTCTTCCTCCAAAGTATTCTCGTTAAAACAAGCAAATTGAGCGGAGCGAATCATGATTTTGAGATTATTCAAAGCTTGAGAGTCACAAACACTATATACATAGCTTCGCCGACTTAGAGCATCGGCGACGACGTTTGCTTTGCCGGGATGGTAGCGTATCTCGCAATCGTAATCGTTGAGAAGTTCAACCCGTCTGCCCCTGGTGCATGTTTAGTTCCTTTTGATTGAAGATATGTTGTAGGCTCTTATGGTCGGTGAAGATCTTAACTTGGTACCGTAAAGTAGTGTCACCATATCTTCAATGCAAAAATAACTGCACCGAGTTCGAGATCGTGGGTTGTGTAGTTTTTCTCGTGATCTTGAGTTGTCGAGAAACATACGCGATAACCTTGTCTCGTTGCATGAGAACACAACCAAGACCTAAGTTAGAGGCATCGCAATAAACAACGAAGTCGTCGTTTCCGTCGGGTAAGGCGAGGACAGGAGCGTTGCATAGCATACGTTTGAGAGTTTGAAAGGCTTCCTCTTGCTTGGAATCCCAAACAAAAGGTTTGTCTTTATGAGTTAAAGCGGTAAGCGGAACGACGATATTCGAGAAGTCGGCAATGAATCGACGGTAGTAACCCGTCAATCCAAGAAATGAACGGATTTCGGAAGCATTCTTCGGTGTAATCCAACTCTTGACGGCTTCAATCTTTGCAGGGTCGACGTGAATTCCTTGACTGTTAACTATGTGGCCGAGAAATTGGACTTCTTTGAGCCACAATTCACATTTAGAGAACTTCGCATAAAGGCGATTACCTTGAAGAAGTTCAGGACTAAACGGAGATGGCGCGCGTGTTGGTTTCTCGACTTCGAATAGATAAGGATATCATCAATGAAAACAATGACGAAACGATCTAGGAAAGCTTTACACACACGGTTCTTCAAATCCATGAAGACCGCGGGTGCATTTGTAAGACCAAAAGGCATGACCACGAATTCGAAATCCATAGCGAGTACGAAAGGTGGTTTTTAGAATATCTTCATCCAACACGCGTAACTGATGATAACCGGAACGAAGATCGATCTTGGAAAAACAAGTAGCACCTTGAAGCTGATCAAATAAGTCGTCGATTCGAGGAAGAGGATAGCGGTTCTTTATCGTGAGTTTGTTAAGTTCACGATAATCGATGCACATACGGAACGATCCATCCTTCTTTTTCATGAAAAGGACGGGTGCGCCCCAAGGCAAAGTGCTCGGGCGTATGAAACCTTTATCAAGAAGCTCTTGAAGTTGGCTTGATAGCTCGCGCATTTCAGATGGTGCGAGACGATAAGGAGCTTTAGCAACTGGAGTAGCACCGGGAACTAAGTCGATACGGAATTCAACATCACGAGTAGGGGTAAACCAGGTAAATCGTCGGGAAAGACTTTGGGAAATTTACGAACAACAGGAATGTATTTAAAAGTCTTCTTTTCTTTCTCCAGGTTTACGATATGGGCGAGGAAAGCAACACATTGCTTTCACATACATTTGTGTGCTCGAGTACATGACAAAAGCATCAACTTCTTTGAGGGAGTTTCACCATAAACATGAAGTTGATCACTGTTAGGGAGAGGGAAGCGAATCATTTTATCGAAGCATACAACTTCAGCATGAATTTCACGAAGAAAATCCATGCCTACTATGATATCGAAGCTACCTAACTGCATAGGTATGAGATTAATCGAGAAGATGTGGTTATTGAGATCGAGATTACAACCACGTAGGACGGAGGTGACGGTAACGGATTTTCCGGTGGCGACTTCCACATCGAAAGTCCTTGGGAGTTTAGCGCGCTTACATTTTAAAACCTTTTCGAATTCTAACGATACAAAAAATTATCGGCACCATTACAAAAAAACATGAAGCATAAATACCATTAACGAGGAACGTACCATTGAAAACATTGTTGTCATTCTGAGCCTGGCGGTGATTCAGGTTGAAAGCCCTTCCTTGACGCAGCTTGTTATTGCTGCTGAGGCTGCGGTGGTGGCTTGCTGGTGTGTTGCTGCGGCTCTTGCTTCATGGTACGGTTTGGGCAGACATTTGCAAAGTGGTTCGATCACCACACACGTAACACACACGTGCTCTTGGAGCTGCTTGTTGTTGTTGGTTGTTCTGGGGAGTACGCTGAGGAGCTGGCGTGCTGGAGCTTGAGGAGCTTGGGGAGCTAGCTGACGAGGGCCGGTACGGTAACTGACAGTAAAGTGACCGTAGATATTGTAGTTTGTGCAAAAACGGCAGTTTCCAGACACTACATGATGGTATGTGCACTTAGGGCACAGTGGTGAGGACCGGTGTATGCACGTTTAGCTGGGGGTGCGTCCTGAGCAGGAGCCTGATAAGGCTGAGAGTTGAGCGGTGTAGCAGGGCGTAGTTCTTGCTAGGGTTTCCTCTTTTGCGTCCCTGACGCTTTCCCTTCGGGTCACTGGGTGGTTCGATAGCAACGGTTGGTTCGGTGACAGCTTGATTGGCAACTTTCACAGAGTTCTTGAAGTAACCATCTTGAACTCGCTGATCATTGATCTCAGCGGCGAGCATGTAGGTTTCCTCGATGGTTGTGGTACGAGCAACTTTCACAAAATTCGCGACACATTCGGGTAGACCACGAATATACTTGTTGATAGCTTTCTCGGTAGTATCAACTTGGTTTGGACAGATGATGCTCAAAATCTTAAATCGAGCGGTAAATCCAGCATTGTCAGGACCATCTTGCTTTATACCCCAAAACTCATTCTCGAGCTTCTGAATCTCGTGCAGATGACATAACTCCTTCATCATCACTTCCTTGAGTTCCTCCCAAGACAGATTATAGGCTTCATCATTACCGCGCCTATTCTTTTCGGCGGTCCACCAGTCGAGAGCACGGGACTGGAAGACTCCTGTAGCGTTCACCGTGCAGAGGTCATCGGGGCATCCACTTTGCCTAAAGGTGACCTCAATGGCGTCAAACCAATGGAACATAGCAGTCGGTCCATCATTGCCCGTGAAGGCGAGAGGTGCACAAGCTTTGAAATTCTTGAAACTGAACCGTGACTTGGGGTTTTCAGCTTTCGAGTCGACCGATGAGTTACTGCTCACAGCATGAATTTCCGAGACGATTAGCGGGATAACTTTAGCTATTTGCTTGGCTACCATTGTAGCAATACGCTTATCGGCGTTGCTGCGCTGGAGATTCCTCCTGGTATGTGATCCCATTGAAGACATCTATATTGAAGGATTTGATAGGATGAGATTCGATTATAATAATGTTATGTTTAAAATATTTATTATTATTATTTATATAAGGCACAAAATCACATAAACACGTATCCACGTAAACACATAAACACGTAGGCACATAAACACGTAAGTACATAGGCACGTACGCACATAATCACGTAGGCACGTAAGCACATATTTTGCACGTATTCACTTCTAATTAGCCATCATGCATAGTGCGATGTGAGATGCGAGATATAAGCGAGATATAAGCGATATGTATATACATAAGCGAGATAAGCGAGATAGTACCACATATGAGACACGCATGGACTCATGAGCGTATGCGGGTTGAGCGTTTAGTTTTTGTTGGTGATTTAATTAGCGTTTTAGATTACGAGAGCTGGGCGAGTAGTGCATGCGTTTAGGGGGCATAAAGCGAGAAATCGATAATGCGAGAAATAAATAAAGCGAGAAATCGAATAAAGCGAAAATTCTCAAAATTTTCTAACACATAAATAATAATAAACTCGATGATGCGTAAATCGACGATATAGGCTTAAATCAATTGGGAGTGTCCGGGGTTTTACGATGTTGACTATCCAAAGTGATTCGATCATCCTTTGACTTTGAACCTAGGCTTTGGCCTAATAGATAGATGTTCTCACCGCAGGCGGCTAACGGCATTATCCTTCCGGTTACTACGTGTTCCAAATCATTGGAATAATCGAGACTTTGGTGAGATTGAAAATCGAATGGCGGAATTCGTTATTAAGATGCGGGTTTCACCCCTAACTTAGCAACGTCATTCCTAGTTGTGGCTACGCCCGCCGATCACATCGGGCGTTCCACTAGATAGAAATGGAGATTTTCGTCGAGGTTTGGATATCACCCCTAACTCAACAAAGGTATCTCGTGCGATAGAGATTGCGCGGAGTGAATGATCTCATCGAGAGTTCTCGGTTTTCACACGTAGTCTCGACTTGATCACTCGTTTTGTGTGATACGAGCATTTCCAAGCGTGTATCATGGCAATCTACCTATTAGGAAAGGCACATTTAAGCATTTATGGAAGTAGTTTAACATTTAAGTCAAAGATAGGTCAATCGGGTACTTAAACATGTTACTAGGTCGAATCATGACAATTCTGCCTATTATCCTAAGGTTATGGGCTCTGATACCAATCTGTCACACACCAACCGATGGCGGAAACATCAGGGTTAGTGGCACTAGGCGACCAGATTGTCTATGAGAATTCCATAACAATTATCTATCAACATCATTTAACATTTAAAGTCCCATACCATTAAACACAATATCTCAAAATAATCATTACAGAAACTTGTTTTTCCCACAAAACTAATCGGGTTCGATTTTCCCTAGATTTATTACATTTGGAAACTAAACAAAAGCAAACTAAACTAAGCACGCTACATCCAAGCTAAAATCCTCAACCTGTTACATACGTTAAAATACAAGTCAATACAATTAAGTAAAGGTGAGCATACGGGTTTTAGTAATACTAGCATAGTAGAGAAACTGTTCGCGAAATAGTCCAATTACATATCATGATACACCAAAACACATCACACAGATAAACATAGGCTTATTTCTCATGCTAACTATCGTAAGAAGGCTTGCGCGTCCATCCTAACTAGACCCCGTCGGGTGTTAGCCACACTATAGTACCATACTAGCTAAGGAGGCAAGTTAACGAAAAATAAGTCCTAGTCACATGTTTCTAGTATCACGTATAGAGCATACATAATCAGATTATTCGCGTGTGATAAACAGTTTGAGTTGTGAAGTGATTTTGATAGAGGAACGTATGTAACACCCAAATAGTGCATTTAAGCGAAAACAAGTCAAGCATACTCACAGTCGGCGCGTTTAGGAGAGAGTAGACGACTGTCGAGAGGTGAAGAGGAGCGCCGGATCAGCCTGCATACGCGAACGGAAGTGCATCAGTCTCCGAAAAGCTGAAACGGTTAAGTTTGGATTGAACAGTAGGAAAGTTTGGCTGAACTTGTATGTGAACATACAAGTTCGAGCGAACTTGTACAGGATTGCTGAGGTTTAAGTCAAGTTCGGGCGAACTTGTAAGTTTCTCAAGGAAACTTGACAAGTTCGGTTGAACTTGTGAGGGCTTGATAAGAGGTGAGACAAGTTCGGCTGAACTGGGGGTTTTCTGTTGAAAAGTTGGTCATCAGCACTCAAATTCGGCCGAACTTGACCCTCAGAGGGCAAGTTCGAGCGAACTTAACTAGTGAGCTGTACAAAATCAGTGAAATCTCGAGCGAACTTGATGTTTCCTGGTCCAAAATCTTGCGACACGTCGTTTGCTGAGGAAATCAAGTGCTCATCCCTCCAACCTTAAGCCACTGAGTAAAACTTAGGCTGGAGAGGTCTATGGAGCGAACATAGCCATTTTACAGAAACTCGGGCTAATCCGGGCGAACTTGATGGTTCGTACGGGTTAGTCCAGCTTGTGTAAAGTGACGATTTCGTCCTTGTGCTTCCGGATCTGAGATCTAGCTTCCACAACGCCTCATTTCCACTCAAAAGTAAACGAAACATACGCCATTAGTCCGATAATGGTGTAAAAATCAAGGATTTAAAAGGTTTTGCTCAGATCTAGTATAGACTGAGTGAAAAAGAAGTTTTTATGGAAAAAGATGAAGATTTTCGTAAACAGAAGAGATTTGATGAAAACGAACGTAATGTCTTGTGCAAAATCGTTGTAAACCGTTGTAAAACGTTGATAAACATTGTTGTAGTTGAAATCGGGTTGATTCTTACTTAGAAAAACAGAGGGTTTCGGGTTTCGGGAGCTCTGGGCGAACTTACAGCAAGTTCAAATGAGAGAATGGAGCTGAGTATTTATAGGTGAAGGCAAAAATGAAGAGCTGGTGGGTCAAGTTCGGCCGAACTTGCATGGAATTCATGGCAAGTTCGAGCGGGACTTGAGAGATATTGAAGAGAGTTGAGTCAAGTTCGGCCGAACTTGGTATCACCAAGTTCGAGTGAACTTGACCCAAATGTTGGGTTTTCTTCGTTTGTTTCGCATTAAGAGTTCGTTTGGCGATTTAGTTCGTATTAAATAGTTATATTAAGCGTTTAATTGATATAATAGTGCGATTTAGCAATTCGAGTGTACGAGAGCGATGCGATAGCGAGTGTAACCATAACCACAAACATACACAACACATAAATAACATAGAACCATATAATTAACTACGAGTTGCTATGCGATGAGATTAGCGATAGGATTAATAAGCGATTTAGATGCGATATAACATACATAGTTGTAATTAATTAACATAAATTTTTCTCATAAACGAATCTCGAGATTTACAAAGAATAGATACAATCGATAATAAAAGGAAAGATAACAACGAAATTCTGAGTTGTTACAATACTTGACTTAAGTCTATTTTTGGTGTGCTAAAAGATCCGAAGTCCAAAGTCCATATTGTATGTGACAGTCAAATAATTCACCCGTTCGTTTAAGATGCTATCAAATACTTCATAAACTAAATAAATATGAGAAAATAGATTTTTTTACTTTGTTAAGTAAACAGTAGCTCAACTTGAAATAGCGTCATCTAGGAATTGCTTTTTCAAAGTAGCTCAAGTTAAAATAGCGTCATCTAGGATTTGCTTTTTCGACGCAGGGGATCCCTCTATATTTGATCTATTTCGTTTAAGTAATTTTCTTATTATCATGTATACATTTATCGTTCATGTCTCAATTCATATAATAGGTTTTAACAGCCATTATTTTAAAATTTATCATTGTTTGCCCACCATGTGTTCAATAAGATTAATATGCAACTAGAAGTGTAAATCAGACAGTCAAGCTTGTGTTCATCGCGTTTAACTGAGGCTTGAGCTCGACTCGCTTAGAGTTATAACTCTAGAGTTCGAGCTCATCTCATTTGTTATTTGTTGATTGTTTAACTTATCTATTATCTCTATACTTATAAATAAAAATGTTAGTACACTTGGCTGGATTTCAGCCCACCTTTAATTCATTTATATAACCCTCTTGCTGCCACGTGGCACTTTTTACACGTGTCTTATTGTTTGCTGGTCTGTTCTCTTCTTTGCTCTTTGTTATTGTTACGACATACATAACCCTCCCCACCCTTCTCCTAGCTTCAGCGGCCCCAATAATTGAAACCCTAAATTAATCACACTTCCATAACCTAATTCTTTTCATCTGAATCAGCTCTCCCTCAAATCAATAACAACGATCCACCCAAACATATATCATCTGAATCTCGATCTCTCTTAAACGAATTCGCATCCTTTGATTGAAACCCTAATGTTATAACACCCGAATAGCCCATCAGTTACTTTTGAGTTTGTTGCCGCAGTCGCAAGCATACCGGCGAAGCTTGGCGGATGTCGATCAAACTCCGGTTCAAGGTAAATATTGTAGTTGTGATAACAAGCCGTTAATGGTTTCATTTATGAGGTTTTAGATAGTTGTTCAGATCTTTATTCTTTGCTCATTGAATTTGGAATTCAAGTTCTAACCCCAGCTCAAAATCGTTGTGGAGGGGTCGGGTGCAGAAAAGTTGTGTTAAATCTCTTTTTATTTGTTGTTTGAAAGATAAATGGAGATGGTTTGACTTTTGATCTTTAACCTTTGACTTTTGAGTGTAGTGTTTTCTTATCTCACAACTGTAATTATCATTTTTTGTATGATATTCATTATAGATGTATAAAATTTGAAATACCTACATATACCCAATCTTTGTGTACAAAATTCGAAATAAAAACTCATCCAATAGCGATATGTGCCAAAAGTCGTGTGAGATAGTGACGTTAATACCCACCTACGTTGAAAATTATCTCATCTACGCTTGTTAATTAACGAAAATGATAAATATAATTTAATAAAACATTTGTAAACACGTATTTTTATTTTTTTAATTTAAACTAAATGATAAATATAAATTAATAAAACATACACAACACACAGGCCAAATATGTGTTGGTTATATAAGTGTGTAGAAGAATGAGTAAATTTTGTTTTGATCATATGTTTTTAAGTGTGTTTAAGAATGAGTGAAAAAAAAATCCGTATAATATATTACATTAAATTTCAAAGAATATAACACGTAAATATGGATAACAAGAAACCTTATAAATTGAACGGATATTGTTTTTTTATCTCAAATCCACTACATGAATCCGCGTCACTTCTATGCTTATAGAATGCTCTAAAACATGGTATGCACATTGTCATTAATTTATCTAATAACTAATATAAATAACTTTCTCGAGCCCAGGAAGCAATCCCGGGTGATAATCTAGTATGTCATATATAATTAAAAAGCTATGTCGACACTTACCATAGCTCAGTTGGTTGCCGACTATCCTTTTAAAATTGACTTCCCAGGTTCAAAGTTGGCAAAAGCTAAAGATTGTACCATTGTCTCTTGTTTGGAAGGTTCAAGGCTGTTTTTTTGTTTCATTTTTAAATTAGAAATTACATCGAAATAGAAGATAAACGGATAAGAAGCTGCGCTGCTACCCCTATTTAATGAGACGGCTCATTAAAAAGGGATGGGGACACGCGGGAGAATTAATGAGATGGCTGGCAGCTCACGGATTGAATGGATGAATGGACCTGGGCTAACGGCTATGGTGAAAAATTCTCGGTTAAAAGCTTAGGGATGGAGTTAATCGCGGCTGGGATTTCTTCATAGAAGTATACGTGTAAGTTTGCATGAAATGTGTGGGCTCCTCCTAAATATAATAGGCATTTGTGGTGAGCAATGATGGGTAAAATAACTTCCAAACTACTCGCGTCAATTATCCGGATACCTTTTGTCCTCGTTGTGGAATTAGTGAAGAAGATGCAAATCACATCTTTGCTAATTGCTTGTGGACAAGAAGTTTGTGGTGGAATATCTTTGTATGAATGAAGTTAAAACATCCTGACAATTTTAGTTCCATGAAAGACATTATGTAGGCACTCATGAATAACTCGAAAATCTTTGGACTAATTCGATGGGCTAGGCCCAATTATTAAACACTTTGGACTAGTTCGATTTTCTAAAATTAGAGGTGTATTTTCAACAAGTGCTCAAAATTATTATATAATATTTTTATAAAGGATAGTCAACTGATATCAGATTACTATTTTTTATAACTAAAATTTAATTGCCCTATAATGGAACGATTTATAATTGACACTTGAATGGATACCGACTACTGAATATCAATACTGGTATTGTATTCGTTTTTATGGTTCTCTCGACATGATGGTATAATATTCATTGAACACAAAATTGTATTCGCAATAGAGTTTTTTTTGTTTTGTATCGTAAGCTATATCGTGTGCCGGTACCATGTTGCTACCATGACGAATCAAACTGATACCTACTGAACAACACTTCTACCGGTACCAATATATGTTTTTATGGTTTTAGATTGATGCAAAACACATCACACTTGCTATACCAATTGTCAATGTCATAATATTATTGTAATGAACCGAGCCAATACCGATAAGCTTGTCGTCGTTCAGGCTCGAGCTAAGTCAATACCGGTAAGCTTGTGCTCATTTAGGCTCGAGCTCAGTTCATTTAACTTTAAGAGAGTTGGGGGCTTGAGCTCGACTCGTTTAGAGTTATAACTCTAAAGTTCAAGCTTATCTCATTTGTTATTTTTTGATTATTTAACTTATATATTATATAATACTTTACACACATATATAGGAGGAGGTTAACGTACAATAACCCCTTAACATACACTAGCCTCACATGTTATCATAGATTTTAGAAGATGAAGATAAATAGTTACGGACATTATTATTTTACTTTTTACATCAACTAATAAAATCAATCTTAAAAAAAAAAAGAAATGTAACACACATGGGCGTGTTCCTTGCATTTGTAGAAGTACTTTGCCTAAATAATTGAATTCAAGTGGACATGTGTTTATTGTAGAAGTACTTTGCCTAAACAATTGATATCAAGTAGAGATGTGTTTATATATAGCCCCATAATGCTATACCTACAAATTTAGATATAGATGTCATTTTACCATTCCTTTGTATGTTGGATGGAGATGTACAATTGGATGTGACTTGGATCTCCACCCATTGGAACCCACCACATCAAGGTCAATCCTATATTTAAATATCCAAGTGGAGATCAATATTTGTAAGTTATACTTAAAACATGTGTAATTGTATTTCTTTTAATGTTTAGATTTTTGTGACCAATTAGCTTGTTGCTTCTCCTTTGTTGGTTCATTTTAGCCTAGATATGAAACGACCTTGTCATGCTTGTTTAAACATTGCTTTTAAGTGAACTTTTAAAAAGTATGTAAGTTTGCTTTTGATAAAGCATTTCGAACTCCCTTAATTTGTAAATCTTCGTCTCATGTTAGGTGTAACATTTTATAGTATGTTTTTATTTTCAAATAAACTACAATGAATTATAACCAAATTTTAAATAAATCACATCTCACTATTATGTCTTATCAATTAGAAATTGGGTTGATTGAGAAAAAAAGTTTAGCTTATTGACAATTATAAAACTGTTAATTTGGGTCTACTCATATTATACAGTGATGATTTGAACTGCTATTATAAAATTTGTCAACTTAATATTAGCTAAAATGGGTGAGCACTAATCGTCACCGCTACGTGTTGGCACCAGTGCACCACCTACTAGTCGCCAATGTGGCATCCATCGTAGTCACCACCTTCACCACCAATGTCATTGTTTGCTCCAAGCACAAACACAAGCGTCCAAATTTTCATCCCATATTCATTGACCATAACCGGCACAATAATCATTGTCATTGCTAGGGATGTGCAAAAAACTGAATTAACCGAACCATAACCGAATTAACCGACAAAACCGAACCGAAAAAACCGAACCAAATAAAAAACCGGTGGGTCGGTTAATGGTTTTTTTGAAAACGGAAAGTAGTGGATCGGTTATGGTTATCAATGTTTCCATACCCACCATAACCGAATCCATACCCACCATAACCGAACCGAACCGACATGTAATAAATCTTTGTAGGATTTAGGACTTTTCACCATTTTTTTAATATTTGATGTTTTTTATTAAATTTTTTTAGTATTTGTAGGTTATTTCATATTGTTTTGTTGTTTTGGTTGAATGTTTATTTGAATTTATGGAATATATCAGATCACTTTATTTGAATATTCGATAATAATCGATATTAATATTATAGATTATATGTATTTTTTGATACTATGTAATATACTAATACATACAAATATGCAATAACAATTTATTCCATGTTAAAAAAAAATTAAGCTTAAGCTATTTTTAGCTAGGCTAAATACACGGTTAACCACCCATAACCGACCCGCTATAACCATCAAAAGCGATTAACCATAACGGCCATAACCGATCGGTTATGGTTATGGTTATCCATTAACCGACATCGCGGTTATGGTTATGGTTTTAGGCCAAAACCGACCCATGCACACCCCTAGTCATCGCCATCACTTCCACCAATGATCTCACCGTAATTGTATCAACAACCGTCACGACTGCCTTACAACTATCGCCACCACCTCACCTTCAACTATCGTGTTCATCAACACAGTTGACACCAGCATCGGTGACGTCACCTCCCGCCACGTCACTGGCACCGTGTTTCCGCCGTTGTCGTGTCCCTCAACATCATAAGCGTCACGTGTCAACCACATCCTGCCACAATCGTCTCCATGACAATTGCCACCACCTAGGTCGTTGCTCTGCTACCAACTTTACTGCAACCACAGTTGCCATCCATCACAACTAGCTGTCATAATAGAAAAATAGTATGTAAACCTATTTGATATTTTTTTTCTTTCTAAAACGACTCAATGTCAAGGTGAACAAACTATAGTTGGAACCCGTTTTGATGCGAACCAACACAATATTTTTTTTATTAATGGTTTGTTTTCAGACTAGAGGGTATGGAGAGGCTCATCCTCCTGGGGATGGACGGCCACGTCAGCGTCACATCCCCATCCTCAAAAGGATGGACCTCCCACCAAAATGAAGGGGGTGGAGGATGGGCATACCCCACTTTAATATTAAATTAATTTTTAGTTTTTATTAATTTAGTTTTATAAAAACACTACATATATTAAATAAAAATAAAACATGAAACAAGATAAGTAGATCCACTACATAAAATTTAAAAAATTACATAAAATAAAAATAAAAATTACGATTCCTAAAAATAAAAATTTCCAATCCTAAAAATAAAAATTAACACAAACATAAATACTACTCGTTATTGTCTTCGTCACCGCCCCCGTCATTTACGTTGTTCCATATGTGTTCTATCAAGTCGGCTTGAAGGTTTGCATGGACGTATTCGTTGGTTAGCGAGAACGAGTTTAAATCCTGTTGCCCCTGATCAACCGGGACAGTATTGCCGATAGATGCATTCTCGTTATACTCACAAATCGCCCGTCCTTCGTCTTCGATAATCATGTTATGGAGCAAAATGCAAGCGTACATACAAAGGTGCAACCTCTTTGCTGTGAATGCACGTGTCGGTTGTTGAATGATGCCCCATTTTGTTTTGTAGAACACCAAAACAACGCTCGATGTCTTTTCTTGCCGCTTGGAAAATTTTTTTCCTTTTTCCGTCTTCCGGGTATGGAAGAGTCTTGACTATTGTAGAGTAAGATGGGTATATTCCACCAGCAAGATAATAACCGTGCTTATATTCCACCCCGGAAATAGAAAAACTAGTGTCTGGACCAGTTCCGTTTACGATGTATGTGAAGATCGCTGATTGGTATAACACGTTAAGGTCATTAAGTGAACCGGGAAGACCAAAGAAAGCATGCCAGATCCACAAATCTTGTGATGCCACAGCCTCTAGTATTGATGTTGGATGGCCTTGATCGCCTCGTGTATATTTTCCACGCCACGCATTCGGGCAACTGTGCCACTCCCAATGCATACAATCAATGCTACCGAGCATTCCCGGAAACCCATGCCGTGCTTCATGTGCTTGGTACAATTGTTGAACATCATTAGAGTTTGGTTTCCGCAAATATTTTTTGCTATACAGTTTCACCACAAACTCGCAAAACTTGTACAAGCAACCCGTGCAGTTCTTTCCGACATTTGTAAGTACTCGTCCAAAGCGTCGGCCACTGTCCCGTACGCAAGTTGCCGAATGGCCGCAGTATACTTTTGTAAAGTGGTGAACCCCCGTTTGCCACGAGGATCGTATCGTAACATGAAAAAAAGGTCAAACGCCGCCAAATCATAGGCAATCCGTGTCAATAACCGGCGACTCATCCGGAACCTACGCCTGAAAATCTCGCCATTGTATAGGGTGCATCGGAAAAAATAATCGTTCACCAATTTTTCATGCGCTCCTATCGAAAAAAATTATTAAATGATGAAATAACAAATAAGTTTAAAAAGTTTATTAAAGATATACCTTCACGGTCTCTGTTAATCTGTTGTTGCCTAGTTCGTCTTTCAGACGAGATCTCATCCTCTTCCTCCTGTTCTTCAGCAATAATCTGAGCCGTCCGCATCACACAGTTTGCGAAAAACATCTCTCCTTTCCCCGAAGACGAGGACCACCAAAAATTCATTGTGAGTGAAAAAAATATTTTTTTTAAAAGTTGGATATAAAAAGAGTGTGTTTTGGGTTGAAAGTGGGGAGAAAATGGTGAAAAGTGGTATAAAATAGGGGAAAGAGTGTTTATTTAAATTTGAAAAAAACATTTTTTTTAAATCGAACGTTGGCAACGGTCTAATCTCGATCAACGTGCAAAAATGGACCGGCAGGGGCGGCACATGGGAGCCGGGTGTGCCGCTACCGGGCATAGGGGGGCGGTGTGGGGGAAAATGAGCAAAGCCGCTCTTGAGTTACTCGAGCTCAACTCGTTAAAAGCTCGAGTTGAGCCAAGCTCAAACATGCTCGAGCCTAAAAATAAGCTTGGTTAGTAAACAAACCCGAGTTTGAGCTTCACTTGTGATGCTCGAGCTTGTTCACAAGCCTTAACTAGCTTACTATTTACATAATTTTTATTTAACTAAATGGACATGCTCTGTGCCGAGAATTCGGTTGGCATCAGTTTGGTTTGTTATGGTACTAGAACTCAGTTGTTATCGGCTCGTTCATCATGGTACCCGCATTTGCAATACCAATCAAAAGAAAAAAAAACCCAATACCAAAAAGGATATCGACACATGTTTTATGTTGTAAAGGTATGTTTGGGAAAAAAGTTACAAAAGCAAATAAAAAAAATACAAAAACAACCGAATAAGTGCAATTTAACGCCGGAGACCTTACGTCACATACGATACCAATACTTGATACAACAACCGAAAGAGATATACAAAAAAGAATATCGACACGTGTTCTACATCATTCGAGAACCATAAAAACGAAAATTGTTGCCAGTACTGATGTTGTCTGGATGGCATCGGCTCGGTTCGTCACGCTACTGGCACTTGCTATAGATTATGAAACCAAATATATTGTGTTGCGAATATAACACAATTTTCAATGAAATTTATATTGGAACGTCAAGAAACTATAACAACGAATTCCAGCACTGTATGATATCACATTGGTACCGTACTGAACCGGTACCATACCACGTGGTACCGATACCGGATTTTGTATAAATCTAACAAAGCGAACTCCTTTGTCATAATAATGCTTCTATCTAGTTTTTCATAAACGAACTAAACATTTGAAATTGATCTTTCCTTTCTTCGAGATAAATCTCTCAGCCAGGGTAATTAAGACAGTTCCAACTGAATCTGGCAATCAACTAGCTTATATTTTTACAAAAGGTCTCTTTGTGCACCTACATGACTTCCTTTCCAGAAACTTGAAATGCACAGTATGTTTGGATTATCAAATTGAGGGGCGAAGGGATGTTAAAACTAACTCTTCAATCTACAATCCAAATTTTTATATTAATTACAAGCTTATGGATCTCATGTGTTACACGGACTGAATATAGAAAATATCCCACGTAAATAAAAGATGATATACCATAAAAAATTGCTTAAGACCACCTGTAATCAGAAAATGTCAATTTCTTTGAAATTTAAAGAAAAATACAAATAAATTAACACAAACTAAAGAAAATTACAAATAAATTAACACATATTAAGATGTTAATATATCATAGATAATTATTTCTATCTATCAATATATACATAAGTTAAAACTTACAATTAAGTAAATTACAAAAATCGTCATTTATGTTAACACTAGATTGCAAACTATATCCTTTATCTTCAAAAAAAATACAAAAAAGTACTCGATGCTTGCAAATTCTTGCATGGTCCGTCCTTTACCCTAAACAAAGTTTATTTTCATGGTTAAATCTAACCAAGGCAACTCCATATGAGGGGAAATTAGCCATTTTACTAATTTATTGAAAAATAATATTTTAATACATAAATAAAACAATAAATCTAAAATTCTATTTGTTCTCCATCAATATATCTAATATTTTAATACATAAATAAAACAATAAATCTAAAATTCTATTTTTCTCCGTCAATATATCTAAGACTATCTCTATTCACAACCTAATTCAATCCAACCTTTAATATAAAACTAATTTCTCACTCTTCAACCTACACAACTCAACCCAACTCAATTTTTGATACACATTCACAACCTAACCCAACCTAAGTTTCAATTAAATAAAGAGTAAACTGTCATTTTGGTCCCTGAGGTTTAGGCAGTTTTGCCACTTTAGTCCGAATCTCAAGCTTTTTGCATCTGGGTCCCTGTGGTTTCAGTTTTATTGTCATTTTGGTCCAAAAGTGATATTTGTCTTCTAAAATTCTACTATTTTGTCCTTTTCCTCAGGGTAAAATGGTCATTTTAAGCATTAATATATATTATATATATAAATAAACCTCAAACTCTACTTAAAATGACCATTTTGCCCCTAGGAAAATGACAAAATAGCAGGATTTTAGAAGACAAAAATCACTTTTGGACCAAAATGACAATAAAACTGAAATCACAGGGACCAGATGCAAAAAGTTTGAGATTTGGACTAAAATTGCAAAACTGTCCAAACCTCAGGGACCAAAATGGCAGTTTACTCATAAATAAATATAGATATGATTATATTTTTCTGTATTAAAAAATAATAATATTTGCAATATTCATTTTTATTTAAAAGTTATTTATTTTAAGAATAAAAATAAAGTGTATTTAAATCATTTATATTTTATACTAAATAAATATTTTTTTGAACAAACTCCGTTTTTAATAATTTATACCGGCATGTTCAAAAAAAAATTAAGAAACACAGTGTATTCAGTTTTATTTTTAAGTTTAAATAAGATAAGTTATTTGAGTAATTTAATCATTAGGGGAGGAAGTGGTTTAAATAATAAATGAAAAAGAAAAAAATAGTTGACCAACCAAAGTTGGAATAGTGGCAGGAAATGTGGGCAAAGTTTGAAATGTTTGGGTCAGGTCGTCCAACCGACCAGGTTGACACCTTATTTTTCTTTTTTATTTTGTTTAGTTTATTAAAACCAATATATGTTTGACAAGTGGCAACCCAAGTTGTATTAGGTTACCAATGGGGATAGTCTAAAACAATATATATCTAAAATTCTTATCTATCAACCTCTCTCCGTTCTCCACCCCCGCCGCCAACAACCGCCACCTGCCACCACCCTCCACCACTGGATCCAACGCCGCCGTCATCCACCGCCAACAACCCCCACCACCATATCCGACAACTACCACCACCACCTACTTCGTCTTCTCCAGAGTTACAAAAGAGGCTCAGATCTGTAAGATCTTTTGGAGAAAGAAAGGTGGGGTGGACTAATCTATGAGGGTTGGGGGTTATAGAAGTTTATCTTTCTAAGACTAACCTATTTGGAGAGATTCCAGATTCAATCGACGCAGTGAACATGACGATGATTGATCCCTCGGAAACGAGTTGACCGGAAAAATCCTTGATGGGCTCGGGAAGCTGATGGGTTTAACGAACTTGAGCCTCATGTTCAATGAGTTATCTGGTGAATCAAAGGTGTTTTTAGATATATTAGTGAAGAACAAATAGAATTTTAGATTTATTATTTTGTTTATGGATTAAAATTACCTTTTCAATAAATTAGTGAAATGACTAATTTTCTCTCATTTGGTTGGATTTAACCATGAAAATAGACTGTGTTTAGGGTAAAGGATGGACCATGCAAGAATTTGCAAACACCGAGTATGTTTTTTTGTATTTTTTGAAAATAAAGAATATAGTTTGCAATCTAGTGGTAACATAAAGAACGATTTTTGTAATTTACTCCTTACAATCTAACAACTTGAATTATTAAAAACTAGTTTAAGATCCCGTGTGTTACACGGGCTGCATAAAGAAAATAGTTCTTATAAATCTATTGATTTAATAAATTATATATAGATGAGATGCTACTATGTGTTATGATTATTTACATATTTTAACACCCCTTACTGTTTAACACAAAGTTGCTTCTCATTAATAAATAAGTACGAAGAAAATAACCAGTCCTTTTATATAATATATTTTACTTTATATAATAATATGAAATGATGCATCAAATATGGAAAAAGTTAAATTACAATATACAAGTTTTTTATGTTCTTTACTTGTGTTGTTGTGTTGCATGTTGGACTTGAAGCCTTGACCCTAAAACCTTCAAATCTAAGAGTATCTAAAGGCTTTTGCCTTTGCCAATGGGTCACCAACCTCAATGGTAGTTACAATATATAAATAACAAAAATATAAGCAATCTATAAATCTCTAAATATTTATTTTTACATTACATTTGTCGTTTATTTGTAACATTTTTTCATCTTTGTGATAGCTTAACTTTATGTCTTCTTTTTATTCTTGATAGTGTCAAATATAACTACTTATAGGGGTGGCAATCGTGTCGGGTTGATGGGTTGGTGGGTTGACGGGTTGCGGGTTGGTGGGTTGACGGGTTGCGGGTTGGCGGTTGAAATGTTCAACCCGAACCCGACCCATATTATTATTCGGGTCAAAGATTTCAACCCTTACCCGACCCATATAAATTCGGGTCAACCCGAACTGTTTAACCCATATTTTTAAATGAGTCATACAAGTTGACGATTTATAAGCGAGTTGTTAGGTTTTAAGCGGGTTATCGATAACATGTTTAACAATGAGTATGAGTGTGACAAATAAATAATATAATTTGTCAAAATTAACACTATTATAACTAACCATGTAAAATAGAACGGAAAAAATAAAAATACAAAACATATTTTTATAAATAGTTAAACGGGTTAATGGGTCGATCCGTTTTTTATACGGGTCAACCCGAACCTGACCCATTTTTAATACGGGTCAACCCGAACCTGACCCGTTTTTAACGGGTTGAGTTAGTAGACCCAAATCTGTTTTTTCGTGTCGGGTTGGCGAGGTCGTGTCAAGAATTGCCACCCCTAACTGCTTATGAGCAAAAACCAACCTTTAATAGTGATTGTGTGTTTGATTTTTATTAAAATTCATTTGCTAAAAATCAATTATTTTTTGTTTAATAGCTATGCAAACATTTTAAATATGGAAATGATTTTCAGTTATCATTCAGATTTCATTATTATATTATAATGATTTATTAAAAAAACAATTTAAACTATTACTATTTTTGAACAAAATTAAAAACTTTAATTATTTATAATTTGAATGCGTAAAATATATATTATAATTTTTAGAAGTCTGTTGTAATTTATAAAGTCACAATAATAGATTCAATTTTAAAAAGTCATTGAATGTATTAAGTGTTTTAGGAATGACGACTTAAAAAAGGAAACTAAAATATATTATAGTTATAACGAAATTACATTTATAATTTAATTACATAAATAACTTTATATAAAGGAGAATATCATCTCGAAATCAAATTAAAAAATCTCATAAATATAAAAAAAGATTTGATTAATCTTAAAAAGGAATGTAACTAAAAAAGCAATGATACATCAAAACAATCAAAAGTAATTTAAATTATTTAATTTAATATTTTTAAAAAATACACATGCAATCTTGAATAAACTATTGACAATTTTATGTTGAATTGAAAGAATATTATAATATGTCAACAAATCACATGATATAATCAAAGAATATATTTGAACCTTTAAAATAGTATCGAAGTTTTCATTAGAAATATTAAGTAATTAAATATTGAAAAATTTAACGGATCAAAATACCTAGTTAAAATTTGGTGTAAAATAACTAATTATATGCAAGTATCTGCAAAATAATTTTTCGATGAAGAAAATTATATTACAAAACTAATCTTTAATGAAGAAAATATTGTTCTTAAATATAACAAAGGAAAGTGTATATCTTTTGTAGGTAATTTTCTACATATGGATGATGTAGAAAGGAAAGAGTTTCAAATTTTGGAAACAATATTGTAAGAAATAGTTGTGTGAGAGAAATTAATATTGCATATTTTATACCATAAATAGCATTGAAGAAGAAATCGTGTCTTAAGTATTTGGTTTTGCCGCTCAAACCAAAAAACGATGGAGTGTATAATTGTCATGTGACACTTAATAGCCTAAAAGAATGATATGTGGCCAAAGTTTGTTTTAATTTATTATAATTTATAGATCATAGATATAGATTTGAAATGGAAAGCTATACATAATAAATATGTTAGTACGCCTAAATCTTAATATTAGTTAGAGCATATATTTCATTAAGGAAAAATATATTTTAATAATCCTAACTTTTAGTTATTAACCGGCAACGATCCCGGCTTAAAAAATAACCAATGGTGGTCCAACCTTTTCACATATTGTAAATTAATGGACCTTTACTAATAAAACCTTAATTTCGTTTTGTCTCTTTTTCCTTTTTTATTAGCAAAGGTCTATTGGTTTACAATATGTGAAAAATGTGGGACCACCACTAGTTTTTTTTAAATTAGGACCGTTGTCGGCCAATGGCTAATAGTTGGGATTATTAAAATCCATTATACCTTCCATTAATGGGTTTCACTTTGATATTATGTTTTGTTTATTGTGCAAGGAATAGTAAACTTTTTATTTAAGTTACCACAAGATTTTACACCGAGTGACGATATCGTAACGAATCAAACTGATATCGATCGAAGCTGAATTCCTACAACATTATGCGAGGGATTCTACTATTTATAACTTTAAATTATATATTTTTTATTGTTAATAACTAAAAAACATCATCCCGTGAATTTATCCCACCGGATCAAATGTAAACTAAAAGAATTATGTAAATATCTTTTACAATATTGAGAAATACTTTATATATATATATATGATTGATCGTAAATTAAATTACAACCATAAGTTAAATATAATTTAGTAACTATATAAAATTAATTTAAATTCAAAAGTGTATATTCGTTAATTCTCCAACATTCTATAGCTATATTCAACAATAGTTTTATATATATATATCCTGTACATTAATCTAAAAGTGTGAGAAGGCATAAAAATTAACATGTAGGCATCATGTTTTAAACTTAGCCATGATGTTTTGGGTTGTTTTGGCAATAAAAACACAAAACAAAACAATTTAAAACACAATGCAACGAATTATAGGCGTGCAATTTAAAAAACACTATTTAACAGTAAAACGCACTACTTAACGTTCTTGGCATGATGTTTTAACTTTTAAGCCTAGAATTCATTGTACCGTGTCTTAAATTATTATGTTTAATGTTTTCTTGCCAAAAAAACATGTCCAAGCCCAAAACATGATGCCTACAAGTCAATTCCTATGCCTTCTCACACTTTAGATTAATGTACAGGATCCTCTAAATATATATATATATATATATATATATCTTAGAATTAGATTAGACTCGTGCGAATTAGATCAATATAACAACAACAACAACAACAACAATAATAATAATAACTAGCGGGATTTGCCCGTGCTATGCGGCGGGAAGTCGTCCGTATTAGTTAGATTTGTTACGCAGGGGATTCGGGGTAGTAATGATTCGGAATGGGTATAGGACCTGCACTCAGTTTAAAGTCATGATTTGTCTGAACGCCTTTTAGATTAAAAGTGAATACCAGTAGTTCATGACCCTACTATTTTGAATAAAACTCTTTTTTCAAGAATGTTTACACTGGAACAGTGAAAAAATATATTAAACACAATCGCGCATTCAGCTGTATAAAAAAGTTAATGAACGTGAGTTATCGAAGAAAATCAAAAATTAAATAAAAACTAATTGGGTTAAAGGCATATATATTTTAAAAGATATATCGGTACCGGTTCCAATAATACCGATACCGGTATCGACCTTGTCGGTATTTGTTTTGTTTATCACGGTACCGTTATGACACTGACACTTGATCAATCCTTTGACACCAAAAAAACTCTATTTCGCACATAACTCGTTTTCACTAAATTTTATAAAATCAAACAAAACTACGCATTTAGTTTTTTTACGCCAATGAAGGCAAGTCATCAAATAAAATACAAATTAGTAAAAGATTAAATGGGTTGATACTACAAGAAAACGGACTTTTAGGGGCGACAGTCGCCTCTAATGCTCAAGTTTCTTGTAGTGTGAAAACGTATATCATACATAATACTATGGTAAAGGGAAATGAAAAAAACTATGATGTAACTATTGTTATAAAAAATTTCAAATATTATTAAGAAGAAAAAGATTAAGTATTAAGTATTAGGTATTATATAAATAATCAAACATCATTAACAAATAAGTCTATTATTCATCCCAAGTTTAGATTCATATGTATATATTATTAAGAAGAAAAAGAATTAAGTATTAAGTATTATATAAATAATCAAACATCATTAACAAATAAGTCTACTATTCATCCCAAGTTTAGATTCATATATAGAAATAGTAATAGTAATAGTAATAGTAATAGTAATAGTAATAGTAATAATAATAATAATAATAATAATAATAATACCAGTAAATACCACAAATATCCAAGCTAAGGTATGGTTTGAGAGAGTAAGATGTAGACAGCGTTGCCTCTACCCCGTAGGAATAGAGAGGCTGCTTTAGTGAGATCTCCGACTCGACAATAGTTTTACATCAAGCCTTGGACATAAGACACATAACACTCGGCAAAGGCCGATTAATGCATGTACCCCTTGTCTTTCGGCTATCAACGCCATCACATGATTAACTCTCCCGCTTTTAACGTTATCTTCACGAAACTTGTAAAATAACGTTAGAATTAGTGCACTTTCCTCTAAGTTATTATATTATATTAATAATAATAATTAATAACAAAAGACATACATTAAAAAATAAATACCACATGGCATTTAGTGAAATCTTTTATTAGTATAGATTCTTGTTTCTCTTGTATTGTATATGGACTCATGATGGACTCATTGGATTATCATTTGGGCTTGCTCTCATCTCGGGTCTCTTGCACCTGCTTCAACATCAAGCAAATTACGAGACTTTTCCATCTCCCTTGTTTCCTGCTAATCCAAGCTCTGTCTAGGCCAACTTTCCTTTTCTACTTGACAACTAGTGCTTAATCATCTCCTTCCTTGTTTACGTATGTAGCTTCGGGTAATTTAATCCGCTTGTAGGCTCTTGTGTTAGAAGTCTTGTTTCTCAATTTCTATTTCAAGTCTAAGCATTGTCTGATTGTATCGATTTCAGAATTCAGTCTTCATTCTCGTTGTAAAATCTTTCAATAAATAAACCTTTTGTCAACTTCTTACTCAATATACATCGCACAATAGAAGTTCCTCATAAGAAACTGTGAGTTACAAGCTCACCCTTAAAGTTAAAATGTTGGAAATCATACAAAAGTATTATAGCGCGACAAGTGATTTGGACAACAACTTGAATAACCATACGACATGATCTAAAGTTGGGTCGCTATTTTCAATCTATATGTTATTAGTGGTCAATAACTACGTACGCTCTACATGATCCTTACTTAAAACATCCATGACATAAAAATGAGTTCTCTTGTTGATAATAGTACTTGAGTTCTTGTTCAGTGTCCCGTTTGTTGCATTAATGTTATTGTAAGTCTGACATCATGTATTTGCTTATCTATGCTGATTATATAACATTTTTACTAAGGGCTTTCCCTCTGAGTTGTTTGTTTAAAGGGAGGGGGGGGGGGGGGGGTAGAAATTAACCTTAACTTATGATATAGGTATAGAACATTTATCTTGGGATTCTGATTAGTGTATACGTTGCTATATGTGTTATGCACAATGCATGGTGTGCCTTAATAATTCATGAATACTTTATATAACATAAATATCCAATACATGACTGGAATTTAGATCAGTTAAATGAAACATGTCGTCGTCGTCATCATCATCATACTCAATAAATCTCACCAATAAGGTAGGATCTGAGGAAGGTAAGATTTGACAACCTTACCTCTACCCCATAAGAATAAAAAGACTGCTTCTAGTAAGACCCCCAGCTCGATAGTAGTTTTGCATCAAGCCTTGGACATAAATAACGTTAAAATTAGTGCACTTTCACATAACACTCAACAATAAAACTAAACGTGTAAGAATTTAAAATTGTCATATCATTTCTTCATTATGGCAGGCAATCCAGTATGGATATATAGATTCTAGAGACTCGTAGTTGAGATTGGTAATCTGCATTATTGGCTTGTTATGATATGTATCATTGCCAATGACTCTTTGGTGGAGTGGTGGAAAGGATTGGTTGCCATGTGAGTGGCACCGGTTCGATCCTCACCTTCATAAGGGGGAGGCATTTTGTGCGTAATGATGGTGAAAAACCCACCGAGGAGGGTTTGATCCTGAGCGTCACTCTGGTTTTCACCCGACTGTTACTCTAGCGAGGTAACTCGTGTAGAGGCAGTACGGTTTCCGGAGGAGCGCTAGCTCACGCCCGGACAACACCAGTGTGGACCCGGTTCAGACAACATAGTCTGGTGCGGACCTTGTGGGCTAGGCTTGCCTTAATTGGCAGTTATGACAATGTGTCACTCATAAGAAAGTTACCGTTAAAAAAATGATATGTATCATTGAGATGGTTCTAGTATCAAGAAAATTTGAAGTTTTCAAGTGGTCTAACTGGCTTTATTAAAGCATCTTTTATGACTTTATGCCGTTTCTCTTAGTTGGTGTCCTAGATGTGGAACATGAAATTCCACTTTAAAAGTTTTCTAAATCTAGCGTATCTATGTTCAAATGCTTTATCTTCTTTCGAAATACAAAAAGCATCATATCATATTATACTAACATTTTTATCAACTAACGGTTTAGATTAGAAACTAGCTTTGTTGATCCCGACAACTTGAGTGAAAACATAAATTAACTTAGTCAATAATGTTTTAAGCTTTTGTCTTAATGTTTTTATATAAAGCCCATGATATTATAGTCTAGTGGGGTATCTTAGGGTAGGATAAGGTTTATGACCATTAGGTCCTGGGTTCGATTCACACAAGGAGTTTTTTTCCATATTCAGTGGCGAAGCTTGAGAGGGTCGAAAACGTATATACCTAAAAAAAGTTATAAAACCGGAGGGTCGAAACGTATATACCTAAAAAATTTTATACGACAACGACATACCGGACACTACTGAGCGAAAAGTTCGGAGGGTCGGGCTCTGCCCAGCCTCCCTCTAAGCTACGCCCATGCCCATATTTATTGGCTTTCCACCTGAATTGGTGTATATGTATTATAGCCTAGTGGAGACGAATATGGTTGATGGTTCCGCTGGTGGCACGATGATACTTCAGTGGTTCTTCAGTGATCCAAATTTGCCGTTAAAAAATATATTTTTATATTAAACTTTAGATTTTCCTCAACAATTTAACCCATAAAATACTTTTATAACGTTTTTATCATGTTTTTTACCAACTACTTTTAATCATACATAGAAACCCCGTCTCCGTCGAAAATAAACATCCCAATCACTTTTCACTCTGGTCACCACAGGTTAATACACTACCTTAAAAGTTTATATAATTTTTTTTTATCGAAATAACAAAACTAGACCACAAAACTAGTCGAAATCGTATATATTTAACCCAATATTGCACAACGTTTATATTTAACCCAATATATTGCACAACGTTCATATGTTAGCTACAATTGAAAGCTCCTTTTAACTAAATTTTGTTTGGAAATAAATCCGGCCAAATATAATGCGTTTTTATCGACAATATAAATTTGAGTTACATTACATTTCGACGACAATTTAGTTCGGAAACAAGTCGGGTCGATTGTAGTCTATACTTTATCACGCATCGTACAACACAACCACACGTGTTTATTTTTTGTTTTGAGTTGGTCTACAATTCGATGTAAATTTTGTTTATAAACAAGTTAGGTCAAATATAATATATTTTCATGCAAAGGTATGAATTCGATTACTCCTTGTATCAACGTAAATTTGGTACGGAACGGGTTAATTATAGGATATAATTTATCATGTCGCATACGCCGCAACGCGCGGCAAGTATAAAAACTAGTAACATATTATACTTTAGGTGGAAGATGAGGGTGGGGGTAATTATGAGGAGGACAAAGATGGTTCATTTTGAAGAAAAGTAAATCAAAACTTATTCAAGCATGTCAAGTTGTTTACTCTTGAATACGTAACTGATAATTAAGGGTTGTAGATGTTACGTTTTGTTTAGAGGGTGTAGGGCATAAGGAGAAGTAGATAACAAGAAGGTGTAAGAAGAAAACGTTGGCCACTATTGTTTACAGATCAATTTGGTGCTAATAGAAGCAAAGGAATGGACAGAAATTTTCAACGAAAAGGTGCTCGGTGGATCTCTTGGTAGGGATAGTGGAGAAGGAGAAAGAAGCTTTGCACAAATGGGAGAATGAGAGAGCCCTTGAAGGCCGTAGAATGAGGACTACCAAGAGATTAGGGGAAGAATAAGTCGTCACCAAAAAAGGAATGAAGAAATCAAAGGAGGCCAGGAGGACAACCATGATACAACCTTCTTTGCATTCAATCTTCCAATGGGTTGTTTTCTGTCGACACTTGCAAAGATTTTTGAGAAGTATGGATGCATCTCCGGCAAGACAAAGCGGGGGGGGGGGGGGGACTTTTTTGGATTCATCAGGTTTCGTGATGTTGAATGCAAGTTTAAGTTGGAGAAGGATACCAATAAGGTGGATATGGATAGTACCATGCTTAGGGGTAACCTTGCAAAATTCATGAAGGATCAAGATGGCCTTAACCCTGAGAAACGGCCTTGGAAGGACATCACAACGCCTAATCTAGCGTCTAACCCCTATATAGCTCCACACCATTTTGACGCATCTCAGGCAATCATCAACCGCAATCATCAACGCTGGACGTACCCACTCTAACACACTTGCTAGAAACACTATTTTTGGCAAAAAAAAAAGTAAGCCAGTGCGCGGTACCTGGCTCACCCATGGCCGTGAGGAACTGGTATGCCAATGGATCCACAATATGACGTGCTAGAACACAATTGACTAAGACTTCAAAATAAACAAGTAACAAGTACGCATAACACATAATCTAACATTGACTTGCATGTTTGATCATTAAATTGAATAAACCAGAGAATTCGCGTGACGAGGGTTGTGCATTGGTTCGTGATACGTGGTCAAAAGTCCTGTGTTATAAGTAGAAATTTGTGTTTTTATGAGAATTTTGGTTTCGAATGATCTACTTTGATATGATTTGTATTTTGTAGGTTTAACGGAGTTTAAGGGAGCATTTCGGGAGCCTTACAACACATTGGGACGAAGCTAGGAGCAACCGGGTAAGAAAAACAAGGAAACCAGGCAAAGGAACCTAATAACCGTGTCGGCGACTACCAAGTGCCGTATCGCCAACGCTATGAGACAGTCAGGGAACCCCGTAGACAACATGATTGCGCGTCAGGGTTACTAGTCGCCTCGCCAATGCTAGAATCTGCGTCACTGATGCGGCTACGTAAATCTTGACGTTAGGTTTAGAGAATTGACCTGTTTGACCGATTTTTGGTGTGGATTATTATGTTTTGAATGTGATTCTGGGGTTACACAGTTACCTTGGAGCCAAAACACTTTGAAAAACACAGACACAAACCTCATTATCATTATTCACCATCCATCTTGATCATCAATCATAAATCCATACCAATCATCAATCCACACAATCACCAATCCATCTCCAACACTCATCATCAATTTCATCAAACCATCTCCAAACCCTAACCCTAATCCTTCATCAACCAATCCAAGACTCAAGATCCATGGCTAGTTCTTTGCCCTCATCATTCGTTGACTAAGCTTCGTGTACCATGAGCGGCTAGTCTCCTTGGATTTCACCATGGTGAAGATTTTTGTAAGATTCCAGGTTTTTAAAAATTGTTTATGATTTTAATTTGTGTCTAGTTGTGTGAAATATTTGAAGTTTATAATAATTCTTTTGCATTTGTTTCGAATTCACGAATTGTGGAGTGAATTATTAAATTTGACTTTGTGAAATGGAATCATGCAACTATGCTTTAATATAGACTAGGGCTTACATGTTCTAGGTAACTAGGTGCATTTTTATCCGTTCTCTGTAACGTTGATAGCTATCGGCACCTAAGCCTCGTAACACTAAACCTGTTAATAATCAAATGCAACTAAACTAAATCTAAAATGTACAGGAACCCTAGGTCCTGCGATCATCGAACCGCGTGTGAACCTTGTTCCAAAGTGTACGTTCTAATCAAGTAATCAAGTTTTGCAAGTAATTGACGTAAACCATTTTCGTATTAATAGTAAAATTTATCGGTTTAATTTGGAAGTCTTTCAAAAACCAATTAAACAAACAAAGAAAATTAAATAGCAAGCTTCATCAATTGTTTCAAAATCTGTAATCACATGGATCCTGACACAGACCACAAAATATTTGTGGTTCGACACCCTAACTGCAACTAACTATCTAGTTGAGGTAATTTGGGATCTATGAATGTATCTTTGACCGGATTCTTGACATCCGATCAAATATTGGCGCCGTTGCCGGGGAGTTCGTTCACTTTGTGTCTAGATTGATTTGATTATTTTGTGATTAACTATTTAAGGTGTTTGGTTTATTTTTGCTTTATTCACTTTTCCTTGTTACGCGCATGTGTTATTTGTGCAGATTACAGGTAGTGCATGTGTACGAGGACATCCAGAAGAACCTCTCCATTAGCTTTCGAACTGGAGATTGAGCGTCTAGTAAGAAGAAACCTAGCCAAGAGGCAACACTTTCCCCTAGCTCATCCACCCAACCATCACATCACACTCCTTCTTTTGGAACCATCCAAATGGAAAACCAAAACCGAAACTGAAAGAACCAATTGGGTGGTAGTAACAACCGAAGAATGCTGACCCCAACACATCCCAACCATCCTCAAAACCGACACCAAGAATATCCTCTCGAAAACCAACAACTTCCACCCACTCCCAACAACCGTAATATCAACCCAAACCATGGAACCCCTCCAAAGTGTGGCAGTGCCGCATATAAGCAAGTTACTCGAGTTCAAGCGAATCAATTTGATCAACAAATTTCCGACCTCGATGAGTTGAGGAATAACATAAACGATGATGACCCGTTTATGTTCCGGGTTACCAATCACCAGAGTGGGTTAGTGTGCATACCAATTATTCGGGTGACGATGAAACTACAACAACATGAATAACAATGGGTTCAAGAACGAGGGATTTGGGGAGTATGAAGACAATGGGAATTTATATGACGGGGGAGGTTATGAGAACGGGGATGGCTACCGAAATGCTTATTTTAAGTACGAAGATGGTGATTGGGAGTACGGGTATATCAACAATGATGGTTATGGCAACAACCGCCAACCACAGTGAAATGTTCAAAGGAACCGGAAAAAACGTTAACAACAACAATAATGCTAACCAAAACCGGATTCCTAAATTTGTGAGGGTAGCTAACCAAAGAGTCAACTAAAGACCGCCCGTTCATCAAGAAGTCAACGGTCTACTACGACATCAACGTTAACAACATAACCAAAGAGCTCAAGGTGTGAATGGCCGGTTTAGATCAGTTATCTCCGACAATGTCTCGCCTATTGTTCCACCACCCGTGGGGAGACGTTCCTTTGGCTCAAGCCCAACTACATCAACATTTTACCTCACTTTCATAGTTTGGCTAAGGATGAGCCATACACATTTCTAGCCGAGTTTTTTGCTTTGTGTAGCACTATCGGTGGGCATAACTTTTCTCAAGATGAGGTAAGACTGAGATTGTTTCAATTTTCTCTGAAGGAAAGGCAAAGCAATGGTTCCTCACATTGCCGGCTAATAGTATTTATACTTGGGAAGGCTTGCAACAAGTCTTCCTCTAGGAATACTATTCTATGGCCAAAACCGACGATGCCAGGGATGAGATTCGGGCATTTTGACAGTTACCGGGTGAACAGATGCATGAGGTTTTCAACCTATTCAAGGAATTGATAAGAAAATGCCCACATCACCCAATTAAGCTTTGGGAGTTGGTGAAGTGTTTAGTCAAGGGGTTGGAGATAGAAGCATGGAAGTATCTCCAATCTACTAGCAATAGCACATTGCTGAATAATGATGAAAAGGAAGATTGGGCCTTCTTGGAGAGAATGAGTGAAAATTCCTAGGCCGTCGAGTCAGCAGATCGTGCCAAAAAGCATCCGATCTTAAACTCTCTTCTCGATCTCGATTGTAGTTCTAAGTATCGAATCGCCACATTAGAACGAAAGTTAGTCCGCATATAGAAGAAAGGTGTGGGTGCGGTACAATTCGCGATTTGTGAAGATTGTGGTGACTTTGGTCACTGGGCCGAGAATTGCCAAGTGAACACAGCCCAAACCACCAAGGAGGTGAACCAAGTGTACGGAGACCGAAAACAATATGACATGAACTCTAACACGTATCACCCTAGTTTGAGAAACCATCATAGTTTTAGGTATGGTAATGCCTCGAACTAATTGAACCCAAACTTTCAATCGGGTAATCAAGGCGGTTCATTATACCAAAACCATCGAGGTGGTAACCAAGGGGGTTACCAACGAAATAATTCCAACCAAGGGGGTAACCAAGGGTATCAAAACCGTGACAACAACAATTACTAACGTGGTTACAACCCAGGCGGAAATGATAACGGGTCGACAAACAATCAAAGTGGCGGATATGATTTGAGCGCCAAGATGGATGCTATGTTGAGCATGATTGCAACACTACGCGTTTTTACGTCCAATTATATTCCGACACGTGTCCCGGTAATCCTCGTTTGACGTATGTATAAACGGGAGGGACCAAAGTCGCCAATTCGCTAAATTATGATCAATATAAGTAGTGATTTAAAAGTGGAAGGGCCATTATGAAAAATGCCAAAATTTCCATCTCTAGGAGGCGGTTACGGACCGCAAGCCTTTATGGTTTCGGTTCTTAACCAGATTTCAAACCAATGGGCACCAGCAGGCCTAGGCCATATGGTCCACAAGGACCTGCCATCGAGCAGAAACATGGCAGAGCCATGTTCTGCCACATTTTTCGCCAATGCCACCCTTTCCCTCATATTTCCACCTTTAGGGATACTTGTTTACGTCATATAACATCTGGCAACCTCTCCTGGCTCATCCATAGCTCTTAAGATGAGCATTTTTGGGAGTTGCAACAAACTTGCATTCACTTTAACTCACCAAGTTCATCAGATGGAGCTCCTGGCCAATTTGAAGCATTCCTTTCTGTTCTTAGCAACCTCTGGACATTTTGTAAGTATTCCATCTTCATGCTAAGTTATTTCTTTAAGATTTAAGCTAGGGTCAAAGTCTTGACGTAAAAACGCCTTGACTTTGAGCTAAGACCATGATGGTCAAGCCATTGATCATAAAAAAGTGGCTACATGATCATAATAAGGTAGGTGTTAATCCCTCAAGAGGGCACCTCCAGATTACCACGAATTCTTGACAAATTGACGAGTCAAAGTAAAAGTCAACAAAAGTCAAATTGGCCAGATTTAAAAAAAATCATAACTGATTATATAGATGTTATAAAATATGTTTTTATGCTTAAACAACTTAAAAAATAAGTATTAAAACTTATATAAACTGATTTGACTCGTCAAGTCTCGGTCTAGAGGCGGTTCGCAACCGAAAGTCGTAAAGCTTGACTTCTGCTTTGACTTTCAGTTCTGACCCGATTTAGCTAGCTAAAACTACCGACTTTAGGTCATTTTAAGATCATGATTAAGCATAGTATAACTTCCTAATGTTATACTACATGATTCCTTAGCAATTCGAGCTATTGTGCAAGTTCCGCTAAATCATTTTAACTTTTGCAAAAAGGTCCTTTTTGTACAAAACAAGGTTTTAAACATCCATGCACATAAAAATATGTTATAAACTGATTTGTAAACATAAGTGGATTATAATGATGCCAAGAATCTGATCATAAACTAAATTTTGATAAAAAGGCATAATACATACTTTTAAATGACTAAAATGCCCTCTTCGGCATTTTAGATAAATTGAACATGGTTTTATCACCTAAAAGGAAATACCTACTGATGTAATATGATATGTAGGACATGTTGGGATATTTATTCAGATTATAAACTGAATGGAGGTCTAAGATTCGTTAAATGATAAAAGACTAAATTACCCTTTTCGCACAAAATAACTTTAACCAAGCTTTTCATAACCAAATCTTTTATCAACTGATGTAATATGTTAAATACCATATTTTGGTTATATAAAACAGGTCATAACTTCAGTTTACCTAAACTATCGCATTTAATGGCATTTATCGACTTTTACGCCTTTTTAGCGCATAGTATGGTTTAAAACCATAAATATGGGCCAAGAATTGTTACCTACTGATTTATAAACTTAATTTCAATAATTTTACAGTAAGTACAAGTCCCGAACTCAGAATCCTATTTATGGCTTCAAAGCTATGTGTGAAATTACGAAAATGCCCGTACGGGACATAGTTTAGTTTAAAACTATCAAACACACATATATTTGATATCCTACTGTTATAACATCATAAAATAAGTGTTTTTACAGAATATTATGAACCTTGAAATCAGATTCTTTATAAACCTATTTTATAAATTATAAAATGACCAAAATGCCCTTATAAAGCATAATTCAGTTTTAAATACATTACGGACCTATATTTTGGAAACCTACTGATTTATTAACATTTTTAAAAAGTATTATATATGGAACTTGAATATGAGTCCTACGGATACACGATTTCGCTTATATGCTTACGATTAAGCATAGGTGACTAGTTTACGTAATTTAGCCGAATCGGGTTTAACCTTGTCATTTCCTTATCGAAATCCAGAATGTTATTGGTATACCCATATTATACAAGTCTTGATACTGGTCGGGTCCAATTAACCTTCTATTCCGGTCACCGCTTAATCTAGCGTATCGTACCGTATTTATTTTATCGTAAGACTAGCCGGTTCAACTCTAAGACTTAACTAAGGACCCCTTAGCATTCTAATTTGGTTAATAATACCATCACTCTAGACTAATCGTCTTTGCGGTAAATTGTGCCTGTGCTTGTTTTGATTTGCAGTTGAGTTTTTGACTTCTTGAAGACTTAACCTCAGGTTAATACATTTAACTTATTTTCCCTATACGGGTTTGGGATATGATAAACTATTACCGCTTGGTCGGGTATGGAAATCATGTTTTATCCAGTTGTGATAATTAACTAAAATACATAACCCGGTTTTAATCTGTTATGTCTGAAACTCAAACATTGGGGGTGGGCTTGACGATGTCTGGGATATCCTTGGATCACTAAAGTGTTAGTGGCCACAACTTAAGCATTCATGTAGGCATACATCGGTAACTGCTATTATTATTATTATTATCTGCTTTCTGTGTGAAAGTTCAGAAGTGGTGTGTCAGTCGATCATGTCTCGGTTTCTGTACTGGGCCCCATATGTAAAAGACAGGCATGTAAATCGTATACAAGGTCAATTATACTATCCAAGTTATTTATAAAAATGTGCCTAGTGCACCTAAAACCATTTTGAAAAGATTTTCAAAATGAGTCGGTTGATTGTATTTACCAGTGTAAACTAACGTATTTTCAAAGATCAAGTTACAGGTACAAGTACGAAATAGGCCGGAAGCTGTGGGGCATTAATACTAAGGAGTTGCAACCTTTTTATTGTGCCTGTAGAGTCTGTTATCATTTTGTGTATCTTTATTTTACGATCCGCTTATGGATCTTATTACAAGCCTAGTGTATATTTGTATTTCGAACACTTGGACACTTATGGTTTGTAATAGTTATATTTTACTCTAAGACTTCCGCTGTGTTGCTCTGTGTATTATTGGTTATGATGATATCAACTTTACGTCACAATACTCCCCACCGGGCCCACCGGGATACACGTGGAAATCGGGGTGTGACAATGATGAAGGAGACACTGTGTGGGACAAGTGACATGAGGCCTTGGTGAGACAAGTGGGTAATTAGCCAAAATCGTGGCCTAACTTAAAGGAAATGGTGGACGATTTCCAAGTGACACTACCGTGAACCCTAAGAATCAAGGGTCCAACGCGAAGACCACACGTGAGGTATCAATTAATAAAATTACTTTCTGTAGTGGTAAGATAGTTGATAGTGGTGTTGAGTTACCACCACCCCATTTTGTTGAAGGGGTGGTGGGAGATGCAAGTGATGAAAGTGAGAGAGAGATTGAGAGTGGTCAAACGAGTCAAAATACATTTGTTTTTATAAAAATGTCAAAAATAAACCTGTGGTGACTACTCAAGTTCCAAAAGCTAAGCATAAAGGGTCGGAGGGTATTACCGCCCGTTACCCTGAAGCTCTTTGGAACTGTCTAAAAAGTGGTTAAGAAGTGAGGCCCACAGCAAGAGAGAAGTTTTTAAACAAGTGAAAATCAATTAACCAGTTTTAGACGCGATCAAACAAGCTTCCTCTTACGCAAAGTACTTGAAAGATTTATGTACTCAAAAGAGGACTCACAAGTTTCCTAAAAAACTTGATTTAACTGAAAATGTGAGTTCTATTTTGTTGGGTGCACTTCCAGCAAAGCTCCAAGATCCAGAGGCACCTATTATTTCCATCCAAGTGGGTGAATTCAAAATGATCCAGGTGCTTTTAGACCTTGGGGCTAGTGTGAGCATCTTGTCGGGTAGCTTATATGACCAATACGAATTTTGTCCACTTCAAGAAGCAAAAACCACCATGGTGTTAGCCGACTTGACCCCAAAGCTACCCCGAGGGATAATCATGGATGTGATAGTAAAAGTTAAGGATATTTTGTTAGCTGGTGGACTTTCTTGTACTTGATTATGTCTTATTTGACCAAACAAAACAACCCATGGTTACCTTAGGTCGACCGTTTTTTGCAACTTCAAATGGCCAAATAAATTGCAAAAAGGGTACGGTTGACATGACCTTCGATAACTGTCGATGAGGCTTAATGTATTTCCGGGATTGACGAATCCTCTTGTAAACAATGCATGTATACCTCTATGCAACACAATTGTCGATGAGGAAAACACAATAGAGGAGTGTTTTATGTTTGACAGGTCACATGTTGAGACAACAGGAGCATGGATGAGGAGGAGAAAAAGCTAGAGGGACTAGCGGTGAAAGAGGGAAGACCATTGTGGACTCATCAGGTGGGAAGTCTTCCGGACAAACTTGACTCCAAGTTGAAGCCGTCATTAGTGGAACCTCCTTTGGTGAAGTTGAATTCCGCAACTTCCAAAGATCATTTTGCTTTACCTTTCATTGACCAAATAGCAATAAAGTTAACGGGTCCAAAGTTTTATTGTTTTCTTAGTGGTTATTCAGGATACAATCAAATCGCTATCCATCCTGAAGATCAATCAAAGGCCACATTTACATGTTCGTATGGCACATTCGCATTTAGGCGAATGCCATTTGGACTATGTAATGCACCCGCCACTTTTCATTTAGAGTATCTTTCCAGATATGGCGGGGGAGTCTTTGGGAATCTTCATGGATGACTTTTCTATCTTTAGGTCATCTTTCGATGCTTGTCTTGACCAGTTAGAGAAAGTTTTAAAATGTTGCATCAAAATTAACTTGGTTTTGAGTTGGGAAAAGAGCCATTTTATGGTTCAAGAAGGAATTGTGTTAGGACACATGGTGTCGAGTCGTGGGAAAAAGTAGATCATGCTAAAGTACAAGTCATATCTACTCTACCTTATCCCACAAGTGTAAAAGGTGTTGGTTCATTTTTAGGACATGTGGGATTTTATAGGAGATTTATTAAGGGGTTCAGTGATATTACAAAACCTTTATGCAATCTTTTATTAAAAGACCAACTATTTAATTTTGATGAAACATGCGAACATGTTTTGAAACTTTTAAAAGAAAAGTTGATTGAGGCACCGATTTGCAATCACCAAATTGGTCATTACCTTTTTAAATTATGTGTGATGCAAGTGACTATGCGATTGGGGCCGTGTTGGGTTAACAGGTAGACAAAAAGCTGGTTGCTAGTTACTACACGAGTAAAACTCTCTCAGATGCACAACTTAATTATACAACATCCGAGAAAGAGTTACTCATGATGATTTACACATTGGATAAATTCCTGGCTTATATATGGGGTAGTAAGGTTATTATATATTCTGACCACAATGTTATTAGCTACCTCATGGAGAAGAACGAAGCTAAGACGCGGTTGATCTGATGGGAGCTTTTGCTACAAGAGTTTGATTTGGAAGTCCGAAACAAAAAAGGGTAGTGAAATGTGGTGGCTGAACACTTGTCCCTGTTGATAGTGGAAGAGGGCTCTACATCTGTGGAACTTAACGAAACTTCCCCAGATGAGCATACTTTACTTGTGTCTACTTTACCTTGGTTCGCTAATATTGTGAATTATTTTGTTATAGGTGATCTGCTGACACATTGGGATAGGCGGAGGCAAGTGCACTTTCTCTCGCAAATCAAGTTTTACAAAAGGGAGGAACCGGACCTGTTTAAAGTTTGTTTGGATCAGGTCGTGAGAAGATGCATTCTGGATGAGGAGATCCTGAGTGTATTGAAGCACGTGCATTCATTTACATGTGAGGGTCATTTAAGAGGTCTATTGATAGGGCACAAAGTGCTCAATAGTGGGCTTTATTAGCCAACTATTTTTAGAGACGCTTTTGAGTTTGCAAAGAGTTGTGTAGAACGTAAAAAACTAGGGAGTATTGCTAAAAGGGATAAGATGCACATGCAACCGATCCTCATGGCAGATGTGTTTGATGTTTGGGGGATCAATTTCATGGGCCCATTCCCAAATTCTCATGGCAATTTGTATACTGGTGGTTGTCGACTATGTTTCCAAATGGGTCGAAGCGATTGCCACCAAAACGAATGACCACATCGTTGTTTGTATTTTTGTCACAACCCCCATTATTGCAAGGTTTGGGATTCCGGAGGTCGTCATTCGTGATGGAGGATCTGATGTGTGGTAAAATACACATATTTGTCCCGTGTAAAAGTGTATAATTTAAGTATAGTTTTTATTTAGTTTTTAAGTTTTGCAAGGTCCTGGTGCAAATGGAGCAAAAACGAGTAATAAGGAAATGGCCAGTTGTGCAGAGTAGGACGCCAGTGGCCGAATTAAATTGCCTCTATTTTCCTTGATTGGGCCAAGGCCACTATCTCTATTTTATAGGTTAAAAGGCTGCCATATATTTATATTTTTGAAAGGCCGCTGCCATAGTTCATTCTATTAGGCCAAGCTCGTTTTTATTAGGGCTAATCAATATATTTGGGGAGATCGAACAAAAGGAGCTGGACAGTATTATTGTTAGGGCAGCGGCTGGAATTAGATAAAAGAAAGGAAAGTTTGCTATTATTATTATTATTATTATTGTTATTATTATTATTGTTGTTATTATTATTGTTGTTATTATTATTATTGTTATTATTATGTTATATTATTATTGTTATTATTATTATTATTGTTATTATTATTATTGTTATATTATTATTATTATTATTATTATTGTTATTATTATTATTATTATTATTATTATCATTATTATTATTATTATTATTATATTATTATTATTATTAAAGAAGACATCAGACGAAAAGGAATTAGAGGAAGCGGGCCTCCATAGGGTCAAAGCCCAGCAAAATTCGTGAATTATTCTAATGGGCCTTTTAACAAGTAATTAATGTAATGCCATGATCATAATTAAACCCGAATCCGACATATTCGAACATAAGCAGCTGAGGACGATGGTGAGAGCTGATTTGCGAAGGAATTGATGCTAGGAATTATTTGGAGTCAAGCAAGAAGCTTAGAGATCAAGGGATTAACAGGTTTTGCTACTCGGGTTCTTTTATTTTCGGGTTTCTTTGTTCTAATTCAATGAATTCAGATTTTAGACTTTGTTTATTTGTTTTAAAGACCATGTTTCTTGGCTAAATTATTTGAACTACTTAGGTTGCGATGAACTTTTGATAAAGTATGGATTCTTATTAGATGTTAATGTGTTTTATGGATTATCTTAAAAAGTAATGAATTTTGGAATATTGATTTAATGTATTTGCGTATTTAATCTTTGTTTAAATATGATTACATGTTTTACTTGCATTTTTGTGGATTTCTTCCATGTATGAATGCTAGTTAGGTCATGAACTGTGTGTTAGTGACTAGTTTACTGTTAATTCTGCAGGATTTCCGTAGGAACGGTGATTGAGGTTTTAAATAGGGTTAAGTAGTCTGCTGATCTCGATAGCTTAGCTGAATGGTGAGAGGTTGTTGGTCTGTCTTTAGTGTTAGATTGCTAGGGTTAGATACTTTGAGAGAATATCACCTTAGTTTACCTTTCATTATTTGCTTACCGAGTTAAATCAAGTTTCCTTAGATGCTTTGGATTTTCAAACGAGAGGTAGTTTGTCACATTAGGGCACTTTTCAAGATAATTAGATAACCGTAGGGGAGTCTAATCAACTGGTAGTCTTAACAGCCTTTTAGAGTTCCATAGGTGTCTTCCTGAGAAGGGTCGGGGTTCTGTTCGGTTTCTCTTAGTGTTTAGCACTTAAAGATCCCGGTTCCATAACACATTAGCATCCAATAGAAACTATACGATATCAATTGGGATTCCAACCTAGGTAGTTATTCGTCATCACTGATCTGAATCTTGTTTAAGTCGCGTCTTAGTTAATTAGTTTAATTAGTTTATTTTAACTGCAATTTAGGATGTTAGTAAACCCCCCCTCAAAATATAAAAACAATTAAGTGGAGTCAGTCTTAGATAAGTTAGTCGAGTCTAGTAAACGTAGTCAATAGAGTCTTGTGGGTTCGATACTCGGACTTGCTTAGGTTATACTGCATTGACTGGTAGACTTGCCGGTTGTGTGGTCTAGGTTTTAGAGAGTCTTAGTTTTATAAATTTAAAACTTAGCGTGTCTAGTTTAGGGTTAAAATTAGTTAGTTTTTATAGACCACTTTTAGCACATCAGGATCCTAGTTTAAAAACTTTAAGTTTGGCTACCTATTGAAACGGTTTGGTGTTGACCATAAAATTGCTACTCCCTACCACCTACAAACAAGCGGTTAACTCGAGGTGTTAAACATGCAAATAAAAAAATTTTGCAAAAGACCGTGAGGCTGGACCGTAAGGATTGGTCAACTAAGTTGAACGATGCCTTGTGAGCCAACCTAATGGCTCATAAAACTCCTAATGGCACTACACCTTACCGTTTGGTTTACAGAAAAAATTGTCATTTTCTGGTTGAAATCTTACGTCGTGCATTATGGGTGATTAAAGAGGTCAACTTAAAATACGATGATGCAGGTAAGGAACGTAAGCTTAAGTTGTGTGAGTTGGAGGAGATTCGAGAGGAAGCTTACGAGTGTGCTTCGAAATACAAGGACAAGATGAAACAAGCACATGATGCCAAGCTTAGGAAGAAATAATTTGTTGTAGGCCAAAAGTTGTGGCTTTACAACTTAAGATTGGATTTCTTTCCCAGAAAGTTGAGAAGTAAGTGGATAGGTCCATAGTGATCACACGAGTCAGACAACTAGGATATATTATTATCAAGGACCCAAAGGACGGGTCAAAGCAAATGGTAAACGATCATCGTTTAAAACCATTTTGTGATGGTAACCAGATAGTGGATGGAAACAAGGAGTAGGTGTGCATTTTTGTAAGCATTCCAACCTATGAGGCTGATTAAAGAGCCACGTAGGTTGTATAATTTTTACAATTGTTTTAATTTTTTTCGTTTATTTATTTTCTCGTTTTTTGATTTTTACTAACCTTTAATTAGTGAAGTAACGGAAACCACGACTGGGTCATGAAGATTTCAAGTATGTTTTAGGGTCAGTGTGTATTCGGGACAACACACGTCTATTCGGTGGGTGGTAGGACTCGTGAAATGAAATTTTGTGTTTTTGTAAAACTTATAAATATTTAAAAATGATTTTTAATAATTTTTAAGATTTTTCTAGCCTATACCCCTTTTGTAAAAAGTTCATATTTTCGTTCATATTTTTATAAAATAAAAAATCACATGTTGCATTGTCAATACTGGTTGCATCAGAAGGGTTTTGCGTAGACAACAGCATGCTGCGTCGATATGAGTTTCTGCGCCGACGACGCGAGTTTCTGGCGTCGCCGGCGTGATGTCGGAATTCTGCGTGTGGTGTTTCGTTTTCGACAGACCCGACCCGTTTTAAAACCATATAAACTTGACTCGGCTTGTTTTAAACCACAAACATAACCCGGATAACGTTTAAATCTGATCCTAACATCACAAAACATCAAAACATGATCCAAGTTCTTCATTTTCATCATCATCTTCTTCATTTTTTTTCCTAAAAACCTAGAACTTCACACATTCATAACTTTCTCAAAAGTTAACCAAATCAAGTGATTTCTGAGTCTAGGGTGTTTAGTTTTTCAAGAGAAACAAAACCCCCAACTTAGTTTTTGCCAAATCTCACTCGTTTGAGAGTAATCATTGCTGCAAGTTCGAGTTTTTATGGTGTTTTCAAGTTTTCTTCAAGTTCATTATTTGTTGAATTTCTAAGCACCTAAACACTCAAAGGTATGATTGTTACTCATTCAAGCATTACTATTACATGGTTTGTAGGTTTCTTCCTTTAATTTGAACTTGTTTGTTTGAAGATAGGTAGAATATGAACAAATTACTGATTTTAGAAGCTTTGTTTGAGTTAGAACTTGGTTTGGTAGAGATTGAGCATCAAACAAGTGTGGGAATTTATTCTTGCACACATGTTTTGAAGAATAGACATGGAAGGAATGTTGATCTCGTGTTAAATTATGTTATGAACATGATAATTTGGCATAAAATTGATGTTTGGTAAAAGAACTTAGTACTTGAAAGAGTTAAAAATTTTGTTCTTATTTTCAAATAACTTGTACACAATCAACATTCCATTCTATGCCTAAGTTAAGAGTGATGTGATTGCTAATTGTGTTTTGGTTGTCTTTGATTGTGGTTTTTGCAGATGTCGAGCCGCAAGAAAAGTAAGTCCTCGGGGGAGGGGTCGTCATCTTCGAGCAGGAGAGTTTGGTGGAAGCAAGAGAGCTCAGTTAGAGAAAATGATAACCGGATGTACCTCCAGGATTGGAAGTGGGAAAAGTATGGAAACGATGATATCGGTGATAGATGGGACAATGAGAACACAAAAAGGTTATCTCAATTTAAAATAGGGCACTTGAAATACGCCTATGGAAGTAGAAGATGGCAATGGTGTCAAATGGGATCCTGAATGTGTGTGTTATGGAAAGACTGGTAAATGTGGAAGAGTTCAGAAAGATAGGAATTGCACATAAATTTGAGAGTCTTGGGTGGAGTCGGGTGCTAGATTGGTTCTACGAGAGTGACACAACGAATATACTTGACTACGATCACAGAATTGTTGGCTTCGTTAAGGTTTAAAAATAGGAGTAGCCATCCGAGCACTTGGAAGTTGATCGGTGTTAAACCGGTCGTTGGACAATAGTTATGTCATTTGACACAATCAACCGGATTGTGAAATTTGATTCGTTGGGCACCAATGCATATTATTATTACGACGCGGATCTCTTATTGTCGAAGAATGTGTTAGGTGAGGTTCCAGTAAATTTGTTGGGGATGCCCGTTCCGTATCAAGCAGGAAGTACTATGAGCGGAAGCATCTATCGCTCGAAGGGAAGATTCTCTAGAACATTTCGTTGGAGAATGTGTTGGTTCGTTTCGGGGATCGTGGGAATGTCTGAACATGGGATTGTTGGTGTGCTCTATTCACTGCTTTATGGAAGCCTAAAACTTTCATGGTGACATATCGTCATTATGAACATTTGAGAGACCTGAGAATCGTTCTAGAGAAAGATGATCCCATATGCATGGTTGATTAGTGCAGTGGCGGTACAACAGAACCGACTTCCCGATAATCACTTTGGGTCAACATGCCCTTGGAAGATGTTAACTTCACCAAGCTGAGGGAGTAAAAAATTAATGTTGAATCAGTGGGTCACAAATATGTCGTAAAAAATTAATGTTGAATCAGTGGGTCACAAATATGTACAAAGAGACCTTGAAACGGGTCGTGACTATCAAGAGTATGTACCGTGGATTGATTACTAGACCAATTGGGCTCAGCCTGAATCCGTTCAGAGGACGATTCATTGGCCTTAAGGTGTGGCTTCAAGTTTTGGTGAGGTATATCACATGTTGTATAATTTGTGTTTTTTTGGTTTTTTTTATGCATTTCAATTTTAGTAGTTAAATGAACGTTGTGGGTGTGTTCCCTATACAATCCTCACGAGACCTACTCGTCCTCCTGAGCTATTGAGAGGTTTAAAAGGGTTTTGTTGTTGTTGTTGTTGTAAATTTCTGTCCACAAAATCAAAGTTAAATAATTAATGGCTTGGTAAAATTTTCATTAAAATGGTAAAACTGAAGTAACTAACGGGTTTTGATTATTGTGAGTAGCTTGCTTCTACACGGATGTCAAGATTTGTAGGTACTTTATGTTCGCTTTGGAGGGTCTATTTGTTGGTGCATAATGTCTATGTCTTAGTCGTATATCGAGTCTGTATAGTATAGAGCTGGATAGGCTAGGTGTATGAAGTATTTATGTAGTGTTGTAACAAGTTCGCCCATAAACTTCATGTATGGCCAAGTTCGGCCGAACTTGCTAAGGCAAGTTCGAGCGAACTTGAGTCTCCCAAGGGCGAACTTGCAAGTCTATAAATACCTAGCTAGTGCTCCTCATTTGTAACTTTGGCATTTTGGAGGCGAAGCTCTGTCAGTTTGTACTCTTGACGTTTGATCAATAAAACTGATTATTAACTGATTAATTCTTGTTTATGGTAAACACGCGTAATATTTATGCTATTATGGACGTTAGATATCAAATTTAGGTTCCTTAGAATCGAGGATCGGTCCTACAAGTGGTATCAGAGCTAGAACAGCCTGATTTGATAGTATCAAGACAAGAACACTTCTATTTCATCTCCATTCTTCTATTTTTCTTAACTTTTTCATCAAAAATGAAGAATTCACGGTCAAAAACTTTTCAATTTTGAATATATCATGTTAAACATAATATAGATAAACCGTTGAAAGTTTGGAACCAAATTCAACCGAATTCATGTCGAAATTTTGAAAAAAACCATGTTTTGGAAAACCCTCAAATTCGGACTTGTTAGCCAAGTTCGACCGAACTTGTGCTAGAAAGTCACTTTTCAAGTGATTTTTTACTAAGTTCGCTCGAACTTGAGTGGTTTGTGGAGAAATTTTAGTAAAGTTCGATCGAAGTTGTTAAATTTTCTTTGATTTTCTATTAAGTTCGACCGAACTTGATAAAAAGTCAAGAGATTTAGCTAAGTTCGCCCGAACTTGCTAACTTTTAGAAAATTCTTTCTGCAAGTTCGCTCGAAGTTACTAGTTTTTCCCTGTATCAATTCGACCGAACTTGGGTAATATCAAGGAATTTCAAAGATAAGTTCGCCAGAACTTACAAGAGTGTTAACAAACTTCATTCTACAAGTTCGACCGAAGTTCAAGGGATCTTTTCAAAATCTTAAATCACAAGTTCGACCGAACTTGTGATAAATTTCAAGAATTCTTCATCCTAACTACAAGTTCGACCGAACTTGTAGTAGATCTAACATTTTCAAAAATTTTTGATTGTTTTCAGCGTACACGTCTCGTTATTCACAATGGATGATATTCAAAGAGCTTTCATGTCCGGAGCTAGTTCGTCAAATGCCAACGTGATCCATCAAGTCAATCTTGATAACGAAATGGGCACGACTGTTAAACCGCCCAAGCTAATGAGCATGGACGAGTATGAAGCATGGAAAGAGAAGTTTACATGATGGGTTCAAGCCATGCAGTTTGCAGGCTGGGTGTCGATAGAAAGAGGTTACACTGTTCCGGTGGATGAACATCAGCAAGTTCTGGAAAAGTACAACTACACGACTGTACAGAAAGACGAATACATTGCTGAGAAAAAGATGATCAATCTTATCCAACAATCCGTCAAAGAAGATATTCTCGTCTTGCTACCGGAATACACAACTGCAAGAGATCTCTGGCTCTCAATTCAAAAGAAGTCTCAAGGAAGGCGGAGATGATAAAGAGCAAGAAGGCGCTCATTATATAAGAGTTCGACATCTTCAACATGCTGAAGGGTGAGATCATGAAGCAGATGATTAAACGCTTCTGTCATCTTAAAGTCCAAATGCGAAGACACGGTCTCGAGAAGACGGAACAAGAGTACATCGACAAGCTTGCAGATGCTCTACCAGATGGAGAATGGACTACTTATCTAATGGTTCTGAAGCAAAGCGATAAATGGGAATTCTTCAAGCTGTCAACATTTATCGATAAACTCGAAGGCCATGAAATGGAACTCTTGAAGATTGCAAACTCAAAGAATGCTAATGTTGTTCAAGACGTTGGGTTGTACTACAAGAGTGGAATGCATGATAACATTTCAAGTCCAAAGATTCAGACAACATTCATTGCGAGTTTAAATTCTTCAAAGAATTCGCAGCAGAATCAGAATCAGTCATATCCTCAATATGAGCAAAGTCCACGGTCTCCATTCTCAAGTACTGGTTCAAATTCATCTTATCAAAGTCAAGCAAATCAGAATCAACAAACAAATTCTGATTTAAATGTATATAAGTGCAATATCGTAGTGAATTTGAACAATGCTGTTTCGGAACAAGTCGCTAAACAACGTATGTCACTTCTTGCCACTGTTCTGGAGTCATACGAAAGTCTTGTAGCCGGAAAAATTGGAAATCCCGAAATGACGGCAGAAGATTATGACCAAGTGGATGAAGAAGAACTCGAGTTGATGGATATTAAGTGGTGTTTAGCATCTATCATTCGAAAAGTCACAAAGTTCGTTGCTCTCACTGGCCGAGATATCGGAAACCCAAGCAACAAACTGGTTTTGACAAGACAAAAGTAACATGCTTCAGATATCGCCAAAAGGGACATTTCAAGAGAGAGTGTAAAAATCCTGAAGCAACGAGAAATCAGAGTCCATTCGGAGGAGGCAACGAGTATTACAAGAAGTCACTTCAGTACAAGCCTTTCCCGAAGAAGACTCAGGTTGAAATTCAAGAGAAACCGAATAGCAGAAATACTGAGAAGGCTATGGTTGCATCAAACGAAAGATGAGGTTTTGACTGGAATTCCTACATTGGTAAGAAGACCGGAGTTGCATTAATGGCTGAAAATTGTTGAAGATACTTCTGCAAAGAAGCAGCGGTTTTGGAGAATATTCTGCTAGAACAATATCTGCAACAACAACGTGAAGAAGAGGAGTATATCCACATGCAGAAGCAAGGAATTTTATCTCCTAATTCTTGTGAAAATTTTGCAGGTAATTTTGACGGAAGTTCTCAGGAACAAGTTCCCGAGAAGAAATCAACTGATGAAGTAGTTATTGATGTTACTCAAGAAGTAAATGCCGAAAACCTCAAAGACATTGCCGACAAACATTGATGGCAAATCTAACCAAGGTAGGTCTAGAGGTAAATGAAGTTGTCAAAGTACAAGTTGTAGAGGTTGAGAAACCTTGTACAAAATGTACCGAACCATGTTCTGAGTGTGCCGAAAAATCAAAGATCATCGCTGAAAACAATGTGCATAATGAACTTTTGAAATACGATTATCGCACAATGAAGGAAGCGTATGATAAAATGAAAAATGATTATGGAAGGCTTGATAGAAATAACATCGAACAAACATGATACAATAAGGATGTTGAAAGGAACAGTAATGGATAAGCAAAAAGCGATTAAAATCTATATTAACACCATTGCTGAAACTAAGCAACAACTCCAGGACATGAAAATTGAAACAGAGCGTGTTCAACAACTTTTGAGAAGTTACACTTGTAATGCATATGTCATCGATCACATCCTTCCGTCTATTCCATCGGAAGAGAAACCTAAAAAGAAAATTGGTAAAGAATACAACAATGTTCCTCCACCCTTATGTGAGAAGTATTGTCGCAAATCCGCTGATGGGATGGATAAGGCACTCAATATTGAGTTGTTATCTGAAAAGAAAACTGAGTTGCCAGAGAACATTGATGTAATCTATACTAAAACAGATGATGACAATGTGTGGTTAAAAAGGTTGTTGAAAATGTTTTGAACGATTCTGATGAAGGCAGCTTTAAAAGCGCCGACTCGAGCTCAAAGAATTCTGATTCACAGTCCTGAAGATGACGATACATCATCGAAGAATAATCTATGTGATGATCCTAATGTTGTCATGTACAAGATTAAGGAATCTGATAGATTATACTTTGATGACAATTTTCCGATTCAGAACGTGAAGGAAAAATTGTTTGACAAATTCTTTAAACTCGTGGAAGTCACATCAGATGATTTGGAGATATGAAAAAATTTTATTCCAAACCTAAAAGAAATAACTACCGAAAGAATGGTGGTGATCATCCGGAAAACCGGGAGATCTGGGTTGGGATTAGAGGAATCAGATGAACCTAAAAAGAAAGTGTCACCATTTCATGAATACAAGAATAAAAACATGAATTTTGTATATGGGACGAACACGGTTCATAAGGAAAGTTTGATCGGGAAACAATCAAACGATGAGTTCAAGAAACAGAAAGAACTTCGAGATAAAGCCAAAATTGCAAGTGGTGTCAAAACAAGTGGTGTAAAACCCACAAAAGGACATCCACATGATTCTCGGACTTGTTTCAAGAGCAACGAAATTGGTCATATTGCACGTTACTGTCCGAAATCAAAGCCGGCTTATCTTCGAAGGAAAGAAAGTTCAAATGTCGTGAAACCGAAGCAACCAGTGTTTGTAAAACCTGTAAAGATTTTGAAAAGAAATGAATCAAAAACTGAAAGTCAAACCTAAGTTTGAAAATTCAGTTTTTGAAAAAGGTGAAACTTCAAAGGCTAATGAAAATAATTTTTACATCAAGAAGGCTAACATAAAATCTCAAGCCTGGATTGCAAAGAAACGGTCAACAACATCTGAGATCACTAATTTGAGGTTGTTAAGACTATGAGCTAAGAATCAACTGAAATCATAATTGAAACTACATCTGAAAATGTCAAAACTACAAGTGGTAACAATTCAAAAGATAAAAAGACAGTAAAGTTTTCAAAACATAAACATCATAGAAAATCCAGATGATGAATATGAATTTGATTATGCGGATGAGGGTGGATTCGATTATGCTGATGAGTGTGAGTTTGATTTTGACGATGGTTATCCAATTCAACCCAAGACCAAAAAGGCTTGGGTCTCGCTTTTTAAATAGATTGTTGAAATGTGCAGGGGCTCTAGAGATCCGTACTTTCTAAGTGGATTTTGGATAGTGGAGTGTCCAAACAAATGACGGGAATGAAAGCGTTGCTATGCGACATAAAAGCTATCAATGGTGGATATGTTGGATTTGCGGGTAACCAGGGTGGAAGGATAGTCGCCGAGGGAAAACTCTCCAATGGCGTCGTTTCATTCGATCGCATGAATTTTATTGCAGAGTTGGAAAATAATCTTCTGAGCAAATCGCAGATTTGTGACAAGAGGTTCACGGTGCATTTCAACGAAAAATAGTGTATTATCTTGAAGCCGGGATTCAAAATACCAGATGAGTGGATTCTGATGCGAGCACTACGTGAGAATGATTTATATGTTCTTGATATGGCGTCGCTACCACTTCATCAAAATCAGCACAGTGTTTTGTGACAAAGGCTACTGAAAAGGATTCTATTCATTGGCATCGTAAGATGGGGCATATTCATTTGCGAAAAATGAATTACTTGTTCAATATGATCTTGTAGACGGTGTAAATCTTTGGAGTTTTCATATGTTTGATCACTGCTTAGAATGCAAAATGGGAAGCAGATTAAGAAATCTCATCCGAAGAAAATTCTAAACTCAATCAAGTTGCCATTAGAACGTCTCCACATGGATTTATTTGGTCCTGTAAATGTTCGAAGCATCTCAGGAGACTTTTATTGCTTGGTCGTGACAGATGACTATTCGAGATATTCTTGGGTATTCTTTCAGGAATCAAAAGACGAAACGTTCGAGAACTTGGTTATTCTATTCAACAAACTCGAGAACCTTTATCATCTGCCGGTCATAGAAGTGACAATTGCACGAGTTTAAGAATAAGAAAATGAAGGAATTCTACAACGCAAAAGGGATTCTGCACGAGTTTAGTGCTCCCTATACTCCACAACAAAACGGAGTATCTGAACGGAAAAACAGAACTTTGATTGAAACTGCGAGAACCGTGCTTGCAGATTCTAAACTTCCAGTCAGCTTCGGAGTGAAGCGGTTGCTGCGGCTTGCTACACGCTAAACAGAGTTTTCACTGTCAAACCAACAAAGAAAACATGTTTTGAGATGATAAACCGACGGAAGCCAAATTTGAAATTCTTAGAACCTTTTGGTGCGCCATGCACTGTAATCGACCAAGATGGCAAATTTGGTGCTAAATCTCTTGAAGGTTTGTTTGTCAGATATGCGAGTCTGCTGAGGCGAGTGTATGTTCCTTCGTTGAGAAAGGTTATTGAAGCATAGCATGTGGATTGTTTTAACTATACGAACCTATTCAAAGGAGAGGTGACGCGTGGTTGTTTAACTATCAAGACCTTTGGAAGTCATTCGACTTGCTGGAAGAACCGTCCAACGAAGAAGTTGCAGCATTATACTATCTTCACCAGTCAGCAAATCAAGAACAAATCATTAGACTAATTGTGGTTAATCAACCCACGTTGGATTCTTCATCTTCCGGAGCAGGTCCAAGCAATAGCAGTAGTGTTCAAGTTGAAAATACTTCTGAAACAGAAGTAACACATGCTACACCTCTAGTGAATGCTTTTAATGAACCAGAAAACACAACAGTGCCCAGTACGCCTCAGAATCAGAATTCTGATTTAGAAGAAGCACCGACATTTGATGCTGATGATGAAACTTCATCGGATGAAGAAGTTGAGAAGATTTCTAACCTGTTGAATCAATCTGCTAGTCCGAGAAATCAGAACGAAGCTTCAACAAGTACTCCTAATGTTGATGTGAACAGGGATCTAATTGTTTCAAATCAGCAAAGCTCAATTGATGTTCCAATAGAAGAAATGCCGAGATCATATTCGTGCCATCCTTCAACGAATATTATAGGAGAACTACAAACTGGTGTGCGTACACGAAACCAAATCAATAAAGCACTTAGTTGTTTCTACACCCGAGTTGCACCAACTCAGAACTACTGCTACTACTCATGTTTCATTTCTCAAATAGAGCCAAAGACAGTTAATGAGGCTCTGGCTGACAAGAATTTGATGATAGCAATGCAAGAGGAACTTTTACAGTTTGAGAAGTTGGGTGTTTGGAAGCTTGTAGACTTACCACCGAAGCAGAAAGCTATTGATACAAAGTGGGTCTTCAAGTGTAAAGAGACGATCGGGGGGTTATAGTAAGAAACAAAGCTCGGCTGGTTGTTAAGGGATTCCACCAGCAGGAAGGTATAGATTACACGGAGGTATACGCTCCGGTTGCGCGATTAGAATCTATCCGCATTTTCCTAGCGTTCGCAGCTTGGAAAGGATTTAAAGTGTACCAGTTGGATGTAAAATCTCCATTTCTCTACGGTAAACTTCGTGAACAAGTGTATGTCGGCCAACCACCGGGGTTTGTCGATCCACCTGAACAAGAATAAATCATATCTCCTGGATAAAGCCTTGTACGGTTTACACCAAGCCCGAGAGCTTGGCACGAGACGTTATCACAACATCTCGTAGGAAATGGTTTTACACGAGGCACAGTGGACAACACTTTGTTTACCAAAGAAGTTGGATGCATCTGATAATAGTACAAATCTATGTGGATGATATCATTTTCGGTTCTACGGATGATAGCCTGTGCAAAGAGTTCGAAAAAATCATGAAGAAGAAATTTGAGATGTCCTCGATGGGCGAAATGAAATTCTTCTTAGGTCTTCAAGTGGATCAGCTTCCAGACGGGATATTCATTCATCAGACTAAGTATGTTCACGACATTCTTAAAAAGTTTGAAATGGATTCTTCGAAGCCGCTGGCACTGAACCATGGGATTTGCATAGACGAGGGGAACGAAAGTTGATGAAACACTGTATCGATCAATGATAGGTTCATTGATGTATCTAACGGCATCACGTCCGGACATCATGTATCCTACATGCTTATGTGCGAGATATCAGTCAAGTCCTCGAATGTCACACTTGCAGATAGTCAAGCGAATCTTCCGTTACTTGAAAGGTTGCCCAAGCACCGGCCTTGGTACCCCAAGAACGACAATTTTGATCTCACTGGATACGCTGACTCGGACTTCGGAGTGGACAAACTGAACTCGAAATCTACAACTGAGGATGCCAGTTCTTTGGCACATGTTTGGTAACGTAGCAGTGTAAGAAACAGACCACGGTCTCTCTCTTAACCTTGAAGCGGAATACATTTCTACTTCCAGCTGTTGCTCTCAAATCCTCTGGATTCAGCAACAGATGAGGGATTATGGTCTGCAGTTTCTTGACAGCCTTTATTTGTAGATAACAAAGCAGCCATCGATATAACTAAAAATCCGGTTTATCACTCACGTACAAAACACAATGAAATTCGATACCATTTCATTCGTGATTGTTACGAAAAGAAATTGGTTCGAATAGAAAAATCCACACCAACGAACAAAGGGCTGATTTTTATACCAAAGCATTTCCATTAAAATATTTAAATATCTAATGCGGCTTAACGGTATTAAAAACTTGCTTACAGGTGCGAAGCTGAGGTTGAATACGGATCGGATGATGAATTCACGTAATCCGCATTGGTTTGTATGGCTTGTAAATATCTTTCTACTTTAGTATTTCTTAAAAATCTAAAATCCAAAAAATATGTTTTTGATTTTAGGGGGAGAAGTATTTGGGAAAATACAAAAACATATGAAAATTTTCAAAAATGTACAAAAACATCGAAAAAGACAAAAGAATTCGATGTCACAAAAAGGAAATGATACTACATCAGTGGACTATCACAGTACGCTAAAGAAATGTAAAGTTTAAAAGTAATAAAGAGTCTTCTAGTGGATGTGTCGATAGACTTAACACGTTCAGTAAACTGTTTTCAACAAATAAACTAAATTTAGCAACTGCTTAATATTGTGGATTAATACATCTTGGATATTTGGACTTAGTACTCTGAAATTTCGTTTGAGAGATTGCCTGATTCTGAGATACGAGGTCTTTATAGATAGTTGATATCTGGGGTATTATACAAGTTCTTCTGATTTTGCGAAAGCAATGGCCTAGAACTTCTATAATACTTTCGCTTGGGATTTTTCCCCAAACTACATGCAATATTGAAAAGAATCGAAAGATCTAATCATTTGCAGTGCTAAAAAGATTCCTTAAGTGGAACACACCTTAAAGACGAGCCTTCATCTCTTTGTCTGTACGGTCGTACTAACCTGAGTTCTCAAGGTCTCGCATTACCCTGATACAGATATCAATTACGCTATATTCACCTGTAAGATGAAATCTAGGGATCTTGATACGGGAGTATATTCAAGAAGTGGGAACCACAGATACGTCAAGTTTCATAATTGATACTTTAACATATCTTGAAAGAGTTGAGAAATGTGGAAAAGTTTAAGTGGACAAACATATCGACAATCTAGGTAAACGAGTTTAAAGCTTAAAGTCATCTAAAGGTTAACGGTACTGGTGATATGTCTCAATTAACTGATATGATCCTTTAGACACGATTTCACAAAAATATGTTTGTAAATATGTTTGTACACAGAATTGTCCGTACATAGTTTATCAGCTTTACAGATTAAAACCAAAAAGATTTTCAGTGTGTAAAGCATAAACTTACAAAAAATTCAAAAGATTTTATTTCTACATTGTTTTCAGCAAACCAATGTTGGAGAACGGGTCTTTCGAAGTCTGGTAAAATGCTAGAACTGGTGGGAATCTCATTGAGAACGGGCTGGGAGCTAATCTGTAAAATCTGAAAAGTCAAAATGATAAAAATTTCATTTATTTGAAACTTTGATTTTGAAAATATCAACAGTTTGTTCGTAACGGGTCAAACCGTGGTCATTAACTTGGACTCGGCAGACAGATCGGTTAACCAAGGTCATTAGCTTGGACTTAATCAACTGAGTGGATTTTCATAACTTATAAAAGGTTGGAAAGTTCAAGGGTTAAAATGTAAAATTTGAAAAAAGGTTGTATGTGTGTTTGGCAAGTTCGGCCGAACTTGCTAAACAAAATCAAGTTTAAAAAAACAGCAAGTTCGACCGAATTTGCAGATGGTTGCTGAGTTGCTTTAAAAAATAAGTTCGACTGGACTTCTAATTCGCACATTGTTGGGCTTTGCAAGTTCGCCCAAACTTACCTAGGTATAAATACCTAAGTAAGTTCGACCGAACTCACTTTTGCAAAAACAAAAAACCCTGAGCGAACTTGAGTTTGAGAGCGAAATTGTGATTTTGGCAAAAATACGTTGTTACTCTACCCAAATGTTGATATGTTTTTGGTGATTCGCACATCAATAACAATGACTAAGGTGCATATTTAGTCATTACACCGAATCCTGGACCGTAATCGCTATAATCAGATCTAAAAAATTAAAATTGATTAGATTTAAGGTTTGAATGGTTAAATTGAAGAATAAAACTTGTTAATCAATTCTAATCGATTAAGAAAACCTGTTAAAATCAATCAGAGTCTGTCAAATGAATGTTGTAGTTCATATGTTGAAGATGACAACAAGTTTGGCCGAATTGTTGACATGTTTTCCATTTCTGGACGAATGCGGAGCTTAGTGATGATCAGAAAACGATTAATTCATCGGTGGAGTTGGAAACGAGGTTAAGAAGATTTCTGTAACTGAAGATGATATTCGACGGATTCTGCAATTCAACGACAACGAAGATGATCCAATATTCCTCGACGAGAAAATGGTTAGAGTTGTTTCTTTCGTATGGGCTATAAGGGAAGCGTGAACAAGCCGACGTTAAAGAAAGGGGAAGTGCCAAATCCTTACAAACTCCTTATGCACGCTACTATTCACACATTTAGTCATCGTAAGGCAGGATTTAGACGACGTGCAAGATTATTTGGCCTGTATGGCAACGACATTGATTCTGAAAAAGCCGTTCAACTTTTCAAAGCTTGTATTTACACACATGTCAAAGAATACGGAGGATTCAAGGTTATGTTTATATCCAAAATTTGTGCAGATGTTGATTGATGAGAAGTTCAAGAATATAGCACGAGATCCGAATGATGTGCTTTATCTAGTTCATCTTGATGAGACAACAGTGAAAAAGCTAATCAAGTTTCAGAAGCAAGCATCAGTTCCTGTTGCTAAACCAGTTTTCGGAGCAATTAAGGATTCAAACTACATTGCGCCGCCTGAAAACAAATGGAGAAAAGACGGCAGTGATGATGAGAAAGAGTTTAATGCTGAAAAGGAATGGTTTAAAGACTTCAAGCTGAAAGCTAGAAGTGAATGGTTCTTAAAGGCAGAAGCTGATAAGCCTAAGAAGAAACGAGCTGCAAGGAAAATTGAAACTATGCTCGTTGATGAAAATGAACCTGAGAATGTTCAAGGCGAAGCAGGTTCTAGTGCAGCTGTAGTTGTTGAAAGTCAAGAGACTGAGAAAGTAACACAAGATGATGTTATTTCAGCAACTTCTGAACAAGATGATGAATCTGACGAAGAACCTATGAAAGAACCTGAAAAGACAGCAACAGAAAAAGAAAAAGAAATGGATGCTGATTTCGATCCAAATCAAGAAAAAGAGTCTGATGAGGAAAGACCAAAGAAGAAATCCGAACGTGTAAAGTCTGCAACTATTTCTTCGACAAAGACCACAGGGTCTCCTCAGACAAAAGGCAAGAGGAAATCAAAGAAAGCTCAAAAGGTAGTCAGCAAAAGATACAAAGGAATGTTGGGAAGCATGGAAGTTACACAAGAACCTTCTGGCGCACAGGAGAAAGGAGTTACACAAGAACCTCCTACACAAGAACCTCCTGTCGTTGATAAAAGTGAAGCTGAACGTCCGGGAGTCACACAAGAAACTCCTGTGATTGTTTCATCGGAAGTTGAAAGGCCAGGAGCTACACAAGAACCTCATGTGTCTAGTTTTGTTGAAATACCTGTTATTCAATCACCAGTTGCTCCAACAACTTCAAATTTAGAAAGTTCTACTCCAAGGAAGTCAACACCAAAGGCTGCTACTCCAAGGTCAACACGAAAATCTCCAGGGCCTAATATATTTGGTGATATGCATAGTGATCCGATTAGCCTGCAAGATCTAAATGACTTCTTTCTAGAGACGAATGTTGAACTTCTGGAAAAGCGTGTGAAGGTATTAGAAGACAAAGTGGCACAACATGAAGTTGAAAAAGCAGAGCTTATTCAAAAGATGAATCAAAGCAATGTTGAGAAAGAAATGCTAGACGATAAAGTGAAAGTGTTGGAGAATGCGCGAGAATACTTTAAAGCGTTGATAGAGAGTTTGCAAGATGCTAACGAAAAGATGCAAACTAAGATAGCTGATCTGAAGTTTATCCAAGGCCTAAATGATCGTAGATTCTCCAGGATGCAGAAAGTTTTATCTAATGCACTGGGTATCGATTTCATCAAAGAATATGATCGTCTGGATCAACAAGAAGCCAAAGAAAGGTCTGAGAAAGAACTAGCATTGAGTGGTAAAGGAAAGAATGTTGAGGGTAAAACCCCTAAATCTTCTGAAGTTGCTGAGAAATCTGTTGAAGATGTTTCTAAAGCTTCTGAGTCCGATATTCCAAAGGTTGACGAATCTGTCAAGCCTTCTGATCCTATAGTTGCTTCTGAAAAGGATGATGAAGAAGCTGAAAAGGAGGATAAAGATGATGATGAAGAGAAAGATAATTCGGAATATGAAGATTGGAATGTAGCAGACGATGAGGATGATGATGATCAGGGAGGTGTTGGTATTAGAATCACTGAAGCCAAAATCTCAAGTGAATTTGATTTCTCTTCACTTATGGATGACGAATCAAAAAGAATGGATGATAAAAGTGAGGGGGAGTCAGGGCAGAAAGGGCCAACTGATGAGATTGATCTGTTGAATGTTGATAGATTTGCTAAGCCAGGTGCTGCTATACCCACGAAGCCTTTATTGTTAATGTCACACCCCGACCCGCAGCGGAATAAGAGTCGGGGCATAATTGGGTTATCACCAAAGCTCATGATATTTACTAATATGTTTCATATTTATTTAAGTCAAAATTACATTCCCAATAATCCAAACATGCCATACAAATACAAAGAAATTAACCAACTAAACAATTCCAAGCTCTAAATCATTTTATTCTTCTAGGCCAATCCTATGTGTTTCTTGCTGCAGCTGGTTCACCTGTATCATGTGTAAAAATGGGGGTTTTTGGGTCAACATAAGTTGGCGAGTGAACCTTGTTAGATAAACATTTATTATTGATTTTCTTGTTAGTTTATCAATGAAAAATTGTGCAATAATCATAAGTGAGCAAATGTAAATAATCAAACAGTAGCAATCACAAACTATAACATACAATAACATACCATAACATACCAACATCATACAATAAATAACATGAATGTAACTGTGCGATCAAGGCTCAATCAAACGGAGCCGATCGTATTGCATGTACTGAAAATGATAAATGTCTGTGCGATCAAGGCTCAATCAAACGGAGCCGATCGTATGTTGGCACGCCAGGTTCACGCTCATAATGTAATGGGGAACATGCTCAACGCTCATAATGTAATGGGGAGCGGCGGCCTATGAAATTGCATGTACTGAAAATAATAAATTAAATCTAACAATAATCACACAAACAGTTGAAACAAACTGAATACACATTTGTTCATGATATGATGTATGCACAATGATTTAAATATAATAAATAGCAAGACACATGATACACCCCAAAAACGTGATTAAAACGGGGAATTTGTAAAGATTCAATCACATTAGGTGCGTTGGATTGGAGATGGTGAGATGCGCACGAGTTGGAAGAGCTGAACAACGAGAATTAACTAACCTAAATAATAACGGAAAATATAGTAAATGAGTGGATTTATTAATAATTTTAATAAGATTTTTAGATATATTTTTGAGTTTAAGGCTATTTCCTATCTTTAAAAACATTATTTTTAAGTATTTTTAATTGATTTTTAAATTAAATTAAATAAATAAAAATATAAAAACATGTTGACTTTTTGCGACCGTTGACCGTTGACCGTTTGACTTGTTGACCGTTTTATTGTGAAATTGTATGCGCCGGGTGAGGCTCGAACCCGAGACCTCCCGTTCGCGTGCACGCAGCTCTACCAACTGAGCTACGTGTCTAACCTGAAATAATTCTGTTTTTAATTATACTTACATACTAATTCAGTTTATTCAAAATTCTTTTATTTTCAAAAACATTTTAAATCATCGAACATAACATGGAGGAGGGCGAGTTTATACACAACTATACAAAGGAAGATCTTGCAAAGTTAGTTGAAGTTGATGCTGCAGATCTAGAGTTTGATTTCGAAGAAGATGTGTTGAATGTTAACACTTTCGAGCCGAATGATTATCAGTATGTTAGAAGATTTGAGGCTGATGAGTATAATAGAGTGATTGTGGAAGATTGGTCTTCTGATGATGAAACAGATCATACTGTGAACTACGTCGGTCTTAATTCTGAAAGTTTTCCTACTTTCGAGGAGATGTACAAGCAGCTAGATGAAGACATGCTGAAAGAAAAGATTGAAGAATCTTTGCGTGAAGGAAAAGTACCAAAGCCAATGACTAAAGAAGAAATTGCTCAAGCAAAAAAGTCCTGGTTTAAAGAGATGCCTCGCGAACGTAAGTTTCGACGTCCTCTAGCATTCTTTACCAGAGACAAAGATGTTTCTTTGGGAGATATCTTGAGTTGGGGTTAGTTTAAAGAACTTAACGTTTATGCGATCAAGAGGGAGTTTGGAGTGCAATACTTCAAATACCTTGCTGATTTCATGACCTTACCGTATTGGGATGTGGAAGAGTTGGTACACACAGTGATTGTTACATATCACATGAAGGTGATTGATCAGTTGTTGTGGAAATTGATCAAGTTTGAAGCGGTGAAAGGATTTAGATATTGGAAACCATTCATTCCTGGTCGCAGAATTAAGACAAACAAAAAGATGGGTGAAAAAGACATTACATTGATAATGAAGCGACCGAGGACAATGAGAAACATGCCACTGATGCCGATTGAACAAGACTTCTATCCATTGTTCAAGTGGTGGCAGATAGATCCATCGGCTTGTGAAGCAGTTATTGTTTTAAAGTTTGAAGAACAGTTGGATATTTCAAAGGAAAGAGTTGAGGTATTGGGATATCAGGGTATGAGGGGGTTATGGAGAACAATCAGGATTCTTGATCCTATGTGGTTGGTTAACTCCTCAAGAGAAGACATCAAAACCTTGTTCTACAACAGAAAGTTATTAATGTTTGTTGTGCACACGGAGTTAATTCAGGAAAGATGTGGCAAACAAAGTGGAGAGATCTAGAAAGAGTAGAGTTTTTAAAAGAGGAGAAGCGTCTTGAAGCAATTCATGAAAGAACTAGGAAGGCAAGTGTTAAGAGATTTCAGCATTTGAACAAAGTCGCTCTTACAGATCAGACGCCAGATCCTAAGAAAGAACGACGAAGGAAGCCGTACAAGAACTTCTTTGGTCGTGTGCGTTAACGTTTATATGAAGATTGAGTTTTGGAGACTGATACAAGACGAAGACTATATCCAAGGGGGAGTCTGTTGGTGCAGAATGTCTATGTCTTAATCTTATATCGAGTCTGTATAGTATAGAGCTGGATAGGCTAGGTGTATGAAGTATTATGTAGTGTTGTAACAAGTTCGCCCATAAACTTCATGTATAGCCAAGTTCGGCCGAACTTGCTAAGGCAATTTTGGGCGAACTTGAGTCTCCCAAGGGCGAACTTGCAAGTCTATAAATACCTAGCTAGTGCTCCTCATTTGTAACTTTGGCATTTTGGAGGCGAAGCTCTGTCAGTTTGTACTCTTGACGTTTGATCAATAAAACTGATGATTAACTGATTAATTCTTGTCTATTGGTAAACACGACGTAATATTTCCGCTATTATGGATGTTAGATATCAAATTTAGGTTCCTTAGCATCGAGGATCGGTCCTACACTATTAATAGGGCACAAATGCTCAATAGTGGGCTTTATTAGTTAACTATTTTTAGAGACGCTTTGAGTTTGCAAAGAGTTGTGTAGAATGTAAAAAACTAGGGAGTATTGCTAAAAGGGATGAAATGCATATGCAACCGATCCTCATAATAGATGTGTTTGATGTTTGGGGGATCAATTTCATGGGCCATTCCAAATTCTCATGGCAATTGTATATTGGTGGTTGTCGACTATGTTTCCAAATGGGTCGAAGCGATTGCACCAAAACGAGTGACCACATCGTTGTTTGTATTTTTGTCACAACCCCCATTATTGCAAGGTTTGGGATTCCGGAGGTCGTCATTCGTGATGGAGGATCTGATGTGTGGTAAACACATATTTGTCCCGTGTAAAAGTGTATAATTTATGTATAGTTTTATTTGTTTTTATTTAGTTTTTTAGTGTTATATTATATTATTTTAAGTTTTGTAAGGTCCTGGTGCAAATGGAGCAAAACGGTAATAAGAAAATGGCCAGTTGTGCAGAGTAGGACACCAGTGGCCGAATTAAATTGCCTCTATTTTCCTTGATTGGGCAAGGCCACTATCTCTATTTTATAGGTTAAAAGGCTGCCATATATTTATATTTTGAAAGGCCGCTGCCATAGTTCATTCTATTAGGCCAAGCTCGTTTTTATTAGGGCTAATCAATATAATGGGGGAGATCGAACAAAAGGAGCTGGACAGTATTATTGTTAGGGCAGCGGCTGGAATTAGATAAAAGAAAGGAAAGTTTGCTATTATTATTATTATTATTATATTATTATTATTAATTATTATATTATTATTATTATTATTATTATTATTATATTATATATTATTATTATTAAAGAGACATCAACGAAAAGGAATTAGAGGAGCGGCCTCCATAGGGTCAAAGCCCAGCAAAATTCGTGAATTATCTAATGGGCCTTTTAACAAGTATTTAATGTAATGCCATGATCATAATTAAACCCGAATCCGACATATCGAACATAAGCAGCTGAGGACGATGGTGAGAGCTGATTTGCGAAGGAATTGATGCTAGGAATTATTTGGAGTCGAGTAAGAAGCTTAGAGATCAAGGGATTAACAGTTTTGCTACTCGGGTTCTTTTATTTTCAGTTTCTTTGTTCTAATTCAATGAATTCAGAGTTTTAGACTTTGTTTATTTGTTTTAAAGACCATGTTTCTTGGCTAAATTATTTGAACTACTTAGGTTGCGATGAACTTTTGATAAAGTATGGATTCTTATTAGATGTTAATGTGTTTTATGGATTATCTTAAAAAGTAATGAACTCTGAATATTGATTTAATGTATTTGCGTATTTAATCTTTGTTTACATATGATTAATTGTTTTACTTGCATTTTTATGGTTTTCTTCCATGTATGAATGCTAGTTAGGTCATGGAATGTGTGTTAGTGACTAGTTTACTGTTAATTCTGCAGGATTTCCATAGGAACGGTGATTGAGGTTTTAAAAGGGTTAAGTATTTGCTGATCTCGATAGCTTAGCTGAATGGTGAGAGGTTGTTGGTCTGTCTTTAGTGTTAGATTGCTAGGGTTAGATACTTTGAGAGAATATCACCTTAGTTTACCTTTCATTATTTGCTTACCGAGTTAAATCAAGTTTCCTTAGATGCTTTTGATTTTCAACCGAGAGTAGTTTGTCACATTAGGGCACTTTTCAAGATAATTGGATAACCGTAGGGGAGTCTAATCATCTGGTAGTCTTAACAGCCTTTTAGAGTTCCATAGGTGTCTTCCTGAGAAGGGTCGGGGGTCCTGTTCGGTTTCTCTTAGCGTTTAGCACTTAAAGATCCTGGTTCCATAACACATTAGCATCCAATAGAAACCATACGATATCAATTGGGATTCCAACCTAGGTAGTTATTCGTCATCACTGATCTGAATCTCATTTAAGTCGCGTCTTAGTTATTTAGTTTAATTAGTTTATTTTAACTGAAATTTAGGATTTTAGTAAACCCCCCCCCTCAAAATATAAAAACAATTAAGTGGAGTCAGTCTTAGATAAGTTAGTCTAGTCTAGTAAACGTAGTAATAGAGTCTCGTGGGTTCGATACTCGGATTTGCTTAGGTTATACTGCATTGACTGGTACACTTGCCAGTTGTGTGGTCTAGGTTTAGAGAGTCTTAGTTTATAAATTTAAAACTTAACGTGTCTAGTCTAGGGTTAAATTAGTTAGTTTTTATAGATCACTTTTAGTACATCAGGATCCCAGTTTAAAAACTTTAAGTTTGGCAAACTATTGAAACGGTTTGGTGTTGACTGTAGAATTGCTACTCCCTACCACCTACAAACAAGCGGTTAACTGGAGGTGTTAAACATGCAAATAAAAGAAGTTTTGCAAAAGACCGTGAGGCTGGACCGTAAGGATTGGTCAACTAAGTTGAACGATGCCTTGTTAGCCTACCTAATGGCTCATAAAACTCCTATTGGCACTACACCTTACCGTTTGGATTACGGAAAAAAATTATCATTTTCTGGTTGAAATCGTACATCGTGCATTATGGGTGATTAAAGAGGTTAACTTAAAATACAATGATGCAGGTAAGGAACGCAAGCTCAAGTTGTGTGAGTTGGAGGAGATTCGAGAGGAAGCTTATGAGTGTGCTTCGAAATACAAGGACAAGATGAAACAAGCACATGATGCCAAGCTTAGGAAGAAATAATTTGTTGTAGGCCAAAAGGAGTGGCTTTACAACTCAAGATTGGATTTCTTTCCCAGAAAGTTGAGAAGTAAGTGGATAAGTCCATACGTGATCACACGAGTCAGACAACTAGGATATATTATTATCAAGGACCCAAAGGACGGGTCAAAGCAAATGGTAAACGATCATCGTTTAAAACCATTTCGTGATGGTAACCAGATAGTGGATGAAAACAAGGAGTAGGTGAGCTTTTTGGTAAGCATTCCAACCTACGAGGCTGATTAAAGAGCCACGTAGGTTGTATAATTTTTACAATTGTTTTAATTTTTTTCGTTTATTTATTTTATCGTTATTCTGATTTTACTAACCTTTAATTATGTGAAGTAACGGAAACCACGACTGGGTCATGAAGATTTCAGGTATGTTTTAGGGTCAGTGTGTATTCGGGACAACCCACGTCTATTCGGTGGGTGGTAGGACTCGTGAAATGAAATTTTGTGTTTTTGTAAAACTTATAAATATTTACAAATGATTTTTAATAATTTTTAAGATTTTTCTAGCCTATACCCCTTTTCTAAAAAGTTCATATTTTCGTTCATATTTTTATAAAATAAAAAATCACATGTTGCATTGTCAATACTGGTTGCGTTAGAAGGGTTTTGCCTAGACAACAGCATGCTGCGTCGATATGAGTTTCCGCGCTGACGACGCGAGTTTCTAGCGTCGCCGGCGTGACGTCGGAATTCTGCGTGTGGTGTTTCATTTTTCGACAGACCCGACCCGTTTTAAAACCATATAACTTGAGTTGGCTTGTTTTAAACCACAAACATAACCCGGATAACGTTTAAATCTGATCTTAAAAACCCTAGAACTTCACACATTCATAACTTTCTCAAAAGTTAACCAAATCAAGTGATTTCTGAGTCTAGGGTGTTTAGTTTTTCAAGAGAAACAAAACCCCAACTTAGTTTTTGCCAAATCTCACTCGTTTGAGAGTAATCATTGCTGCAAGTTCGAGTTTTTATGGTGTTTTCAAGTTTTCTTCAAGTTCATTATTTGTTGAATTTCTAAGCACCTAAACACTCAAAGGTATGATTGTTACTCATTCAAGCATTACTATTACATGGTTTGTAGGTTTCTTCCTTTAATTTGAACTTGTTTGTTTGAAGATAGGTAGAATAATGAAACAAATTACTGATTTTAGAAGCTTTGTTTGAGTTAGAACTTGGTTTGGTAGAGATTGAGCATCAAACAAGTGTGGGAATTTATTCTTGCACACATGTTTTGAAGAATAGACATGGAAGGAATGTTGATCTCGTGTTAAATTATGTTATGAACATGATAATTTGGCATAAATTGATGTTTGGTAAAAGAACTTAGTACTTGAAAGAGTTAAAATTTTGTTCTTATTTTCAAATAACTTGTACACAATCAACATTCCATTCTATGCCTAAGTTAAGAGTGATGTGATTGCTAATTGTGTTTTGGTTGTCTTTGATTGTGGTTTTTGCAGATGTCGAGCCGCAAGAAAAGTAAGTCTCGGGGGAGGGGTCGTCATCTTCGAGCAGGAGAGTTTGGTGGAAGCAAGAGAGCTCAGTTAGAGAAAATGATAACCGGATGTATCTCCAGGATTGGAAGTGGGAAAAGTATGGAAACGATGATATCGGTGATAGATGGGACAACGAGAACACAAAAAGATTATCTCAATTTAAAAACAGGGCACTTGAAATACGCCTATGGAAGTGGAAGATGGGAATGGTGTCAAATGGGATCCTGAATGTGTGTGTTATGGAAAGACTGGTAAATGTGGAAGAGTTCAGAAAGATAGGAATTGCACATAAATGTAGGTCCGTTGTTCGGATCGTTCTGGTCCTAATTCGGCAAACCTAAGGTAAACGTGCAGAATCCGTTTGCATAGGGACATTGGATACAAGTTTGTTACTGATTAATCACTGTTTCATTGATTAGTAGACGCTACAGATCCTGGAAACACTTTGACAGAGCTTCGCCTCTGTCCTGACAAAATCTCTGATAGTTACAAATAAATGTCAAGACCCCTATTTATACATTGTCAAGTTCGCTGATGGGAGTGCAAGTTCGGGGGACTTGCTTAGTAAAGTTCGGCCGAACTTGACTTTAACATCACAATTCCAAGCGAACTTGACCTTTAGCATACATAAACTTCGTCATTTCTCTCCTAAAGACGTAGGCAATAGACATATGCATCAACAAACTCCCCCTTGGATGTTGCCGTAGACATCATTCTTCAATTAAGTTCCCGAGTCTTTAATGTTCTCTTGATCTTTATTTCTTGAATAACTTTAATTCCTTGATCTTTATAGCATCTACAATCCTGTTCTCTTTTCTTTCGAGCTTGTCTTGATAAAACTTTAATCACCATGCTCTCCCTGGCTTTGAGCTTTCTGGTATCTTCAATCAACGAGTTTTATCTAGCTCCCCCTAACATCTACTTCCTGTTTCAAAGTTCCTCAATCATTCAAATAAACATTTCAGATCCAAACTTTGAAATTTATAACCATCAACATTTCAAATTTTAATCTTCTATCAGTTTTTAAACCCTCTCAGTTATTCAAGTCCAAATTAATGACCTTGAATATCTGATTTATATCAAGTTCAACTTAATGATCTTGATTAAACATTTTGACACAAAACTGACACATTTATTCAAATGTAAGTTTCAAATTAATGAACTTTTTAAACTTTTTAAAGCAATTTTCAAAAGTTTTTAAATTTTGTTCAGCAACTTTAGATTTTGAAAATCAGCTTTTCATCACTAGTGGTCGAAACTAAAGGATAATATAATCTTTTTGTTTTTATGAAATGAATATCAAAACACTAAGTATGTACAAACATATTTAAATATATATTTTTGTTGAGTTTGTGTTAAAGGATCATATCAGTTACTTGAGACATATCACTAGTACCGTTGACCTTTTTATGACACTAAGTATTAAACAAATTTACCTAGAATGTCGATATGTTTGTCCTGTTAAACTTCAACACATTTCTCAATTGTTTCAAGATATCTTTAGGCATGAATTATGAAACTTGACTTAACTATGGTTCCCATCTCAGAATATACCCCCGTATCAAGATTCCATAGATTTCATCTTACAGATGAATATAGCGTAATTGATATCTGTATCAGGGTTATGCGATACATTGAGAGCTCAGGTTAGTACCACCGTACTGACAGAGAGATGAAGGCTCGACTTATAAGGTAGTGTTCCAAAATGGAATCTTTTTATACTGCTATTGTAGTATCTTTCGATATTTTCAATTGAATACATTTTTATGGGATTTTGCAAAAGCATTATAGAAGTTCTAGGCCATTGCTTACGCAAAATCAGAAGAACTTGTATAGTACCCCGATATCAACCATCTATAAAGACCTCGTATCTCAGAATCAGGCAATCTCTCAAACGAAATTTCGGAGTACTAAATCCATATATCCGAGAGATGTTAATCCACAAGATTAAGCAGTTGTAAAATTTAGTTTGCATCCTCGAAACAATTTACTAAACGTGTAAAGCCTATCGACACATCCACAATAAGACTTGTTTATTCCTTTTAAACTTTACATTTCTTTAGCATACTGTGATAGTCCGCTGATGTACTATAATTTCCTTTTTACACAAAACTCTTTTTCCTTTTTCAATGTTTTTGTACTTTTTGTTTTTAATATGTTTTTGGATTTTCTGAAAAATTTTTCTCCCCTAAAATTCAAAAACATATTTTTGGAATTTTTGTTTTTTAAGAAAAACATTAACCAACTGATGAGAATCACTTCAATTCTCAATCCATTACTGCTTCACAGTTTTTCTTTTAAAGCTCTCTCCCCCTCATGATGACAAAAACCTTGACACTTTTGCATTTATAACAATAAATTCATGAGTTTTGTCTGTTCAACAGTGAGGTTTTTCTGGAAATTTTTCAAATTTTTCTTCAAAAAATTTGAAAAAATTTTCAAGGAAGCGTTATTAGAACATGTTTTCGAAAAATTTTCTCCAAATATTTTTCATAAAATCGTACAGTAAACGTTATTTGAATTCAAATCTTTTGAAAAAATGACCTTTATATAAAACTTGATAACCCGTCCCGTCTTTATTGTGTGCCAAGGAACTCCATTCTCAGTAATTTACTTTCTTCTCAGGAGTTCCTGTACAAAAATTCAAACAATTAGTTGAATAGAGACACCCAAGCCTTTGTTGTCTTAGGCGTTGTTTCTTCAACCTTAATTTTGATTTTCTTTACACAATCAGGTTTATTTTGGACTTTCTCAAGTTTCGGAAAGTCCTCTAAGCTTTCAATTTTCACTGATTGTATAACTTCTTCTTCTTTTACCAACCATGATTGATTTTTTCGTTAAAGCTTTCTTGAAATACAATATAGAAACTTTTTGTTCATCACTATTCGAGAATTCACCAGTTTCAAACTGGTTTCACCTCGTTTGTAGTTTCTGTACATTGTTTCAAAACCTGAGTTGGTACTCCAGAATTTTTGTTATCAATATGAACAGATTTAAGATTAATTTGGTAGACATTTTTAGCAATGTGTCCAGTTAAACCACATTTACGACACACCCTGTTATCATATCGATCTTTTCTATCAAACCATACACTCAAATCATAACACTGATTTGACATATGGTAGCCATTTTTCGTGTTTCTAGTACCTTTGATTTGACGTTGAAGCACTACGGTCCGACCTGCACCACTTATTCTCAAATTTTTGTGAGTTTTGTTTTTCAAATTTGTTTGATTTTTTATAATGATTGGATGATTGTACCGATGAACTTTTATTTATAAAAGTCTTAGAATTTTTAGAACTTTGTTTTTGTTCTTCATTCTGCTTAGAAGGTTTTTGCGTTGAGCATTCACCTTTTTCAGAAGATTGTAGATCAGTTTCTTGAAATTTCTCTTTTAGTTTTAAAAATATTTCATGTTTATCATTTTTAGGTCCTTCATCATCGATATCATCATCACAATCTTTAATTATGACATCGTCATAATTTGTAATGTTACTTATTGGAATTTCCTTTTTATTATTATTGATCGGTTTTGGACATATATGATCAAACTTTAATGAGGAGGTCACAAAACCTTTCAATAATTTTTTCTGAATTAACAACTTTATTTTTAACAGTCTCAACTTCTTTTTCAAGTTGAACTATTTTCTTAATATGAGAATTTATTGCTATTTGATTTTCTATATTTAATTTTTCGAAACAATTTTTTCATTTTTAAACATTTTTATTTCATTTTGAAAATCTACTACCATTTGTAGTTTTTCATTTTCTAAAATTTTCTATTTTCTAATGTCAAACTCTCAATCTCACTCAAGAGTTTGGCATTATCTGCCCGATATTTATCTACTTCATAAACTGGACAGAATGGTTTAGAACTTGAAGATCCATTTGTAGATGTACTTGAAAGTTGAGCTTCACAGTTTTTAACCACTATATTCTCTTCTCTCTTCACCTGATATTTATTTTTAAGAGATATCCAGAGTTCTTTTGCAGTTTTGTACTCAGGCAGTAGTATCAAGATATCTTCCTTAACAGATTGTTGAATCAGACTAATCATTTTCTTTTTAGCAAAATACTCCTCTTTCTGTTGCGTAGAATACTTGTACTTCTCTAGAATATTCTGATTTTCATCTCTTGGAACGACATATCCTGTTTTGATCGCAACCCAACTCTGAAAGTGCATAGCTTGGACCTAGTTGGTAAACTTTTCTTTCTAGGCTTCATACTCTTCTAATCTCATCAACATTGGCGGCTTCACATACTCCATTTCGTTTTCCAAACTAATCTGTCGTTCAAAACACTTGAAAAATGATTAGCAAACTGACAATTTTAGTCAAATTTGACTTTTAAATCGACAATTTTAACGTATCGGTTTGCTAAAAACGTTTAAAATTTTTCGGAAAATTGCTTTACCAGATTAGAGCTTTAAACTCGTCTCGTCGATACGAATCTAATGATATATGATGTTCGGGACGTTTTTCTAAATTTTCATGCCCTAAACAAGTTCGGGCGAACTTGTATTGGACAAGTTTGGCCGAACTTGTACGCTTTCAAACAAGTTCGAGCGAACTTATGATGGTTTTCAAGAGAGATGACAAGTTCGGGCGAACTTGTATGAATTCAACAATTTTGATCAAGTTCGAGCGAACTTGATTAAAATTGATTTCAACAATTTTGATCAAGTTCGAGCGAACTTGATTAAAATTGATTAAAAATAGCTAAGTTCGAGCGAACTTGAGTGAAATTTCTTGAAAAATCAGTCAAGTTCGGGCGAACTTGATGAAAAATCACTCAAAAAGTGAGCTTTTCAGTCAAGTTCGAGCGAACTTGCGTACAAGTTCGAGGGAACTTGCTTACAAGTTCGAGCGAAGTTGTGATTTCAAACATGGTTTTTTTGATTTTTCGGCATGAATTCGTTTGTTTTAAGCTATGATCTTTTCAAGGGTTTTAGTATAATGGATTTTACGTATTATACTTGAAAATCAGTCCATTTTATCCGTGAATTGTCCAAGAAAAATCAAAATTAAGAGAAATGAGTAGAAGATTAGATGTTCTATGTCCAATGTCTTCAAATTAGGCCAATCCTGCTATGATACCACTTGTACGTCCGTTGTACGGATCGTTCAGGTCCTAATTTGGCAAACCTAAGGTAAACGTGCGGAATCTGTTTGCATAGGCGACATTGGATACAACTGTTTAATTGATTAGTAGATGTTACAGATCCTGTAAACACTTGGACAGAGCTTCGCCTCTGCCGTGACAAAATCTCTGATAGTTACAAATAAATGTCAAGACCCCTATTTATACATTATCAAGTTCGCTGATGGGAGTGCAAGTTCGGGCGAACTTGCTTAGTCAAGTTCGGCCGAACTTGACTTTAACATCACAATTCCAAGAGAACTTGACCTTTAGCATACATAAACTTCGTCATTTCGCTCCTAAATACAGACTCGATATTATACGATGACGTAGGCAACCGACATATGCATCAACAATAAATTTGAGAGTCTTGGGTGGAGTCGGGTGCTAGATTGGTTCTCCGAGAGTACACAACGAATATACTTGACTACGATCACAGAATTGTTGGCTTCGCTAAGGTTTGAAAATAGGAGTAGCCATCCGAGCACTTGGAAGTTGATCGGTGTTAAAACGGTCGTGGGACAATAGTTATGTCATTTGACACAATCAACCGGATTGTGAAATTTGATTCGTTGGGCATCAATGCATATTATTATTACAACGCGGACCCCTTATGGTCGAAGAATGTGTTAGGTGAGGATCCAGTAAATTTGTTGGGGACGCCCCTTCGGTATCAAGCAGGAAGTACTTATGAGCGGAAGCATCTATCGCTCGAAGGGAAGATTCTCCAGAACATTTCGTTGGAGAATGTGTTGGTTCGTTTCGGGGATCGTGGGAATGTCCGAACATGGGATTGTTGGGTGCTCTAATCACTGCTTTATGGAAGCCTAAAACTTTCATGGTGACATATCGTCATGATGAACATTTGAGAGACCTGAGAATCGTTCTAGAGAAAGATGATCCCATATGCATGGTTGATTAGTGTAGTGACGGTACAACAGAACCGTCTTCCCGAGAATCACTTTGGGACAACAGGCCCTTGGAAGATGTTGACTTCACCAAGCTGAGGGAGTAAAAAATTAATGTTGAATCAGTGGGTCACAAATATGTCGTAAAAAATTAATGTTGAATCAGTGGGTCACAAATATGTACAAAGAGACCTTGAAACGGGTCGTGACTATCAAGAGTATGTACAGTGGATGGATTACTAGACCAATTGGGCTCAGCCTGAATCCGTTCAGAGGACAATTCATTGGCCTTAAGGTGTGGCTTCAAGTTTTGGTGAGGTATATCACATGTTGTATATTTTGTGTTTTGTTTTGGTTTTTTACGCATTTCAATTTTAGCAGTTAAATGAACGTTGTGGGTGTGTTCCCTATACAACCCTCACGAGACCTACTCGTCCTCCTGAGCTATTGAGAGGTTTAAAAGGGTTTGTTGTTGTTGTTGTTGTTGTTGTTGTAAATTTTTGTCCACGAAATCAAAGTTAAATAATTAATGGCTTGGTAAAATTTTCATTAAAATGGTAAAATGAAGTAACTAACGGGTTTTGATTATTATGAGGAGCTTGCTTCTACACGGATGTCAAGATTTGTAGGTACTTTATGTTCGCTTTGGAGGGTCATAAACATTGAAGAATGAGGAACACATAAGGAATTAGCAAACTAGCTGCATACATTTCTTGTATTTAACTTTGATTGTTTAGTTAGTAGAATAAGTGGACTGTAATTGTATAGTTTTGACTAGGGTGAATTCTTGGGAGAAAAGTTGTGTCACATCCCTTACGTTTTGAAAAGCCCTCATAAAAAATACTACACATTGAGAACAATGTTGACCTCAAGCGTGGGGATGGGGGAGAAATTCAATTTTTTTTAATAATGTCCTCTTAAAAGCAATTTAAAAAACATGACTACCAAAGTCAACATGAGATTGCACGAATCATTTGGTTTTTTGTCATGGTCAAGTTTTGAAAATTTGCATGATGGGTATTCAACGAGTTTTTATAGGTAAAATTGCGGGTGTTATTTGGGAGTCCGCCTAAGAAGTTAGTACGTTGTGCACATCGCATATCATACCTTTCACATGAGACATTGAACCACTTACACATTTCATATATATATATATATTTCTTCGGTTGAGTGTGCCATTAGTTCACGTATGGTAGAACTTGCAACTTTTGATGCGTTTAAGATCATAGACCGATTATGAGCACAAGAATGATTAATGCATTAGAATAAACCTTTTTATTTTTACACCATTTTATATCCACTTTACCCAAAATTAATCACGTAGTTAGCAACTTTGAGGCTAAAACCTTTCGTTTGACCAGCACATTTAGCCTTTGACTTGTTAAACCTTTTTATTTTTAACCCAAGTGATGAAAATTTGATTTCAGGTTGTTTTACTTCGTAAGTATTGCTTTGTGCAGATTGTTAAAAATAGAAGTGTTAGATGTTCATTGAATAAAAGGAAATTTGCCTTGTAGTTTGTTGTTTATTAGTTTAGTTTGTTTCGTCAGTTGTAATAAAAATCTAGTTTTCTTCACCTTAGCCACTTTCAAATATCCCATTCCATACACTTAGCGTAGCCCTATTACAACCCTTTAAATACCTAATGACTTGTGCCTTGTTTTTGTGTAAATTTGTGGAAAATGATTGAGTTGCAAGCTTATTTGTACACGTGTTTTAATCGGTTTTAGCGTTTACTATAAAATACTAGTGCATCATTGCTAGTTAGATGTTAAACCGAGTGGAGAGAACATTGTGACATATGTGTATGATGTGCTAGCTTTAAAGGTGGGATAATCTTGGGTAACCACCTCGTGTTTTTAAAATTGCAATATTTGTTTAGCCTTTGAATTATCATTGATTGTGAAAGTTTTGAACTGGGTATGACACTAGACCTTAGCTTGAATTCTTGAGAATGGGGAGTGTTTTGTTTTGTTCGACCCACGTGAAAGTGAAAAACGAATTTGCTTGAGGCTAAGCAAAAGATAAGTGTGGGGATGTGTTATGTGGTCGAAAATCCGAAGTTATAAGTATTTAAATTTGTCTTTTTATGCGGATTTAGGTTTGGAAGGATCTACTTTGGTATGATTTGTATTTTGCAGGTCCAATGGAGTTTAAGGAACACGCCAAAAATCCGCGTCGCTGACGCGACGACGTAAATCCTAACGTCGAGGTTAGAGAATTGGCCTGTTTGATTGATTTTTAGGGTGGATTGTTATGTTTTGAACGTGATTATGGGTTACACAATTATCTTGGAGCCAAAAAACTTTGAAAATCACAGATGCGATCCTCATTGTCATCATTCACCATCCAACTTGATCATCGATCACAAATCCATACCAATAATCAATCTACACAATCATCAATCCATCTCAACGCTCATAATCCGTATCATCAAACCATCCCCAAACCCTAACCATAATCCTTCATCAACCATTCCAAGACTCAAGATCCATGGCTAGTTCTTCGTCCTCATCATCCGGTGACCAAGCTTCGTGTACCATGAGTGGCTAGTCTATTCGAGTTTCACCCCGGTGTAGATTTTTGTAAGATTCTTGGGTTTTAACAATTGTGTATGATTTTAATTTATGACTAATTATGTGAAATAGTTGAAATTATATTAGTTGGTTTGCATTTGTTTCGAATTCATGAATTGTGGAGTAAATTATTAAATTTGACTTTGTGAAATGGAATCATTCAACTTTGCTTTTTGTCCATTCTCTGTAACGTTGATAGCAATCAGACCTAAGCCTCGTAACACTAAACCCTAATCAAATGCAGCTAAATTAAATCTAAAATGTCTAGGAACCCTAGGTCTTGCGATCATCGAACCGGGTGTGAACCTTGTTCCAAAGTATAAATTCTAATCAAGTTTTACAAGTAATTGACGTGAACCATATTCGTAGTTAATAGTAAAACTTATCGGTTTAATCCGGTACTGTTTCAAAACCAATCAAACAACCAAAGAAATTTAAATAGAAAGCTTAATAATTTTTTTCAAAATTTTGTAATCACATGAATCCTGAGACAGACCACAGACCCTTCGTGGTTCAACACTTTGACTGCCACTAACTCTCTGTTTGAGGTAACTTGGGACATACAAATGTATCTTTGACTAGACTTCAACATCCGATCAGTTTGGAACTAGACCTAACCAGGACCAAACCGGAACCGTTTAATGCTAAATATAAGAACCGTAATCGAACCGTATTTTAATGGTTCCAGTTTGGTTCGGAGCTCGGTGAAATGGTTTTCATGTGTAAACAATTCTCATCGGAACCGGTTGCCTACTAAATCCTAAAACTATCTACAAAATAAAAACACCTAAAACAATCAAACCATTTAAAACATATAACTAAGAGTTGCAACATCCAAAGTTCAAACAAATCGAAGTAAAAGTAGCAACAATAAAATGTTTCAAACCATGAAACGAAGTATACAATGTAAAATGTTTCAAACTATGAAATGAAATTTTTTTTTAAATATAATATTTAAGGTTTAAATAAATTAATAGGAATTTTGAATATAATATTTAAAGTTTAAACCCAAACCAGTTTTAGCAATTCTTTAAATGGACTGGTCAATTATAACCTGAACCGAACCGGGAACAGTTTTTTCCAAATTTAAGAACCGGAACCGGACCCGAATACAAAAATATGGTTCGGATTTGGAGGTTTTAGTTTGGTACCCAGTTCTGACGGTTTGGAACCGTAAATTGCCCAGCCCTATGCGTGAAACATGATATACTACAAAAGTTTAATTTTAAAAATAGGGAAAAGAAATCTACTCAGAATTTGCGTAATTCGATCCTTGAGTAATACAACACGAAAATAAACTCCAAACAATAAAGTTTACCCTAAAATATAAAATAACAAAAATTGTAAACAAAACCAACAACAAAAACAAAACTATAAAGTTGAGTTCTATTATCTGGACGCATTTGTATATCTTATATATTTAAACAAATGTTCCATCAATTAACTAGTATTGTACAAATAAATAAATACATAAATAAATAAATGTGACAATTGTATTAGCATAAAATTAATTATGTCATATATATATATATATATATATATATATATGCTAATTTTAGTTAATTTATTAATAACTCATCTAATAAATTAGTAAAAAAATCATCCAAATTTATTATGTTATTATATGTTGTAAATGTTAAATTTAGATAAACTAGTAAAAAATTCATCTAATAACTTTATAAATAAAAAATCTAACATTATCTTATATTTTTATTTAAAATTATTATATTCATAAAAAAACTTAATTTGTTTCATGGTTTAATTAATCCTTTAATTATCAAATAATTTATTAAAACTCATGATATAATCTTGTATTTTTATTTTGATAATCTTGTATTTTTATTTAATTTTCTATATGATATAACATAATATAATTAAAATTTATAACAAACCCATATGGTCTCTAAAAATTAGAAAAACTGATCTAGCATGATAAAACAGTAACCAAATTTAAAATTTTACCAAAAGACTTGTCTATGATCAAAAGCTCAAAAATCTAGAGTCTAAGAACCTAAAATAATAAGAAATTAAATTTGGATTCATATTCTCTCTATCACAGAAATGGATAGAGTGATTTTGTAGAACACAAAAAATTAATACGGTTAGGCTCAAGAATCACCTAATTTGATTAAGAAATGGGGGAGATATCGTGAGATGAAGTTCCAAGCCCTAGAATCTTCTTGCTTTGAATTCAAAAATTAGTACGAGTTCGAGGAGGCTTATGATATCAATATTATACACCAAAGTTAACGAATGTAGCCCAAACGATTTGAGTTCTTGATAAACATTAATGGTGCTTTTAGTTTGATTTTATTAGGTAATTTATGGTGTGTAAATTTTCGATTAAATGATGTATACCCAAGTTCTCCACGTTTGCAAATCATTTGCGGTCATAAAGGAAGGCAATCTTCGATTTTTGGTTAAGACTGAGCCAGTCAGCTGGGTTTTGGGTTGGGTTGCGGGTTCCATCACCAATATAACTATAGCTCAACTGGTGTGCGTGTCGTTTGTTAAACTAAAAGGGTCGGTCTGCGAGTCCTGCCCGTTTCCCCCTTTTCTTTTATTGTATTATAAGTTTCAAAATTAACACTTTTAACTCTTGTAGCTTCTAACTATACTAACTAGATTTACTAACCCCGTTATATATCCTCATTAACGCCCCACTTACAGTATGCGCATATAATGTATATATGTGTGGACGCTCGGGAGGCAAAAGTGAAAGTGCACTAATTTTAATGTATTTACTAATTTCGTGAAAATAATGTTAAAAGAGGGGATGGTTAATCATACATCATGTGGTGCGTTGATAGTTAAAAGACAAGGGAGTACATGCACTAACTGGCCTTTGTCTTAATTGCCGAGTGTTATGTGCCTTATGTCAAAGGCTTGATGCAAAACTACTATAGAGCCGGGGTCTCACTAGAAGCACCCTCTCTATTCTTATGGGGCAGAGGTAAGGCTGTCTACATCTTACCCTCCTCAGACCCTACCTTAGCTTTGCTATTGGTGGGATTTACTGGGTACGATGATTATGCTGATGATGTTATATATTCCCATTTATAAAACTAACTAAAATAACTGAAACTTATTTATAATGTGAACATTTTTAATCCGGTTTTATTTAAACGCATACAAAACATAATAAAACAAATAAATAACAAAAAAATTCCCACTTTCTATTGGGGTGTTTGCACGACGCAGACTACGCGCATACCTTGCCATCTGCAGACTGTTTGTTTTCCGAGGATGTTTCATTAAAAAACGTCTGCGCAAGCTCTTCTTGGTGAAGACTTGGCCCAACCACTTCTAAGATCTTCTAAGGTCTACAAAGGGTTAAGCACCACTATCCACCACCATCGTCCACCACCACCATCGTCCACCACTACCACCATCCACCACCACCACCACCACCACCACCGTCTATCACCACCACCCACCACCGTCCATCACCACCAACACCACCGTCCACCACCCACCACCACCCATCACCACCGTCTACTACCCACTACCGTCCATCACCATTACCACCACCGTCCACCACCCACACCACCACCCTCCAGCACGACCACCACTACCGTTCATACACCACCATTATTTTATTTTAGAAGTCTGCAAACGTCAAAAAAAAAAACAGCCTTCTTCTTGCAAATTGCTGAGGTTTGATACACCTCTTCTTCTACAAATGTCTGCAGATGTGGTCCACAAATTGCATACATTTTACCTCTTAAAAAACAAACAACACATAAATTTCACAAGAACCCAATTTCAAAATGTGACAACTCATACTTTTTGACACTATCGATCGGAAAAGGTTACACGTCTTAAAATATTATTATTATTATTATATTATTACTATTATTAATAATAATTAAAATGATAAAAACTTGCGGTGAGTGAAACATGTTATTTAACTGACAATTCTTGTTAAACATATTTAATTTAGTGTGTGTGTATATATATCCTTCTCCTATATAGGGTAAGATTCATGCGAGAACCACATTTATTGCGAGAATCGCGAGAACCACCTTTATTGCAAAATAAAATCTAAAAAAAATCAAAAAAGGCACTCAAAAGTTTTTTTTTAATATTTAAAAATCTCTATATTTCGTTCAAAAACAATTTTTTTTTTCGAGTAACACTTATCCATGCACATGATAATTTCGACAAATTCCGTAATACATTATCAGTAGTAGACAATTGCACTTTAATTTACAATACCATCTATAATACACTACTTTTTACATTACCAATATTCAAAATGCACATGTGCATCATTATGTATAACCATTATATAACGTGTTTTGGTACAAAAAGTTTGTGATTTTGAATGATGAAGTAGGCTCATATACATGTTTTTTTGGTTAGTTCTAGTTGTCACTTTATGATGTAATATGTTGATTGCCTGGTATAAATGGTGTTGATATACATGTAATAAAGTGAAAATATTGGTATTGGTATTGTATTATAGATGGTAGCAGGTAATGGTATTGTATTATGGATGATAGGAGTGTATGAAAGTGTATTATAGATCGTATGATAGATGAAAGAGAAAATCTATTCAAAGTAGTGTACCAAAACACCATATTTCATGTTGATACATATAGATGCACATGTGCATTTCTAATATTCGTAATGTAAAAAGTAGTGTATTACACATGGTAGTATAAATGAAAGTACAATTTTCTAATATTTGTAACGTATTATGGAATTTGTCGAAGAAATGCTACATATGCACATGTGCATGGTAGTGTATTATGGATGGAATGATAGATGAAAAAGAAAGTGTATTCAAAGTAGTGTACCAAAACACCCTATTTCATGTTGATACATATAGATGCACACGTGCATTTCTAATATTGGTAACGTAAAAGGTAGTGTATTACACGTGGTAGTGTAAAGCAAAGTACAATTGTCTAATGTTTGTAATGTATTACGGAATTTGTCAAAGAAATGATAAAAATGCACATGTGCATGAATAATTGTTACTCAAAATTTTGTATTATTTTTTTGAATTTTTTTATCGTTGACGAAATATATCGAATTTTAAAAAAATATTAAAATTTTTTTTGGGTGTTTTTAGATTTTTTTGGTATTTTTGGTGGTTCTCGCGTTTTCGCAATAAAGGGTGGTTCCTAACGGATCCTTTTCCTACATATATATATTGTTGTAGGCATGTATACAAAATACATTTTGAATATATTTGTTTTGATGTAAACTAATAAAGATAAGTTAACCCGTGCATTTATTTTATATGATTAAACGAACGGATTTGTTTTAACGAGACACATTACATTAAGCGGGTTCGTGCATACGAGCTAAGCCCAACCCATCTAACCTACCAACCCTAAGGATTTAAACATCTCTTTCTCCTTCCCTTTTCACTTTCTCAAAACCCTAGCCCCAACTTCCTTGTTCTCCCAAATAATACACACACATTCTCCCTTTCCCCTCTTTAGAATCCGACCACCGGATTAGGGTTCCGGCGAGACACAAATCGGCACGTACGATACTCATTCATGCGTCTCTTTCTACCCTAAAACTAAAACCAGTGCTAGACATCACTTTCTGATTTGAGGAGGAGATCGGTGGCCGACCACCACCCAGGGAGGAGCTGCGACTGGTCGTGGCAGGGCCGCCCACTGTGACACGATGTGCGTGGGGTTATGGTGGAGGTTATATGGCGGGGTGGTTGTGTCGTTCTAGCATCGGGGTGCAGGAGGGATGAAGGGTGGTTGCGGACGGTGGTGTTGGGGTATGGTGGCGTTGTAGGTGGTGCCAGAATGGCGAGTTCACGATGGTGAAACTTTGGTGATCTGATTCACATCTGCATTCTCTCATATTTTCTTATGTGAAGCTTTTCCAACGAGATTTCGTCAGATCCGACGAGGTTTCATTAGATCTTGTCTTCTTGGTGAGTATAATGAACTCCGACTAGTTAGTTTCGTCTTGTACATTTTCATTTCGTTTAGATCCGGCACATTTCGGATATCTTGGTAGTGTTGGTGGAGATTATTGGTAGTTTTTGAGGTCTTAGGTGGTGGTTGTAGCGGCTGCTGATGATAGAGATGCCCACCGGCTACCGGGCAGTAATGAATAATGGTGGTGGTTGTTTATTGGTTCATGGGTGGTGGGGTGGAGACTGATTTGATGAGTTTTGGGTCGTCTGGACGTAGGTCAACAGTGGTCTACGTGGTCAAAGTTAGTCAGCTAGTGGTCGACCTCAGTCAACTGGTCAACCCCGATCAACTCACCAGCTCTAGTTCATGCTCGGGTCTTAATGTCAAAGTCAGTTTCGCCTCATGATGGTAAAGCTCACATAATGAATTATTGTATATAATTGTTGTAAAAATATATTAAACGTGTGTGAAAAACCGAGCACTTGAACCCGACCAGACAAAGGAATAAGGCTTGTAAAAACTATGAATATTGAAAATTTCGGATCGGGCGGGTTTTGACGGGACAGATCTAATTCGGTAGAAATCTCATAAGAATAGTCATAAGTAGTAGGATTCAACTCATACCTAACACATGATCCTATTTAAAGGCATGACTCATCCGTGTGGAAGAGTCTCATCCGTAGGAACGTGCTCTCGTCTTTCCAAGGTCTCATATGTTCGTTTCTAACTCGTAACTGTACAATATTCAACACACGCTCTATCTAGTCTATTCTACAGTGGCGGACATACATAATACGCACTAACAAATTCCCCCTTGGTCGTCACTGTCGAATCTTGATCTTCAAATTTGAAAGCCGTGTTTAATATTCTGCAACTTCATCAAGCATTTGATATCTTCAATTGATTCCCATTTGATTGATGATGCGGGTTTGCATTTTGATTAATAAGTTCCACCTGAAATGAATCTTCAATTCTTTGTTTGCATGGTTCCCGACCTCCTCTGATTTGCTTAACTGCAATCATCACGAATAATCACCAACTTGAAACTAATCAATGCAGCTTCTCTGTTTCAACATTAATCACATCCGTGTTTCGGTTTTTGATCTACCACTTCAGCTCAATCTCTTAATCTTCAAAAACCCAACCGCAATTCATAGAAACTTCGAATCACCATACCGGTAATCTTCAAGTGTGTGAACACTCACGAAAATCTGAAATCCCATTCTCCGTAATCATCTTTAAGCACACTCCCAAATGATGGTTAAGTGTAAACGGTAATTTCCACAATCATCAATTCGTCATCGGATATCAAATCATCTAGTAACACATTGTGATCTCAGAAACATTCTTCCATGATCAAATTCACATTCTTCCTCTTCAGCCATGATAACAGATGTATAGTGTTCTCCGTTAGTCTCAGTAACAACTTAATCAACAACCATCCTCATTCCCCAGCGATTAGTCCTAAAAATAACGCATCTGCTCGAATATTAACCATTCTAATATTTAGACTATCACCCAAACTATCACATTCGAGATATCTTTTAATTATCCACAGTACCGATGCATCCTCATAAGCTAATCCTGCTAACCGGCTTGACGAAGACTCAGGACTCAAACCCTAAGACATCAATCTGATCACAATCTAAAGAATCAAATTTCCTATGATCACTTATTAACGAATCCAGATCCTATGCATCCCGGACAATCTGAAGTCGTAACCACCCGAATACTGTTGCATGTCTGAATTTCAAAAATGTTGTAATTTCAATATATTCTAATGAAATTTTATTCCCCTCATTTTTTTTGCAAATTCTGACCTTTCTAAAGTAATCCTGAATTTTCCCCTCAAACTAAGTAAAATCAGTCCTATCGTTTCTCTGAAAACTCAAGTATGACATTTTGCTCCTCAAAAGTTCATTTTTCATCAAATGCGAATTTTACGTTTTGGCCCACTAGTAGTCACTACATTACATAATACACATTCTGCATAGGTATCCTTGACTACCCCACTATCTTCAACACTCTGTAAAATCATCATCATCATCGTCATATCTATTCTCTGAATTCTCCAACGGTGTCCCTGAACAATACATATTTGAAGTTAAAATCTCAGAAAAATTTTCAATCACCAAATTTTTTCTGGACACTCGTCTCGCCATCACGATCAAAATATGCCTTTTTTAGGCATTTTGATTCATTCGCGCGAATGATACAAGTTCATTCGTGCGGATGAATCCTTCGTGCAGATGAACTGATTGAATTTAGAATGAATTAAGCAGGTTCATGCGGATGAGGTTTGGTTCGTACGGATGAAAGTCTTCGGTGTGGATGAAGGTGATTCGTGCAGTTGAAAGACTGGTTCGTGCGGACGAACACGATTTTTCAAACGGGATAATGTTTCCTTCGCACGAATGTGACACTCCTGCGCACGAAGCTGTCTGTCCGTTCGAAACATTGTTGTTCACATTTTTCGATCTAAAATCTTTATTTCCTTGAATTTTACGATGATTCATCCACAGACTAGTTCGAAATTCATTTCTAATCAATCCTATGGTTTCAATTGGTATCAGAGCTACGGTACCGATTTAATCGATCTAACAGTTGATTGAATCATCTACGCTCATGATTTATGGGTTTTTATGGTTTTAATATTACGCGTGGTTCGAGCTTTGAACTTGCACACAAATATGTATATAATATAGATTAATAAATGTATACAACTTTGTACTGAGACAACATATTATTAGTTGGACATGAGGATGCATTGAATTATATTTTGTGTATCGTTAGAGCTTGGCCAGACCTGAAACAACTTTACCGTAGTATTGGTTACTCATTATGTGCTAATTATTAGGGATGTTCTGGTGAATATCGGCTTGCTATGCATTTCGTGTCGTTGGCACATAGTACTTTTGGATATAACAACGCACCCTAAGGTGAGTTCACGACCCCTACTCTTTTAACTTTTTCGAAAACACAGGGGAGAAAAGCATGTACTACATTAAGGTAAAGTAATGTCACCTTACGGTAAAGTAATTTATTACGTTACGGTAAGGTAACGTCACAATAATTAGAGTTTTTGTTATATTAGTTATGGTCATGAAAGTGCACATTTATCACAAGTAAGTCCTTCATCTCCGATCTTTAGTATTGAAGTATAGCGAGGGAATTTTGAGTAGTACTACTGGCACGACAAGCCCCACACAAGTTAGTCACACTAACTCGACCGGTAATGGTTCGAACGGGTGTTATATTTGCCTATCACATCGCCATGGTCAGTGATAGACCTGGTAATCAAAGGCATCAACATATAAACAGTCAACTTCAGTTGTGAACGCTTAGTGACGTAACGTATAGGTTAGCTACCTACAACTATAACAAGTAATTGCTAATCACTACTATAAACTGGAAACTAATGAAACAATGAATTGTTTTACATCTTTGAACAAAACCTGTGAAATCACTCATCATTATGTGTTGACACTTGTTCTTGCAAGTATTTCTTAGGTTACTAAGGTATCGACACATCAGGACTAGGATGCATATGGAGTCACATCAATTTCATCAAACATTTAGAATCAACTTTAATTACATTAGTTATTTTGGTTTTGTAATTCTTTACGTTTTAAGTTTCCGCATCTTAATTGTATAAACAATTTTCTATGAATGAGCAAATAGGAAAATTTTCAAATTGATATAGTGGTCGTTCAATATGACTAATGATTGTGATTCTGGTTTGTCACATGCCTCGCGGTAGAACTCGCATGTGGAATTAAGGGTGTGACAGATTTGTATCAGAGCCAATGGTTATAGTGAATTAGGTTTGCATTAGAAAGTAGACTTAGTCTATAGCCTTAGCACTGCATTAGTCATACACCAACACAGACACTCACATATGATATGCATACCTACATGGCCTCCAAACATATATTGTAATTGTAGGTATGTCGACATCATCCAAATCCTCTTTACTAACGAGGAACACATCAATCTCTTTGTATCATCATCCCATTGGGGACATCCGTGGAATCGCCAACAACCAGCATCTACACCGGTCTGAGGGCCTTGAGACGAAGCCTCTGGAGAAGCTTCTCGCATCACAATCATCTGCACCTCTTCCTATACCACAAAGCCGAAGAAGACACCAGCTTGGGCCTACCGATGGTACTATCGTGTATGGCGAGCCTTCTAGGTCCGTGTTTAGGACGACACCCAACTTTAGCACATATCTCACGGGAGTCGAGTTCATTAAAGAGAGTCCCTTCTCAACCTACCAGCGTAATGCCCTGACCTCACAATCCTTACTCAACATCAAGTCCCAGCCTCTGGGCCTGGTGTGCGGCATAGCACGTTGAGGTGAACCCTTACGCACATTATTACCGAAATCTGGTTCCATGTATCAATGAACCAATTTCATCTCTTGGAGTCACATTCATGTGCATGTGTGTCTTATGTGCATGTTTCCATCTACAATCCGCTGGATTGGACTCATTGTGTGTTTCAACTCGAGAGGATACCCGGATCAACCGATTCTTGACTACTCTTTCTGATATACCTTCTAGTTGATCAACTTATGGTTGATAGCTGAACTTTTGATGACTTTTCATTTCTTTGGCAATACTATGTATTTGGTAATCAAATCTGGGGGACACGTTGACACAAGACAGGAGGAACTCGGGTGAGCATGCAACCCAAATTATCATTACGGGTGCACACATAATAGTAATTTGTGATGCATGTGAATCCTTGTGAAACCTAGTGGGTGAATAGAGTATCCTAATAGGTGATTTGAATAATTAAGAATTCCACTATCAATAGTTCTTTTAACTCACTTAGTGACTAACTAGTATCGCTAAATTTATTCAGCAATTGAAAGACGCCACTGTCCGGTGGAGGATGTTACGGATACCTTGAGATATCACTAATGGAAACCATAATTTTATTTATCACTCTTGTAGGAGTCTTAGTAACGTTGATAGCCGAAAGACAAGGGGGTACATGCACAAATCGACCTTTGTCCCGATTGCTAAGTGTTTATCTTATTCATACTTTTGTTTTACAAATTGAGTGACTTCACCTTAATGAAATTTGTCAAAGTGTCTTTTCCATAAAAAACTAAGAAAGTAGGATGGTTTTTTAATGTTTTTTCAATAATATCGAATTAAAGATTCAAAGGAAGAGTTACATGATGAATGCTTGATCATGAAATAAAAAGAAGGATGATGACATGGTTAATTTGTTTTTTTTTGTGTTTTATTTTTCAAAAATAGTAACTTACACACCTATTATGTACTTCTAACTCTACTTCATTGTCTATAGAAGAACTCACTATCAACCTCTAAAGATTGTGACACCATTCAAGTTACCAAAATATCATTAGGTTAAATATGCTTTAATGGTTATATTGTTATTAAGGTATAAAAAGATTCAATAGGTTGTAATAAATGTATGTGGTGGTCAGAAATACATGGAAGTTTATAGCCTATAGGTACTTGTAACATACATATCGAGCAATAAAACATGAATATCAACTTTTAGAACTGAAACTTGTAAAGGAAATTAAATAATATAAACGAAGTGGTGGTGTGGTGGCTACGACAATGGTCATGGTGGCGATCATGGTCGTGTACTGATGGTGGTTGCGGCAATGGTAGTAGATGGTGATGGCGACGGGTGCAGTTGTGGGGACATGGTGGTATCAATGGTTGTTGTGGCGGTGATGATGAAGAGGGAGTACTTGGAGGTATTTAACAAATTCATTAAACTATAAGTACTTGATGTATGATAAACTCATCAAACTAAGTACTTGATGTATAATAAATTGATAATGAATTTTATACCGCTTCATATTTTCTCTAACTTTTCTTTTTAAAAGAAGTAAAGAAGCAAAAGAGGAGATTCTTTAAAGTTCATCTCTGTAATTGACATGTTTACTTTGAAGCAACATGTCTTTTTATTTGTCAGAAACAAAAAGTTATGTGTATATATTCATTCGTTTCAATTGTTTTATATACGCCACGCAGATTTTGCAATAAACAGTCATAAGAATAGTAATGAAATTCCCAATAGTTGCAATTCTATCAACAGTAGTGTTCTGTTTAACCCATGATGAACACTAAGTGTGCATGAATAGAACAATCAATTAGTGGGCGGATTAACATAATGTCATCATCATCATCAAACACTTTGATATGCTTAAGCCATGTCATCATTATCAAGAATTGTTTTCTCATATCGGTATGATCTATAACAACATTATCAACTCATCATTATGAATTTGTTATCAACAACAAGTTCATTGTCTTCAACTTATCAAGCACTAGCATCAATTATTTAGTTTTGTATTATCAGTTTCTAAGGATCATAGACTCATCACGCTATTTCATGTATCCCCATCAGTCATCACTTGAGATATTTGAGATCTAAACATGAGAAATATTGTGCCTGGACATGGTAAAACATTACTTTATGACTACATATAATAAAGGATTCACGTCCCGCTTGCGTATGCGCATATAATATATACATATATGTGGGCGCTCAAGGGCAAAAGTGAAAGTGCACTAATTTTAACGTTATTTTACTAATTTCATGAAAATAACGTTTTAAAATAGAGAGATGGTTAATCCTGAATCATGTGGTGGCGTTGATAGCAAAAAGACAAGGGAGTACATGCACTAATCGGCCTTTGCCTTAATTACTAAGTGTTATGTGCCTTATGTCCAAGGCTTGATGCAAAACTACTATCGAGCCAAGGGTATCACTGAAAGCAGCCTTTCTATTCCTACAGGGATAGGGGTAAGGTTGTTTACATCTTACCTTCCTCTGGCCCTACCATAGCTTTATATTGGTGGGATTTATCGAGTATCATCATAGATATTTCTAGGTCCTCGACAATCAAAAGTGAAAAACACAAGGTCATGCTCAATTATTGATTTGTTCACTTATGTACTTGCGTTTGTTTGATTCTGTGCAGATTAAAGCTCGTGATGTGAGTATTAGAAATGGTGAAATAATCTATGAATTGTACTAAAATATAGTTGCAAGTATGTTACCAAAAGGGTTTAACATGAAAATTTGGAAATGCTTTGGGAGGGTTGTATTTAGATGTTCGGAAATTAGTTTTACCAGTTTTGATGTATTTAAAATAATTTTAACATCTGTTTCTTAATACAAGAAAGGTTGTAAAAGAGACTTTAGTGAAGATACCATGTCAAGAAGAAGGAGATTTTGATAAACCATGCTAATTTTTTAGATTAAAAAGTAGTTTTTAGAAGTAAATGTACATTAACATGAGATTCCATATGCTTATAATAGTTTTAACAAAATATTATTATTAAAAGAAAGGTTAAAACGAAATTAATGAAGACAATATGTCGAGAAGGAAATTATATGATATACCACTCTAATTTAAGAAGGTTAAAAAGGAGTTTTAAAAAGAAAATATGCATCATCAACATGAGATTCCCATATTCTTAAAAGAGTTTTAACATAAGATTCGGTTAAAAAGTGAGTTTAACAGAAAATCTAATCGAACAATAAGTACTTTGTTGATTTTGTGCACAATCCTACCCCAAGTCTTGTTGTTTGATTGAACACATTGCAATGATAGGTATAATTATTGATATTTGTGGGGGCCAGATCTTTCCATTTCTGATACTTTTTTATCCTTTTCATATCTTCGCATATTTGTTCTTGGTACCACAAGCTCCTTCAGCTTTACACAGTGGACCAGCTCGTGTAAATGATTGAGTTATCATATACTTCCTTACGATGTGAATACTTATTTTTTTAAGCTGTTTTTTCAACATAAATTTTGTGTTAGTAGCCTACGCATAACACTTATTGTATCCTCGACGAGTTTAACCCACTAAAAACCTTCTTTAGCAACAACAATGAACATGTACGCCACAAATCCACAATAAACATGTCATAAGCAAACAGAGTTCGCTCGTCCGACAAGCTAATTCAAAAATGTTTTGTCAACTTTTGCATGAGTTCGCTACCATGGATAGCAGCCTATCTATACAAGTAATTTCAAAAATGACTAGAAGCTTTTAGTCATTCTTCAAACCACCTATACATCCAAAAAGTTAGACAAGTTGCGACAAATAAGAGTACGAACTAAGGAACAATTAATGTACTCACAAGGTACCTCACCAACAACCAAAAGTATGGCAGAGCTACCACAAGGACATACACCCAAATACGCACCAAACGAGCGGTGGTCCCTTGCGACGAAGCACCAACTAGGGTTTCTCGAGAATCGGTCCGTAAAGTATCTCCTGGCCTTGCTAGTGTCACTACAAGAAACAATGCATTGCACAAAAATGTATGCTTAAGGGTTATTTCTCAATTTAGCCTATGGAACGGTATCTTCACACAACCTAGCTCTTCATCTGGAGAGTAATACGTTTGCATTTCTTTTAACATAGTTTGAACAATGTGACTTTTAGTTTAAGGTGGAAGATTTGTCTTATCGTCCATTTTGTCCTCATTTATGTAACTCTTTATTTGTATTTGAATTATAAGTTAATGTTGTTTTTATAACTTACATGTTATCCTTTGTATTATCATTGTTATCATATTTAAACCAGAAAACTTGCCAAGTTACATCAAAACAGAAGGTATACATGCAACAAGCTGCGCCACCAACCCTTTCTGAATTGCAAACCCTAACCTTCCAAACACAAAACCCTGCCCTGGCGTTTAACAATTGTTGTGGATGACCTGTTGAACCTCGTCAAGAAGTGGATAGCTTATGGCGCTAGGGAGCCAAAAGTATCAAAGGCAAAAGGGATAAAGACATGCTGGTTCTCTGCGCAAGCTTTAGCATGCATATCCACTTTCTTTGATTCTGCCTTTCTTGCTGTTTGTCCAGCTACAAACCCATTTTCCCTTAAATCAACCAAAGGGGAAACCCCCGTGAGGTCTACACAAGCATGTTTTCCCCAGCCCAGCCAAATACGAGCAGATCCGCTGGTCGCAGAGTAGATCTCCCTTCCATAGGGTCCGTCAGGAAATTCACAGGGGCTTCCTTCTTAGCAGAAATCCCAGCTCTTCTTGAGATGTCCCATAAAACATTCAGCACCCAGTCATGTTGATATTTGAACCCAGGAAGCTCTTTACAATGAACTCTGTGCTCCCCATATCTATCCATACAAGCTTTACGACATATCGAGTAGGTTTCATCTTTTGGATACATAGGGATCATCAGCCGATATTTGAAAATGGCTCTATATTCTACTGCAGACATGCATTGTTCCAACCCCTCAATCGGGATAACGTTAAAAAATTCCTGAGTATGGGGACCCTTCAGGCACTCAAATACCGCCTTCTGGCGGGATGACAAATCAAAATCTTCTCCCAGGCTTTGAGCAATTTTGCTAAACAGAGCATTCACCAAAGTTTTTGGTGGCTTCGAGGGGGCGGTGTCCTTATTAGAGAAACCGTCAATATCCAAGTCTGGGAGAGAGACATTTAAGCGTTCGAGCGCCTGCTGATAGTCCGGGTCAAGCCCGACGACCTCACCGTTTCGAATGATATGATCCTGTAGTTCCCAAGACTGAGCTCTAGACGCCTCAAAGACATAAGCCCCAACATCTCGAGCTGAGAAGAGGCCCAAACCACCTAGACGCATTGGCAAAGATGTCAGACGCCACCGGAGGTCACCAAAGAAGGGGCGCGCCACCCACTACTATGTCTTCTATAGCCTCTTTTATTAGTATTTTTTCGTTTAATATTTATTAATAGTATTTTCACTTAATTTAATGCTCAATATGTTTATGTGTATGTATTATTTACTGTTTTATTTTAACCGGTTGTTAGATCGTGTAACATTTGTAAAAATCGGGTCTCCAAAACCCGCTCCGTTTTGTAATCAAGTACCAAGTTATAAAAGTTGCATTAAATATTTATGATTATTTTGAGTTAAAACGATACATAATTAATAAATAAACTAAACTATAAAAATTACATTTGATAAAAAGTTAAAATAAAATAAATAAAAAATATTTGAAGCTGCCGGGACTCGAACCCGGGTCAGCCAAGACTCTTCAACAACTTAACACTCACTCCCTAAACCACTCCGCCACATTGTGTTTTCTGCTAACTCTAGGAACACAAATGAATTTTATACACAAAATCAGTAAAACCGATGGCGCCATCTGAGAAACGGTAATCGGCAAATCAATCGTCTAATCGTTGTTTAATTCGCATATTCAGCTTATAACCGATGTATAACGGTTTCTAATCAAGCTGAAATTGATTGAACTTAAAGTTTCATCATTTTCGGTTTTTGAAACCGAAAGGTCATCAAAGTTCTGAATAACTCAAGCTTCAGACCATTCTCGCGATTCAGAGCTATCATATCAATACTCCATTTCAATTTTGTCGCATTTTCGGACCACCGGATCATCTGAATCAGCTCGCCGGAAAAATTCTGCAAGTCACCAGAAAACCGGGACTCACATCCACACGGTATTTCCTCCGACTCTTTCTGTTTAAATCATGTGATTAATCAGTCTCTAACACAACTCCTCCATCAGAATCGATCCTAGTCAACGTTTATCGAAAATCTTATCTTCGCCGGAAAACTTCTGGAATTGCCGGAAACTCGATAATTACCGGTATGCACATTCCAACGTACTGATAATCAATACTCGATAAGTATAATAAAAACCGAGATAATAACCGGGTTAGACACACAGTCCAGCGGTGGACTGTGTGCAACATGAACTACACGTCGCGCGTTCGAAACTCGTCACGAGCACCGGTTCGATTGAATTAAAATGTTTTTGCAAATAAAGGAAATTCAGTTTAATCGAATAAGTGTATAAATATAATTAAACACGAGATTATTTCGGGTTAGACACGTAGCTCAGTTGGTAGAGCTGCGTGCACGCGAACGGGAGGTCGCCGATTCGAATCCCACCCGGCGCAGATTTATTCGCTGACCGAAACCGGTCAACGGTCAACGGTCAACGGTCAACGCTAAAAAAAATAATATTTTTTTTATATTTTTATTTATTTTAATTTAATTTAAAAATCAATTGAAAATACTTAAAAATAACATTTTTAAAGATAGAAAATAGCCATAAACTCACAAAAATATATCTAAAAAACTTCATTAAAATCCTTAATAAAATCCATCAATTTATTATATTTTTCCATTATTATTTAGGGTAGTATTCCTCGTTGATCCGCTCATCTAAATCGTGCGCATCTCACCATCTCCAATCCAACGCACCCAAGGTGAGTGAATCTTACAAATTCCCCGTTTTAATCACGTTTTTGGGGTGTATCATGTGTCTTTGTTTATATACATATTATAACTAAACCATTGTGCATACATCATATCATGAACATGTGTATTTAGTTTGTTGCTGTTAAGTAGTTATTATTGGATGCAATTTATTATTTCAGTACATGCAATTGCCGAGGCCGCCGCTCCCCATTTATGAGCGTTGAGCATGTTCCCCATTTTATTATGCGGTTGAACCTGGCGTGCTCGCATACGATCGGCTCCGTTTGATTGAGCCTTGATCGCACACTTCATTTTACATTTTCAGTACATACAATACGATCGGCTCCGTTTGATTGAGCCTTGATCGCACAGTTCATTTTACATTTTCAGTACATGCAATACGATCGGCTCCGTTTGATTGAGCCTTGATCGCACAGTTCACTTATGTTATTTATCGTATGATATTGGTATGTTTATGTATGCAATCAAGTGTTATTGTATGTTATAATTGTAACTGTTTTTTTTTTGCCATTGCTTGATTACTTACATTTGCTCATTTATGATTATGCACAATTTTTCATTGATAAACTAACCATTAATTCATTAATAAATGTTTATCTAATAAGGTTCACTCGCCAACTTATGTTGACCCAAAAACTCCCATTTTACACATGATACAGGTGAACCAGCAGCAGCTAGGAACACATAGGACCTGGATTAGAAGAATAAAACGATTTAGAATTGGGATTGTTATGTTTGGTTATTTCCTTTGTATTGAATGAACATGTTTGGATATTTGAAAATGTAACTTTGACTTTATTAATTATGAAACATAATAGTAAATGTCATGTGCTTTGGTGATAACCCAATTATGCCCCGACTCTTATTTCCGCTACGGGTCGGGGTGTGACAGATTGGTATCAGAGCTATGACTATAGGGATATAGGATAGGTTATTAGACCCTTAGAGCCTATACTATAGTCGATTAGAAACTTATAAGAATTTTGTGTGTTATATGCCAAATTTCATGATGTTTATATGTTTTATGTTAAATGTTACATTTGATATTGTGCAAGCATGTTCATAAGTACGTATTATCATATAATGCCTATCATGAAATCGTATGCTCATAACATATCACATCCATGAAAGCACACACCACATCATGATTGTTTTTACAATGATTTTCGTGTTTTCAAATCTCATCAAAGTGAGTTCTCATGACGGGCATGTAGTAACTGGAAGGGTACCAGTACCGGTAGTCGGAACGTCCTGTCTTGGCTGGCATTCGTATAAATCCAAAATAAAGGACCAGTTTGCCTACCTGGGGACTAACGATGAGAGTACGAAGTACCTATTAGGCCAAAGCATGCTATACCAAACGTCGTGTGAGCTAATCCCACTTTGAGTTGTCATTGTGTCTACACTTGGACACGTTCCGACCAAACATCTCATGAACATATTTTGTGGTTTGCATTCGGGGGATGCGAGTGTTAAATTGCCAATACTAATGTGAATCCTACCAAGCCAATAGCCATGGGGGCTCACATGACTATATAGGTGAAGGTATGGGGGACATTTGAGGCCCAACATGAGCGAACCCAAGACATCCTATGGATGTAGTTGCATTATTGAATTTTATGTTATTTTCATTTTCTTAAAGACACATGACACCTAAAAAGACACCATAAACTCACAATCTTCTCATTTTATGATCCTGTAGATGTCGTCTAGACAGCATCGAAGGGGTAAAAGATCGGGAAAGTCTCAGGAACGTTTGGCCACTCATATCGCGAAACAAATGGCCACGATATTGCCTGACATCGTGGTACAAGTACAACAAGCCCTTGCTACAAATCCTACTAACCCTCCTCAACAACAAGACCAGAACATCGACAACCCTCCTACCAACAAGTGCTCTTACAAACATTTTAAGTCCTGTGATCCTCCTAAATTTGAAGGGACAGAGGGTGTCACTGCTCTCCTACATTGGTTTGAGGAGATGGAAAACACCTTCCTAAACTACGATTGTCCTGAGGATCGCAAGGTTCGTTACGCCACCGGGAGACTACTTGGTGTAGCTCTCACTTGGTGGAATACTGAGAAAGGGAAGAGGGGAACTGAAGATGCGATGGCCTTAACTTGGGAGGAGTTAAGGGAAATCATGACTAGGCCTTTCTGTCCTAGAAGTGAAATTAAGAAGTTGGAGGATGAATTTCATGCCTTAAAGCAAAAGGAGGGTGATCACTCTACTTACAACAAGAGGTTTTTGGAGTTGAACCAAATGGTTCCAAATCTGTTCACACCAACCTATCGTCTGATCGAGCATTATATTCGAGGACTTCCCTCGAAAATCCAAGATTCAGTTCTCAGCGTTTCACCGGTAACACTTGAAGCTGCCATGGAGTTGGCAACTGAACTGACCGAAAACCGAATTCGCAACGGGAAGTTCAAAGAAGAGAAGAAGAAAGCCCCTGTTGAGGGACAAACTTCAAACCACCGCATTCCTTCCTCTAAGTTTGCTAACAAGAGGAAGCGTAACACCAGAAATTTTGCTGTTACCCAAATCAACACCCCTATTCCTGCTGCACCCATAACCCAAGTCACTCCTCCACCCGCACCATACAGAAGACCCTACACAGGCCCATTACCAAAATGTAACCGTTGTCAGTATCACCACTCCCATGATCATCCTTGCCAATACTGCACCGGCTGCGGTCGCGCAGGACATACTGTTCAAAACTGCCGCATGCCTCAATGAACAAACCGCCACCAACCTTTAACCTAAACCCACCAACAGTTAATGGGTCAAGCACAACAACAACTACCATTTCCACCCACCCAACATTTAGCCCAAACATACTATCAACCCAATTACCCTATGGGCCAACCTATGCGGGCTTGTTTCAATTGCGGCGACCCAAGTCATTTCAGAAACACATGTCCAAGGCTGGTTAATATTATTCATGCTCAGGCCCAAGCCAACCCAGTGAACCAAGCGAACCAAGCTCCTCCACCTGCAAGAGGAAGAGCTTTCAATATTAACGCGAACCAGGCCAGAGCTGACGGCAATGTGGTCAACGGTACGTTTCTTATAAATGGTAGATATGCCTCTATGTTATTTGATACTGGTGCGGATAGAAGTTTTGTGTCATTAGAATTTGAACCCATCTTAAGCAAAAATCGGGATAAGCTCGCGGAATCCATAACGGTGGAAGTTGCGGACGGAAAACCAGTTTCATTAGACTCTATTTTACGCAACTGTATACTCACCTTAAACGACCACGATTTCTCAGTCGACCTTATTCCTATGAAGCTGGGAAGTTTCAACATCATAATCGGTATGGATTGGCTCAGTCAACATCATGCGGAAGTTGTATGTCGTGAAAAATTTATTCGTATTCCTCTTTCAAACGGTCAGACTCTTCGAATCATTGGAGAAACCTCGTCGAAGGGGCTCAGCTTAATGTCTTGTCTTCAAGCTCAAAAATATCTTCGTAAGAATTATGTCGCGTTTTTAGCCCATATCATCAAAAAGGGAACCACAGAGAAGAAAATTGAAGACATTCCTGTAGTAAAAGATTTTCCACAAGTTTTTCCTGACGACATTTCAGGACTTCCTCCAATCAGAGATCTCGAATTCTGTATTGATCTTATACCTGGTGCTACACCAGTTGCAAAGTCTCCATATAGGTTAGCCCCCTCTGAAATGCAAGAGCTAGCCAGTCAATTGCAAGAGTTGACTGACAAGGGATTCATACGTCCTAGCTCATCGCCTTGGGGTGCACCTGTCCTTTTTGTAAAGAAGAAAGATGGATCTTTTCATATGTGCATCGACTACAGAGAGCTCAACAAGTTAACCATCAAAAATCGCTATCCTTTACCTCGCATTGATGATCTTCTTGACCAACTACAAGGTGCCAGCTGCTTTTCGAAAATCGATCTTCGATTTGGCTATCATCAGCTTAGAGTGCATGGAGAAGACGTACCTAAAACTGCATTTCGAACTCGTTATGGTCACTATGAATTCATGGTTATGCCATTTGGATTAACCAACGCACCAGCTGTCTTCATGGACCTAATGAACAGAGTCTGCAAACCTTACCTTGATCGATTTGTTATAGTTTTCATCGACGATATTCTTATTTATTCAAAATCTAAAGCTGATCATGAGCGTCATCTTCGACTCGTTCTTGCACTTCTAGAAAAGGAAAAGCTTTATGCCAAGTTCTCTAAATGTGAATTCTGGTTAAAAGAGGTGCAATTCCTCGGGCATGTAGTCAATGACAAAGGAATACATGTTGACCCTTCAAAGATCAAAGCAGTTCAAGAATGGCAAGCTCCACGTACACCAACTGAAGTAAGATCTTTTCTTGGACTAGCTGGCTATTATCGTCGGTTCATTTCAAACTTCTCTCGCATTGCTGTGCCACTCACGGCTTTAACCCATAAGGGAAAACCATTCGTATGGGGACCCAAGCAAGAAGAAGCTTTTCAAACTCTTAAACAAAAACTTTGTGATGCACCAATCCTCACTCTTCCTGAAGGTTGTGATGATTTTGTAGTCTATTGCGACGCGTCAGGGCAAGGATTAGGCTGCGTTCTCATGCAAAGAGGAAAAGTCATAGCTTATGCCTCGAGACAACTCAAGACACATGAAAAGAACTACACCACTCATGACCTAGAACTTGGAGCCGTTGTATTCGCTCTTAAGATATGGAGACATTATCTCTATGGTACTAAGTGTGAAATATACACTGACCACAAGAGTCTTCAACATATCTTCAATCAAAAAGAGTTAAATATGAGGCAACGAAGATGGGTCGAACTCCTGAATGATTACGACTGTGAAATTAGATACCACCCTGGTAAAGCAAATGTGGTGGCTGATGCACTTAGTCGAAAGGGTTATGCGAACTCCATTCATCTTCTATGTTTGCAAATTATAACCGACATTAAAGATCAAATTCGAGAAGCTCAACACGTTTCAATAACAGAAGAAGATGTACGAAAAGAGATGTCCTGTGGAGCCGAGCTAAAACTTGAAACTAAATCAGATGGTATTCTGTATTACCTAGATCGTATCTGGATCCCTAACCACAACAATCTTCGTTAAACTCTTATGAATGAAGCTCACAAAACGCGATATTCTATACACCCAGGAGCCGATAAGATGTATCAAGACCTACGATACACCTATTGGTGGCCTGGAATGAAGAAGGATATTGCCGTTTTTGTTTCCAAGTGTCTCACATGTTCCAAGGTGAAGGCTGAACACCAAAGACCCTCAGGACTTCTAGTCCAACCGGAAATACCTATATGGAAGTGGTAAAATATAACCATGGATTTCATTACCGGGTTACCTCGCACTTCTGGTGGGTATGACACAATATGGGTGATTATAGACCGACTTACAAAATCAGCTCACTTTATTCCTATCCGCGAAGATTTCAAGAACGAAAAGCTTGCACGTATTTATATCAACGAAATCGTGAGCCGGCATGGGGTACCATTAAGTATTATTTCTGATCGTGATGGTCGTTTCACCTCACGAACATGGCAATCAGTACAATCCGCTATGGGCACACGATTAGATCTCAGTACCGCCTATCATCCTCAAACTGATGGACAGTCTGAGCGCACCATTCAAACTCTTGAGGATATGCTTAGAGCATGTGTCATAGACTTCAAGGGAAATTGGGACGCCCACCTACCATTAGTTGAATTTTCATACAACAACAGCTATCATTCGAGCATCGGCATGGCACCTTTTGAAGCCTTATATGGTCGTAAGTGCCGATCTCCTGTGTGTTGGCACGAAATTGGGGAAGCACAAATTACTAGTCCAGAATTGATCCAAGAAACCACAGATAAGATCCATCAAATTCGAAACAATCTTCTAGCGGCTCAAAGTCGTCAAAAGAGTTATGCAGATAAACGACGGAAGCCCTTAGAGTTTAACATTGGTGATCATATGCTTTTAAAAGTATCACCGTGGAAGGGAGTAGTTCGTTTTGGTCAAAAGGGGAAGCTAGCACCACGTTACGTAGGACCTTGCAAGATACTCGAAAGAGCAGGTCCTGTAGCATACAAGCTTGACTTACCAGAAGAACTCAACAGGATTCATCCCACATTCCACGTGTCGAACTTGAAGAAGTGCCTCGCTGATGAGAATCTCCATATTCCGCTGGAAGATATTCAGATTGATGAATCTATGCATTTTATTGAAAGACTAGTGGAGATCATGGACTTCGGGGAGAAGCGTCTTCGACGAAGTCGCATTCCAATTGTTAGGGTACGCTGGGAGTCGAAACGGGGACCTGAGTTTACTTGGGAACGTGAGGACTCAATGCGTGAAAAATACCCGCATCTTTTTCCTACTACTTCAACTACTTAAATTTCGGGTCTCCAAAACCCACTCCGTTTTGTAATCAAGTACCAAGTTATAAAAGTTGCATTAAATATTTATGATTATTTTGAGTTAAAACGATACATAATTAATAAATAAACTAAACTATAAAAATTACATTTGATAAAAAGTTAAAATAAAATAAATAAAAAATATTTGAAGCTGCCGGGACTCGAACCCGGGTCAGCCAAGACTCTTCAACAACTTAACACTCCTCCCTAAACCACTCCGCCACATTGTGTTTTCTGCTAACTCTAAGAACACAAATGAATTTTATACACAAAATCAGTAAAACCGATGGCGCCATCTGAGAAACGGTAATCGGCAAATCAATCGTCTAATCGTTGTTTAATTCGCATATTCAGCTTATAACCGATGTATAACGGTTTCTAATCAAGCTGAAATTGATTGAACTTAAAGTTTCATCATTTTCGGTTTTTGAAACCGAAAGGTCATCAAAGTTCTGAATAACTCAAGCTTCAGACCATTCTCGCGATTCAGAGCTATCATATCAATACTCCATTTCAATTTTGTCGCATTTTCGGACCACCGGATCATCTGAATCAGCTCGCCGGAAAAATTCTGCAAGTCACCAGAAAACCGGGACTCACATCCACACGGTATTTCCTCCGACTCTTTCTGTTTAAATCATGTGATTAATCAGTCTCTAACACAACTCCTCCATCAGAATCGATCCTAGTCAACGTTTATCGAAAATCTTATCTTCGCCGGAAAACTTCTGGAATTGCCGGAAACTCGATAATTACCGGTATGCACATTCCAACATACTGATAATCAATACTCACTAGTTCAATTTCATATCTAATCCCTTAAGCCTGTTGATAGATTCTCTCAGCCGAAGGTTCAAAAACAGAGCCGACAAGTTTCGCCGGACTCTCTGAAGAAGACAACCTGTTCGGTATCTTCTTTCCCCAAACTGTTCGGTTTAATGCATTCAAACTAGACATCATGTTTATTAACTAATTTAATCACGAATCGGATTGTTGATTGATGTCTGCGTTCGTAATGAAGAAGACGTGTTCAGTAATGACTTAAGATTAATTAAAATCGGAAGTTTAAACGGGTTAGACACACAGTCCAGCGGTGGACTGTGTGCAAACAAAAACTATACACGTCCCGAGTTCGATCCTTGCTACACGCACACTTTGTGAAAAAAAATGCCTTTTTTGATCAAGAACTAAACAGGGTTAAATCGGATAGTTGTTAAGTATAATAAAAACCGAGATAATAACCGGGTTAGACACACAGTCCAGCGGTGGACTGTGTGCAACATGAACTACACGTCGCGCGTTCGAAACTCGTCACGAGCACCGGTTCGATTGAATTAAAATGTTTTCGCAAATAAAGGAAATTCAGTTTAATCGAATAAGTGTATAAATATAATTAAACACGAGATTATTTCGGGTTAGACACGTAGCTCAGTTGGTAGAGCTGCGTGCAGGCGAACGGGAGGTCGCCGGTTCGAATCCCACCCGGCGCAGATTTATTCGCTGACCGAACCGGTCAACGGTCAACGGTCAACGCTAAAAAAAATAATATTTTTTTTATATTTTTATTTATTTTAATTTAATTTAAAAATCAATTGAAAATACTTAAAAATAACATTTTTAAAGATAGAAAATAGCCATAAACTCACAAAAATATATCTAAAAAACTTCATTAAAATCCTTAATAAAATCCATCAATTTATTATATTTTTCCATTATTATTTAGGGTAGTATTCCTCGTTGATCCGCTCATCTAAATCGTGCGCATCTCACCATCTCCAATCCAACGTACCCAAGGTGAGTGAATCTTACAAATTCCCCGTTTTAATCACGTTTTTGGGGTGTATCATGTGTCTTTGTTTATATACATATTATAACTAAACCATTGTGCATACATCATATCATGAACATGTGTATTTAGTTTGTTGCTGTTAAGTAGTTATTATTGGATGCAATTTATTATTTCAGTACATGCAATTGCCGAGGCCGCCGCTCCCCATTTATGAGCGTTGAGCATGTTCCCCATTTTATTATGCGGTTGAACCTGGCGTGCCCGCATACGATCGGCTCCGTTTGATTGAGCCTTGATCGCACAGTTCATTTTACATTTTCAGTACATGCAATACGATCGGCTCCGTTTGATTGAGCCTTGATCGCACAGTTCATTTTACATTTTCAGTACATGCAATACGATCGGCTCCGTTTGATTGAGCCTTGATCGCACAGTTCACTTATGTTATTTATCGTATGATATTGGTATGTTTATGTATGCAATCAAGTGTTATTGTATGTTATAATTGTAACTGTTTTTTTTGCCATTGCTTGATTACTTACATTTGCTCATTTATGATTATGCACAATTTTTTCATTGATAAACTAACCATTAATTCATTAATAAATGTTTATCTAATAAGGTTCACTCGCCAACTTATGTTGACCCAAAAACTCCCATTTTACACATGATACAGGTGAACCAGCAGCAGCTAGGAACACATAGGAGCTGGATTAGAAGAATAAAACGAATTAGAATTGGGATTGTTATGTTTGGTTATTTCCTTTGTATTGAATGAACATGTTTGGATATTTGAAAATGTAACTTTGACTTTATTAATTATGAAACATAATAGTAAATGTCATGTGCTTTGGTGATAACCCAATTATGCCCCGACTCTTATTTCCGCTGCGGGTCGGGGTGTGACAGATCGCTCCTTGATTAGCACAGGAACCTAATTTGGTATCTAATGTTCATATAGGCGGAAACTAGATGACATGTTAATCAAATATGTAAGATTTACTCGTTGATCGCTACTTGAATAGCACAGGAACCTAATTTTGTATCTAATGTTCATATAGGCGGAAACTAGATGACATGTTAATCAAATATGTAAGATTTACTCGTTAAACTGTTGTTTATTGATCACTAAGTCAAAATACATGTAAGATCCGGATCGGACAGAGCTTCGCCTCTGTTGTGACAAAGTTGCAAAAGTTACAAATGAAAATTCTAAGGGACATATTTATACTATCACAAGTTCGCTTGGGAGGGTAACAAGTTCGGGCGAACTTGTCTTGAACAAGTTCGGCCGAACTTGTTCTCACAATGTGTTCCGGGCGAACTTGTCTAGTATTTACATAAATACGCCATATTTCTGACATAATCTAGCCCAATCTAAATAGACTTGATCCAAGACTAAGACATAGACATAATGTACTAACAGACTCCCCCTTGGATATCGTCTTCGTTTTGATCAGTCTTCAAAGCTCTGTCTTTATCTGCAACGTCCAATGAAGTTCTTGTAAGGCTCTTTCTACGTTCTTGAGATGGATTCGACGTTTGATCTGTAGGTGGCACTTTAGTCATAAATTGGAAATGTCTAAGCCTTGCCTCCTTTGTCTTTTCTTGAAAACGTTCCAGACGCCTTTCTTCCTTCAAAAACTCTTTGCGTTCAAGTTCTCTCAAACTGGATTCCCACATTCTTCCTGAATTAACTCCATGCGCAAAGTAAACATTCACTATTCTTTGATACTGCATCGCCTGAGTCTGTTCGCGCTTCTCGTAACATATCTTACTGAAGAATAAGCATCTAATATCCTCATTTGAGCAATTCACTAGCCACATCGGGTCTAGTATGCGTATCATCCTCCATAACCCTTTCAAACCTTCATTTTGAAACACTTCAACTGATTTTTCTTTAGTTATATCCAAGTGTTCTTCAAATCTCAACACTATCACTGCTTCGCATGTAGTAGGATCAACTTACCACCACTTAAACAATGGATAAAAATCTTGTTCAATAGGCATTAGGGGCATATTTTTCATCGCTTGCGGACGCTTCACAACCAACGTTATGTCTTTTACTCCCGTTTTCTTGTCTGTTTTGATTCTGCCCTTCGGTATAAACGGTTTCCAGTATTTGAATCCTTGCGTCGCTTCAAATTTAATCATCTTCCACAATAATTGATCAATAAACTTCATGTGGTAGCTCACATTTCTCGTTTGCACCAATTCTTCTACATCCCAGTATGGTAACGTACTAAAATCTGCCATATGTCGGAAGTATTGAACCCCATATTCTCTTTTGATGGCGTAAACATTTAATTCTTTTAACCAATCCCAACTAAGTATGTCACCCAATGATATATCTGCATCTCTGGTAAAGAATGCTAATGGACGTCCGAATTTTCTTTCTCTGGCATCTCTTTAAACCAGGACTTCTTTGCTTTAGCAATCTCTTCCTTTGTCATTCGCTTTGGCACTTTTCCTTCTCGTACAGACTCAGCTACTTTCTCTTTCAATAAATCTCATTAACTGCTCGACATTTCTCAATGTCGGAAACTTATCTTTATTCAGACCAACATACTTTTCTGCCTCATCTTTTTCATCATCTGACGACCAATCTTCAATAATCACCTTATTATAATCATCTGCATCAGATCTTCTTTTGTAGTAGTATTCATTCGGTTCAAATGAGATATGTTCACCACTTGCTCTTCGAAATCAAAATCAAATGTTTCAGCATCAACATTTAACAGCTTAGCCAAATCTTCCTTCGAATAGTTATGAACAAATTCACCTTCCTCAACGTTATGCTCTAACATTAGAATCATTGGCTTTGTCGGCATTGCACAACAGGATTTGCAAAATAACATCTGTCATATCTTCATCGGTTTGCCCTGTTTGTCCTGTCTGCTCCCCCTGATTTTGATCTTCCATCATATTTGTATCATCGCTTAGCAGTGAGGAAAAATCAAATTCATCAGATACTTTTGCATCAACGACCTTTAAACCAACTCCACTGTGATCATCATTATTTCCATCATCGTTATCAGAGTCGTCTTTCGTATCATCAACAGGCTCTTCATCATCTTTATCTTCAGCTTCTTCATCGTCTTTCTGCTCAGTCTCTTTCTCAGAAATAATCTCAGACTCTAAGCTTTCACAGATTCAATCACAAGCTCTGTTGTTTTAGGCATACCTTCGATCACATGCTTGCCTTCCCCTGTTCAATAATCTCTTTCTCTGCTTTATCCTTGGCTTCTTGTAGATCTAATCTTGCATTTTCAGCAGCAAAATCTATCCCCAACTATTCGAATAATACTTTCTGAAGCCTGTTGAAACTTCTATCATTCAATTCTCTTTCAGATCGTAGTTCTGCAATTTCTTTCTACAGTCGTTCATTCTCGCATCCTGCAAACTTTCTATCAACGCCTTCAGATAACCACTATCACCTTCCAGAAATTTGACTTTATCATTCAGAATTTCCTTTTCAACCTCACTTTGCTTTATCATTTACTCTAAAACACTTTCTCATTCGCTTCGTACTTATCTTCCAAAACTTTAACTCTCTTCTCCAGTTCATCAACATCAGATTTGGGAAGAAATCATTCAAATCTTGAATATTGACAGGCTCATCAGGAATGTTTCCAAACAGCTTTGACCTCGGAGTAGTTTTAGTGTCGACTTTGGAGTACTCTTCGGTGTAGGAACTTCTTTTGGAATAGAGCTTTCAGGTTGAGAAGTTGTAGGTGGATCTTGAGACTGTATGATTGGAATTTCAAGCAAATCAGACTTAGGAGGTTCTTGTGTAACTCCTGTTTGTACAATCGTCTCTTGAGTTGCAGAAATTTTCACTGTTTCAGCCGCAAGAGGTTCTTGTGTAACTCCTGTTTCTTTGACACCAGAAGGTTCTTGTGTGACTTCTGTGCTTTTCTTATGACTTATATATCGACGATTTTTCGGTTTCTGTGCATCTTTTTTCTTTGTGCTAGGAGATCCTGTAGTCTTCGAAATAAACTCTTTAGCAGAAGACTTTACGCGTTTGGCTTTCTTCTTTGGTCTCTCCTCATCAGAACCTTTATCAGACCCCGGTTCATAATCTGCATCACCTCTTTAAGCTTTTCAAGTTCCTTTTCTGCAGCAACTTTCTTTGTTTCTCTTTCAATTGTATCGTCACTATCTTCATCTTTTTCAGATGCGCAGAGATAACCTCATCATCTTGAGTCTCCTTTTCTGTTTCCTGACTTTCAACAATAACTCAGCACTTGAACCAGCCTCAGGTTGTACATTTTCAGGCTCCTCTTCATCGATCAACAGTGTTTCGACTTTCTTTGCTTTTCGTGAAATTTTCTTCTTCTCTTCAACGACTTTCTTCAAGAACCAGTGTTGCGCTTTTCTTTGAGTCGACAACCATTCTATTTCAGCATTCTTTTCATTCTCGTCACCACTATCATCTTTATGCCATTTGTATTCTGGTGGAGCAATGTAATCAGCAGAAGCTATAGCACCAAATAAAGGCTTTGCGACCGGTGCTGAAGCTTGTTTCTGGAAAGTGATAAGCTTCTTCACTGTTGTATCATCCAAGTGACTAAGATATAAAATATCATTGGGATCCTTCGCAATCTTCTTGAATTTATCATCAATGAGCATCTGTACGAATCTTGGATACATAACGAGCCTATTCGTCCCATGTTGTTCTTCATATGAGTAAATACAAGCTTCGAGAAGTTGAATTTCTTGTTTAGAATAAGCGCTGTAGCCATGCACACCATATAATCTTGTACATCGTCCAATCCTGCCTTTCGATGGCTAAATGCGTGAATTATAGCATGCATCAAGAACTTATAGGGACTCGGAACTCCCCTTTCGTCAAGGTAGATTCATTAACGTGCCCTTTGTACCCTCATGCGGCAAAAACAACCTCTAACCATTCTTTCGTCAAGCATCATCGGATCATTCTTATCGTCGTTGAAATTCAACACTTTTTGAATGTCTGCTTCTGTCACTGTGAACTCTTTATCTTCATTTCTCACACGGACGATTGACTTTATCACTTTGTTGTCTTCATTTAGGAATGTAGCGTTCCAAAATCTATAGACGTGCGATCGATATACCATTGTCTTTTCGTTATTGCCTTGTGAATCGGAATACGCTCCATAAATTCGAGAATACTGTATATGCTTCAAGAGATGGACAGACAGTCTTGTCAAGCGTAATGCACGTATTGTGAAATTTATTAAACGAGAGCTGAATATTCTGCAAACACGAAAATCGAGACAAAATTAGAAAATTCAACAATTTTCACCAAACATATTTCAAGTTCAGGCGGACTTGATTAGAGACATAAAACATTACAAAACATTATGTCCGGGTGAACTTGTCTTGACCATTTCTTTGAATTCCAAAAAAGTTCGGGCGAACTTGTAAAGTTTTTACAATTTTTAAACAGATTTAGACAAGTCCGGGCGAACTTGTCACAGACTTATGCATTTTGAAATTTATCAAACAAGTTCGGGCGAACTTGTAAGACAATCATCATTTTTCAATTTTGAGGGATAAGTTCGTGCGGACTTGTAAGATTTTTATGATTATCACTTTTGAAGACAAGTTCGGCCGAACTTGGTTCAATGAACCAGTTGACAAGTTCGGCTTGTCATCTTTAACATTTGGAAACCTGCAACCAACTAATCACTAAAAATCACTTGAAAATCGGGCAGCAATTCGATACAAGATTGCCAATTATGAAATCGCTCTAAATCGCCTTAAGTTCGCTCTGATTTCAAGAAAGACAGTAATGAAGTTCGGGCGAACTTATGACTTATTTATATCTAACAAGTCCGGGCGAACTTGCACAACTAATCAATTAAGATCAGTATAAGTCCGGGCGAACTTGTGAGATTCATCAATTAATCACACGTAAGTCCGGGCGAACTTGATCAGAACATGTTAATTAAATCCTGAACAAGTTCGGGCGAACTTGATCAAACCCAAATTCAATTTTTTCAAAATTTTCAATTTTGACCCTGAACTTTCCAATTTGTACCAGTTTTAACAATCCACTCAGTTGACTAAGTCCAAGTTAATGACCTTGGTTAACCAATTTGTCTACCAATCCAAGTTTATGACCTCGGTTTGACCCGTTATGAACAAACTGTGGTTTTTCTGAAATTCAAGTTTCAAATTAATGAACTTTTAATCGTTTTCGCTTATTAGATTTTACAGATTAGCTCCCAGCCTGTTGTCAATCAGATTTCCACCAGATTAGCACCTTACCAGACTTTGAAGATCCGTTCTCCAACATTGGCTTGTAGAAACTAATGTAGAAACAAAATCTTTTTGTATTTTTGTAAGTTTATACTAAAACACACTGAAAATCTTTTTGGTTTTATCTGTAAAGCAAGTAAAGAAAGTAAACTATATACAAAACATATTTAAGACATATTTTTGTGAATTCGTGTCTAAGGATCATATCAGTTGTTTGAGACGTATCACTAGTACCGTTGACCTTTTGATGACTTTAAGTTTTAAACTTCGACACATTTCTCAATTGTTCCAAGATATCTTAGTGAGACTTATGAAACTTACTCAACTATGGTTCCCATATCAGAATATACTCCCGTATCAAGATTCCCTAGATTTCATCTTACAGGTGAATATAGCGTAATTGATATCTGTATCTGGGTTAATGCGAAGCCTTGAGAGCTCAGATTAATACCATCGTATCGACAAAGAGATGAAGGCTTGACTTAAAGGTATGTTCCAATTATGGAATCTTTTACACTAGCAAATGATTAGATCTTTCGATTCTTTCAATTTTGCATGCAGTTTAGGGTTTTTTAGGAAAAGCATTATAGAAGTTCTAGGCTATTGCTTCCGCAAAATCAGAAGAACTTGTATAATACCCCAGATATCAACTATCTATAAAGACCTCATATCTCAGAATCAGTCAACATCTCAAACGAAATTTCAGAGTACTAAGTCCATATATCCGAGAGATGTTAAGCCACAAGTTTAAGCAGTTGTAAAATTTAGTTTATATCCCGGAAACAATTTATTGAACGTGTAACGCCTATCAACACATCCACAGTAAGACTTGTTTATCACTTTTTAAACTTTACAATTCTTTGCATATGTGATAGTCCACTGATGTACTATCATTTCCTTTGTGACATCAATTTTTTTTTGTCTTTTTCAATGTTTTTGTACTTTTTGAATTTTTCATATGTTTTTGTATTTTCTAGAAATAGAAATATTCTGCCCCTAAAATAAAAACATATTTTTTTATTTTAGTTTTTAAGAAATACTAATCTAAAAGATATACAAACCAATGTGATCACGTGAACTCGTCGTCCGATCCATATTCAACCTCTGTTCCGCACCTGTCAACAAATTTTTAATACCGTTAAGCCTCGTTAGATATTTAAATCTTGTTAAAGGAAAAACTTTGGTATAAAAATCAGCTTTTTGTTCATCGGTGTGGATTTTTTCTATTCGTACCAACTTCCTTTCGTAGCAGTCACGAATTTAAGTGATAACGAATTTCTATGTGTTTAGTTCGAGAGTGATGAACTGGTTTTTTAGTTATGTCGATTGCTGCCTTATTGTCTACATATAAAGGCGTATCAAGAAATTGCAATTCAAAGTCCCTCATATGTTGTTGAATCCATAGGATTTGTGAACAACAGCTGGAAGCAGAAATGTATTCTGCCTCACAGGTAGTAAGAGAGACCGTGGTTTGTTTCTTGCATTGCCACGTTACTAATCGAGTTCCGAATAACTGGCAACCAGCCGTCGTAGACTTTGAATTCAGCTTGTCCACCTAAAGTACGAATCAGCGTATCCCGTCAGATCAAAGTTATCGTTCTTTGGGTACCACAAGCCGGTGCTTGGACATCCCTTCAGGTAACGGAATATTCGCTTTACTATCTGCATGTGCGATACTCTGGGACTGGACTGATATCTCACGTAAAGACAGGTATGATACATGATATCTGGGCGAGATGCCGTCAGATACATAAGAGATCCTATCATCAACCGATAGAGCGTATCATCCACTTTGGTTCCTGTTTGTCAATGCAAATTCCGTGATTTAGCGCCAGAGGAGTCGAAAGCGCTTCAAGCTATCCATTTCAAACTTCTTCAGAATATCGGAACATACTTCGTTTGATGAATGAATATGTCCGTCTGGTAACTGATCAACTTGTAACCCGAGAAAGAATTTCATTTCACCCACAGAAGACATTTCGAACTTCTTATTCATTATCTTCTCGAATTTGTCAATGAAGGTAGAAAGCTTGAAAAATTGCCATCTCGGACTTTCATTTAACATTATTAAGTATGTTGTCCATTCACCTTCCGGAAGAGCATCAGCCAATTTGTCAATATACTCTGCTTCTGTCTTATCAAGACCATGCCTTCTCATCTGCACTTTCAAATGACAAAATCGATATATCATTTGCCTCATCGTTTCGCCTTTGATCATTGTAAATATATCAAATTCCTTCATGATTAACGCCTTTTTGCTCTTGACCATTTCTGCACTTCCCTGATATTTTGCCTTTAGAGACTTCCAAAGATCATGTGCAGTTTTGTACTCTGGTAGTAGCACCAAGATATCTTCCTTCACGGACTGCTGAATCAAGCTGATCATTTTCTTTTCAGCTACGTACGCATCCTTCTGTGCAGTAGAAAACTTGCTAATATCGATAGCATTATCAAGTTCGTAAACTTTTCCTTCCACCCTCGTATTCATCCATACACATGAGTTTCTGTGGCTTCACAGACGTACCCATCTCGTTATCAATATTAGCTTGATTCACCATTTGAGCATTCGATGCTGAAGCCGTCATAAACGCACTGTGAATTTCTTTCAAATTTTGAAAAACTGACAAGAATCGCTAAAAACACGTTCACAAACTTCGAAAAATGATTAGCACACTGACAAGTTCGGGCAAACTTGTGCAGTTGATAAACTCAGATTTTGTTTCACACAAGTTCAGGCGAATTTGTGTTTAGATATTGAAAATTTTCACCCTGAAACAAGTTCGAGCGGACTTGTTAAGAATTTCAAGAGAACAAGCAAGTTCGGGCGAACTTGAACACAATTTAATCAAGTTCGGGCGAACTGATAAAAATTGAATGAAAATAAGGCAAGTTTGAGCGGACTTTGCTAAAAGCCTTGAAAATCAATCAAGTTCGGGCGGACTTGATTAAAAATTATGAATTTTAATCAAGTTGAGGAACTGATTACAAGTCGAGCGAACTTGATTACAAGTTCGATCAACATGAGTTTGCAAAACATGGTTTTTTTTAACTTTTTGACATCAATTCGTTTGAATTAGGTCTTGAAACTTTTAGGGGTTTATCTTTAGTGTATTTTACATGACATAATCACAATTTAGCAAATTTTATCCGTAGGTTTCATTGTTTTTTATGAAAAAGTTAAGAAAAATGGTAGAAATGATATGAAATAGAGTAGATCTTGCAATGATTTCACCAAATCAGGTATCTGTGGCTCTGATACCACTTGTTAGATCGCTCCTTGATTAGCACATGAACCTAATTTGGTATCTAATGTTCATATAGGCGGAAACTAGATGACATGTTAATCAAATATGTAAGATTTACTCGTTAAACTGTTTTTATTGATCACTAAGTCAAAATACATGTAAGATCCGGATCGGACAGAGCTTCGCCTCTGTTGTGAAAAAGTTGCAAAAGTTACAAATGAAAATCCTAAGAACACTATTTATACTATCACAAGTTCGCTTGGGAGGGTAAAAGTTCGGGCGAACTTGTTTTCACAATGTGTTCTGGCGAACTTATCTAGTATTTACATAAATATGCCATATTTCTGACAAAATCTAGCCCAATCTAAACAGACTCGATCCAAGACTAAGACATAGACATAATGTACTAACACCGGTCTACGAAAATCAGTATAACTTTGGCTGCTGTAGGCAAAAATCACCGATGGCCTCTTCTGACTTGATGGCTTTTTGAGTGTGGTAGTATCCAGTCGGGGATGAAGACCGTGAAGTTTTCCCTACTAAGGTCGATACAGGGTATGTGGCGACAATACCTATATTATAATTAAAAAATAAATCACTCCTTGCAACGTGGCCCAACGAAACACTCTCACGTGGACCAATCAGCTTAAGCTAGTGTTCATCAAAGTTGCTAATTATTATAATAAAATATATATATATATATTATAAGAGTTTAATATAAATTATCTTCCTATCATTAATTATATTAAACAAGGTTTATCACCGTCGTCGCGTTACGGCGAACTTCTTTTGTTATTTAGTTTCTGTTTACATGTGTTTTGAAATCACTAAGAGCGTGTTGCGCACGGAACCGTTGATAAAATAAAAAGAAAATATAGAAAAAACAATAAAAGATAACCGAAAGAAGATCAGCCAAAAAATTTGTTTGGTAATGATGTTGTTCTTATGAAACCCGTGGTCAGATATGAGCAAATAGTACTGGGTACCGGTACCGAATTTCCCAAACCGAAAGATCTTAAGTACCAATTCGGTACCGACTTTTGACGTTCCTGGTACTGGTTGGCTACCAGTTTTTACCTTCATATACCGGTACCGTAACCGATATTTTTGGAACCAGTACCGATTCGGTATCGGTTGACACCGAGCTCATTCTACCCCTAAAACTAAAAAAAGAAATTATAAAAATTGAAGAAAATCAACAAAAAACAAAGTTGTATGATACCGAATTTCCCGAACTAAAAGAATTTCAATATCATCGATACCGACTTTTGGCGTTTTCTGTTTCAGGCTGGTGCCGTTTTTACCTTTATGTACCAATATCAAACAGGACCGTACCCGAAAAGAACAATAAAAAAAAGAAGTTGCCATGACGACTTCTTAATGGACCAAAAACTATTCACTGACTTGATATTTTAATATAATGATAATGATAATGATAATGAATAATATAATGATAATTGATAATTGATAATTGATAATTGAGATATATGATAATGTAATGTTTTTAGATTAAAGTGTTTCATAAATTTACATTTTTTTGTAATCAATTTACAACTCCTATCAAACTCATTTTTATTTAGCATAAAATGGACCTACCAACCACAAAAACATAATTTGGATATTTTCTGTCATTAGAACATTTCAAACAACACCCTCTTGAAGATACACTTTTGTGGGAAAGCAAGCATATAACTATATAATTTGTGAAGAACTTTTCAAATACAACAGAAGGTTATAATGCAGTGTAGGTTATTCTAGACCGACTATCAAAAAAAGTGTTCACTATTTTTTTTTCTATTTCTTAACACCATACACATAAAAATGGCAACACTCTGTAGTGTCGTTGACAATTTTCTCTCTATAGAGCTTAAATCTTATCTATGGAGGAAAACTCAAGAAAATCTGACTAAAAGATTTGTATGAGTAATCCTTATCATCCTTAAACTGATCTACCAAGTCAAATAACTATGTATACGCTTGTTGATATGTTGTGAGAATATACAGACTTTGGTTGTAACTAGAAAAATTATTTGCCTTTAGCTAAAGTTTCTTATAATAGTAGCTATCGTGGGAGTATTGTAACACCATATGAAGCCTTGAATGGATGAACGTGTATAACACCCATTTGTTGTGGTGAGGTTCATCAAAGAGAACTTTGTAAAACTGAAATTGTTGAAAACACTATTGGGAATTTGATTCTTAGGAAGTTGAATGTAGCTCGAGACTGATAGATTTCCTATGCAGAAAGGGATAAGACTAGTAGAATTAAGAGTATGAGATTCTGTAATATCGAGGGTATTAGATTATGTAGAGATTGTTGCCAGCTTGAGTATGATGAGTTAGTTAGAGATAGTTAGACAGTTTATGTGGGGTTGTTAGAGATCTATATATATGTGCATATCTCATGTTATCAGTTCATAATATTTCATTTTAATGAATCCATAATGTAGTCTTACCTCCTTTATAGTATCAGAACCACACTGGCGCATACCTGAATCCGTTACTACACTGGCAAATAGTTAGTTTTCCGGCAAACAATTCTGGTCACTTTCTTTCTTCTCCAGCCACTTCTCTTTCTCTTCTTCTCCGATGAAACTCTTGTAGTTTTCTCCGATCATCTTCCTCCTTTATCCTCTGGTTTCACTTCTCTGATAAAACTTTGTTTCTCTGAACTTTCCGAATCCATTATTCTTGAAGTTCATCAATGGCTTCCAACTTATCACTTGGCACACCTACAATTGATAGTACATCAAATTATTAAAATTGTCCAATGTTATTGATTTCGTTCTAATAGAACTTAGAGGTGATAACTATTTGACTTGGAGACATCAAATATTTCTTATGGTTAAGACTTTTAGTTTATTGGAGTTGTTATATCGCGAGATCCCAATTCCTGTTGTTGAATCTGAGAAAAGAGATGACTGGAACAAATCTGATACTTATGTCTTCACCTTCATAACTGCAACAATTTCAGGATCACCTTCATAACTGCAACAATTTCAGGATCACTAACATACCTAACACAAGAAACCACTTCGTCATCAGAATTGTGGTTCAAGATTGAAGAGTTGTTTTACACTTGTGTTTCCCAATTGAATTAGACGATAATGACAAAGTTTTGTTCGTAGTGTGTGGCTATGGCAGTAGAGGAAGTAGATCTTGTAATAGCGATGATTATGACATAAGAGGCGGTGGTATTCATGTTTTTGGATCTAGGGTTTCGTCCAATGAAGATGATGATATAACTGGGTATTTACATGAATCATCCTCAATTGTTGTGGATCACATGTTTCTTGGACAACCCGCATTCTTATTGGGCTCAGGCTGAAACTTAACACAAAATCCTTTTAGTTCACAACAACAACAAACTCATGTTTCATTACAGGCCCACACACAAATTGTCCAACCCAATTTTGGTTAAGATTTTTCTCATTTTGGGCATACCACAGATTTGTCCAACATATGTGAAAAGGTTGATTCTTGGATCCCCAATTCTGGTACCACTGCGCATATGACTACCGATTCGTCTATTGTTTTTATATGGTTCCCTACACTGGTTCTAAGAGTGTGATTGTTGGCAATGGTACGTCGCTTTCTATCTCACATTGGTACCGCCTTACTTCGGTTATCTAGTCGTAGTCTTGAGCTCAAGCATGTACTAGTAGGAGACCACCCCATAGCCATTATTTTCTCATATTGTGGTTTATCTATTCAGACATTAGATGGACAGATTCACCACCACATGCGTGGTAGTCCACATCATTTGTATTCTCTTTCGGCCTTCGCCTCTGTCTCTCGTGAGACTTGGCATTCTAGGTTGGGCCATCCATCTGATGAGTTTTTTTCCAGATGTTCATCTTTATATTTGTCAAACAGATGCACACATGCACATTATACTACTTGTAGTGTTTCAAAATCTACTAGATTGCCTTTTTTACATCAATTGTATCCCATTCTACTTTACCTTTACATGTTATACATTATGATATTTGGGGTGCCTCACAAGTTATTTCTCGACCTGGTTATAGATACTTCATCACCTTTATGATGATTTTAGTCGATTTACGTGAATTTATCTTTTGACACATCGTTCTCAGACGGTTGATTGTTTTCGCCATTTTAGACCTCGTTTTGAGAACATTTTCTCCTGCACCATCAAACATCTTCACTATGATGGTGCTCCTGAGCTTATTCATGGCCCTATGGCTAGATATCTTTCTGATTCTAGTATTGCATATCGCATCTCATGTCCCTATACACCCCACAGAATGGGGTTGCTGAGCGGGAAAACCGCCATCTTTCTGAGGTAGCTCGAGTTTTATTGTTTCATGCTCGGTTACCAAAGAAATTCTGGTATGATGCATATGCCACTCCTGCTTTTCTTATCAACCGGTTACCATCACCGATTCTTCATCACTCTTCTCCTTACAAGATTCTATTTGTTTCTCGTCCAAATTATTCTATTCTTCACACTTTTGGGTGTTTGTGTTATCCGTTTGTTGGTGATACTCGCACAGATAAACTTTCACCCAAATCTACTCCACGTATCTTTGTTGGCTATGCTCTTGATCATCTTGGTTATCTCTATTATGATCCTCATACTTCCTATACTTATACATCTAGACATATTCGTTTTCATGAGATGACTTTTAATGTTCCCGATTCTTCCACTTCTACTTCTTCATCTATTTCTATGTCATCATTCTTTATTCCTTCCCCTTCTTCGTTCGTTCACCCCCTACTCCTCATCTTCCTGGTCCTTTATCTTTTTCTTCTCATCCTACTTTTTCTCATTATTCTTCTTCTTCTTCTTCTTCTCCTCAACCACCACCCATCCTCCTTTTACTCCTCCTGTCTCACTCATTCTCGTGATCACACACGACAGCCTCACCAGTTTCCTGATCATGTTCTCTTTCATGTTTCCACTGCTCCCACCACCGAGCCTTCAACATTTTGACAGGCTCAGCAATGGTCTTTTTTGGTGGGATGCGATACATTCTGAGATTGGTGCTTTACATGCCCACCAGACTTGGCGTCTGGGTCCAGCTCCTACTGATGCCAATATTGTTGGTTGTCAGTGGGTTTATAGGATTAATCATAATTCTGATGATTCTGTGAGTCGATACAAAGTCCGGCTTGTTGCCAAGCGTTTTCATCAGACTGAGGGTGTTGATTATACTAAGATGTTCAGCCTAGTGGTTAAACCCACTATTATTCTTCTTGTTCTCTATGTGGATTTTTCCCGCAGATGGGTCATCAGGCAGGTTGATGTCAACAATGCCTTTCTTCATGGTGATTTGTCTGAGACTGTGTATATGTCACAGCCTCAAGGCTTTGTTGACTCTTCCTGACTTCATCACATTTGTTTACTGTAGAAGGCTTTTTATGGTCTGAAGCAGGCACCCGGAGCTTGGTTTTCCAAGGTATCATCGACTCTTGTTTCTGGTGGATTCTCCCAGTGTCTTTCTGACACCTCCCACTTTGTTTACAGTCGAGATTCAATTGTGTGTTATGTCTTGGTTTATGTGGATGTTATTACCTGGAGTTCTTCTGAGTATGTTACTGGATTGATTGGGCGCTTAGATTCATAGTTTGCGCTCAAGGATTTAGGTGTTATGTCCTATTTTTTAGGCATACATGCTACTTTTACTGATGATGTTCTACACATCTCTCAGCAGCGCTACCTACTTGGTTTATTATAGTGCACTAGTCTTACGAAGGGTAGACATTTATCTACTCGGGTTTCTTCTGAACGTTAGCTTTCTTGTCATACATGTATTCCTTTGACTGATTGTAACATCCGTAAAAAAAAAACCGGATTTACCAAACACGCTCCGTTTATTAACCGAACAATCAGTTAAAAATTTCGTTGCGTATTTAATGCCCAAATTAATTTTAAACGATACATAATTAATAAGTATATTGGAATATATAATTTATATTTGAAAAAGTATTAAAAATAGTGGTTTAAAAATTAAACAAGGCTGCCGGGTTTCAAACCCGGGTCAGCTGGTAAACAGCAACGCCTTAACTTCCATCCCTCCAACCGCTCCGCCACTTGTGTTTCTTGGTCGTTATTAGAAACAATTAATTCAAATACACAAACTCGATTTCAAAACCGACGCGCCTAATCACAGTCGTCGGAAATCCCGACGATTTCGCCGAGATTGGACGGTTTCTTCAGTTTTAACTGAAGCCTTAACTACTACATCGGTTATAACCGATGTCCAGTCCGCGACACAAGTTATAACTGCCGGAAAATCATTAACCGACGAATCAAGACGGAAATCGAACTAAATACGTTGATGATCTGCCCTATAAATACCCCCTCTAACCTCTGTTAGCTTTTTCGCTCACAATCACACTCTTTCCCGACATAATTTCACTCGCCGGAGAACTTCTGCAACTCGCCGGAAAACCGAGCCTTTCACCTCTGTGCCTTACTGAACCCCCAGAGCTCATACCGAAGCCACCCACATTCATCTCAAGCTCGTTGAAGACCCTCTGCCGCAAGACACACGTCGCCGGAATCACCTGCTGACATCGGAGTTTCGCCAGAGAAACAGAGGAGTCCAGTTCGGTATACCTTACACTTAATCTCTCATTCTTTTTATTTATCTCACACTTAATTACTCACAACACACTAAAGAACATGATTAAGTCGTCGAACCAGTCGGGTTGATGTTCTGGTCAAGTCCAACGAAGAAGACGAAGTATCAGTTGTATATATGTTTAATTAAAATCAAGTTATATCTCGGGTTAGACACACAGTCCAGCGGTGGACTGTGTGCAAATAAAACACGCTTACGTCCCGAGTTCGATACTTGTCCCACGCACACTCGCCTTAATAAAAATGTTCTTTTTTTTAACCGAACCGGATTCACTGCAATAGATGTTAAGTTTAATAAAAACCGGAATAATAACCAAAATAGACACACAGTCCAGTGGTGGACTGTGTGAACGTTTAATCACACGTCACGAGTTCGAGTCCAGACTACCGCACCGATCCGGACAATTATCAAACTTTTTATAAAAGGCAGAAATGAAATAATGTAGTTTGTATATAAGTATAATAAAAATCAGATTATATAACAAGTTAGACACACAGTCCAGCGGTGGACTGTGTGTTAACCCAAACCACAGGTCCCGGGTTCGAGACCTGTGGAGAACACCGGTTCGATGCATTAAAATCGTTTTTAAAAATAAATGATTTTCGGTTTAAATCAATTAGTATATAAATATAATTAAAAACAGAAATATTTCAGGTTAGACACGTAGCTCAGTTGGTAGAGCTGCGTGCACGTGAACGGGAGGTCTTGGGTTCGAGCCTCACCCGGCGCACACAATTATACAGCCTGACCGGTCAACAAGTCAACAAGTCAACGGTCAACGGTCGCAAAAAGTCAACATTTTTTATTATTTTTATTTATTGATTTTATTTAAAAATAATTAAAAATACTTAAAAATAACATTTTTAAGGTTAGAAAATAGCCTTAAACTCACAAAAATATATCCAATCATCCTACTAAAATTGATTAATAAAATCCGCTTATTTACCAAACCATTATGTTATTATCTAGGTTAGTTTCACTCGTGGTTAAATCCAACTTCGTGCGTATTCAACATCATCAACCGAACGCACCCAATGTGAGTGAATCTTAAAACTCCCCTTTTTAATTACACTTTTTGGGGTGTGTCATGTGTCACTAAAAATTAACTTGTTTATTTAAACTTGTGCCATACCATATTGTGATCTAAACTTAGATTGTATATATTGTTTGTAGTATTGTATTTCATATTGTCAAGTTATATGCAAATCATTCATTAGGCCCATCAGTTCCTCGTGGGAGACGAGTTGAGCAACGCGTGCCTCAAAACAAATCCATTATTATTCGTGTGTGCATTATTTAATATTAAATGATTGGTGAATAAGTTTACATCTATTTTTACTCATGTGTGGTTGTGCACTTTATTTTATAATCAATTCAATAAACTTGTTCAAATGTTTTTCATAGGATTCACTCGCCAACTTTTTGTTGATTCAAAAACCATTTTTACACATGATATAGGTGAACAGGATGAAGCAAGGAAAACATAGGAAATGCCTTAGAAGAAAACAATGAAGTTTAGAATGATGTTTAGGACATGATGTAATTATGATTGTATGTTTCCCTTTAAATTGTAATAATGAATATGAAACGTTATAATAAATGTCATGAGCTTTGATGATAACCCAATCATGCCTCGATCACCTTTTCCGCTGCGGGTCGGGGTGTGATAGATTGGTATCAGAGCCATGACTATAGGGATATAGGATAGGTTGTTAGACCCTTAGAACCTATACTATAGTTGACTAGATCTTAATTGTTTATGCGGTTACATGCAAACTTATGATGTTTATTTGTTTCATATTTGTTTATACTTACAGTCAAACATACATACTTACATGCACATTCATCATACATATTTCAATGTTCATATATTCAAATCATCTTCATACTTTCGTTATTCAAAGTTTGTCGCAAATTTTCAAATCTCATCAAAGAGAGTTCTGCGACGGGCATGTAGTAACCGGAAGGGTACGAGTACCGGTAGTCGGAACGTCCTGTCTAGGTTGGCATTCGTATAAATCCAATATAACGGACCAGTTTGCCTACCTGGGGACTAACGATGAGAGGACAAAGGACCTATTAGGCCAAAGCATGCCACACCAAACGTCGTTCGAACTAACCCCACTTTGAGTGTCACCGTGTCTATACCTGGGCACATTCAGAATATCATACGTTACATATTTCTCGATTTTCTCCGGGTTTTAGTGTACGTAACCAGGCTAACACATGCGAACCATATGAAAAACCCGGTATTCATGGGGGCCCACATGATTACGAAGGTGAAGTATGGCGGCATGCAAGGCCCAATGACGAGCAAAGCCCAAGACATCCTATGGATGTAGTAGATTTATTTTTCTATATTTATTTTATGAATGATCATTCCTAAATACGACTCATGATCCCAAAAACATCCAACTCATACTCTTGACATGTATTCCTTGTAGATGTCTTATAATCTCGCCCGTAGGAAGATGAGAGCAAGAAAAGCCCGCGAGCGCATGGCTGCCCTAATCGCTCAACAAATGGCTGCCATAATACCCAACATTGTAATCCAAGTCCAACAAGCACTTACCGCTATTCCTGTCAACCAAGAAGATCAAAACGTTATCAACCTTCCCCCAAATACCACTAAATGCACCTACAAGCATTTCAAATCTTGCGACCCTCCAAAATACGAAGGGACTGAAGGTGTCACCGCTCTCCTCCATTTGTTTGAAGAAATGGAGAACACTTTTCTAAATTGCGATTGCCCCGATGATCGCAAAGTGCGATATGCTACCGGTCGTTTATATGGAATAACACTTACTTGGTGGAATACATAGAAGGCCAAACGAGGCGTTGAAGATGCTATGACTTTGACTTGGGAAGAGTTGAAGGAAATCATGACAAGACGGTTTTGCCCGAGGAGCGAAATCAAGAAATTAGAAGATGAGTTCTATTCGTTGAAGCAAAAGGAAGGCGACCACACCACATACAACAAAAGATTCCTCGAGTTAAATCAAATGGTTCCCAACTTGTTCACTCCCCTCTACCGTTTGATCGAGCACTACATTCGAGCTCTTCCGTCAAAAATTCAAGACTCTGTAATAAGTACCACGCCTGCAACTTTGGAAGCAGCAATGGAGTTAGCTACAGAGCTCACCGAAAACCGAACCCGGAACAAAGACTTCAAGGAGGAGAAGAAGAAGGATAAGGCATCGACTGAAACTTCAAACTCCACCCGAACCGAATCCCCTTCTCAACCCACTTTTAAGAGAAAACGAGATGGGCAACTTTTCGCTGTCACACAACGTAATCAACCAATTTCGCAAGCCATACCCATCCAAGCTATCCCAATCACTCAAGTAGCACCCAGCTCAACTTACCGAATAAGAAACCATACCTTAGACCTCACCCTCGATGTAACACCTGTTTTTATCACCATCCCCTTACCTTACCTTGTCGACTATGTGCGAATTGTGGACGCTATGGTCATTTGAGCAAGGTTTGCCACACCCCTCAAAACCAAATCTCTCCCCCTACTCAAAACATGATCCAAACCTATCAACAACCCCAATACCCCATGTTCCCATATGTTCGAGCTTGTTTTAATTGTGGCGACCCTATCCACTTTAGAAACACGTGCCCTCGACTGGTTAACATCATAAACGCTCAAGCTCAATCAAACCCAGTTAATCAAGTAAATCAAGAAAACCCAATCACTAGGCCACCAGCAAGAGGAAGAGTGTTCAACATCAACGCCAATCCTGTCGAAGATAATGATGGCCCAAATGAAACCACCCAACTAGTCCCCTTCACCGAAAATCAAGATTCAACTCCAACCGCTTAGTTTTTTTTTATGTTTTTCTTTATGTTGTCTCAATTTTCCCGTATCCCAGTTATAAATGGGAATCTTATCCAAGGATATTAATGCAAATTGCTATTTCAGTTTGTTTATGTTTTAAAGTCACATAGAACTAATCATAACTTGCGGATAAAACCAATGAAAATTTGACAAGAATATGGTGGATACGCCGCTGGTACTTCCTATATATAAGTATTCTTGCCAAAGGATCAGAGGCATTATCTGGCAGTTATGAGAAGTTCCATGTAGAATTTAGTATTGTCTTGATTGAAGTTTGTTTTGTACTTACTGATTTAACATTTATAGCATCTTATCATTTAAAGAAATTGGATTGTATTCCATTTCTACATAGAGAGAGGTATTGTCATCATTCAAACATGTATACTATCAGAATTAAGACTCAAGTTTTGGTTGTTGTGGTTGTTTTAGAGTCACATAGAACTAATCATAACTTGCGGATAAAGTTAATGAAAATTTGATAAGAATATGGTGGATACGCCGCTGGTACTTCCTATATATAAGTATTCTTGTCAAAGGATCAGAGGCATTATCAGGCGGTTATGAGAAGTTCCATGTAGGATTTAGTATGTTTTGGTCAAAGTTTGTTCATCATACATTTCAGCGTATTTCAATTTCATCATTTAAAGAAGTTGATCTATGTCTCACTTCCACAATGACTAACCTCTCCATCACAACAAACGAGAAAGGTATTTTCATTATTCAAACATGTATACTATCAGAATTAAGACTCAAGCTTTGGTTGTTGTGGTTGTTTTAGAGTCACATAGAACTAATCATAACTTGCGGATAAAGTTAATGAAAATTTGATAAGAATATGGTGGATACGCCGTTGGTACTTCCTATATATAAGTATTCTTGTCAAAGGATCAGAGGCATTATCAGGCGGTTATGAGAAGTTCCATGTAGGATTTAGTATGTTTTGGTCAAAGTTTGTTCATCATACATTTCAGCGTATTTCAATTTCATCATTTAAAGAATTTGAGCTATGTCTCACTTCCACAATGACTAACCTCTCCATCACAACAAACGAGAAAGGTATTGTCATCATTCAAACATGTATACTATCAGAATTAAGACTCAAGCTTTGGTTGTTGTGGTTGTTTTAGAGTCACATAGAACTAATCATAACTTGCGGATAAAGTTAATGAAAATTTGATAAGAATATGGTGGATACGCCGCTGGTACTTCCTATATATAAGTATTCTTGTCAAAGGATCAGAGGCATTATCAGGCGGTTATGAGAAGTTCCATGTAGGATTTAGTATGTTTCGGTCAAAGTTTGTTCATCATACATTTCAGCGTATTTCAATTTCATCATTTAAAGAAGTTGAGCTATGTCTCACTTCCACAATGACTAACCTCACCATCACAACAAACGAGAGAGGTATTGTCATCATTCAAACATGTATACTATCAGAAATTAGACTCAAGTGTTGGTTGTTGCGTTTGTTTTAGAGTCACCTAGAACTAATCATAACTTGCGGATAAAGTTAATGAAAATTTGACAAGAATATGGTGGATACGCCGCTGGTACTTCCTATATATAAGTATTCTTGCCAAAGGATCAGAGGCATTATCAGGCGGTTATGAGAAGTTCCATGTAGGATTTAATATTGTCTTGGTTGAAATTTGTGTTACATTCATATCATCTCGCCATTTAAAGAAATTGGATTGTGTTCTATTTCTACATAAACTAACCTCTCCATCATAACAAATGAGAGAGGAACTGTCACCATTCAAACATGTATGCTATCAGAATTTGGACTCAGATATTGGTTGTTGTGTTTATTTATGTTCTAGAGTTACATCATAGAACCAATCATAACTTACTGATAAAACCAATGAAAAATTGACAAGAATATGGTGGATACGCCGCTGGTACTTCCTATATATAAGTATTCTTGTCAAAGGATCAGAGGCATTGTCAGGCGGTTATGAGAAGTTCTATGTGGGATTTAGAAATTTCTTGGTACATTGGTTGTGGCGTTTATTTATGTTCTAGAGTCACATCATAGAACCAATCATAACTTACTGATAAAACCAATGAAAATTTGACAAGAATATGGTGGATACGCCGCTGGTACTTCCTATATCTAAGTATTCTTGTCAAAGGATCAGAGGCATTGTTAGACGGTTATGAGAAGTTCCATATAGGTTGTAGTATTAGAAATTTTGTTTTAGGATATAACCCTATCTTTCCAAACATATCAAAACTCTTACGCATGAAATCATACTTAGTGAATCAACTCCGCTTATCAATATTTTTACCGTAGGCAACAAAAAGCGATTCCTGTAGCAAGGTACTCAACCCTTACCAGGAACGTTACCGCCTCAAACAAAAATTTAAACTCTTACTCTTTTTCTAAGTATGTAACTGTCAAACTAAACACCATCATTTTTAGACAAATATATCACTACTTAAATTTCAGGACGAAATTTCTAAAAAGCAGGGGATACTGTAACATCCGTAAAAAAAACCGGATTTACCAAACACGCTCCGTTTATTAACCGAACAATCAGTTAAAAATTTCGTTGCGTATTTAATGCCCAAATTAATTTTAAACGATACATAATTAATAAGTATATTGGAATATATAATTTATATTTGAAAAAGTATTAAAAATAGTGGTTTAAAAATTAAACAAGGCTGCCGGGTTTCAAACCCGGGTCAGCTGGTAAACAGCAACGCCTTAACTTCCATCCCTCCAACCGCTCCGCCACTTGTGTTTCTTGGTCGTTATTAGAAACAATTAATTCAAATACACAAACTCGATTTCAAAACCGACGCGCCTAATCACAGTCGTCGGAAATCCCGACGATTTCGCCGAGATTGGACGGTTTCTTCAGTTTTAACTGAAGCCTTAACTACTACATCGGTTATAACCGATGTCCAGTCCGCGACACAAGTTATAACTGCCGGAAAATCATTAACCGACGAATCAAGACGGAAATCGAACTAAATACGTTGATGATCTGCCCTATAAATACCCCCTCTAACCTCTGTTAGCTTTTTCGCTCACAATCACACTCTTTCCCGACATAATTTCACTCGCCGGAGAACTTCTGCAACTCGCCGGAAAACCGAGCCTTTCACCTCTGTGCCTTACTGAACCCCCAGAGCTCATACCGAAGCCACCCACATTCATCTCAAGCTCGTTGAAGACCCTCTGCCGCAAGACACACGTCGCCGGAATCACCTGCTGACATCGGAGTTTCGCCAGAGAAACAGAGGAGTCCAGTTCGGTATACCTTACACTTAATCTCTCATTCTTTTTATTTATCTCACACTTAATTACTCACAACACACTAAAGAACATGATTAAGTCGTCGAACCAGTCGGGTTGATGTTCTGGTCAAGTCCAACGAAGAAGACGAAGTATCAGTTGTATATATGTTTAATTAAAATCAAGTTATATCTCGGGTTAGACACACAGTCCAGCGGTGGACTGTGTGCAAATAAAACACGCTTACGTCCCGAGTTCGATACTTGTCCCACGCACACTCGCCTTAATAAAAATGTTCTTTTTTTTAACCGAACCGGATTCACTGCAATAGATGTTAAGTTTAATAAAAACCGGAATAATAACCAAAATAGACACACAGTCCAGTGGTGGACTGTGTGAACGTTTAATCACACGTCACGAGTTCGAGTCCAGACTACCGCACCGATCCGGACAATTATCAAACTTTTTATAAAAGGCAGAAATGAAATAATGTAGTTTGTATATAAGTATAATAAAAATCAGATTATATAACAAGTTAGACACACAGTCCAGCGGTGGACTGTGTGTTAACCCAAACCACAGGTCCCGGGTTCGAGACCTGTGGAGAACACCGGTTCGATGCATTAAAATCGTTTTTAAAAATAAATGATTTTCGGTTTAAATCAATTAGTATATAAATATAATTAAAAACAGAAATATTTCAGGTTAGACACGTAGCTCAGTTGGTAGAGCTGCGTGCACGTGAACGGGAGGTCTTGGGTTCGAGCCTCACCCGGCGCACACAATTATACAGCCTGACCGGTCAACAAGTCAACAAGTCAACGGTCAACGGTCGCAAAAAGTCAACATTTTTTATTATTTTTATTTATTGATTTTATTTAAAAATAATTAAAAATACTTAAAAATAACATTTTTAAGGTTAGAAAATAGCCTTAAACTCACAAAAATATATCCAATCATCCTACTAAAATTGATTAATAAAATCCGCTTATTTACCAAACCATTATGTTATTATCTAGGTTAGTTTCACTCGTGGTTAAATCCAACTTCGTGCGTATTCAACATCATCAACCGAACGCACCCAATGTGAGTGAATCTTAAAACTCCCCTTTTTAATTACACTTTTTGGGGTGTGTCATGTGTCACTAAAAATTAACTTGTTTATTTAAACTTGTGCCATACCATATTGTGATCTAAACTTAGATTGTATATATTGTTTGTAGTATTGTATTTCATATTGTCAAGTTATATGCAAATCATTCATTAGGCCCATCAGTTCCTCGTGGGAGACGAGTTGAGCAACGCGTGCCTCAAAACAAATCCATTATTATTCGTGTGTGCATTATTTAATATTAAATGATTGGTGAATAAGTTTACATCTATTTTTACTCATGTGTGGTTGTGCACTTTATTTTATAATCAATTCAATAAACTTGTTCAAATGTTTTTCATAGGATTCACTCGCCAACTTTTTGTTGATTCAAAAACCATTTTTACACATGATATAGGTGAACAGGATGAAGCAAGGAAAACATAGGAAATGCCTTAGAAGAAAACAATGAAGTTTAGAATGATGTTTAGGACATGATGTAATTATGATTGTATGTTTCCCTTTAAATTGTAATAATGAATATGAAACGTTATAATAAATGTCATGAGCTTTGATGATAACCCAATCATGCCTCGATCACCTTTTCCGCTGCGGGTCGGGGTGTGATAGATTGGTATCAGAGCCATGACTATAGGGATATAGGATAGGTTGTTAGACCCTTAGAACCTATACTATAGTTGACTAGATCTTAATTGTTTATGCGGTTACATGCAAACTTATGATGTTTATTTGTTTCATATTTGTTTATACTTACAGTCAAACATACATACTTACATGCACATTCATCATACATATTTCAATGTTCATATATTCAAATCATCTTCATACTTTCGTTATTCAAAGTTTGTCGCAAATTTTCAAATCTCATCAAAGAGAGTTCTGCGACGGGCATGTAGTAACCGGAAGGGTACGAGTACCGGTAGTCGGAACGTCCTGTCTAGGTTGGCATTCGTATAAATCCAATATAACGGACCAGTTTGCCTACCTGGGGACTAACGATGAGAGGACAAAGGACCTATTAGGCCAAAGCATGCCACACCAAACGTCGTTCGAACTAACCCCACTTTGAGTGTCACCGTGTCTATACCTGGGCACATTCAGAATATCATACGTTACATATTTCTCGATTTTCTCCGGGTTTTAGTGTACGTAACCAGGCTAACACATGCGAACCATATGAAAAACCCGGTATTCATGGGGGCCCACATGATTACGAAGGTGAAGTATGGCGGCATGCAAGGCCCAATGACGAGCAAAGCCCAAGACATCCTATGGATGTAGTAGATTTATTTTTCTATATTTATTTTATGAATGATCATTCCTAAATACGACTCATGATCCCAAAAACATCCAACTCATACTCTTGACATGTATTCCTTGTAGATGTCTTATAATCTCGCCCGTAGGAAGATGAGAGCAAGAAAAGCCCGCGAGCGCATGGCTGCCCTAATCGCTCAACAAATGGCTGCCATAATACCCAACATTGTAATCCAAGTCCAACAAGCACTTACCGCTATTCCTGTCAACCAAGAAGATCAAAACGTTATCAACCTTCCCCCAAATACCACTAAATGCACCTACAAGCATTTCAAATCTTGCGACCCTCCAAAATACGAAGGGACTGAAGGTGTCACCGCTCTCCTCCATTTGTTTGAAGAAATGGAGAACACTTTTCTAAATTGCGATTGCCCCGATGATCGCAAAGTGCGATATGCTACCGGTCGTTTATATGGAATAACACTTACTTGGTGGAATACATAGAAGGCCAAACGAGGCGTTGAAGATGCTATGACTTTGACTTGGGAAGAGTTGAAGGAAATCATGACAAGACGGTTTTGCCCGAGGAGCGAAATCAAGAAATTAGAAGATGAGTTCTATTCGTTGAAGCAAAAGGAAGGCGACCACACCACATACAACAAAAGATTCCTCGAGTTAAATCAAATGGTTCCCAACTTGTTCACTCCCCTCTACCGTTTGATCGAGCACTACATTCGAGCTCTTCCGTCAAAAATTCAAGACTCTGTAATAAGTACCACGCCTGCAACTTTGGAAGCAGCAATGGAGTTAGCTACAGAGCTCACCGAAAACCGAACCCGGAACAAAGACTTCAAGGAGGAGAAGAAGAAGGATAAGGCATCGACTGAAACTTCAAACTCCACCCGAACCGAATCCCCTTCTCAACCCACTTTTAAGAGAAAACGAGATGGGCAACTTTTCGCTGTCACACAACGTAATCAACCAATTTCGCAAGCCATACCCATCCAAGCTATCCCAATCACTCAAGTAGCACCCAGCTCAACTTACCGAATAAGAAACCATACCTTAGACCTCACCCTCGATGTAACACCTGTTTTTATCACCATCCCCTTACCTTACCTTGTCGACTATGTGCGAATTGTGGACGCTATGGTCATTTGAGCAAGGTTTGCCACACCCCTCAAAACCAAATCTCTCCCCCTACTCAAAACATGATCCAAACCTATCAACAACCCCAATACCCCATGTTCCCATATGTTCGAGCTTGTTTTAATTGTGGCGACCCTATCCACTTTAGAAACACGTGCCCTCGACTGGTTAACATCATAAACGCTCAAGCTCAATCAAACCCAGTTAATCAAGTAAATCAAGAAAACCCAATCACTAGGCCACCAGCAAGAGGAAGAGTGTTCAACATCAACGCCAATCCTGTCGAAGATAATGATGGCCCAAATGAAACCACCCAACTAGTCCCCTTCACCGAAAATCAAGATTCAACTCCAACCGCTTAGTTTTTTTTTATGTTTTTCTTTATGTTGTCTCAATTTTCCCGTATCCCAGTTATAAATGGGAATCTTATCCAAGGATATTAATGCAAATTGCTATTTCAGTTTGTTTATGTTTTAAAGTCACATAGAACTAATCATAACTTGCGGATAAAACCAATGAAAATTTGACAAGAATATGGTGGATACGCCGCTGGTACTTCCTATATATAAGTATTCTTGCCAAAGGATCAGAGGCATTATCTGGCAGTTATGAGAAGTTCCATGTAGAATTTAGTATTGTCTTGATTGAAGTTTGTTTTGTACTTACTGATTTAACATTTATAGCATCTTATCATTTAAAGAAATTGGATTGTATTCCATTTCTACATAGAGAGAGGTATTGTCATCATTCAAACATGTATACTATCAGAATTAAGACTCAAGTTTTGGTTGTTGTGGTTGTTTTAGAGTCACATAGAACTAATCATAACTTGCGGATAAAGTTAATGAAAATTTGATAAGAATATGGTGGATACGCCGCTGGTACTTCCTATATATAAGTATTCTTGTCAAAGGATCAGAGGCATTATCAGGCGGTTATGAGAAGTTCCATGTAGGATTTAGTATGTTTTGGTCAAAGTTTGTTCATCATACATTTCAGCGTATTTCAATTTCATCATTTAAAGAAGTTGATCTATGTCTCACTTCCACAATGACTAACCTCTCCATCACAACAAACGAGAAAGGTATTTTCATTATTCAAACATGTATACTATCAGAATTAAGACTCAAGCTTTGGTTGTTGTGGTTGTTTTAGAGTCACATAGAACTAATCATAACTTGCGGATAAAGTTAATGAAAATTTGATAAGAATATGGTGGATACGCCGTTGGTACTTCCTATATATAAGTATTCTTGTCAAAGGATCAGAGGCATTATCAGGCGGTTATGAGAAGTTCCATGTAGGATTTAGTATGTTTTGGTCAAAGTTTGTTCATCATACATTTCAGCGTATTTCAATTTCATCATTTAAAGAATTTGAGCTATGTCTCACTTCCACAATGACTAACCTCTCCATCACAACAAACGAGAAAGGTATTGTCATCATTCAAACATGTATACTATCAGAATTAAGACTCAAGCTTTGGTTGTTGTGGTTGTTTTAGAGTCACATAGAACTAATCATAACTTGCGGATAAAGTTAATGAAAATTTGATAAGAATATGGTGGATACGCCGCTGGTACTTCCTATATATAAGTATTCTTGTCAAAGGATCAGAGGCATTATCAGGCGGTTATGAGAAGTTCCATGTAGGATTTAGTATGTTTCGGTCAAAGTTTGTTCATCATACATTTCAGCGTATTTCAATTTCATCATTTAAAGAAGTTGAGCTATGTCTCACTTCCACAATGACTAACCTCACCATCACAACAAACGAGAGAGGTATTGTCATCATTCAAACATGTATACTATCAGAAATTAGACTCAAGTGTTGGTTGTTGCGTTTGTTTTAGAGTCACCTAGAACTAATCATAACTTGCGGATAAAGTTAATGAAAATTTGACAAGAATATGGTGGATACGCCGCTGGTACTTCCTATATATAAGTATTCTTGCCAAAGGATCAGAGGCATTATCAGGCGGTTATGAGAAGTTCCATGTAGGATTTAATATTGTCTTGGTTGAAATTTGTGTTACATTCATATCATCTCGCCATTTAAAGAAATTGGATTGTGTTCTATTTCTACATAAACTAACCTCTCCATCATAACAAATGAGAGAGGAACTGTCACCATTCAAACATGTATGCTATCAGAATTTGGACTCAGATATTGGTTGTTGTGTTTATTTATGTTCTAGAGTTACATCATAGAACCAATCATAACTTACTGATAAAACCAATGAAAAATTGACAAGAATATGGTGGATACGCCGCTGGTACTTCCTATATATAAGTATTCTTGTCAAAGGATCAGAGGCATTGTCAGGCGGTTATGAGAAGTTCTATGTGGGATTTAGAAATTTCTTGGTACATTGGTTGTGGCGTTTATTTATGTTCTAGAGTCACATCATAGAACCAATCATAACTTACTGATAAAACCAATGAAAATTTGACAAGAATATGGTGGATACGCCGCTGGTACTTCCTATATCTAAGTATTCTTGTCAAAGGATCAGAGGCATTGTTAGACGGTTATGAGAAGTTCCATATAGGTTGTAGTATTAGAAATTTTGTTTTAGGATATAACCCTATCTTTCCAAACATATCAAAACTCTTACGCATGAAATCATACTTAGTGAATCAACTCCGCTTATCAATATTTTTACCGTAGGCAACAAAAAGCGATTCCTGTAGCAAGGTACTCAACCCTTACCAGGAACGTTACCGCCTCAAACAAAAATTTAAACTCTTACTCTTTTTCTAAGTATGTAACTGTCAAACTAAACACCATCATTTTTAGACAAATATATCACTACTTAAATTTCAGGACGAAATTTCTAAAAAGCAGGGGATACTGTAACATCCGTAAAAAAAACCGGATTTACCAAACCCGCTCCGTTTATTAACCGAACAATCAGTTAAAAATTTCGTTGCGTATTTAATGCCCAAATTAATTTTAAACGATACATAATTAATAAGTATATTGGAATATATAATTTATATTTGAAAAAATATTAAAAATAGTGGTTTAAAAATTAAACAAGGCTTCCGGGTTTCGAACCCGGGTCAGCTGGTAAACAACAACGCCTTAACTTCCATCCCTCCAACCGCTCCGCCACTTGTGTTTCTTGGTCATTATTAGAAACAATTAATTCAAATACACAAACTCGATTTCAAAACCGACGCGCCTAATCGCAGTCGTCGGAAATCCCGACGATTTCGCCGAGATTGGACGGTTTCTTCAGTTTTAACTGAAGCCTTAACTACTACATCGGTTATAACCGATGTCCAGTCCGCGAAACAAGTTATAACTGCCGGAAAATCATTAACCGACGAATCAAGACGGAAATCGGACTAAATACGTCGATGATCTGCCCTATAAATACCCCCTCTAACCTCTGTTAGCTTTTTCGCTCACAATCACACTCTTTCCTGAAATAATTTCACTCACCAGAGAACTTCTGCAACTCGCCGGAAAACCGAGCCTTTCACCTCTGTGCCTTACTGAACCCCCAGAGCTCATACCGAAGCCACCCACATTCATCTCAAGCTCGTTGAAGACCCTCTGCCACAAGACACACGTCGCCGGAATCACCTGCTGACATCGGAGTTTCGCCGGAGAAACAGAGGAGTCCAGTTCGGTATACCTTACACTTAATCTCTCATTCTTTTTATTTATCTCACACGTAATTACTCACAACACACTAAAGAACATGATTAAGTCGTCGAACCAGTCGGGTTGATGTTCTGGTCAAGTCCAACGAAGAAGACGAAGTATTAGTTGTATATATGTTTAATTAAAATCAAGTTATATCTCGGGTTAGACACACAGTCCAACGGTGGACTGTGTGCAAATAAAACACGCTTACGTCCCGAGTTCGATACTTGTCCCACGTACACTCGCCTTAATAAAAATGTTCTTTTTTTTAACCGAACCGGATTCACTGCAATAGATGTTAAGTTTAATAAAAACCGGAACAATAACCAAAATAGACACACAGTCCAGTGGTGGACTGTGTGAACGTTTAATCACACGTCACGAGTTCGAGTCCAGACTACCGCACCGATCCGGACAATTATCAAACTTTTTATATAAGGCAGAAATGAAATAATGTAGTTTGTATATAAGTATAATAAAAATCAGATTATATAACAAGTTAGACACACAGTCCAGCGGTGGACTGTGTGTTAACCCAAACCACAGGTCCCGGGTTCGAGACCTGTGGAGAACACCGGTTCGATGCATTAAAATCGTTTTTAAAAATAAATGATTTTCGGTTTTAAATCAATTAGTATATAAATATAATTAAAAACAGAAATATTTCAGGTTAGACACGTAGCTCAGTTGGTAGAGCTGCGTGCACGCGAACGGGAGGTCTCGGGTTCGAGCCTCACCCGGCGCACACAATTATACAGCCTGACCGGTCAACAAGTCAACAAGTCAACGGTCAACGGTCACAACAACATTTTTTATTATTTTTATTTATTGATTTTATTTAAAAATCAATTAAAAATACTTAAAAATAACATTTTTAAGGTTAGAAAATAGCCTTAAACTCACAAAAATATATCCAATCATCCTACTAAAATTGATTAATAAAATCCGCTTATTTACCAAACCATTATGTTATTATATAGGTTAGTTTCACTCGTGGTTAAATCCAACTTCGTGCGTATTCAACATCATCAACCGAACGCACCCAATGTGAGTGAATCTTACAACTCCCCTTTTTAATTACACTTTTTGGGGTGTGTCATGTGTCACTAAAAATTAACTTGTTTATTTAAACTTGTGCCATACCATATTGTGATCTAAACTTAGATTGTATATATTGTTTGTAGTTATGTATTTCATATTGTCAAGTTATATGCAAATCATTCATTAGGCCCATCAGTTCCTCGTGGGAGACGAGTTGAGCAACGCGTGCCTCAAAACAAATCCATTATTGTTCGTGTGTGCATTATTTAATATTAAATGATTGGTGAATAAGTTTACATCTATTTTTACTCATGTGTGGTTGTGCACTTTATTTTATAATCAATTCAATAAACTTGTTCAAATGTTTTTCATAGGATTCACTCGCCAACTTTTTGTTGATCCAAAAACCATTTTTACACATGATACAGGTGAACAGGATGAAGCAAGGAAAACATAGGAAATGCCTTAGAAGAAAACAATGAAGTTTAGAATGATGTTTAGGACATGATGTAATTATGATTGTATGTTTCCCTTTAAATTGTAATAATGAATATGAAACGTTATAATAAATGTCATGAGCTTTGATGATAACCCAATCATGCCTCGATCACCTTTTTCGCTGCGGGTCGGGGTGTGACACTGATCCCACTTTATATCGGAGTACAGTTGGTGCTTTAAAGTATTTGGTCTTGACTCGACCCGGGATTGCTTATGCGGTCAGTAAGGTGTCACATGTTTTACAAACACCTACTGATCGTCATTGGGTTGTGGTCAAGCGTATTTTGGGATATTTTCAGGGGGACAGTTTCTCATGGATTGAGTATTCAACGGCTGATAGTTGTGATATACATGCTTATTCTGATGTTGGTTGGGTCGGTTTTCCTAATGATCGACGGTCTACCACTGATTATTGTATTTTTCTTAGACCCAACCTTATTAGTTGGAGTTGCAAGAAACATCATAATGTTGCTTGGTCTAATACAGAGGCTGACTATCATGCCTTAGCTAACACTACTGCAGAGGTTCATTGGATTTTATATTTTTACGTGAGCTACGCATTGGTTTATCGTGTCCACCTACTCTTTGGTGTGACAATATTGGTGCTACTTATCTTGCACTCAACCTAGTGTTTCATCAGCGCACCAACCACCTTGAGGTTGACTTGCATTTTATTCAGGATATGGTTTTGGATCATGTTATGTCGGTGAGATTTGTTCCTACTACAGTTCACATTGTTGATCTTCTAACTAAAGGGTTGTCTTCTTCTCGATTTGACACTCAGAGGTCCAAGCTTCACGTAGCTGCCTCCTGTTTAGCTTGAGGGGGTATATTAGAGTATGTAGAGATTGTTGCCAGCTTGAGTATGATGAGTTCGTTAGAGATATTTAGACATTTTATGTGAGGTTGTTACAGATCTATATATATTTGCATATCTCATGTAATGAGTTCATGACATTTCAGTCTAATGAATTCACAGTGCAGTCTTAACTCATATAAAGGGTGTCAATTTGTAGAGGAAATATATGATTTAGGAAGAAAAATAAGTTGAGTTTAAAGTAGTGTTTGTTTCATCAATTGTGATAGATTTTGAATTGGAATTTGCATAGGGATTGAAATCGGAAGGAATTGATTTTGGAATTTAAACACTCCATTAGGAATGAAATTGTGAGAATTGGAATCTCAATTCTCTTCTTGATGTTTTAGGTTGAATTGTAATCTACAGATCTCAGCCCGCCGATCGGGTGGGCCAGTTTGGGTTAGCGACCGTTTGCTTGGTCGGGTCGAGACCTTTTAGGTCAGCGTAGGGAAGGGTAAGGTCAACACGTTTTGGGTCGGGTAAAAATGTTTTGGGTCTTTAACAGGTCAGGTCAGGTCGAGACATTTCAGGTTGTTAACGGGACAGTTCGGGTCAAGACATTTCGGGTCACTATCAGGCCAAGGCGGTTCGAGTAGTTTTGGGTCATTAGCAGGAAGGGTCCAGACGTTTCGGGTCAGTAACGGGCCGAGTCGGGTCGAAATATTTTGTGTCCTTAATGGGCCGAGTAGGGTCGAGACATTTTGGGTCTTTAACAGGTCAACACGAGACTTTTTAGGTTGGGTCGGGTTGAGACGTTTCGAGGCGTTAATGGGCTAGGTCTGTTTGAGATGTTTGGGTCGTAATGGGTTGGTTTGATAGGAATATTTTGGGATGGGTCGGGCCGAGATGTTTAGAGTCATTGATGGGATGGGTTGGTTCGAGACATTTCATGTCATTAACCAGTTAGGTCGGGTCGAAGGGGGGGGGGTCGTGTTGGTTCGAGACGTGCCGTCTTGACGACATTTCGGTTCAAGTCGAGACGTGTCGGCTCACCGCTGGGTCGGGTCGCGTCAAGACATTGATGGCCGGCGCTAGCTAATCGAGTTAGAGGCGAGCCGGGTCGGGGATAGGAGTTACGGGTTAGTGACGAACCAGTTCGGGTTGAGACGTTTTCGATATTGGTGACTCGTCGAACATTCGAATGACTTTACTTGAATTCCTTTAAATTTTGAAGGGGTTTTGTATTCGTTTAGTTAAAAAAAAATAAGGAATTCATTTCCAATTCCAGTTCCTATGTCTATCGAACACAATCAAGAATGGAATTAAGATTCCGATTCCATTTAGATCGCATTCCCTTCGGTGAAACACATCAGCACCTTCCTGCTCGACACGCGAGGCCTCGTAGGTTGAGCGGGTCAATTATGACCCTCCGCACCACGCGTGAAACCAAACTTCCCCCATCGCGTGGTGCGGGGAGACGCCTAGTCAGATCTTAGACTTATTATATGATACTAATTCAGTAGCTTTGATGTTACTATTGTGTACATATTTTTCTAGGATTTATTTTGTGAGAATCTAGATTCAAGTCTTATTATTTTGTCAGTGTTCGTTATGCTAGAAATTTATGTTAACCGTTTTGAATTAGTAAAATTATTAATTTTCAGAATATAATGTTGATGAGTTTTTATTATAATTTTACCAATTAAATTGTAGTCTTTGCTATATTATATATTTTATACAATAAATATATAAATGCTAAAATCAATATTTTTGTTGAATTATAATTGTGCCTTTAGATGTAGATAACGACTTTATATTTTAATCATATACTAAAATAAGTTAATATTAAACTTAAATGTTTGGTTAAAATAATAAAATAGATACATTTAGACATAAGAATTATTTTAGACAAACTGAGCAACGTATGTACACACATATACTTATGTTTTTAAACTAATTATGGACCATTCATTATCATGTATTTTGATACCACATTTAGTCTTATTGATTACTTAGAAATATTTATTTATTTAAATAAATATTTTTGTCATAGTTTATAAACTATGATATTTAGTCTTTAAAAAAACATATAGTATTCGTACTAATTATATTTGCAACCAAACCTATTTTTCATCAATCTATAATTTATATCTTTAATCATTTTAGACTTATTTATGTTTGATATCAATAGGCATAGGTTTAGCCTAAATTCTTATTGTATGTATTCTTAGCCAAGCTTGATATATATATATATATATATATATATATATATATATATATATATATTGGTTAACGTACAATTTGTGTTAATGTACAGTTGCGTACGAGAGTGTGTTACAAGATGCGAACTTCATTTTCCCATGCAACTTTTTATAACATGAAATTTGTTCATTTATACAACATGTTCAGTTTCAACATTCGATTTTTTTTTGTTTTTTCAATATGCGATTTTTATATTTTACAACATGCGACTTTTATTTATAAAGTTTATAATGTACGAACTTCAAATCTCGTACGCTGGTACGATAAGACATATTGTACATTATACTTTCACTATACATATATATGTGTATATATATAATATATGGTTAGAATCATGTGAGAAACACTAAGCTAATTGAGAAACTTGAGAAACAATTTAGACCACACATTTTCCCAAAGCTTTTCGTAATATACACATATGTATAGTTTAAAATTGACTATATACATATGTGTATAATTAAATATACATATATATATATACTCAATTCTAAACTATATATATATGTATATTACAAAAAGCTTGGGGTTATGTGTGGTCCAGAATGCTTCTTAAGTTTCTTAAATAAAGTGGAGTTTTCTTAGGATTCCTACCATATATATATATATATATATATATAGATAGATAAATGTAGTATATTTTTTAGATCGGACTTGGGGATGTATATATTTATTTTTAGGATAAAATATATGTAATATCTTTCTTAGATGAAATTGTACAATTTTTATCTTATATTGAAATTATCAATATATTCAACTTTCTCTCCTCTCTTATTATTACTATTCAATTTAGTATAATATTTATGCTATTGACACAAATGTTTACTGCACGCAGCTCTTTCATAAATCACTTAAATAATAATATAATAATAACAGGTTCATGCAGTGTTGCAGAAATTCTGCCAAGGCGGTGATTAAACGGTCATAGAAGGTCTGCCCCTGGATTTTGCAAATCGGTCAAACTAGGCGATAATGGTCAAAATCGGTCAAAAATCAGGTCAAAATAGAACTGAATTGATGTAATGGAGTTAGTTCTTACCTCTTTTGGAACCAAAATTGAACAAAAAATAGGGTTAGGGCTTCTTTCTTGTGCGCCATGTCTAATGAGAGGGGAAGTGCGGCGTGTAATGAAATAGATGGCGGGTTAGGTTTAATTAAGTTTAGGTATTTTAATATTTAACCCCCTCTATCTTTCACAACTTTACATACGGTTCCCAAACTTGTAAATTTGTGTATAAAAAGTATAAAGTTAACTATTTATTTTTATAATTTTATAAAAATATACATAAAAATTCCAATCCGATTAATCCCTAGGCGGTATGTAACAACTCCAAATTTCGTTGTTATTTATTTATTTCCTTTTTCGTGTATTTTGTTTATCTCAGTCACTTGTATTCCGAGATTTGAATTATGAAAAGTTTATGATAATGGAATTATATTTTGTCACATCTATATCGCATTTAATCGCTTATTAATTGCTAATTCAACGCAATCACAAGTACTTATGCTACTATACGAGCCGAGTGTGTTGTGCCATCGCATCGCTTATCTCATCGCATCGCAAAACGCAGTTAATTATGTGGATTTATGTTATGTTTGTTTATGTATGGTTTGATATCGCTAAAACGCTCGCACGCTCACGTAACTCGCTCTCTCTCAAACCAATGATAACATAACGCTTAATGCTTCGCAAAAACGCTTAATATAACTATCTAATACGAACCGAATCGCCAAACGAACTCATAACGCGAAATAACCGAACAAAACTTGGCCCCTAGGTGATGTTCGGCCGAACTTGTGCATCACAAGTTCGCCCGAACTTGTCTGAGCCTTCATAACTCTCCAAAAGCAACAAGTCCGCCCGGACTTGTCTCAAATAACCAAGAAACAAACAAGTTCGCTCGAACTTGTAGCAAGTTCGCCCGAACTTGATGTTTCAGCCCACTTTTTCACTTCACATATAAATACCCAGCTCCTCTTCTCATTTGAACTTGCTGCAAGTTCGCCCGGAGCTCCTTAAAACCGAAACCTTTTGTGTTATAAGTAACATTCAACTCGTTTTCAAGCTACAACAACGTTTTACAACGATTTTACACAAGGCTTTGCCTTCGTTTTCATCAAATCTCTTCTATTTACGAAAATCTTCATCTTTTTACGCAAAACTTCTGTTTTTCACTCCGATCTATGCTTAGATCTGAGTAAAACCTTTCAAACATCGACTTTTACACAATATTCGGACTAAACGACGTATGTTTCGTTCACTTTGAAGTGGAACGAGGCGTTGTCAAGCTAGATCTCAGATCCGGAAGCACAAGGAAGAAGTCGTCATTTTTCACAAACTGGACTAAACCGTTCGAACTTCAAGTTCGCCCGGATTAGTCCGAGTTTCTGTAAAATGGCTAAAACTCGCTCCAAAAGACCTTTTCAGCCTAGGTTTTGCTGAGTAGCCTAAGGTTGGAGGGATGGGCACTCGATTTCCTCAGCAAACGACGCGAAAACGCACGATTTGGATGCCAAAACAGTCAAGTTCGCTCGGAAGGCATCAAGTTCGCTCGAACTTGTCACTAGTTTGGTGATCAAGTTCGCCCGAACTTGATCAAATCTTCACCAAAACTACACAAGTTCGCCCGAACTTGTACTGATTTCCAAGGAAATTAGACAAGTTCGCCCAAACTTGTATCCCACCTTAGCAAATGGGACAAGTTCCCCCGAACTTGTCTCGTTTCCTAGGAAACCAGGCAACTTAGCCCGAACTTGTACTCACATAAGTCCAGACATACAAGTTCGCCCGAACTTGTACTTTCAAGCACAAGTTCGCCTGAACTTGTACTTTCAAGCACAAGTTCGCCCGAACTTGTCTGTTGTTCTCTCAAACCGTTACTGTTTCAGCAATTCGGAAGACTGATGCACTTCTGTTCGCTTACAGGCTGATGCAGCGCTCTCCGCAACTCATCTCAGATCCCTCATCTCTCCCGAAACGCATCGACAGTGAGTATACTTGAACCCCTTTATGCTTAAACGCACTTTTGGGTGTCACATATGTTCGTATATGAAAACACATCACACAACTCAACTCTTATTCGCAATCCACTATTATATGACTAATGTGAAATCTGCTGAATTGTATGTGTTACTTGATTGCTTGTACGTCACCCTTAACATGATAGTATACTAGAGGTTGACCCGGCACCAGGAGGCCCGGGGTTGTTAAGGCTCGCATTTTCATTTCTCATTTATTTTCTCTTTTAGGATGTGGACACTTGTTCGCATGCCTCGGTCAATCGCGGTTTGTTGGTTTACTTGAATCTGAGTAGTTAATAGTTCACAAACTCTTACGTATGTCATGCGGTGTATGCTAAACGCTTTTATATCTATTATGTACGCAAAACCTGTATTCTCACCTTTACTTAATTTTATTGACGTTTTATTTTAACATATGTGGCAGGTTGAGGACATTAGCTATGGATGCTTAGTTTAGGATTTCTTTTAGAATCGCATTGTAATAAATCTAGGGAAGATCGAACTTGAATTTGTGTTATGAGAATCTTGATATTTTGTAATGTTATTTGAGGATTATAGGTTAATAGTATGGGATATTGACGTTTAAATATTGTCGCTTAAATAGTGTTATGGAATTTCTCATGAGACAATCTGGTTCGCCTAGTGCCACGCCCCGATGTTTCCACCATCGGTTTGGGTGTGACACGGTACCTCACCGCCTGATTAGCACCTAGCGATCTCTACAACACTGGGTTCATGTGATTGCGTGGTGTACTTGGGTATTGCACCACTATCACCCATAGTCCTATATGATATGCATGGCATTGCAGATGGCGGCGCGGTGTACCCGGGTTCTACACCATTATCACCGGGGAACTTGAAACATTGACGGTTCATCCTGATCTTTTTTATGTGATATGAGGAGAAGGGTGGTGATGCGGAGTAGAGGAGGAGAAAGCGTCTATGAGAGTGGGGAAAAACAAAGAAGGTTTACAATGATGGTTGTGTATGAAACGAAAACATAACACAGAGTCGGACGGTTGTGCAGCCGTCGGAGGATTGTCGGTTGCTGGAGCTCGACCTTCCTTCTTCCCTCTCTAGGTTTTAGCTTTTGAGATAAGAGTGAGGCATTTGTTGTGGTGATGAGGGTACGTGGCGGCGGTTTAGTTGTTTAGAGAGAATGTAGAATTTTGGGTTTTAAGGGAGAGAGACTGATGAGGGTTGGGTGGTTGTGGTGGTTACGGCTTGGTAGCGATTTAGTGATGGTGGTGATGGACCGATGGTATGATGGTGGTGTCTATCAAGACGGAGAGGAAAATATATAGTAGAGATTAGAGAGAAAGTGCATTATGATTTATAATTTTGCTTAAAATGACTTCAAATTTTATCTAGAAAAGATTCAATTGGATTAAATCTCAATTTCACATCGATTAAATATGCACATATATCAACTTCTGAAATTTTGTTGAGAACTTCTCATGTTTTCTAATTAAAATCTAAACTAATATAGATTATAGTGTAAATTTTGAAGATTTTGGTTATCAAATTCTCATTATAAGGTCATGGAGAAATACATTTATTTTGTATTTATATTTTGTTTCTTTTGGTTTTAGTTTTAAGGGAAAAACGCTATTAATTTTGTGAGTTAATACGTTGTACCACGCATGTGTGTTATTATTTGATCATATGATGAAAGTTAGACGTTTGAATGAAAATGGCAAAAAAAAAAGTGAAGGGCAATATGGTACGAAAAATTTGTTTAGATGAAACTAACGAACATGCCCAAACCTCAAGAATGATTTTGGAAATTTACTCTTAAAACAATTTTGTACTTTACAAATGGAAAACTAATAAATTACATAAGTCTTTAACATTGTTTTGTATTTCATAACCTAACCTTTAGGGATCAAAATTTAAAAAAAAAACACACATTTTCCCATGCAACCTATTAAGAAAACTCATATCAATCGAACATATTTTCTTTAGAAGCAGTTTTTGGTCAAAGCTGCTTTTGAAAAAGAAGGAATTGATAAATTAATTTACCATAGACAAATTTATTTCCATAAATGCCAACAAAGGGAACATGGAGTAACTTTCAGCATACTTTCACTGTGATTCATCTTTCAGGTTATCTTCAATTTGTATTCGCATTTTCAATTGTTCAACAAAACATTCGAGAATTTTCGTTAATGCACGGTGCGTTTAGTTGGTTCTCATACGTACTTAAATGCATCTATTTTAAATACTCAACTCGAATCTCCAATTAATTCCATCAACATGTTCTAGTTATAAAAAAAAACGTTTTGTTGATTAAATATTATTTAAATTGTGAATGTGTGTAAATCTCATACTCTTATGTCTCCATTCGGGGACTAACATTATTTTGTCTCTCTCTATTTAAAACCCTATCACCACTACCCATCATCCCGATATCGCACCCTTATCCTCAATGACCACACCCTATTCATTGATTCCTACAGTTATAGATTTGTCTTGAAAATGAAGCACCTTATTACCCAATGTTTGAAAATCTCATGTTTGTTTTCTATAACCTTACTATATTCCATGCGAACATGTCTCCTCCTATTTAACGACTCGCATGAGACATGCTCCTGACCTTAAGTCGATGCTCTAACGATTATTTCATTCAATATTTTTGGATTGACAAATGATTTTCATAACCAACCAGTAAATGACAGTTTACAATGATAAATATACTTTTCCTTGAACTTACACAATATTGGATTCAATAATTTCAAAAATATATATATATTTTTGGACAATTGAATTTTGATAAAACTTTTCAAAAATAATCCAAATTGGCAGAGGATACCCTCAACTTACCTCAGACATTCCTAATCAACCCTGTACTTGTATTTTTCAAACCTCAAAATCATCAACCGAACATAACATACTTTTCAACAATTAGTCACCTTTTCATAACTCAATAAATCCTTCCATCTAAGAGAAGGATATACATTTCAAAGTTCTATAACGCAATCATTGTCCTAAACTAGATTCCATGCTCGGATTCTTATGATTTAAATTCATCTAGTGGTCAAAATGATACTCCTGAAACACATGTGAATCCAAACATTGGAGCATAAACAAAAAAGGGTTGGTAGTATTAACTTGTAGTAAAATAACCGATAGGGGAAGAAGATAGAGATTATTAGCCAGAAGTTATTGTTCCAAAGAAGTCAGGAAAGAGATGTCTCGAAATCATGGACCAAGGAACCATGCAACTTAGGCGCAATCAACGGGAAGGAAAACGTGGTGTTGAATTCACTTGAGAATTCGAAAGTGATATGAAGACCAAGTATCCACATCTGTTCGCCGAGTTTTCCTCTTGAATAAATTTCGGGACAAAATTTCCTAAAGTAGGGAAGATTGTAACGCTCCGCATTTCTGTTACTTAAATTATTGTCACACTTAGTCGTTATGAAGTCTCGAGCAATCTCATTTTTGTCTTACTCCGATGTTTCTGCCATCGGTTGGGGTGTGACAGTAGTTAAGGAGGTTATTGTTGAAAACACAGTTGAAGTTCCTATTAGTACATCAGTATCAACTCCACAACCAACACCAAAGAAAGTAACACCAAAGAAGTCACCATCAAAGTCTACACTAAAGAAGACAACACCATCACAGTCAACTCAATGTCCAACTCCAAATCTTGAAAACATTGAAGATTTTGGATTTGATGTTAACTTTGCAACAAATAGTGATAGAATTAAAGAATTGCAAGTTTAAGTCGATGATTTGAAGGAAGAGAATGCTAAGTTGAAGAAAATGGAATAAGAAGAACAGAAAAAAATACCGAGGAAATGACGGATGTTATAAGAATGCACAATGGTTTATTAGAGAAGTTTGTAAACTACTTCAAGGTTCTTGAAAACAAAATGGTCATAAAGTTTGATGATGAAGTAAGAATGCTTGAAGAATTTGTTAAAGTTACTGAAGAAACTGCTAAGAATACTGATGAAGCAAGTCTTTCTACAACAAGTGTTCTAGAGTCAAATCTGTTTGTTGTTGAAAATCCTCTTGAACCAAATGTAGATTTATCAAGTTAAGATAAGAGATTTGTCGATGCTATATATAATCTTGATGCACAAGTTAATAAAGAAATCCAACTTGCAACAAAATTGATGAAGAAGATGAGGAGGATGATGAAGGGGGTGATGGTGATAAATCAATCTATAAAGATGATAGTTTTTTTTGGAAGACGATGGCGATGATGATAAAGGTGGGAGTTGTGTAGCTGCTAGCAAAATAAATAAAGTTGGAAAAGAATCAAGTTGACAAAAGTGATACTCAGAAAGAAAATAAAAGAAATCAGATGTTGGAAGCTTATCTCATGCTGAGGGGGAGTCTAGCCTACAGATTGAAGTCTTTACAAGATTAATTGATGATGAAATTCTTGGTGCTTCGAATTTTCTTGAAGACAATTATGAGGCTGAAGAAGGGGAATGGATACACAACATGTCAAAGGAAGATGTCACGAGTACGTTTGGAATAGCATTAGAAAATGTGGTTATTTCTAAAGAAGCAATTCTTATAAAAGATATTAATAAAAATGAAGATGTTCCTAAAGTGAATGATTATGATCAGGTTGAAGTAGAAGATGCTTCTGTTGATAAAGAGGTTTGCTCCTCTAACAACAAAGGTGAAGCATTTCCAACATACACAAAGCTATTTGAACAAGAAGCTAAAGATCTAATTAATAGAAAAGCAAAAGAAAAACAAGACTCAGTTCCAAAACCAACTGAAGAAGAAGTTAAGAGAAATCATGAAAATTGGTTTAAAATTGTCAGACCTGAACGTAAATTTCTGAGGCCGTTAAAGTTCTTTACACGGGATAAAGGGATTTCTTAGGGAGATATTATCAGCTAGAAGTATATTGAGAAGCTAAGGTGTTTAGCTGTGAGAAGAGAATTGGGTGTTCAATTTTTAAGGTGGTCAATGATGTCAAGACTTTACCATAGTGAGATGTTAAAGAGTTGTGCATTATAATGATTATTGATTATGAGAAAAATGGCTATAATCAGCATGTGTTAAGATAGATTCGTTATAAAAGTTGTACTTGATGGAAAAACTGCATGCCACAATTTCCACAAAAGAATTGAATCAGAGACGAAGAAGGATGAAGATGGAAGACAGCTGGTGACGTTGAAATACAAACACCCAAAACTATGAAAGTCATACCTTTTCATGAGATTGAGCAAAACATTTTTGAATCATTCAAATGGTGGTATTAAAATTCAAGAACCGATGAGGCAGTGATAGTTTTGTGCGAATAGAAGGTTTGGAGAACGATCTTGATATATGATCCAATGTGGATTGTAAACATGTCAGAGAAGGATATTAAAATTTTATTCCTCAAGCAGAATTATTTTGATCAGAAAGATATCGAGCAAGCACTGCAATTTCAACATGTTGTAAGGATATGCTTTGCTTACAGTATACATGTTGAGAGCAAGTTGGAAACGAAATGGAGAAAGTTGGATGAAAAAGAAAGAAGCAAGAGAAGTTAAAGCAGAGAGCTGAAGCTAAGACAAAGAATGTTAGTAAGAATTATGACTTTGTTTGGCCAAAGAAAATGAATCAAACGCCTAAGAAAAGTTTTGAAGATTTCAAAAAGAGTACAGGGAAAAGTACTTTGGGATTGGAAGCACAACTATCATTAGTTTTTGTGTCTTGTAATGTATGACAGAGTTAACGCGTGTGTCTGAGTTTTATGTTTGTTTTGTATTGTGCAAGAGTAATATGCAGCGCATGACTCATGCGCAATATATGACTCATGCGTAGTATATGACTCATGTGCAACGTATGAGCGATTTTCAGTAGGTGTCATGTGCTAGGCATGTGAATTCTATATATAGGTGTGTTGATGTGCTATAATGTCATAACTTTGGATATTTAGCTTTTGATTGGAGTTAAAGTGTAAAGTTACTTTGTTGAATTTTCATCAGAAATGTATAAAAAGTTTAATTACCTTTTCTTGTTATAATCACATCTTATTTGTTGGATTCCACTTCAAATGATGATATAACTAGATAATCCATGTTCTACATGTTTTACAACTAAGAACAAGATCGAAACTGGGACTTCCAATCTTTCATTTTTGCCCTATTTGTTTGTTGATTTTTTTTATAAATGGCAAACTATTCTGTTCTTAAAATGTACATCAATTATTTCTAATAACATTAGAACCCTCACCACTTTAGAAAAGAAACACCGATACAAAACATTGACATTATTGGGCTATAGCCTACAAGCCCTATTTGTAATCCATATATAAAAGTTGCTTTTATGTCGTCTTATGTCGTCCAAAACTTTGTCCAAATGAAAGGATTTGAAATTGAATATTATTTCGTTCCTAACTCTCCAAATAATCGTCAAATATCGCCGGTACATTTAATCTTCTTATTGCTCTTATGCAGGTTTATAGAGAAGGTATCCCAAATATAATTTTAGTATAAAAAGGTTTCTGATCTGTCAAGTTCACTTTCTTCTAGACAAGCCTGTTCACGGTGGTGGGTTTGATTTCATGTTTATATAATACAATTGAGCTACAAAACAAATATATATGTAATGCATAGTTTTTTAACGTTATGCGATTATTTGACAATTATTAACCTCAGTGTTTTTATTTTTATTTTTTTCTTTTGACATTTTATGGTATTCCTTTTGTTCATAATAAAACACTTAAAATTATTTTGTAAATAATAAGCATCTTCTATAGATTGTTAAATTCGTTAGGAAAGAGGCATTTATACAAATGTGTGTTGATATCTGGCCATTCAAACGCATATGAATAACGCAACGTAATTAATATACTTACCAAAAGTCAGTAGACCTCGCTCTTGAATCGCGGTACATAAATCATACATAAACCATCTCACGTTTTAGGATTCAAACCAGAAAAAGATATACATGTTTTTATGGAAAGAGCCCCGATTATAGAAGATAACTTTAAACACACAAAAAGGTTGAGCCGGTTGTTTATAAATTGCCACATTCATCGTGAGAACTGAGAACTGATACTTAGACATCCATTCAAAGGTTACGAATAATCCAATGTGAATAATAAACTTACAAAATAGTCAGAAGTATTTACTATCAAAGGACTTGTAGTCTAGCGGTATTAAAGAATGTGGTAAAATGCTTACCTCCTAAAAATAGTTGAGTGACTAGTAAATTCAGAAATAGTTTAAAGGATGTGTGAGTTAACGGTTGCAATAAAAAAAATATATAAATTGAATAAATAAATAAAAAATCAGTATTTACTACTATTGATCACCAACATGCATGATAATTTGTAGATGCTTTGACTCTCTGGTACTTGGATGAAGCCATTAATGTACATATCTGAACTTGAAATTGGAACGAAGCCAGAAGACAATGACCCTTCAAAAGGGACCCCTCCCCACACCCTGAGACATGCATGGGGACAGCTCTAATCACAATATGCATCCCAACACAATCATCACTCACCACTCATCACAAATCTATTTAATTAATATATTTACAAAAAATGAAAAATAATAATTGAACTAAGTCTCTTCAAATCAAATAATAAAGCAATGAATTATATCCTAATTACAGAACATATCTTAAGTTAAATCATGATTTGACACCAAAAGGGAAAAATCTTTAAAAAATATATATACAATTTTCTTTCAAAAATATTCAATAGTCAATGCACATAAGAACAATATTATATTAAACATATTTAGGCCGCGTATTTCTTGATTTGTTTGGTGGTTTAAATATCTAACAAATTGAACCGAATAAAATTAATATATGTTGCTATTAATTGAATAAAAATTGTTTTAAATAATGTGTAGTGCCTAAAAAGGGTAGCCAAGACAGATCACAAAATAAAGGAAAAAAAATAAAGAAGTCTTCATATTAATACAAGAGCACTCTTTCCCATGCATGGGCTTTTTACGGGTTCTCTTTTCTCATGCCTTCTACACTTGAATAAATTATTGCTTCAATCAAACTAGTGTTTTCTGCTTTTCATTATACTTTATAATTATAATAATATTATACATGACAAATAAGGTATATATTTCCGGTGATGTATTGATCACTTGTAATTTTAAATGTAAAGATCTTTAAATATTAATTGGAAATTATGCCCTTTATTCTGGTGTTTATTCGATATGTGGTTTGCTCTTTATTTTAGAAATTCGTATACTTGAATATGGTAATTTTCATAAATAAAATGAGACTGATGATTAACATGATCTTTTAATTATTTAAAGTAGGAAGTGTTATTTTGTTTTGGTTTTTGTTTGTTGTATAAGTGTAATTTTACTCAATGTGGTCCTCCTTAATTTCTCATCCCTTCTACACTTCAAACTGGTCTATAGTAATATGGTGATTGTTTTAAATAAAAATAGCGTTAGGCTTAAATTCTTACAAATTTAAGAGTATAAGGTATGTAGGTGTAAAAAAAGTTTTGTAAAAAAACAAATTAAATTCTTGCTTTCATCAAATTAGTATTTGCTACTTTTCATGTATAGTCATTATATTATAGTATTATATAGGGCAAATAAAGGTATATGTTTCCACTCATTTACTGATCACTAATATTTTTTTAAAGGTATAGGATTATATAGGACAAATGCGAATAAAGCTATATATTTCCACTCATTTAGTACTATCACTAGTATTTTTTAAAGTATGAATTTTAAATTTTAATTGGAAAATAATGCTCTACAAAATATAAATTAATAGAAAGTGTGTTTATTCTGTATGTGTTTTGGTTTTATTTTAGAAGTTCCTGTATTTGACTTATAATATATTATTATAAACAAAATGAGATTAATGATAATTAACATGATCTATAAAATATTATTATTTAAAGGTGGAAAGTATTATTTTATTTGGTTTTTGTTAGTCGTTGAATTACAACTTAGCTTATAAGAATACCTGTTGTGGTTCAGGTGAGCACTCAGATTCATCCTGTAATACTGCTCCGGGCACTTATCACCTTGCCCACTCGCACCTCCTATCACTTGAGCCCTTGTTCTAACCTCCGCTCGCCCAAGCCACCACGTCCCTAAAACACCCACTCACCCAAGCTATTGCGCTCATGCGCCACTACTAGCGGCACCACGTTGTGGTGTTCGCGAGCCACCTAGGCGTCTACATGGCTAGCGCCACCGCTAGCGGGAACCACAACATGTAGTCTAAATTAAAGCAATTTTTATAACTACTTATGCATTGATTATACAAACATAATGAATACTTAATTATAGTTTAAAATATATAAACTAAGGTAAACATAAATACAAGAGCACTCTTTTCTATGTGAAAGAAAGATTGGATGGGAGTCTTCTTTTCCTTTTTCTTTTTGTAAGTGGACGATGAAATCTTTCTTTTGCTTTTCAGTCCTCTCTTTTAGACTATTCCATCATCGATCTTCAAAATAAACAACAATCTTGGTCCCGTTACTGCTCCACAACACACAAGCCAATATATGTGTACATATATCTATATCTATATTATATATGTATAGATAGTGAGAGTGAGATATATATATATATAGAGAGAGAAGGCTTCTTGATTCCATGCAGTTCTTTTACAGTAATATGAAATAAAGGATATAAAAAACATTGTAATGATAAATGAATTATAATCATCTTTTTTCACTTCTTACACACAGTTCCACTATGACAGTGTGACCACATCTTCCCATTTCCCAACACCCTTTTATATATATTATTGCAAACCAACCAAACGTTATATCTGCTCAAATGTGTAAAACACCGTCAAGATATATAGACAGTTTTTACCAACCGACGTTTATGTTACTTTGATGGGCCAGCTGAAATTTAATGATTCATTTGTTCACATGCTAAGTTGTGTGTTGTCTGTCTCAGAATATGCATGTTCAAACCTATACATACATCTTGAATATGTTACAACCATATGTTCATATATAGATGACTGTTTAGAAGTGTCTAACTAAGATCGTCCCATGTCATGCTTAGATTCTTTCAAGGATAATGTACCAGTTTAAAGTCATTAGCTATATCATACACAAAATCAAATTTAGCTAGTGAACCCGCACTCGCAGGATGCAAAAATTTTCATATATTCGGTTGTAGTATTGTCACAAGGTGAATTCCGCGTTGGCTTTAGACAAGAATCATGCTAGTCAAATATCACAGACATATTTTGAAGCTTTAGTTGTGTACAATAGGAGAGCTTTGCTATTAAGTGTGTTTGGGTGATAATAGTACGTATCAAGACGGGTCCCATGTAACCAAAACAAATATTTGCACTTCCAATTGGTAAACGAGATAATATATGTTGGTAGAAGGGGTACGTTGTTACAAATGGTATCGGCGTCACTTATGTGTTGTTTGAAATGATGAGCAAGCCTCATTGAGGATGATGAGCCTCTAAGATGGTGGTTGCACACTACTACAAAACAGAGTTTTACCGACAAAATGCTATATAATCGGGAAAATAGGTTGGTGATTACCATAGATTTGCTCATCTATGGAGGAACTAATAAAAATAAATTAAATGAATTACCGTACAACAAGAAGATTGTCTATTTGTCATGTTCAGCAAGACATAGTTGTTTTAGGACCATTGAAGGGTAAAATTGAATGAGTGATGGTTTTTTGTTTATTTTGGGACCATTGTTGAGTAAAATCATAAAATGACCGACATTTTTTTTGGACTATTTTTGGGTAAAATCAGGAACGACCGACTTACATGCCATGTTGCTCTGGCTATTGAAGAATCGGAGAAAGGTACAGTGATGCTCTGTTTTGCTAAAAGGGTTGATAGTTAGTTTCCACCTTGGTGGGAAATCGATACGATATTACAATGTGAATGCTTATGTAGAGGGCCCTTGTATTATATAAACTAATATATATCGCCTTGTCAAAACGTATGGTATTGAACTCAACTAACAGAAATTGTACAGAAATCAACACAAACAACGGATAAGCGACAAAATGGTGACAAAAACATTTTAGTTACCCAAACCAGAAAAAACCCCAATAACCCTAGATCTCACAATTTGCGAGATCAACAAACAATACAAGGGAAGAGATGATCAACTGATGTCCATCAGTTGATCTATACAAACCGTAGTAACTGGATCTTATACAAGATCACAAGCGATCTAGCACAGACAATACAAACCCAAATCGTACACACAAAGAAGACAACGGAAAGATCTAGAAGAGGTTAACACCTAACAATACTGTAACAACTCTTTTATACCCATGTATAAAAGATACTTTCAATCCAGCCCTTCAAGTCTTGAACTGCTACATTTTAACCCTTAGCAACTGCGCTTTGCACCTCCATCTTTTCTACCTACACACTTACACCCCTCTAAGTTATATCAATATAACAAATAGCATCAAGATATTATAACACGTTCAAATGTTGCAACATGAATTAACAAGTTGCCTTTATTTTAACATGCCCCCTTCATTCATGTGGCAAACATGTTTAACATACCAAGATTCTCACAAAGAGACTGGTGTTGAGTCACACTCAATCCCTTTGTGAAAATATCTGCAATCTGTACATCTATATGAACCTTTTCTGGTTCAATAATACCAGCAGCAATTTTTTCTATCAAAAAGTGTAAATCAATTTCGAAATGCTTAGTTCGTTCATGAAACACTGGATTATGAGAAACAGAGATTGCTTATTTACTCACAGTATAACTTAACAGGTAACATGGTTTTAACTTTCAGTTTAGATAAAACATTCACAATCCACATAATCTAACAATAGGCTGAGCACATAGCTCGGTACTCAGCCTCAGCAGTTGAGTCTCTGCTTTTCCAGTTGTGCAACCACTCAAATCATCTTCATCTATCCCTGAAGAAATTGCTAAGGATGATGATGCAATAAACGTTGAAGCTGGGGGCGATGGCCAGAATTTGATGTTTCAGATATGCCAGAGAAAAACTGCGTCTGAGAAAGAGAAACGAAATTTTTTTGTTGAAGACCCTGCTGGCGAGCAGGTAAAAACTACTGCCCCACCATCTTCTGCTGCCGTCAACATTATAACTACTGATGAGCCAAGAAACGAAACCATTCCTCCACCATCAAATACGGAGAAGATAGCCACTGGTAGCCAGCCAAAAGATATTGGATCTTCAACTGCTGCGTAGAACTTTGAATCATTTTTTGACGACCTAGCAGATGAGTCCCCCATCCGCCCCGAAGAGACTCCAGGGGATTATTATTATCGCTCTTACTCTGTAAAGCGAGCCTATGCCCTCCATCAACCAGTATGGAAACTAAAACAAAGTTATACCTTTACCGACCTGCAAGTTTGCAAAGAATGGTAAAGGGTATATATCCTCCAGCGGAGGTCAAGCGTCAGGAAGAGAAAACGCATGAGCAAACATACCATGCTTACCTTTTAGAAACTACTCAGGATTACTCCACCGCCCACCGAATAGTCCGCGAATGGCGTAGCATGAATAAAGAATGGGATGAATTTGAATCAAAAAAAATTCAAGGTTGGGTTGGAGGAGGAGCGTGTGAAAAAACTGCTTGTTGATTTGGATGCTGCGAAAGCCAAATTTGATGATGAAAAGAAAACGGAGGAGTGGTCTGCACTGGGTTGGAAAAAGAAAGAAGAAGCATAAGTTGCGCAACTCGTTGAAGAGGTCAAAGGTGGAAGGATGCTTGTGCTCGGAACAACAACGAGAAAATTAAATTGCGCAACGAAATCGAGCAGCTTAAAAAAGAAAAAGCCGACGCAATTGCTGCTATGGAAGAGGCGCGCTCCCATCAAGAGCGAAGTGAGCAAAAAAGGTAGAGACACGAATGACCCTTCTTCTTAGAGATAAAGAAATTGTTGATCTCACCTCTATGCTCTTTGACCAGGAACAAATGAAGTCTGACTTGGATGTGGCGAAAAAAGATCTTCAACTTGCTAAGGTCGAGAAGGCGGAGCTGACCCGCCGCCTGACAGAAAATGAGGAAAAAATTGAAAGTGCTAATGTTTCCCGTGCCACAGCGGTTAGTGTGGCTGAAGACTTGACCAACAAGTTGCATGGTTGCAACAATACGGAATCGTTAACGTAAGCATCCTCTTTTTTATATGATATTACCTCTCTCATGCTCTTATGCTAAAATTCTTCTATGCAGATTGCTAACTCAATCTTGAATTCGACTGAGTTGGATGAGTCAGTGGCGCAACTGATGGTGGCGGCGCGGAGTGATGGCTATTCTCAAGGTTACAATGAATATGTGTTTCATGTTTCTCAAGCTTTGAAAGTTAAATGGGACAATACCCGAGCTGCGACTTATGGAGTCAACACCAGCGCTGCCTTCACTGTTGCCAAAGAAAAATATGATCAACTACAAATCCATGTCATGGATTTAGTTGATAATGCGCTGCCTCATGATGATTTTGTAGATCGGTTGAAGGATATCTTCTCGGAAGGCGAAGAACAGAAGGATGAGGCGAAAGCTCCTGAACAGGAGTGAACTTGTTTAATTGATGTTTGATGTTTTTTGTAATATGGTTACGCGAATGCATATGTATATCTTAACTTATGAATATAATCTTTGAATTCCAATTTCTGCATGTAGTGTCTTACTTTGTTTTAAGGTAGACAAATGAATATGGGAAAAGCTCATGTGTGAACGTAATACTATCTTATGCGTAACGACAGTAATGTTCATGAGACTTGTAAGTAACCATAATGTTTTTGTCAAACCAAAAGTAAGCACATGCATTTGTAATAAGGTATAACAGAATGTAAGTAACGACACGTTTATATAATAAGGCGTGACAGCCGTTCAATTACATGGTCGTTAAGATTACATTGATAAACTATGTAAACAAAATTCATGCAAATACTAGATAAGGCGTAAAGCCATGTATCATAGAAACTGGGATTACATAGGATAGAAATAAAGGTAAGTATCAAACTTTGACCCCTTTCAGAAGCGCAAGGCCAAAGTGGGAAAGCTGATAAGATTACATATAGCAACGGCGCAACTGTTGCGCGTTCCATGTTCGCGGGATATCAGTACCATCCAGGCGTTTAAGGGTATATGCGCCTTTACCCAACTTCATTTACAACATAGGGTCCCTCCCATCTTGGAGCCAATTTTCCAGGCTTCTCAGCATTAGAAGCGTCGTTATCATGAAAAACGAAATCTCCAGGTAAGAAAGAGCATATGCGCACTCGCTTGTTATAATACTTCTCTAACTTGGACTTGTATTTTGCTTCACGAATAGCCGCATTCTCGGCCTTTCTTCTATTAAATCAAGATCCAAACAGTTTGCTCTTCATTGTTCTGGTTCTGCAGCGCCAATAGACTAGGAGATGGAAGGCCAATTTCGGCGGGGATCACTGGCTTTGTTCCATAGACCAAGCTAAATGGAGTTTCCCTGGTGCTTGTCTTAGGCATACTACAGTACGCCCATAATATGCTTGGAAGTTCGTCCACCCATCCCCGTCGCACCGTGCCAAGGCGGCCTTGATTCCTTCTACCAGTTGTTTGTTGATACTTTCCATCTGTCCATTACCCTGGGGATGGGAGACAGAAGTAAAAACGTGTTCAATTTCCATTTCGCGCATCCATTTTTGAAGTGCTTCAGAGGCTAAGTTTGTTTCATTATCGGTGACAATGACATCTGCAGCCCAAACCGGCAGATAATGTATTCCTAAATAAATTTCCGAATTACTATCGCTGTAGTTCTTCAACCCATTTGGTGAAATAATCTATTGCAACAACTATGAACTTCACTGCGCCTGGTGCATCTGGGAAAGGACCGACTAAGTAAATGCCCCATTGCTGGAAAGGCCATGTCGTAGTTACTGGTACTAACAAGTTTTTGGGCGCATGGGTTCTTGGGGCTTGCCTCTGACAAGATGTGCACTTTCGTAACATTTAGACAGCGTCCAAGTGCAACCCTGGCCAATAATACCCTGCGTTCATAATCTTGGCTACGACCATGCGCGGCCCCGCATGAATACCCCATAGGCCCTCGTGGATTTCTTTGACTAAGTACTGCGCATCGTGCCTATCAACACCTCGTAAAAGGGGTCCCATATATGACTTGCGGTACAAAATGCCATCTGTCATTTCGTAATTCAGGGCTTTACATTGAATCTTCCGTGCTTCTGCCTTGTTTTCAAGAAGAGATCCATGCTGTCAAAACATGATTATTGGAGACATCCACGATGAAGTTCCGACCTCAACCATACTTACATGTTTAAGCGGGAAAATGATGGATTTCTAAGAGCCTCGACTCTGACTTCTTTTGCCAAATGTTTGAAGCTGGTTGCTGCAAGCTTGCTTAATGCATCAGCGTACTTGTTCTCACTTCAATTAACATGAATTACTTTAAAGTGCTTGAACTCACTGATCAATGCCCTTGCTTGTTCCAAATATAAAGCCATAATGTCTCCCTTTGCATCATATGCGCCAGTAACCTGCTCAGCCACAAGTAGAGAATCTACATGTGCTGTGAGGTTTGTTGCTCCCATTTTGATAGCAAGGCGCAGGCCTGCTAAGAAAGCTTCATATTCAGCCTCATTATTTGTACTCTTGAAATATAGGCAAATGGCGTATCTAAATTCCTGATTGTTAGGATTTACCAATCGAAGACCTGTTCCGGCTCCATCGCTGTTTGATGCGCCATCAGTAAATAATACCCAAACTCTATCATCAACTATGGGAACTGGGTTTTGAACCGCTTCGCATTCTTCAAATTTTGTCTTTTGGCACTTCAGTAATAAAATCGGCCAAGATCTGCCCTTTAATTGCTGGACATGGCTTGTATAAAATTTTGTAATCTCCCAACTCAATTGCCCATTTTGCAAGATGTCCCGATACGTCAGGTTTTGACAAAATTTTCCCCAAGTGATAATTTGTCCGAACAGTAATAACGTGCCAAAAAAAATACCTGCGCAACCTGCACGAAGCATGAACAAGGGCAAGAACCAACTTTTCCATAGAATATCTAGTTTCTGGATCATTTAACATCTTGATAACGTAATAGATTGGGGTCTGAACCCCTTCTCGCTCAACTAGTAGGACCACACTTACTGCCATATCGGATGCAGCAAGATAAAGAATATTGCCTTTTTTTCTAGTGGAGCTGTAAGCGTTGGGAGTTGTATTAAACAATTCTTCATATCCTGGAAAGCATTCTCTGCTTCAGGAGTCCATAAGAATTCATTCTTCTTGACGCAATTGCTCAGCATACTAATGAATGGATAAGATTTTGCAGCATGATTAGCTAAGAATCGGTTAAGAGCTGCTAATCTTCCTGCCAAACGTTGCATTTCTTTAACACTAATGGGTGAAGGCATACGCTGAATTGCTTCAACCTTGTCAGGATTTACTTTAAAGCCATCTTTTGAAACAATAAAACCAAGAAATTTGCCTTGTTCCATACCAAATGAGCATTTACTCGGGTTTAACTTCAGGTTGACTCTGCGCAATGAGTCGAAAGTTATCTGAATATTTGCTAACATCGTTTCCTTGGTATGACTCATGATGACAAGATCATCAATGTAAACTTCGACTGTGACCCCAATATCATCACCAAAAAATGTATCCATAAGCCTCTGGTATGTTTCTCCAGCATTGCGAAGACCAAAGGGCATTTTTGTGTAACAAAAGATGCCTTTCTCCATGCGAAAAGCCGTTTTGTCTTCGTCTTCCTTCTTCATTAAGATTGATGGTATCCTTTGTAACAATCAAGGAACATTTCCATAGGAATGATGCTAACGAATCAACTTTCTTATCGATTTCAAGAAGAGAATAACAATCTTTGGGGCATGCCTTGTTTAGATCTTTAAAGTCAACACACATGCGCCAGCCACCATTCTGTTTTTGTACCATGACTGGATTTGCAACCCAGGTCTGGTATTTGAATTCTCGCAATATTCCAGCATCCAGTAATTCCGAAACTTTTTCGTTCATGGCTCGGGATTTTTCTAGCCCCAAGCTGTGCTTGTTCTGAACCACGGGTTCTGCTGACGGAAAAACATTTAAGCAATGTTCCGCAACATCGCGCGGGACACTGACCATATCAGCAGGCGTCCAGGCAAAAATATCCATATTATGAAACAACAATAGTTTAAGCTTTGCGCGGATTGTTGTATTAATCGCGGGACCCAAAAGAATCGTTGCTCAGGGTACTTGTTGTTGAGTATCCATTTCTCGGGCTCATTTGAAGATACAGGCTTTGAAGCTTTGGCAACTGGTTCTTCATAGACATTATTCCTTTGCGCGTGTACATAATAGCGATGCCGGTTGGTGTTGGAAAAACCACACGCGGCATGTGGAGTAGATGTAACCATGCTAAAATCACGTTGCGCGCGTCGTCCCAATAAGACATCATGGCGAGAAGTCGCCGGCATTACCATAAAATTCACCTTAATGGTTCATGAATGTTTTCCATCTGAGAGGGTGACAAGAAAAACTATCTGTCCTAGAGGAAAAACAGTCTTCTTGCAAAACCCAGTTAAAGGGAAATCAACTGGTTCTAGGCGTGCCTTATCCTCTGGATCCAATTGTTTAAAACATTGCTCATATATAATATCCATGGAGCTCCCTAGATCTATAAACACATAATCAGTCTGATAGTGGCCAAAATACCTGTAACCACCACTGGTCGCTCTTCCTGTGGTCTGCCAGGGACAATGGGAAAAATCACTTGTTACTCACGCCATTTGTCATTTCTAAAACGTTGATAGTTGCGCTTGCGCGTTGTACCCCCTGAATCATAGAAACTTGTTTCATTTTCTTGTTGCTTGGACCCTCATCCCCGAGCGTAAGTTGTCTAGCTTCCTTACGTACTGACTGTAGTAAGTGCGTAAGTTTGCCACCCTTCAAGGCTTTTTCTATCTCTGTATGCAAGCTGATACAGTTATCAGTTGTATGCCACGTATCTTTATGATAGTCACAAAAAGATTTGGGTCTTGTCCCTTCTTATTTTTCATTGGTTGTGGTTGTTTGAACTGATAATTCTCAGTGCTAAGAACCTCTGCTGGGGATTTTGTTAGAGGAGTCCATTGCCGATCACGGTTCTCTTGTTTGATCACTTTCTGGGTGGTAATTTTATTAATTGTCGCGCGAGCATCTACTGAAGAATAAGGAGAATATGAACCTTGATTCGAACCCTTCCAGCCTTTCTTAAACTTCCGACTGCCCCTACTCAGATCTTGCAGACGATTCTAAGGTAGTGGAGGTCTGTTGGAATTCAGATTTCGCTCTGTTTGCGCGTAAACTTTGGCTGCTGCCATAAGTTTATCCCAGCTCTTTGGGAGGCCAGTAGTTTCAAAGAGTACTTTTTTCATCTCATCATATCTTACCACATATTTGAACTGTGCGCGGATAAGATCTTCATGTACATCTCTAATTTCTAACACTTCTTTGTATTAACGAGTGATAAAATCTTCTAAGCTTTCGTCATCCTTACCGCCAGATGTTCATCACATATGAGGAATCTCTGACGTAGCGTCGTTGTTGTCTAAATGCATGAGGAATTTTTCCTTAAGGTCATTCAGGAGGAAAGTTTACATGTGGGTAAGTTATCGAACCATAGACGGCAGCACTGGTAAGAGTTTGCACAAAAAATGGTACCACATTGGTAACGTCTAGCCTTCGATCAACCTTGCGCCGGTGAAGAGGCGCATGTGATCATCAGGATCAGTTAATCCGTTAAACTTCCCTACATTGGATGGTGATTTTGCTCGTTCCAGTGGAGCCAATTCTATTTCCTTCACAAGTTTTGATTGCTCAGCTGCTTCAGCGGGTCTATACACCAGATTATAGTCATGTTCCGCCTCAGATTATACGTTGCACAACCTTAGGCTTATAGTTAACATGATCCGTAGATAAACGATTAAACACACTCAAGCTGTCTCCTTCGTCGTAAGTCTTATCATATTCATCATATTTGGTGTCCTGCTTCTGAGACAGTCGTGGGCCCAATCGTGAATGAACAGATGTGCGACGTTGAGTATTATCCTCCTGTTTTTTTATCAACATAATGAATAGAATTATTTTTGGTCTGAGAATACATCTCAGTGTCTTCTGCAGATGCATGTGATGGTGTACGAGCATGGATCTGCGAATCATAACTCAATGCTCGAGGTGCCGGCGAAGCATGGACCTGAGGGGCATTGACCGGAGGTTGAAAAACTGGAGTTCCAGTTTGAGCACAGAGTTGAGCTTACATAGCATTCAGAGCACTTTGAGATTTGATAAGCCAAGACAAAGGTGTTTCACCGGGTGGCAAAATTGATGCAACGTCAATACGTGGAGCTGTCAGAGTTACTGGAATGCTCTTATGATCAAGGTCATGTTGAGCATTAGCTTCGCCGGAAAACTCTTCTTCTACATGTTCGTCGATCTGAGCAGCACTAGCGACATGACGAATCTCAGATCGAGGACCTAACTGATGAGACGAACCATCAGCCATGATACTGATGATTCAGGCGAAACAAACGAAAAGATGAGAAGAAAAAAAGTAATCGGTGGGCCCCAATGAAGAAACACCAGATCTAATTAATCGGAACCAGATCAATCTGTTGGGAGTGTTTCTGCATAAAAGGTTAATCCTCCGATTTTTCGCCGTATTGGAATGAACCTCCGATGTACACTGCAAAACAAAACACCGTTAGACTCGCCACGGGGAGAATGGGGGTTCTCTCCGTGACCACCCTCCGGCGTGAGAATAAGTATAGGTTGATTGGAATAGTTAAAGTGAAGTCAGAGAGAGAGTAAGTGAGAATCAATGCTTACTTGACCTTGAAGCTACTTATTTATAACCGTATTTTAGGCGCCAAAACTGAGAGATGAAAAAAGTTAACAGAAGCTTCCCAACACCGTTAGTTGGTTAGTTCGTCATGCAAGCACACAGATCATGGCTTGATCAACGGCTGGGGAGTCACCACGTGGCAGATGATGCTTCTCCGATCTTTGTTATGAGGCATGCCATCATCATGATTTTCAGGAGTGCACCAGATCGTGCCATGTGTAATTCTGTTGTAACCACTTGTGCCCCTGCACGATTGAGCCTTTATGGCTTCTAGAACGTTTTACAGTTGTGATCTCTTGATCTGTTGCCACGTGTCTTTTCATAGAAAAGATTCCTTTTACCATTTATGTAAGTTCCCTGCGCGGAGATTATTTGATAAGGAATATAACTTTCAATCTTAACTATTTCCTTGTGCGAGCCTGCGCAAGGTAGTTAAATGATTTAATACTCTTTTCAATGATCCGGCACATGGATAAATGGTGTCTGTCTCTTGCGATCTAGTCTGCGTGAGGCTTGCCTTTGGGTAATAATGATATGGTCGCGCGTTTGCCGCAAGGTTTTGGGACCATACCCTTCACCCGGGGATTGTTTTAAGTATCTCAATAGTCTCAATGCGATGTTAGAGATGAGACTGACAAGGACTATGCATATACTGACTAAGAAACTGAAAAACATAACTTATGTGTGGTCTAGTTAAAGAAAGGTAAATCAATTTACCTATTAACTTTTGAAAGCCATTTATATTTTCTAAAATAATTTGTTCTTTATCACATTTATTTGTCACAATAAAACTTTGTTCTATAGGAGTAGAAACTGGTTTACATCCTAAATACCCAAACTCATTCAAAAGCTCTAAACAGTATTTGCGTTGAGACAAACATATACAAGCATCAGAATAAAGAACTTCAATTCCGAGGAAATATATCAGTATTCCTAGTTCTTTAATCTGAAAATTATCACTTAAACATTTCTTCACCCTATCAATTTCATGTTTATTATTTCTTGTAACAACTATATCATCAAAATACACCAGGAGAACTATAAACACATCTTTATTTGACAAAACAAACATAGAGTGATCACAAACACTTTGAACAAACCCCATAGAAACTAATACATTGGTTAGTTTTTCATTCCACTGCCTTGGGGCTTGTTTAAGGCCATATAAAGACTTTACCAACTTGCATACTTTTGTGTTATCTTTTGTAAAATAGCCTTGTGGTAAGTTCATAAAAACATCTTCATTTAATGTTCCATACAGAAAAGCATTATTAATGTCTAACTGATACAAAGGCCAGTTGTTATTAACTGCAAGTTTAAGTACAAGCCTCACAATGATCATTTTTACTACTGGTGAAAAAGTTTCACCAAAGTCTACACCTTCTCTTTGGTTAAAACCTTTGGCTACTAACCTAGCCTTATACCTTTCAACCTCCCCATTTGCCTTATACTTAATCTTATACACCCACTCACATCCTATAGGTTTCCTACCTTTAGGAAGATCAACTAATACCCATGTATTATTCCTCTAAAGGGCTCACCATTCAACACATAGGAAGGTAACCTGTTCATAAGATACACAGCAATTAGCACACAATCTGACCAAAATATCAAGGGCAGACCACCCTAAAAGATCAAGGCTCTAGTTGTGTTTAGAAGATGCCTATGCTTCCTTTCCACCACACCATTATGCTGTGGTGTATAGGAACAGGTTGTTTGATGAAATATACCCTTAGTTTTACAAAATAAAGTCATTTGACAATTGACAGATTCTGTTCCATTATCATTCCTAAATGTTTTAATTTTCTTCTTAAATTGAGTCAAAATCAATTCATAAAAACTTTTAGATTGTCAAAAACTTCAGTTTTGTTTGACAGAAAATAACACCATACAGCTAGGAATAGTCATCTACAATTGTTAAAAAATATTTAAATCCATCATAACTTATCACTTTATATGGACCCCATAAGTCTAAATGTACTAGATCTCCTACTGGCTTAGACTTATGTTCACTCAGAGGGAAAGGAACTCTAACATGTATAGCCCTATGACACACTTCACAAGGACTATGTTCACTAGATTTTATATTAAACTTTTGTTTTAACACAGCTAGTACCTGATCTGAAGGGTGCTGTAACAACCCACTTCCTCGCAAGCTCGTCACTCTCGTTATGCCTAGCACCAGAGATTCGGATCATAATGTAACCTAAATCGCTTATTACGGTATATCGCATATTTTCGCATCACATCGCATTTTCACAATGCATACGCAATATCGCACTCGCTAAACACTACAAACATTGCGTGAAGTTTCCCAGCCTATCTTCTCGCTTAAACTACAATGCGACTCTCGCAAGACTTGGGAACAAAGCCGCATGCTACCTCTCTTATCTCATCGAATCTTAACTTAATTTAATTGATTAATACGCTTAACTTTTAATACGTTAATTAACTATTAATACGAACCGAATCGCCAAACGAACTCCTAACGCGAATTAACCGAACAAAACTTGGCCAATAGGTCAAGTTCGGCCGAACTTGTGCATCACAAGTTCGCCCGAACTTGTCTAGGCAACAAGAATCCTTCAAAACCAACCAGTCCGCCCTGACTTGTCCTAGTATTCAGGAAGCACACAAGTTCGCTCGACTGTAGCAAGTCGCTGACTTGATACAAGTTCGCCCGAACTTGATGTCTCCAGCCTATCTTTCAGCCTCACCTATAAATACTCAGCTCCATTCTCCATTTGCACTTGCTGAAAGTTCACCCGGAGCTCCCCAAAACCGAAACCTTTGTTTTCTAAGTAAGAGTCCACTCCTTTTCAAGCTACAACAACGTTTACAACGATTTTTCACAAGGTTTCTACCTTTGATTTCATCAAAACTCTTCTGTTTACGAAAATCTCTATCTTTTTATGCAAAACTTCTGTTTTTCACTTAGATCTATGCTTGGATCTAAGTAAAACCTTTTAAACATCGATTTTTACACAATATTCGGACTAATGACGAATGTTTCGTTCACTTTGAAGTGGAACGAGGCGTTGTCAAGTAAGATCTCAGATCCGGAAGCACTAGGACGAAATCGTCACTTTACACAAGCTGGACTAACCGTACGAACCATCAAGTTCGCCTGGATTAGCCCGAGTTTCTGTAAAATGGCTAAACTCGCTCCAAAAGACCTCTACGGCCTAAGTTTTACTCAGTGGCTTAAGGTTGGAGGGATGGACACTCGATTTCTTCAGCAAACGACGCAAAAACGCACGATTTGGATGCCAAAACAGTCAAGTTCGCTCGAACTTGTCACCAAAATGGTGACCAAGTTCGCCCGAACTTGCCCTAAACTTCAACAAATCAGACAAGTCCGCCGAACTTGTCCAATTCCCAAAAGAATTAGACAAGTTCGCCCGAACTTGTATTCCCTTAGCAAATAGAACAAGTTCGCCCGAACTTGTCCAGTTTCTCAGAAAAACAGACAAGTTCGCCCAAACTTGTATCTCCTGTAAGTCTTAGTATACAAGTTCGGGCGAACTTGTACCTTGACCCTTCACCCGTTCACCATTTCAGCAATTTAGAAGACTGATGCACTTCTGTTCGCTTACAGGCTGATCTGGTGCTCTCCTCGATTCATCTCAGATCCCGTAACTCCCTTTAAACGCACCAACTATGAGTATACTTGACCCATTTTCGCTTTAATGCACCTTTTGGGTGTAACATACGTTTATATCAAAAAACACGAAAAACGCTAAACCAATTTATCACACGCGAATATCTGTGTTGCATATTTATACGTGATGCTAGGAACATGTAAACTAGGAAACATTTTCGTTAACTCCACCTTGGCTAGTATGGTACTATAGTTTGGCTAATACCCGACGGGGTCTAGTTAGGAAGAACGCGCGAGCTTCGAGAGCTTCACATGTGAAATTTGTATTGTGAGTTTGTATGTTATGTGTATCATGTATATGTATGTGGAGATTCGCGATACTTTTTATCTACTATGCTATTATATCAAAACCTGTATGCTGCCAATACATTATTGTATTGACAATTATTTTAACGTATATTGCAGGTTATTGAATTCTACTTGCTGCAATTGGATGTAGGATTTCATCTCTAGAAACGCATTGTAATAGAAAATCTAGGAAGATTGAATCTGATATGTTTTATGAGATACTATGTTTTGTAATGATTGATTATGGAATATTGGTTGATTGCATGGGAAAATCGGACTATTTAAATATTGTCATTATTAGTTGTTATGGAATTTCTCGTGAAACAATCTGATTCGCCTAGTGTCGCGCCCCGATGATTCCGCCGTCGGTTGGGGTGTGACAGATTGGTATCAGAGCCATAACTGGAGGGAATTAGGTAGAATTGTCATACTCGACCTAGTCTATAGTTAGGACACCAAATCAGACCGTTACGCATCGATTAAACGCTGAAACCAAAACGAACAGACAAGTTCGCCCGAACTTGGGGGTAAGTTCGCTCGAATTGATCAAGTTCGCCCGAACTTGATCAAGCTCGCTCGAACTTGTTAGTCCTCAACAACATCAACAAGTTTGCTTGGGACTTAGCAAGTTCGCTCGAACTTGACATCAGACAGATGCCAAGTTCGCCCGAACTTGACAAAAACTCTTCGAAACGAACTTTTAAACATACGTTTTCCTAAAGCTGCCACAATACACGTGAAGAACACTCGTATCACACAAACGAGTCGATTTATCGGGAATAGGTGTGAAAACCGCGAACTCTCAACGAATCACTCACTCCGCGTATTCTCATCTGCACGAAATTGTTTGTTAAGTTGAGAGTGATATCCACATCTTGACGGAAATTTCCCATTTTATTCGGTGGAAGCCTCCTGATGGGTCCGGGAGGTGAAACCACAATCAGGGATTCGAAGTTATTAAGTCAGGGGTGAAATCTGAACCTTGAAAACTCGTCCCACTCCACGATTTTCAATCTCACCAAAGTCTCGATTGTTTCCAATGCTTTGGGACGCGTAGTAACCGGAAGGGTGACGTCGTTAGCCGCGGAGCGGTGAGTGACCTATTAGGCCAAAGTGTGTGCCCGAACTCGGCGGAATGATCGAATCACTTTGGGTAGTCACTGTCTCAAAACCCAGGACGCTCCATTGATTTTAAGCCGCAATCGTCGATTTTTACGCATCATCGATTTTCATGTGCTTCGCGCACGTTTTAACAAATTTTAAACTTTTATGTTTTCGATTTGTCGCTTTACGCTTACCGCTTTATCGCTTTCATCCTGCTATGTTAATGCACAACTCGCACAGCCATCGCAATCCAAAACAAGAGCTAACTCTCGCAACATAACTAAATCTTAACAACCCTCTTAACCGCGTCCTCGCGTTATACCTGCAAGTATATATACGTATCTAAATATATACATATATAGTATAAGATTACACGTGCTTATGTGAATACGTGAGAAATTAGGAAATATGTGTTTTCTTATGTGGCTCCTATGTGAATCTTAGAAGTACGTATTACTATAACAAGTTTTTGACGCGCTAAATCGCATCGCAATTACAAATCATTATGATCGAATCTCATTCCAAAACTCTTTGTTTAGATGTCTTCGAACGCTTCCAACTCTCGACGTTAAGCTCGAAGGAACTCCGACAAGAGGATTGCTTCGCATGTGGCAAAGGAAATGGCCAAGGTCATTCCTCAAATCATCACCCAAGTTCAAGCCCTCAGCAACTCTCAAACTTCTGAAGACTCCAAGTCCAGCGCACCAAAATCTACTTTCTCCTACAAGCAATTCAAGGCATGTGACCCATGGTCTTCACAAGTGAAGGAAGTGTATCTCAAATGCTCTAGTCGTTTGATGCCATCGAGGTTACCCTTCGTCAGAGTGGGTGCCCTGAGCATTTTCAGACCACCTGTGCTACCGGAGTATTGTCACACCCCGACCCGCAGCGGAATAAGAGTCGGGGCATAATTGGGTTATCACCAAAGCTCATGATATTTACTAATATGTTTCATATTTATTAAATTCAAAATTACATCCTCAATATTCCAAACATGTTCATACAATTACAAAGAAAGATAATCAACTAAACAATCCAAAGTCTAAACTGGTTTATTCTTCTAAGCCATCCTATATGTTTCTTGCTGCAGCGGGATCACCTGTATCATGTTTAAAAATGGGGGTTTTTGGGTCAACATAAGTTGGCGAGTGAACCTTGTTAGAAAACATTTATTATTGATTTCTTATTATATTTATTATGGAAAATTGTGCAATAATCATATGTGAGCAAACGTGAATAATCATCCAATAACAATAACAATAACAAACAATAACATACAATAACAAACCAACTTGCATGAATATATAACATGAATGATACTGTATATGTTGGCAACGTCACGTTCACGCTCATAGGTAAGGGGAACGGACGACCTATGATAAATGTCTGTGCGATCAAGGCTCAATCAAACGGAGCCGATCATATGTTGGCAACGCCTGTTCACGCTCATAGGTAATGGGGAACAGCTCAACGCTCATATGTAATGGGGAGCGGCGGCCTATGATAATGTATGTACTGAAAATGATAAATTTAATCTAAACAATAACCACACAAACAGTTGATACATATTGAATACACATTTGATCATGGACATGATGGATGCACAATTGTTTAAATGTAAATAATGATAAGACACATGATACACCCCAAAAACGTGATTAAAACAGGGAATCTGTAGAGATTCACTCACATTGGGTGCGTTCGGTTGAAGATGTTGAAATGCGCACGAGTTTAGAGGATTGATCGACGAGAATTAACTAACCTAAATAATAACGAAAACGGTATGGTAAATGAGTGGATTTTATTAATAATTTTAATAAGATTTTTAGATGTATTTTTGTGAGTTTAAGGCTATTTTCTAACTTTAAAAACATTATTTTTAAGTATTTTTAATTGATTTTTAAATTAAATAAATAAATAAAAATATATAAAAAAAATGTTGACTTTTGAGTTGACCGTTGACTGTGAGTGTTGACTGTTTGACCGGTTCGCTAGTGTGCAAGTATGCGCCGGGTAAGGCTCGAACCCGAGACCTCCCGTATGCGTGCACACAGGTCTACCAACTGAGCTACGTGTCTAACCCGAAATATTTCTGTTTTTAATTATATTTATACACTATTTAATTTAATCAGAAATCTTTTATTTTTAAAATGGATTCAATTACATCTGACCGGTGCACGCAACAGGTCTCGAACCCGAGGGCCTGTGGTTTAGTGTTGCACACAGTCCACCGCTGGACTGTGTGTCTAACCTGGTTAATATACTGATTTTTATTAAACTTAACATCTCTCTGTGAGTTGATCCGGTTCAGTTAAAAAGGAAACATCTTTATTACAGAGAATGAGATTGTGTCAAGGATCGAACTCGCGACGTGTGATAAATGTTTGCACACAGTCCACCGCTGGACTGTGTGTCTAACCGAGATATAATCCAATTTATATTAAACTTATATACAAACTAACTTCATCTTCTTCGTTACAATATCACAGACAACGATTACCCTACTGATCTTGTTTAATTCGATTGACAAACATTTAATTGATTAAAATGAAATGGACAGGGAAGATTTTGGGAGTAAACATACTGGAAAAATGATCTTTCTCAGAACTCCGGCGAAGTCGTCGACTCTGTTTTTATGAACTTCGTTTGAGCGGACCAATTAACAGTTTTGATTAGCTAGTTGTGGAATTGAAGTACTGAACAAGAGTTATCAGAAGGTTTAAAAGATTATACCGTTTCACAGCGCAATCTAGGAATTTTCAGAAGTTTTCCGGCGAGTGCTGATTATCCGATATCGTCGCCTGGAACTGATTCTGATTGAAGGGTTTGAGTTAGTAAAAGCCTAACAACTGATAGAAGATAGAAGAATTGAGAAACTTACCGTTTTGATGAAAGACACGGTTTTCCGACGAAAGTCCGGCGAGTTCAAAAAGCGATTCCGACGTTCAGAAATTAGAGTAAAAGTGAAACTAGAAGTTCTGGGAATGTTATTGAGTCGCGAGATGATGTTATTGATGGTAGTAATTCAGAAAGTGAAGGTTTTCGGTTATTAAAACCGAACATCACCTAATTCAAGTTCATTCAAGACTGAATTGATTAAGAATATCGGTTTATCGGTTATATTCAGGAATCCGCGATCACTCAAACGTCCTGGACGTTTGGAAGCCGATATCGGTTTCAGTTTGGCGCAAACAGATTGATTCATGGTTGAAGTTATGTTTTAATTGTTTCCTAGAATTCACAAAGACATCAAGTGGCGGAGTGGTTGGATGTGTGTGAGTTAAGTTGCTAGGCTTCCCGGCTGACCCGGATTCGAATCCCGGCAGCCTGTTTTTCTTTTTATTTATTTTATTTTTACTTTTTAACAATTATAGCTTATAAATTCAAATTTGTTTATTAATTATGTATCGTTTAAAATTATAATAAGTCATAAATACGCAACGAAATTTTTATAACTTGATATCCGATTACAAACGAACCGGGTTTGGAAAACCCGTTTTTCGACGGATGTTACAGTATCCCCTACTTTTAGAAATTTCGTCCCGAAATTTAAGTAGTAGTGGTAACAGGAAAAAGTTGTGGGTATTTCTCGCGCATTGAGTCTTCACTTCCCAAGTAAACTCAGGTCCTCGTTTTGACTCCCAGCGTACCCTGACGATTGGAATACGGCTTCGTCTTAAACGTTTCTCTCCGAAGTCCATAATTTCTACTGTCTTTCAATGAAATGCATAGATTCATCGACTTGAATGTCTTTAGCGGAATATGGAGATTTTCATCGTGAGTTACTTCTTCAAGTTCGATACGTGGAATGTGGGATGAATTCTGTTGAGTTCTTCTGGTAGGTCAAGCTTGTATGCTACAGGTCCTACTCTTTCGAGTATCTTGTAAAGGTCCTACGTAGCGTGGTGCTAGCTTGCCCTTCTGGCCAAAACGAACTACTCCCTTCCACGGTGATACTTTTAAAAGTACATGATCACCAATGTTAAACTCCAAAGGCTTTCGTCGTTTATCTGCATAACTCTTTTGACGACTTTGTGCCGCTAGAAGATTTTTTCAATTTGATGGATCTTGTCTGTGGTTTCTTGAATCAATTCTGGACCGGTGATTTGAGCTTCCCCAATTTCATGCCAACATACTGGAGATCGGCACTTACGACCATATAAGGCTTCGAAAGGTGCCATGCCGATACTTGAATGATAGCTGTTTTGTACGAAAATTCAACTAATGGTAGATGAGCGTCCCAATTTCCCTTGAAGTCTATGACACATGCTCGAAGCATATCTTCAAGAGTTTGAATGGTGCGTTCAGATTGTCCATCAGTTTGAGGATGATAAGCTGTACTGAGGTCTAATCGTGTACCCAAAGCGGCTTGTAGGCTTGCCATGTTCGTGAAGTGAAACGACCATCACGATCTGAAATAATGCTTAATGGTACACCATGACGGCTTACGATTTCGCTGATGTAGATACGAGCTAACTTCTCGTTCTTGAAATCTTCGCGGATCGGAATGAAGTGAGCTGATTTTGTAAGACGATCAATGATTACCCATATAGTGTCATACCCACCAGAAGTGCAAGGTAACCCGTGATGAAGTCCATGGTTATGTTTTCCCACTTCCATACAGGTATTTCAGGTTGGACCAGAAGTCCTGAGGGTCTTTGATGTTCAGCTTTTACCTTGGAACATGTAAGGCACTTGGAAACAAAAACACAATATCCTTTTTCATTCCAGGCCACCAGTAGGTGTATCGAAGGTCTTGATACATCTTGTCGGCTCCTGGGTGTATAGAGTATCGTGTTTTGTGTGCCTCATTCATAAGGAATTCACGAAGGTTGTTGTGGTCAGGAATCCATATGCGATCTAGATAGTACAGAATACCGTCGGATTTAGTTTCAATTTTAAGTTCAGCTCCACAGGACAGCTCCTTTCGTACGTCGTCTTTCGTTACTGAAACATGTTGGGCTTCTCGAATTTGATCTTTGATGTCGGTTATGATTTGCGAACATAGAAGACGAATGGAGTTCGCATAACCCTTTCGACTGAGTGCATCAGCCACCACGTTTGCCTTGCCAGGATGATACCAAATATCACAGTCGTAGTCATTAAGAAGTTCGACCCATCTCCGTTGCCTCATGTTTAACTCCTTTTGGTTGAAGATATGTTGGAGGCTCTTGTGGTCAGTGTATATTTCACACTTGGTACCGTAGAGGTAATGTCTCCATATCTTAAGAGCGAACACAACGGCTCCAAGTTCTAGGTCGTGAGTAGTGTAGTTCTTCTCATGAGTTTTGAGTTACCTAGAAGCATAAGCTATCACCTTTCCTCTTTGCATTAGAACACAACCTAGTCCTTGCCCTGACGCGTCGCAATAAACCCGAAGTCATCACAACCTTCAGGAAGAGTGAGGATAGGTGCGTCACAGAGTTTTTGTTTAAGGGTTTGAAAGGCTTCTTCTTGTTTGGGTCCCCATATGAAGGGTTTTCCTTTATGAGTTAAAGCCGTGAGTGGTACAGCAATACGAGAGAAATTTGAAATGAAACGGCGATAATAACCAGCCAAACCAAGAAATGATCTTACTTCGGTAGGTTTACGTGGCGCTTGCCATTCTTGTGCTGCTTTGATCTTTGAGGGGTCGACATGTATTCCCTTGTCATTGACGACATGTCCAAGGAATTGTACCTCTTTTAACCAGAATTCGCATTTGGAGAATTTGGCGTAGAGCTTTTCATTCTCTAAGAGTGTAAGGATGAGTTGAAGGTGTCGTTCATGATCCGACTTAGACTTTGAGTAGATGAGGATGTCGTCGATGAAGACTATAACAAAGCGATCGAGATAGGGTTTGCAGACTCTGTTCATTAGATCCATGAAGACAGCTGGAGCGTTGGTTAGACCAAATGGCATGACCATGAATTCATAATGACCATAACGAGTTCGGAAGGCGGTCTTTGGGACGTCTTCTTCATGTACTCTGAGTTGATGATAACCAGAACGAAGGTCGATTTTTGAAAAACAGCTGTCGCCTTGAAGTTGGTCAAGAAGATCATCAATGCGAGGTAATGGGTAGCGGTTCTTGACCGTTAACTTGTTGAGTTCTCTGTAGTCGATGCACATGCGAAACGTCTCATCTTTCTTCTTCACAAAAAGGACAGGTGCACCCCAAGGCGAGGAGCTAGGACGTATGAATCCTTTGTCAGTCAACTCTTGTAATTGACTGGATAGCTCTTGCATTTCGGATGGGGCTAACCTATAAGGAGATTTTGCAACTGGCGTAGCTCCAGGAATAAGATCAATGCGGAATTCGACTTCTCTCACGGGAGGAAGTCCTGAAATGTCGTCAGGAAAAACTTGTGGAAAATCTTTTACTACTGGGATGTCTTCAAGTTTCTTCACCTTGGTTCCGTTTTTGACGACATGAGTTAGAAATGCGACATAATTCTTGCGGAGATATTTTCGGGCTTGAAGACAGGACATTAACTTGAGCCCTTTCGAAGGGGTTTCTCCAAAGATTCGTAGAGTCTGACCGTTTGTAAGAGGAATGCGTATAAACTTTTCGCGGCATACAACTTCAGCATGATGATGGCTGAGCCAGTCCATACCAATTATAATGTCAAAGCTTCCCAACTTCATGGGTATGAGGTCAACTGGAAAATCGTGATCGTTTAAGGTGAGAGTACAATTGCGTATAATAGAGTTTAATGAGACCGGTTTTCCGTCAGCAACTTCTACCATTATGGATTCCATGAGTTTATCACGAGTTTGGTTGAGGATGGGTTCAAATTCTAAGGATACAAAACTTTTATCCGCGCCAGTATCAAATAACATGGATGCATAACTACCATTGATGAGAAACGTACAGTTAACCACATTGTTGTCGGCCCTAGCTTGATTGGCGTTGATGTTGAAAACTCTTCCTCTAGCAGGTGGAGGAGCTTGGTTAGCTTGATTCACCGGATTTGCTTGAGCTTGAGCATGTATAATGTTCACCAAGCGTGGACAAGTGTTTCTAAAGTGGTTTGGGTCTCCACAATTGTAACAAGCCCGCATAGGTTGCACCATGGGATAGTTGGGTTGGTAGTAGGATTGGGCTACATGTTGGGTAGGGGGTAGTAGTAGAGGTTGTTGGGCTTGACCCACTATCTGATGGTGGGTTTGGGTTAAGGGCTGGTGGCGGTTCGTTCGCTGAGGTATGCGACAGGTTTGAATGGTGTGACCTGCGCGACCACAGCCGGTACACTGTTGGCAGGGATGATCAGGAAAGTGATGGTATTGGCAACAGTTGCATTTTGGGTATGGGCCGGAGTATGGCCTTTTATATGGTGCAGGTGAGGGGGCAACTTGGGTAATGGGTGCAGCAGGGATGGGGAAATTTGTTTGTGTGACAGCAAAGTTTCTGGTGTTACGTTTCCTCTTGTTAGCAAACTTTGAGGAGGAGGTGGAATGGTTTGAAGTTTGGCCCTCAACGGGGGCTTTCTTTTTCTCGTCTTTAAATTTACCGTTGCGAATACGATTTTCGGTAAGCTCGGTAGCTAGTTCCATAGCAGCTTCAAGTGTTGCAGGCGAAGTGCTGAGAACTGAGTCTTGAATTTTCGAGGGAAGGCCTCGAATATAGTGTTCGACTAAGCGGTAAACTGGGGTGAACAAGTTAGGGACCATTTGGTTCAACTCTAAAAACCTCTTGTTGTAGGAAGTATGATCTCCCTCCTTTTGCTTCAACAAATGAAATTCATCCTCTAACTTTTTGATCTCGCTTCTAGGACAGAAGCGTCTCGTCATAATTTCCGTTAACTCCTCCCACGTTAAGGCCATTGCATCTTCGATTCCTCTCTTACCCTTTTCAGTATTCCACCAGGTAAGAGCTACCCCAAATAGCCTCCCGGTTGCGTAACGTACCTTGCGATCCTCGGGACAATCGCAGTTGAGGGAGGTGTTTTCCATTTCCTCAAACCAGTGGAGGAGAGCTGTGACACCTTCGGTCCTTCAAATTTCGGAGGATCGCAAGACTTGAAATGTTTATATGAGCACTTTTTTGAAGGAGGGTTGCCGATGTTCTGGTCTTCTTGCTGGGGAGGATTGGTGGGATTTGCGGCGAGAGCTTGTTGGACTTGAACTACAATGTCAGGAAGCACCGCGGCCATTTGTTTTGCGATTTGGGTGGCCAAGCATTCGTTTGACCTTCCTGATCTTCTACCCCCTCGTTGTTGCCTAGCCGACATCTATACATAAGAAGATTGTGAGTTTATGGAGTCTTTTTAGGTGTCATGTGTCTTAAAAAATAAAAATAACATAAACATCAATAATGCAACTACATCCATAGGATGTCTTGGGTTTGCTCATGTTGGGCCTCAAATGTCCCCCATACCTTCACCTGTATAGTCATGTGGGCCCCCATGACTATTGGCTTAGTAGGATTCACATTGGTATTGGCGGTTTAACACTCGCATCACCCGAATGAAAACCATGAAATATGTTCACGAGATGTATGGTCGGAAGGTGTCCAGGTGTAGACACAATGACAACTCAAAGTGGGGTTAGCTCACACGACGTTTGGTATAGCATGCTTTGGCCTAATAGGTCCTTCGTACTCTCATCTTAGTCCCCAGGTAGGCAAACTGGTCCTTTATTTTGGATTTATACGAATGCCAAGCCTAGACAGGACGTTCCGACTACCGGTACTTGTACCCTTCCAGTTACTACATGCCCGTCATGAGAACTCACTTTGATGTGATTTGAAAATATAAAAATCATTGCAAAAAAAATCATGAAAGTGATGTGGTGTGTGCTCTCATGGATATGATATGTTATGAGAATATGATTCATGATAGTCATTGTATAATAATATGTACTTATGAACATGCTTGCATAACATTGAATGTAACATTAAACATAAAACATATAAACATCATGAATTTTGCATGTAACACACAAACAAATTTTAAAAATTCTAATCAACTATAGTATAGGCTCTAAGGGTCTAATAACCTATCCTATATCCCTATAGTCATGACTCTGATACCAATCTGTCACACCCCGACCCGCAGCGGAATAAGAGTCGGGGCATAATTGGGTTATCACCAAAGCTCATGATATTTACTAATCTGTTTCATATTTATTAAATTCAAAATTACATCCTCAATATTCCAAACATGTTCATACAATTACAAAGAAAGATAATCAACTAAACAATCCAAAGTCTAAACCGGTTTATTCTTCTAAGCCATCCTATATGTTTCTTGCTGCAGCTGGATCACCAGTATCATGTGTAAAAATGGGGGTTTTTGGGTCAACATAAGTTGAGTGAACCTTGTTAGAAAACATTTATTATTGATTTCTTATTATATTTATTATGGAAAATTGTGCAATAATCATATGTGAGCAAACGTGAATAATCATCCAATAACAATAACAATAACAAACAATAACATACAATAACAAACCAACTTGCATGAATATATAACATGAATGATACTGTATATGTTGGCAACGTCACGTTCACGCTCATAGGTAATGGGGAACGGACGGCCTATGATAATTGTCTGTGCGATCAAGGCTCAATCAAACGGAGCCGATCGTATGTTGGCAACGCCTCGTTCACGCTCATAGGTAATGGGGAACAGCTCAACGCTCATATGTAATAGGGAGCGGCGGCCTATGATAATGTATGTACTGAAAATGATAAATTTAATCTAAACAATAACCACACAAACAGTTGATACATATTGAATACACATTTGATCATGGACATGATGGATGCACAATTGTTTAAATGTAAATAATGATAAGACACACGATACACCCAAAAAACGTGATTAAAACGGGGAATTTGTAGAGATTCACTCACATTGGGTGCGTTCGGTTGAAGATATTGAAACGCGCACGAGTTTAGAGGATTGATCGACGAGAATTAACTAACCTAAATAATAACGAAAAGGTATAGTAAATGAGTGGATTTTATTAATAATTTTAATAAGATTTTTAGATATATTTTTGTGAGTTTAAGGCTATTTTATAACTTTAAAAACATTATTTTTAAGTATTTTCAATTGATTTTTAAATTAAATAAATAAATAAAAATATATAAAAAAAATGTTGACTTTTGAGTTGACCATTGACTGTGACTGTTGACTGTTTGACCGGTTCGCTAGTGTGCAAGTATGCGCCGGGTAAGGCTCGAACCCGAGACCTCCCGTACGCGTGCACGCAGCTCTACCAACTGAGCTACGTGTCTAACCCGAAATATTTCTGTTTTTAATTATATTTATACATTATTTAATTTAATCAGAAATATTTTATTTTAAAAAGGATTCAATTACATCTGACAGGTGCATGCAACAGGTCTCGAACCCGGGACCTGTGGTTTAGTGTTGCACACAGTCCACCGCTGGACTGTGTGTCTAACCTGGTTAATATACTGATTTTTATTAAACTTAACATCTCTCTGTGAGTTGATCTGGTTCAGTTAAAAAGGAAACATCTTTATTACAGAGAATGAGATTGTGTCAAGGATCGAACTCGCGACGTGTGATAAATGTTTGCACACAGTCCACCGCTGGACTGTGTGTCTAACCCGAGATATAATCCAATTTATATTAAACTTATATACAAACTAACTTCATCTTCTTCGTTACAATATCACAGACAACGATTACCCTACTGATCTCGTTTAATTCGATTGACAAACATTTAATTGATTAAAATGAAATGGACAGGGAAGATTTTGGGAGTAAACATACTGGAAAAATGATCTTTCTCAGAACTCCGGCGAAGTAGTCGGCTCTGTTTTTATGAACTTCGTCTGAGCGGACCAATTAACAGTTTTGATTAGCTAGTTGTGGAATTGAAGTACTGAACAAGAGTTATCAGAAGGTTTAAAAGATTATACCGTTTCACAGCGCAATCTAGGAATTTTCAGAAGTTTTCCGGCGAGTGCTGATTATCCGATATCGTCGCCTGGAACTGATTCTGATTGAAGGGTTTGAGTTAGTAAAAGCCTAACAACTGATAGAAGATAGAAGAATTGAGAAACTTACCGTTTTGATGAAAGACACGGTTTTCCGGCGAAAGTCCGGCGAGTTCAAAAAGGGTTTCCGACGATCAGAAATTAGAGTAAAAGTGAAATTAGAAGTTCTGGGAATGTTATTGAGTCGCGAGATGATGTTATTGATGGAGTAATTCAGAAAGTGAAGGTTTTCGGTTATTAAAACCGAACATCACCTGAATTCAAGTTCATTCAAGACTGAATTGATTAAGAATGTCGGTTTATCGGTTATATTCAGGAATCCGCGATCACTCAAATGTCCTGGACGTTTGGAAGCCGATATCGGTTTCAGTTTGGCGCAAACAGATTGATTCATGGTTGAAGTTATGTTTTAATTGTTTCCTAGAATTCACAAAGACATCAAGTGGCGGAGTGGTTGGATGTGTGTGAGTTAAGTTGCTAGGCTTCCCGGCTGACCCGGGTTCGAATCCCGGCAGCCTGTTTTTCTTTTTATTTATTTTATTTTTACTTTTTAACAATTATAGCTTATAAATTCAAATTTGTTTATTAATTATGTATCGTTTAAAATTATAATAAGTCATAAATACGCAACGAAATTTTTATAACTTGATATCCGATTACAAACGAAGCGGGTTTGGAAAACCCGTTTTTCGACGGATGTTACAAGTATTTCAATCCCGAGCCCTCGACCGGTGGACAGCCGAGCGCATCAAGCGTGGGAACGACGCAGCTTACACACTATCATGGGAGGAACTGAAGGAGCTTATGACGAGAGAGTACTGCCCTCCCCACGAAGTCCAAAAGCTCGAGAACGAATTTTGGAAAATCAAGCAGATCGAAGATGACAACGTCGGCTTCACAGCAAGGTTCAAACAGCTTAGCATTATCTGCCCTAGCCAAGTCGACACTCCTGAAAATGCTATGAAAAAGTACATACGTGCTTTGCCGGAGTGCGTGGGCGATTTTTTCGAAGCTGCAAGACTAGCTACCATCGAAGAAACCTATTAGTTGGCTGCGGAAATTAATGACAAACGAGTCTTGGATGGATTCTTATCCAAGGATTCCACCAAGAAGCTTAACCAAACGAATGTTGAACTGTCTGACGACGACGACGACGACGACACATCACCGCAAGCTGCCGTCGAGCCTAGCCGCAAGAGAAAGAGCTCGAGTTTCAACTACTCCACAACTGAGCCGATCAACCCGGAACCTCTTCAGGCAGTCGCACCTCTACCAAGGTGTGCCTACACTGGACCTTTTCCCTAGTGTCGGATGTGTACTTATCACCAACGGGCCAAAACTAGCTGCCGCTACTGCATCAACTACGAGCGTTATAGCCACTACACCAGCAAATGCCGCACAGGACCACGTCAACCCGAGATGCTAGCACTTCCCGCACCAGAGGCACCAGCAGCCGCAGCCCTAGCAGAAGAAGACGTCAACATCAACATCGACCAGGCACAGGATGACGTCCTCAATGGTACGAATTTCGATGCTACTACTTATGCTTTATAATTATTCTATTATTTGAAATCGCTTCAAGATACGACGACGTCTTTCTATCTCGAGTCCTCGCACTTAGTCTAAGCACACACACTAACTATTATTACTCAGGCTATATAGTATATCACGATATAATACATTTTTCTACCCCTACTACGCGCCTCTAAAACAAGTTACGATAAACATACAAACACCAAACTAATCACGGGTGCACACGGGATTATCTTGGGGTCTGCACGGGGATCGTAATGAGTTCTAGTGGTACCCTAACGTTAAAAGCATGGTTAAAACGTGGTGGATACGCCGATGGTACTTCCTATATATAAGCGTTTTAACCATGTCGACAAAGCGCGACACCTATCCATGGGACAGAGGAGGTGTGGTTAAAGCATGGTGGATACGCCGCTGGTACTTCCTATATATAAGTGCTTTGCCATGTTAACAAACTTCCGTGGAGACGTACCATGTGTAGTTGAATGTTATTAGACCTTCTATATTATGATGATTATTTTTACACGCAAAACTCCTCCGCAAGGACGTAACATCTCATCGCTTTCTTGATCACACAAACGCTAGATACCCCGCGAGTCTACAGCAACGCTATCGCACTATCGCAGGGATCTACCTCGCATCGCTTATCTCTTGTCACTTGTCGTATCGCTTATCGCTTATCGCTTATCGCTATCGCCTCACCTATCGCTTTCCGACGTTTCAACGCTCTCGCTTTGCTTATCTCATCCTTACCTCGACGCTCGAACGCTATACCTTCACTTATCGTCTTGGCTTTGTGACGCTTTAACACTTATCGCATCTCTCGTTCGTACCACTTCGCTATTCCAATCGTCAATCTATCCATGTCATGTCGGCAAGCATGACACCACTCCACGGAACGGAGGCGGTATGGCTAAAACATGGTGGATACGCCGCTGGTACTTTCTATATAAGTGTTTTAGCCATATTAACGAACTTCCGTGAAAGGATGCCATGTGGGGTTCGACGTTATTCAAGCCTCATAATTTCTTGGTCCAACCCTTCACCGCCTGGACCAAGGATACCGAAATCTATCCATATCGCGTCAACACGCCTGACATCGCCACGAGACGGAGGCGATATGGTTAAAACATCGTGGATACGCCGCTGGTACTTCCTATATATAAGTGTTTTAGCCATATTAACAAACTTTCGTGGAAGGATGCCATGTGGGGTTCGACGCTAACTAAACTTTCTGATACCGTTAAAAAAATTATTTTACCGTACATTTCGAAAACAAATGGAAAAGTTTTCTAAATGTTGTGAATTTTTATTAAAACATTTGGACAAATAAAAACCCTTCTTATGACGTGAGCGTAAATCGGATTAACCTAATGCCGCATTGTGAGAATTTTTTTTCATAAATCGAGTTTCCTCCAAAAGCCTTTTGTGATAGTTTAACCAATTTTTGGAAAAACTTAAAAACATTTTTGGATCGTCAACTCGTGAGTTATCAACCACGAGCCAACTAGTTCGTTTTTACTCATCGACTCTTTACACCTTCGAGACACTTTCACTCATCAGCTTTCGATCGACCGCTCGTTCATCCTCGACTTACGCTAAATGTCTTACCGCTATCTGCCGTTATCTATTCGTGTCAGCTCTCAAGTTTCCCTTCGAATAAATTTCGAGACGAAATTTCCTAAAGTAGGGGAGACTGTAACAACCCGCTTCCTCGCAAACTCGTCACTCTCGTTACGCCTAGCACCAGAGATTCGAATCATAATGTAACCTAAATCGCTTATTACGCTATATCGCATATTTTCGCATCACATCGCACTTCACAACGCTTACGCATATATCGCACTCGCTAAACACTACAAACATTGCGTGAAGTTTCTAAGGCTATCTGCTTGCTTAAACTACAACGCGACTCTCGCAAGAATTGGGAACAAAGCCGTATGCTACCTCGCTTATCTCATCGAATCTTAACTTAATTTAATCTATTAATACGCTTAATGCTTTCCTAATACGCGTAATATAACTATATAATATGAACCGAATCGCCAAATGAACTCCTAACGCGAATTAACCGAACAAAACTTGGCCAATAGGTCAAGTTCGGCCGAACTTATGCATCACAAGTTCGCCCGAACTTGTCTAGGCAACAAGAATCCTTTAAAAACAACAAGTCCGCCCGGACTTGTCCTAGTATTCAGGAAACACACAAGTTCGCTCGAACTTGTAGCAAGTTCGCCCGAACTTGATGTCTCCAGCCTATCTTTCAGCCTCACCTATAAATACTCAGCTCCATTCTTCATTTGCACTTGCTGCAAGTTCGCCCGGAGCTCCCCAAAACCGAAACCCTTTGTTTTCTAAGTAAGAGTCCACTCGTTTTCAAGCTACAACAACGTTTACAATGATTTTGCACAAGGTTTCTACCTTCGATTCATCAAAACTCTTCTGTTTAAGAAAATCTCCATCTTTTTATGCAAAACTTCTGTTTTTCACTTAGACCTATGCTTAGATCTAAGTAAAACCTTTTGCACATCGATTTTTACACAATATTCGGACTAATGACGAATGTTTCGTTCACTTTGAACTGGACGAGGCGTTGTCAAGCAAGATCTCAGATCCGGAAGCACAAGGACGAAATCGTCACTTTACACAAGCTGGACTAACCCGTACGAACCATCAAGTTCGCCCGGATTAGCCTGAGTTTTTTTTGTAAAATGGCTAAACTCGCTCCAAAAGACCTCTCCGGCCTAAGTTTTACTCAGTGGCTTAAGGTTGGAGGGATGGACACTCGATTTCCTCAGCAAACGACGCAAAAACGCACAATTTGGATGCCAAAACAGTCAAGTTCCCTCGGAATAGAGCAAGTTCGCTCGAACTTGTCACCAAAATGGTGACCAAGTTCGCCCGAACTTGCCCTAAACTTCAACAAATCAGACAAGTCCACCCGAACTTGTCCAATTCCCAAAAGAATTAGAAAAGTTCGCCCGAACTTGTATTATCCCTCAGCAAATAGAACAAGTTCGTTATCTCCACCTTGGATACGAATATCTGTTTTGCATACTTATACGTGATGCTAGGAACATGTAAACTAGGACACATTTTCGTTATCTCCACCATGGCTAGTATGGTACTATAGTTTGGCTAACACCCGACGGGGTCTAGGTAGAAAGAACGCGTGAGCTTCGAGAGCTTAACATGTGAAATTTGGCTTGTGAGTTTGTATGTTATGTGTATCATGTATATGTATGTGGAGATTCGCGATACTTTTTATCTACTATGCTATTATATAAAAACCTGTATGCTCGCTAATACATTATTGTATTGACAATTATTTTAACATATGTTGCAGCTTATTGAATTCTACTTGCTGCAATTGGATGTAGGATTTCATCTCTAGAAACGCATTGTAATAGAAAATCTAGGGAAGATCGAATCTGATGTGTTTTATGAGATGTTATGTTTTGTAATGATTGATTATGCAATATTGGTTGATTGTATGGGAAATTGGACTATTTAAATATTGTCATTATTAGTTGTTATGGAATTTCTCGTGAAACAATCTGATTCGCCTAGTGCCGCTCCCCGATGATTCCGCCATCGGTTGGGGTGTGACAGGTGCCCTAGCCTACTATGCCAAGTATAAGACTGAACAGAACTATTAAAACAAGCATTAACAATATTACCCACATTTCCTACAAAATATAGACCACTATCCTGTCTACCACTCATCAGGATTTTCTTTGAACTGGAATCCTGTAACACGCAACTTGTTTCATTAAACAAAACTGACACATGATTATCCTTACCCAACTTATATATGGAAAGTAAGTTCACACAATAATCAGGCACATAAAAGACATATTTCAAGACAATATCATTAGTCAGTTTTAAATCACCAATCTTAACAACCTTAACACTTGTCCCATATTTTTATCTGATCTAACCATATGTTGACTAGACCCTGAGTCAACTATCCACCCATACATATACTAAAACTGACTGAATGAGAACAACTAACAAAATTCCCAAAACTTGAACAATTCACCAGGTTTGTACCATTAAAACACTCACCTCCTACATTGGGATTCTGAGAATCCAAACCATTCTTTTCTCCAACCAAACTCAACAGCTTAGCAACCTGCTCAGCTGTAAAAGGAGAACCAGACCCACTAACAGTAGCAGATGATCCAACCACATTATTAGACTTGTTTGAAAAATTGACTTTACTAGATTGGTTACCATTAACTATTTTCCTTTTAGTAAGTCTATGTGAGTCCTCTCTAGAAACAATTGAAAAAGCTGTCTTAACAGTAGGAATTGGTTCTCTGGTCAAGAGATTAGTCCTTACAGGTTGGTAGACATTATCCAACCCCATAAGAAATTGCATCAATTTTATAAGCATTGAAAAATCAGTGTAATCTTTTGTAGCCAAACAAGAACAGGAAGGTAGATGCAATATAGCATCCATTTGCTTCCACATTGTTGTCAGCATGTTATAGTATTCAGCAACAATGCTGCCATTTTGTGAAATACTATTAATCTTTTTATATAAGTCATATACAACAGACCCATCAACTTTGTGAAAAGACTCTTTAATATCATCCCAAACTTCATATGCCAACTTAGAAAACACTTGACCAAGAAACAATTCCTCAGAAATAGAATTTAATAACCAAGTAAGAACAACTGAATTACACCTATCCCATTGATTAGCAAGCACCTCATCATCTTCTAATTTCACACACTTACCATCAATAAAACCAAATTTGTTCTTAGCTTCTAATGCAAGTTTCATAGCACTAGACCACACAACATAGTTTTCTGTACCCTTAAGTTTGATACTAACAATTGTTAATGCAGAAGAGTCATTAGGATGAAGAAACAGAGGATCACCTAGGTCCAGTCTACTAATTTTAGTCTGAGAAGAACTAGCATTATCATCACCCATTTTTACCAATCAAAAGAAACAACAAAATAACAACTATTGTTCAATATAACACAATTAACTACGACAAGAGACTCAATACAAACTGTGTCAGAGGCTAGATTCCTAGTTCATCACTCAAAAGGTGCCAGGACAAGCATAACACAAGTGCATACACCAGACACAATCAATACTCCAAGATCAATCAAACTGGTCCTCACTACCCCGGCATAAACTAGAACAGTATGTACAAAAAAATGATAAAGGAGTAACAGAGAACTTTCTTACAACAACGTTAACTCCCTCCAAGCAAATCTGAGTCTGTAACCTTCTAGGGTTACAAACAGAGACCAAGAACAACGAACACCACCTGGTCAGTTAGCCCTGAAACTTTCTATGAGTTTCAAAGACCAACACAGGATGAGATAATAGCCACCAGAATATGAGAAATCTTCCAAGTCCACCAAACCCTATATAGGGTTTCAGCTTTTCCACATCTGCAACGGCACACTTCCTAAGATCCAGATCTAAGCAGTTTTTCAACAAGAACCCTAATACTCACAGCAGAACAAACAAGATTAGTAACAAAGAGCCAAACAAGGCTCTAATACCATGTCAAAACGTATGGTATTGAACTCAAATAACAGAAATTGTACAAAAATCAACACAAACAACGGATAAGCGACAAAACGGTGACAAAAACTTTATTAGTTACCTAAACCAGAAAAAAAAACCCCAATAACCATAGATCTCACAATTGTGAGATCAACAAACAATACAAGGGAAGAGATGATCAACTGATGTCAATCAGTTGATCTATACAAACCGTAGTAACTGGATCTTACACAAGATCACCAAGATCACAAGCGATCTAGCACAGACAATACAAACCCTAATCGTACACACAAAGAAGACAACATAAAGATCTAGAAGTGGTTAACACCCTAACAACACTGTAACAACTCTTTTATACCCAAGTATAAAAGATACTTTCAATCCAGCCCTTCAAGTCTTGAACTCCTACATTTTAACACTTAGCAATTGCGCTTTACACCTCCATCTTTTCTACCTGCACACTTACACCCCTCTAAGTTATATCAATATAACAAATAGCATCAAGATATTATAACACGTTCAAATGTTGCAACATTAATTAACAAGTTGCCTTTATTTTAACATGCCTGATGTTTATATGTAAAATTTGGTATGACTCCATATAAAAGGTCCATTCTAAAACTCTTTAGCAACTGTGTATAGTGAACAATCTTTTTCCGAAAAAAAAAAGAAACTTATCAACGAGAAATCTATAGATTTTATACATAAAAAGGTCATCCTAAAGCTCTTTAGCAGTTGGTAATGGAACAAACTTTGATGTATGTAATTTGGTAATGTTACCCTCTTTCTCATCAAGATGCATACTTTTGATGTCTTCATTGCATACTCGGAAGCCTCTTTGGATTTGACTTAGCATTAGGATGCAAAGTAGGCACTATATAGACAAAAGGTCGATTCTCAATACCGCATTATAGATAACCATGAAGTGTTTCACCAACCTTGGGGGTTTGTTAGTAGAGCCATTATCGAGTTCTCCATCTTCTTTATTTGTATTGCGAAGAATTCTATGAATTGTTCAGGTTTGATTTTTACAAATCAAACAAGATCAAAGAGCAAAGTTCGAATCAAAATTGATTGTTAAATTAGTTGATTGAAGAACAAGTCTCTAATACCAATTATTGGATTGTGAATCACTAATAGCCTATTCTTTAATTTATAAAATTAGTTAATTTAGCAACAAAAGTTATAACTTATGAGAGTTAACAACATTTCCGTCCATGTGGTTTGTCCAATAATGCCAGTTCAGCTCAAATTTCAAATTTTTACCATTTTCGTCCGTAACCTTCTTGAAACACGTCAGCTTCATCCGAAAAACATGAGTTAACTCTTATTTTTGTCCCTGTGGTTTGTCCAATTATTTGATTCAACCTTAGTTTTTTTGGACAGAATTGGCATGTTTCAAGAATGTTAGGGACGAAAATGGTACAAATTTGAAATTTGGCTTGGAATAGCATAATTGATCAAACCGCAGGGACGGAAATGACATTTAACTCAACTTTTAAGATAATCAACAACAAGTGTGTGTAAATAAACAACTTAAAGAACACAACACATAATTTCATAATCGCAAATTCAATTGATAACTCTAATAATTGGTATGTTATGGTCTAGTGTTATATTGAATATATAAGCGATTCCATATAGCTAAAACCAACTAAGATTATTCAAATAATTATAAAATTACAAGAGATAAACATACGGCATTTAATGTTAATTTTTAGACTTTTTCCACCCTAGATGTTAGTATAAATATGCATTAAAGGTACCAGTTAAATCACAAACAATCAACACACTAAAAACAAGAAAACCAACGCTCTTAAAACGCTATGGCAACATAAAGTGCACAAGCATCAGTTAATAACTTAATATGGGTTGTTCCTCAACACAACCTACCATTGTGAGAGTTTTGGAAACAACGAAGAACCCTAAATTTAGGGGAAATTCGATTTATGTGTTGTACATAAGACGTCAAACAAGGTTACACATGGGCGCCAGTAGTTATGAAGAAGACTAAAAGCTAAACGACTACGCCGAAGACATCAATTAATTTAGATAAAAATCGTGTTTCGTGTGGTAATGTTTTTTCTTATGAAATTATGTTTTAGTTACTTACAAAATTAAACCTTTTAGTTAGTTTTGTTTATTATTTATATTTTGAGTGTTTTTTTAATAGGGTCAAAGCCCTTTTTAAGAACCCAACTCTAATCGGTTTCATAGTGTTGAGTTTTAGAGACTCCTAACCCGGGTTGAACCCAACCTGTTTTGACCCCCCCCCCCCCCCCAAACCCGCTTTGACTATTTTAAACCTCATTCCAACTCGGTTTAAACCCGGTTCGGGTTGAAACCTTAACCCGATCTTTGCGTCTCTATATTCTATAATACCTGAGTCAAAGTAGATACATGATTGTATTGTTGGTTATATGCCTGTGGTTATCTCTACTTTTAGTTATAAATTTCAGCATAGATTTACCCAAATCTATTTCGAAAGGAACACCCATTAACTCGGGGTTCTCTATGCGTTATGGTATCACATATAAATACACAAAATTCTATCTCTATAGCCAAGTAGTTGGGATTCATGTGCAATGCATAAACAAACGTCACAAAATGCTTCAAGGCTGTACTTATCTTTTCTAGGTCATGCAACCTTTGTTTATCCACAAAATCTATTTTTTTTTGCTTTTCTATGATAGTACATCATAATTAACTGGGACAACGTTACAAACACTCAAATAAAATTGAAAATCATTGATGTTCATACTTCATAATTAGTTAGGGGCTACATAAAGCTATGTCAATTCAAAATGAAAGAAGATCGCCGTTCATAATGCTTTAGGGCTCGATAAAGATACTTAAAGAGACTTCAAATTTAAATGATTAGCCGAGGACAAGAAAAGGATCGTTGACAAAAGCAAAGAGAAAGATCGGCTTTAATAATGAAATTGGTTATGTGGGCTACAAAAGATACGACGAAGATTTGTGTAACGTGATAATATCACAAACGACTATAAAAAGCATCGTGCTATTTATAACCACCGAGCCAAGCTTGTCCCACACAATCCAATTGATCTTGCATTATGATCAAAATTTAATGCGCTATGACGTTTTAAACTATTCTATCATGTATAATAGTCCAACCTAACATCTGAAGATGCAAAGCTTGTATAGATGAGGATTGAATTCCAAGGAACGTTTGTGCTATCCAGATAAATCGTAAATTCTTGCATTCTCTCAAATACCATTCACTCCAAATTTTATGTTGATGCGGAGATTTACCTAACACTCACATTATAAAAAAGTTTAGCCTGTTGCGCTTATAACTATTCCATTTAGTTAGTATCGTTAGTTTGATATAAATAAGTTGAAACTACCAAAAGTATAGAACGCATAAAAGAATACCTATCAAAAGATTTCTCTTTTATTCTTCTCACAAACTTTGTTCATACTATTAAATTTTAACCTAAGATCTGATTTGTTGATGAATATGAGTTGAGACATGACATAGATTGCATATGAGCCATCATGATGATGATCAAACGTTGAAAAACACTTTTATATTATGTATATTATCTGTATGACTCACAAGATATGCATACATGGTCATCATCATCATCAATCATGACATAAAAAGTGATCATTCATCCATTGTTCATGATCCAAAGTGCATATTTCATCACCTCCTCCCTAGCCTACGTACCCTTATTCAAATTTAGAGATGGGGTACCCATTGATTAAAGCTAAAGGGTATTTTTGTCACTTTAAAGTATAAAGATATATAGAGAATCAACTTTATCATTCCCCCTAATCTCAAAATCCCAACTCTTTTCCAAACAAGTGTACAACATTTTAAGCACAAGTTACAACTTTCCATGCATGATGTACATGCCTTCTTTATTTAAATAGCCTATGGTAAAAACCCTCTCTTATATCACCTTTGTGTAAAGAAGTTGTTGATAGACACTGGCATTACCAATTCCATTCCTCCTTTTTTCCATTCTCACCACTTTAGAGAGAGAGAGAGAGAGAGAGAGAGAGAGAGAGAGGGGAAAGAAAGAAAGAAAGAAAGAAAGGAGGGGTTTAGCTTCTTCCTTGAATTTCAAGACTCTCTTTGAAGATGTATGATTCTTTAAGCCTTCAAGTTTCTCAGATTCCCTTCACTTTTCCATTCCTTTTCAAGCAACCCATTTCAATTCCACCCCATAAATCCTTTTGTTTCTTCTACAAATCATACCAACCCAATTCCCCTTGAAACTAACCCAACACAAAAAAAAAAAAAAAAAAAAACCACTAAACATGTTGTCCTTGTTTGTCATAATCACCACACTCTGGCTTTCAATTCCCCCCTCTGTTTCCACTGATTTTGATACCTTAATCACTCTCAAACAAGGCTTTGATTCCATTCCTTTTGCTCTCCACACTTGGAACTCCTCTAACCCGGACTCCCTCTGCTCATGGGTCGGAATCAAATGCTCCAAAAACCGAGTCATCTCACTCAACTTATCAAATTTGAGAATCCACGGCTCTGTTTCCCCTGTTTTTACCTCTCTGGACCGCCTCATCGAGCTTTCGCTCGATGGCAACAACTTCACCGGACAATTCAACCCCTCCAATCTAACCGCCCTCCGGTTTTTAAACATTTCTAATAACGCTTTCGAGGGCGGTTTAGATTGGAGCTACTCAACTTTACAAAATCTTGAAATTCTTGATGTTTACAATAACAATTTCACGGCTCCCCTGCCTACCGAAATCACAAACTTAAACAAGCTCAAATACTTGGATTTAGGTGGGAATTACTTCTACGGGACAATCCCGAAGCAATTCGGGGAAATGATCACTCTAGAGTACTTATCACTCGCTGGGAATGATCTCCATGGACCCATTCCTGCAGAATTGGGTAATCTAACAAACTTGAAAGAAATCTACATTGGTTATTACAATGTCTTTGAAGGTGGGATTCCAAAAGAATTTGGGAAACTGGTCAATCTAGTTCATATGGATCTTTCTTGGTGTGAATTAGAAGGCCCAATCCCACCTGAGCTCGGGAATTTGCAGTCGTTAGACACGATTTTCCTTCATATTAATCGGCTTTCGGGTTCCATTCCTAAGCAGCTTGGGAATCTAACGAGCTTGGTGAATCTTGATCTCTCTGCAAATTCGTTATCCGGTGAAATCCCGAATGAGCTTGGTAACCTCAACCGGCTTAAGCTTTTGAATCTTTTCATGAATAGATTACACGGGTCCATACCGGATTTTGTAGCAGAGTATCCGGAGCTGGAGAAGCTGGGACTATGGGGTAATAATTTTACCGGTGTGATACCGGAGAGTCTTGGTAGGAATAGGAAGCTTCGGGAGCTTGATTTGTCGTCGAATAAGCTCACCGGAAGTATCCCTCGGGATCTTTGTGCTTCTAATGAGCTTAGGATCTTGATTCTGCAGAAGAATTTCTTGTTTGGGTCGATTCCGGAGGGTTTGGGCTCGTGTTCGAGTCTTGTTAGAGTGAGATTAGGGGAGAATTACTTGAATGGTAGCATTCCGGATGGATTGGTTTACTTGCCGGAGTTGAATTTGCTGGAGTTGCAGAATAATTACTTGTCCGGAAATTTATCGGAAAACCGGAATCCGGGTTTGGGTTTGGGGCCGGTTAAGTTGAGTCAACTCGATTTGTCGAATAATCAACTTTCGGGATCTTTACCGTTTTCTATTTCGAATTTTTCTTCCCTCCAAATCTTTTTAGTGGCCGGAAACAGATTCTCAGGATCTATTCCGGCCACTATTGGTCAACTTCACGAGGTTTTAAAGCTCGACTTGAGTGGGAATTCGTTTTCTGGCGAAATCCCACCCGATATTGGAAACTGTGTCCATCTTACTAATCTTGACTTGAGCCGGAATAATCTTTCCGGCTCGATTCCATTAGAGATTTCGAATATTCGAATCTTAAATTACTTGAATGTTTCGAGGAATCACTTGAGTGATTCTATTCCAAAGACTATTGGAACCATGAAAAGTCTCACGATTGCGGATTTTTCATTCAATGATTTGTCGGGTAAACTACCCGAAACCGGTCAGTTCTCATTTTTTAATGCCTCTTCATTTGCGGGTAACCCTCAACTTTGTGGCGAGTTGTTAAACAACCCTTGTAATGCTAGCGGAATCACAAATTCCCCTAACAAAAAGCCTACAAGGTTCAAATTGATATTCGCCCTCGGCCTTCTTATTTGCTTGCTAGTATTTGCGGCTGCGGCTATGATGAAAGTCAAGTCATTTAGAAGATCGAGTTCTGATGCTTGGAAGATGACATCTTTCCAAAAGCTTGATTTCACGGTTTCCGATGTTCTAGAATGCATCAAAGACGGTAACGTGATAGGCCGAGGTGGAGCTGGGATCGTCTACCATGGTAAAATGCCAAACGGGACCGAAATAGCAGTAAAAAAGCTTGTTGGTTTCGGAAACACAAGCCACGACCATGGATTCCGAGCCGAAATCCGAACTCTAGGCAACATTCGACATAGAAACATAGTGAGACTATTGGCATTTTGCTCCAACAAAGACACCAACCTTTTGGTCTACGAATACATGCGAAACGGGAGTCTAGGAGAGGCGCTACACCCAAAAATCAAAGGCAGCGGGATTCTAGGATGGCATTTACGATACAAAATATCAATAGAAGCCGCTCTAGGGTTGTGCTACCTCCATCACGATTGTTCACCATTGATCGTGCACAGAGACGTGAAATCGAATAACATTTTACTAAACTCGAGCTACGAGGCTCACGTTGCTGACTTCGGACTCGCGAAGTACCTAGTCGATGGCGGTGCATCCGCATGTATGTCGGCTATCGCGGGGTCATACGGTTACATCGCTCCCGGTACGTTACATTTCTTATTTCTTTTATCTTGTGCAAATTTTATAAAAATAATAACAATAAAAGTACACTATTTACATCGTATTAGAGATTTGAGTGATCTAATAAGGGGTGGTGTAGGAGAAACGATAGAAATCTGATGAGTGAAAGTGACGTGTCGTCTGAAAGACACCCGTGATTTGTGCATAAACAATTTGAGGGCGTAGGATTTGTAGGTACATGGTAAGAGAATTTTATGGGTAACCGCACCGAATCACTGCTGGAAAATGGACGGTGGGATCTGTCTGAGTCAAAATCTGACGCTGACGGCAACTCAACAACAAAAATCTGATAACAGATCCATGTCTCTATCCACAGACGTTCATTTGTAAACAAAAGCTTACTTATCCACGTCATCAACCACATATTTAACCTAACTTTAGTCTAGTATGTATATCTAATCTATTAGTTTGAAAATTATTAATATTTAACTACTGTTTTGTTTTACTTTTTTTGTGTATTGTAAGTGTAAATGTTTTTTTTAATTATTTTGCAGAATATGCTTACACGTTAAGGGTGGATGAAAAGAGTGATGTTTATAGCTTTGGGGTTGTGATGCTTGAGCTTATTACTGGAAAACGTCCAGTAGGGGGATTTGGTGACGGTGTAGATATCGTACAATGGACTAAGACGCTGACGAGGTGTCAAAAAGAAGAAGTAAGTCGCGTCATTGACCAGAGGCTCGTCAATGTTCCTCAAGACGAAGCAATGCATTTGTTTTTTATAGCTATGTTGTGCATTCAAGAAAATAGCGTTGAAAGGCCGACAATGAGAGAAGTGGTTCAGATGCTCTCGGAATTCCCACGAGACTCGCCGGAGAATAAATCTTCATCGTCATCTGTTGTTTTTCTTCAACCAAAACAAGTTGATAAAGACATAAAGTACTCAAAGCTCGGACACGATCTATTGGATTAGATAGTTGGGATTTTGTTGGTTTATGGTTTAACTTCCAAAATTGGTTTGGGTTTTTGTTTACAAAACAACGTGATATGTGCAAAAGGTTGTCATTCTTTTTTTTTTCATGTGCTCCTTTATTAATTAGAACATAAAAACGGGAGTAAATTAGTAAATGTAGTTGGTTATAGAGGTGAACTTTGAGTAGATATAAGAGAACCTTGCAATCTTCATGTGTATTCTTTTTGTTTATATACATGCTTATGTATGTATTCTACCTTTTTATGCCTCATGATGCAATGCAAAATCGTATTAGATATATATTTTGTTGATAACATTTTCGTAAAAATTATTATGACTTTAAAGGTGGTAACTCTTTTTTTAAACTTTAAAGGTGGAATTTTTTTTAAATGCTTCAAATACTTTAAAATAAAACAAAAACAGAGCTATGGAAGGAGCTAGGCGTACAAGAGACTAGCTAGAAACAAAACTCGATGTTTACATGACACCGGAAAGCTAGAATACAAATTTACACCAAGACATTAATCTAATAAACAAATTTCCCCTGTTTTTTTAGCAATAGGTATGAAGATGCTTCTATCTCCTCCAATTGCATGGATTTTGATTTCTTCCGATATCTTGTTTTTCACTTTCCAAATGCACCATAATGTTGTCAGAAATACTACATGCATGACCTTCTTTATTCTTTTGTTGGGTGTATTGTTGTTCATGATGTCTAATATATATAAGCGGTTGAATCCTACACCATTTTGTTACATTGACCTAGATCGGTAGCAAACATGCAAATTAGTAACAACCATATGATTTTTTGTTTGTTTCCCCGCAATGCAAGCCGAGATATATACTATCAACTTTGAACTTTCATGTTTAGCTCAGACATGAAATTTCTGAGCTTGAACCTATCTAAATTTGAGTAATCCGACGAATGCCTGAAAGTTCAACTCAAACATGAGAAGTTGTTTATAAAGGCTTATGTGTTGGACCAAATTTTGCATCCCATGCTCGTGTACGTGTACGAGTAAAACCCAAAGGGAGGGGCTTATCAAACATTTTAACTCATAATTTGTAAAAATTCTTAAAAGTTTATTCATGAGACAGCTTTTCAACTAAAAATTATTTTCAAGTGCCGAAATACCCAACTTCACTTGTATATTTAACACACTCCTCCATAAATTCAAGTAGAAATATTATGAAGGCCTGGATGACATAAAATGGGACATAAATCACTTAAAACCATAACATAGGCAATATTAAATCATTTCAAAGTTAAACATAAAGCACTTAAAACCATAACAACATAGGCAATATTTAGTCATTTCAAGGTTGAGTAAAAAGGTTGCCCTCCCCTTTCCTTTTTACGATTATATATATTTATATAATATCAATTATCAACATAACTACGCATGATGTACGTTTTGCATCATTGATTTATTAGGCTTTGATGTGTTGTACTTTGGGCTTTTCTGTTTATTTATTTGTTTTATTTGAGTTGGCTTTTGCCTCTTATGTGTGGGTTAAAGTTATGGTTGTAAATGTCGTTAGGCGTTCCCTCGTCGGTCGACCAGGGAGTTGAGAGTACTCGACCTAGGCGGAGAGTACTCAGACATGTTGAATTATAAAGAATATAGTTTTCGGAAATTAAATATATTTCAAATACCATAAATTTATTAATATTTATAACAAAATACGTGAAAATGATATTCATTCTTTAATATGATAGGCATAGAAATTATGTTTTATTTTTCTTTAAGTCAAACTCAGCCCGGGTTAACCTACTAGATCTGATTCTGGCCGAGATTGACCGCGTTTGATTGATTCCGAGTAATTAGGCGGAGTTGAAGAAAGTCGCATCGGCAACCTACCTTGTAGCGACTACTCGCGAAGTAGTCGGCCTTGGAGACCTTATTTTACAACAATGGTTAAAGTTGATAATATAAAGTGTCTAATTTATTATTTTAGTGGTTTGTATGTATGAATGCATTTACTTTAAGTTTATTTATGATTTTCAGGCCCAAACGTGGTTTGGATGGTGTTTGTGAAAGATTTGGATGAAAACTGAAGAAAATAGGCAAAAGTAAGCTGAACACCGCATAAGAAAAAATCAAAACTTCATTTGGACATATCCTGAGCTAAAAAATGAGTTTTGGGGCTTATAATATATGCATTTAGGGTAGCTCGGTGAGGCAAATCCAAATATTAGGTTTTGAAATGGTCAAATTTTTATTCCTGGCGTCGCCGACGTGAATTTCGACGTCGGTTGACTCCCAGTTTCATATCGCACTACGCATTTTGGCATAGGCAATCATGGAGGGGTGTCGGCGACGCCAAAACCCGTGTCTTCGACACCTTGGGCTGCTTCCACTTGCTAATTTTGTGTCTTTGACCCATTATGATGAGTTATGAGGGGGGTTCCACCTATTTTCGAATACAACCACCCTTGGAGCATTTTTACATAATATTGGCATGTTCTAAACCTCTCCTATCATCCAATTGAAGAAGACAACATCGAAATAAAAGGATTGAAGATGTTTCTTGTAATGCCCTGCTTTTCACACTTTTCATATTTATCAAGTCTTGTTGTACTTTCCATTTTTTGGAAACTTTCTAATTTTGAAAACTTGTACTTGTATCGTATTTTTAACTTGTAATCCGAGATACCGATCATAATGAAAGTCATATTTATCTTAATTATGTTCCATTTATACTTGTTATGTTCCATTTATACTTGTTATGTTCCATTTATACTTGTAATCGCATGCAACAAACCCTAATTCGAAACTATGTGACGATACGTGCAAATAACCGACTTTCAACACGTTTACGTGCAATACTTGTGATTAACCAACAATTAATGATTCTAATAATATTATACATCATAATACCTCATATTATACTTGTAAACACCTTCGACATGTTAATTATAGTTGCAATTATGTGTTATAGATCGTAAATTGCCTATACTTGCATTTTGTGCGATAACCGACAACTATGTGTTACAACCGGCATTACCGATACTTGTTTTACATAATTTCACATCCATGGACATGCTTGACATCACTTTTAAGTTTATCATACTTGCATGCTTGTTACACGCTTAAAACTACACGAAAAGCACTCGAAAACACCCTAAAACCTAACTTTGAGGCCCTAATTGCATACTTATCAAACGTGAGGGACCATTTGTGACAAAAATACAAACTCCCCTTTAAACCCACGTTTTTAATCTGAATTTTTGGCTCCAACCTTCATCCTAAAATATAATTTTAAATCTTGTACTTATGGCTTCAACCTCCACCTCCATTCTCCACCAATAGGCTTCTAAACCTCATTAAACACTCACCTAACTTCACCACTATAAAACCAAGACTCCATACACTCATTTTTACTTTCCAAAGACTTCTTCACTCTCAAATTACTCTCTAATTCTCTGGAATATCAAGTTTTGGGCAGATTCATCTAAGTTACAAAAGTGAGTTTAACCTGACTTATCTTCCATCTTTTTCACTTCTTCTTGCTTCTTAGCACTTGAAACAACCTTAGGTATGTTTCCATAGGTTTTCCATGGAAAACAAAGGATGGAACATCACTATAATAAGGTTAAAAGGGCAAGAACTTTCTGTTTTGTACAAAAACTTTGTTAAATATACTTATACTTATGATTTCTTCGTACATTCCTATGTCCTTATGCCACTAATCAAGACTATGATTATGTGTGCTTAAAAACAAGATTGTAACATATAAATCCAGAGGTTCTAAACCTCAAAACTTTCTGTTTTAAAAAGGCTTTTGACCCAAGTGATGAACAAGTTTTAAACTTGTGTATGTGTGATTATTTGGATAGCTTGGGCTACCCTACTTACAATCCACACTTCACTTGATGATTTCTCTTAGTTAGTATGTATATTTCATTTCCATAATAATTCATTCATGACTATCCTTGTTGTCTTTGACAACTTGTGCATTGGTGAAAATACAAAAGAGCTCTTAAATGGAAGGTTTATCCTCCTACCTCATGCATGACTTCTGTAATCAATACACATTCTGAAGGAACCATCTTCCTTCTTCACGAATAACACAGGTGCTCCCCAAGGCGAAAAGCTTGGTCGTATGAAACCTTTGTCTAATAGCTCTTGAAGCTGATTTGACAATTCTTTCATCTCGTACGGTGCTAATCTATAAGGAGATTTTACAATTGGTGCAGCACTAGGTACAAGATCAATCTTAAACTCGATCTGTCTTGCAGGGGGTAATCCAGGCAAGTCTTCAGGGAAAACTTCCGGATAATCGCGAACTACATGAATTTCTTCAATCTTCCCACTTTCAGCCTTCGTATCCACTACATTAACCAAGAACGCAGGATAGCCTTTACGCAACATCTTGTGCATCTTCATAACACTAACAATTCCTGATACTCGACTTGATCGGTCACCGTGAACAACTAAAGCTTCACCACCACCAGGACGAGGTATCCGCACTTGTTTCTTCGAACAAATTATCTCAGCTTCGTTCTTGGATAGCCAATCCATCGCAACGACTACATCAAAACTACCCAGCTTCACTGGTAGTAAATCGATACTAAAACTATGATCGCATAACCGAATTCTACAATCACGAATAACTTCGCTAGTCTCTATCAATTTTCCATTTGCTAATTCTATCGAGTACTTTTTACTTAGCTTACTTGTTTGAGAACACAAAAACGGTTCAAAGTTTTCGATACAAAACTCAAGTCAGCACCAGTATCAAATAGTACGAACGCAGAATGGTCATTGATTAAGAACGT